>CM067306.1:40968760-42168760 GCA_034231615.1 Meghimatium bilineatum | reverse complement strand
GATTAAATGTAGCATGTTTGAAAATGCACAATTTAAAGCGAAAGTAAAGCCAACCATTAACTGTAACTTTCTATTCTCTACATCACTGCTTGAGAACCACTGAAGGGCATACAAGTGTTTCTGATACGGAGACTGTGAGAATGTCCGTTTAGTATATCAACAGTATACTCTGAACTGCTTACCATCATCAACCAATGTGAAGCTTCACACTATGAGCACTTTCTCACAATATGATAAATCTGAGTAACTACTGACAAGCTTTGTTCAAGTGCGCCCTACCTACCATCACACTCCCAGACTTTGTTGGAAATTTCGGATTTGGTCACCAGATGTCATTAAATCTATTTGGTCTAGCCTTGTGGTTATTGGACTGACTGCGTCAATTGTTAGATTTCTGTGAAGGGATTGATCTACGACGTCTCTCAAAGTTGACAAATATGTAAAGTCCTGCCCTACTATTCCATGTTCTATTACAGACCCAAACATCAAACAACAACAATGCAAAATCACGATAAGACGCTAAACATACAAATATATGTAGCTATTATACAAGTAGAGCATTACTAATATCCTTGATAAATAAGCACAAATGTGAGAAATAAGTTTCAAGGAGAATAATACCCGTGGGTTGTCGCGGCTCGAAAGGGGAGCAATGAATAGTAAGAATATTTCCCTTTTAGTATATCAACAGTTTACTCTGAACTGCTTACCATCAACCAATGTGAAGCTTCACACTACGAGCACTTTCTCACAATATAAGAAATCTAAATAGTAAGAATATTTAGCCTCATCAGAGGCGACGAATAAGGAGGGCGGAGTTAGCTGTGACACAAATCAAATATATATATATATATATATCTGTTGTGGGCAAGCAGGCATGCATTGGCTAGAGACATGTGCATATATTCTTCGATGTTGCTGGTCCATCGTCTTTTTGGTCTTCCTCTTCTTCTCTTTCCCGGCACTCTCCCCTCTAGAATCAGCCTTTCGATATCATCATGTCGTTTTAAGTGTCCAAAATACTGTAGCTTTTATCTTATGAGGGCATTTAGAAGCCAGCCTTCATTTAGTTTCAGTAATTTCAAAATTTGCGCATGTTTATTATAAAAACATTGAAGATTCCAGAGTGGTGGTTACTAAACACATTAGCAATAAGAAAACTGGACCTGTTTGGTCATATATATATATATATATATAATATATATATATAGAGAGAGAGACAACGGTTTAGAAAGACAAATAATGGAGGGCAGAGTGCCAGGGAAGAGGTGAATGGGCAGACCCAAAAAGACAATAAACTGACGACATTAAAGATAACATGAATACATCGTGTTGGAAAATGCAAGCCACATCGCCCAAGCCAGAAGGGGGGTCAAAGAGTTCATTGGGAAGACAACGTTCTTGAAAGAATACGTCACATGACACAATTTCAAAACTTAAATGTTCTTTTTCTCTGTCCATGATATTTGCAAGGTCTTTCTGTAGCCTTTCATTTCAAATGAATTTATTCTTTTGGATATTGTTTTGTTTAAAGTTGAAGTCTCGCATTCATATGTTGCCACTGGGAAAACACATGATCTTAAAAGTGTTACTTTAGTGTCGTTATAACTGTTTTGCTATAGATATCTTGTTTGTATTAATTTAAATGTTGCAATTGAGATTCTTCTTCTAATCTCGGGTGAACAATCCCCGGAACTGTTTATATTTGCTCCCAGATATTCGAATTTGTTTACACATTTTAGTTCTATATTGTCTATGTTGATTATTATTAGGTTTGATATTTGTTTTGTCTGTTGTCATAATTTTTGTTTTCTGTGCGTTTAGATTTTTTAAAGAATTTTTTTTTTACTTTAAAAAAAATAGATTTTGGATCTCGTTGTATTTCTTTGTTGTTGTGATTAGCTGTCTCATTCCCTCATGATGTGTAGTAAGGAGGGCTGTGCCATCTGCATTATCTTATTTTCAGAATCTTGTACGCACCGCTATTTATTGGATGAAACTAATTTTCCTCCAGTTCTCTTACATTTCTCATATTCTCTGCATATATGTTAAAAATATAAGGGAATAGAGTGCACCCCTGTCTCACTCCACTTTGAACAGCAAACCATTCAGATGTTTCTCCATCCACTCTTACACTGCTGCTTGTTTTTCGTGATATAGTGTTTCAATAAGATGTGTTAGATGTTTGGGGAAGCCCATGTCTCCCATGATGGACCATAAACGATGTTAACTCAACCAAACTTCTTTGGCAATGAAACATATATGTAGGTCTAAGCTGTATTCTCTACATTTCTTAATTATATTCCTCATGTTGAATATGTGGTCACTTGTTCCTCTTCCTGCACGAAAACCAGCTTGAACTTCATGAATTTCTATTTCTAATTTGCGTTGCATTCTTTTCATTATGATCTGCAGTAGTATTTTGCTGGCTTGACTAATTAGTGCTACTGTTCTATAGTTATTAGTTGGTACATAGTTGAAGGTCTACTTTCTTTGGCAAAGGTATGTATACTGACTTTTTCCATTCTTCTGGCCATATTCCGCTTTTCTATACCTTGCAGCATAAAGTATGGTATATTTAAACACTGGAATCTCCACCGGCTTGTATCATCTCTGATGTTACTCCGTCGTTACCCGGAGCTTTTCCTTTTTTTCATATTTCTGACTGAATGTCGTGACCTCTTCCACTGTAGGTTCTTGTTCTAATTCGTCGATGCTCTCATTTGGTGACTGGGCTGTTCCTTTATACATTTCTTGACAATATTCCTTCCATTTATGTAGAATATCTGTTTTCTTTGTTAGGATATTCCCTCATTTTATCATTGAATACTCAAAGTGCGGGCTTGAAGTTATTCTGTTGTAATGTTCTTATAGCATTGAACATATTTTTGCTATTTCCTTGTTCATTGATTTCTCTGCACGTATTCATTATGTATTGTTGTTTGTCATTCCTACTTCGTTTCTTAATTTGTTTTCATAGTTCTCTGTAGTTTGGCTTTTCCAGCGGTTTTGCATCTCCTTCTATCTTCAATTAAGTTCATTTGCGCCGACAACAGCTGCAGATGATCAAAAGATTGACACTTTTTATGAACAACTACAAAACACTCTAGATACAACGAACAGACAAGACATTATTATAATAATGGGGAATTTCAACGCTAAAGTAGGGAAAGAAAGAGCACACCATGAAATTAGATCTCAAGGGAAGTATGGCTTATGAAATTGATACAAAAAACACAATAAATGTGCTTTACATGTCAAGAAGCTATTCATGTCAGTGGTGGAATGTCGATATGGTTTGGACACATGATTCTGCTGGGGACATTTAGTAAGGGAGGGGAGAGGACAAAGAAAAGTATGGATTGATATATTCAGGAGTAAGATTTTCCACACTTGTGTAAAGGCTCCGGAACAGTGAGATATAGCGTTATTTTTGTGCTGACATGCATGAACGACTTTAGATCTGTAGTCGGTCATGGTTGATGTTTCGAAAATGGCACCATTACAACAGTGAAGGGTTATGGTTGATGTTTCCAAAATGGCACCTCTACAACAGTGAAGGGTTATGGTTGATGTTTCCAAAATAGTACCTCTACAAGTGAAGGGTTATGATCTGCAAATGAAGGGTTATGATCTACAAGTGAAGGGTTATGATCTACAAGTGAAGAGTTATGGTCTTGATAGTAATGGACGTTGAATAAATATATATTAAAATAGACACGGTTATACATCATACAAATTTACCAAATATGTCTCATAAAAGTTTACCGAATATGTCTAATAAAGTTTACCGAATATGTCTCATAAATTATAAATTAGCTGACTTCTTTGAAGTGAGACCACATTCCTTGCCCCAAACAGACAAATATGTCAACGATCCGGTCCTTCCCCGCAGTCACAGCCGTGATTCAACGTTATCACTATCTACCGGAAGAAACGGAGACGTATTGTCCGATAGATTAACCAGAAGAAAGGTGATGATTGTCGAGCTTACTCAAGTATTTGCACAGGGACCTGACAATTAAGGGGAGGATTAATCTGTCATCCACGTGAATCTCTGAAAACTTTTCCGCCTCATCTTGTCAGTGGTGTCTGAAAAGAAGACGCTTTCTTAGAGGCCCATGACAATACAGTCCTTTGGACTCACTGGGATTATATTTCTAAATTGACACAATTTGACTTTTCCCGTGATTTTCATTGGTTGTTTACACAAAGTGAACGGAATGCATACTAAGTTTATATGACACTACATAATTCCATCTAGTCTCTTTCTTTTATTTATACGCTATTCTGTTTATTCATATCTTGATAAAGACCTTTTGTTCGAAACATCGATGTTTCGAACAAAAAAGCCTCTGTAGAGGCTTTTCTGCAAATCATACCCAACCAATTTTTGGTTTATTTCATCTACACAAAGTATCAATAAAAATCATGGGAAAGTCAAATGCGTCACTACTTACCGTATGATTCTCAATGAGTCAAACATACAGTGTGGTAGACGGACTCTCCAACCAATCGTTTACGATCTGTAATCCGCTATGACAGTGCTTCGTAAAGTTTCCCCTCTTTACGACTCATCAAAGTTTCCCCACCTAACGACAATGTCCTTCACATATCGGTAATTTCCATAACACACTAGTAGTATTACAAATTGGATAAGATCATTTTTATTTGAGTATTTTTTATTTGAGAAATATGAATAACATAACAACTGTGCAGCCTTATATTGACTTGTATATAATAAATATATTCTTCATCAGGTGCCGTGTCGACAATAATGAATCTGCACAGTTCTCTATTTCTAGTATCGTGTATGAGGATCGATACTGATTCTTTGCCATGTCAAGGTGTTGAACTAATGCTTTCTCACGCTACCTTCCTCGATCTCTCTTGCCTTCAATCTTTCCCGTTGTAAATATGTTCTCCAGATGTTCCTGTCTCAAAACGTGTCCTCTCAGAAAAATATTATTCCAGATATTATATGTTCCTGTCTATTAACATTATATTATCTAGACTTCTGACTTGGCCCCTCACTGTTATCTTGTATACTTATAAATCTATTAGACTATAACCGTAATGTATTCCTTAATGGGTTCTTATGTAATCCATTTTGATCTCCCATTATCACGTGTCCTGTTACATTTTCCTTTCTCATTATCACGTGTCTTGTGTTAGATTTTCCTCTCCCATTCTTCTTCTTTATCGTTCATTCTCAAACTCCAGCTGGATTTCTCTTGTAACAGGACAATGGTCCTACAAGATTTCCAGTTGAATATAGTCCAGAGAATGGAAATGCGTTGTGTTTTCGTTTTTTTGCGCCAATGGCCCAACACATCCGTCTTCGGCGAACCTCTCCCATTCACGTGTTCTGTGTTAGATTTTCCTCTCCCATTATCACGTGTTCTGTGTTAGATTTTCCTCTCCCATTATCACGTGTCCTGTGTTAGATTTTCCTCTCCCATTATCACGTGTCCTGTGTTAGATTTTCCTCTCCCATTATCACGTGTCCTGTGTTAGATTTTCCTCTCCCATTATCACGTGTCCTGTGTTAGATTTTCCTCTCCCATTATCACGTGTTCTGTGTTAGATTTTCCTCTCCCATTATCACGTGTTCTGTGTTAGATTTTCCTCTCCCATTATCACGCGTCCTGTGTTAGAATTTAAACATCTTGTAACAGCCTGTCATGACCGGCCCCGCTGTACAATTATATACAGTTCAAACAAAAAACCAAAAAACACGCAACATTATTTCTAACGTGTATGAATATTATATGAATCAACCTTGGCATGGAGAAACTTTCAGACTTCAACTAAACCAAACCCGTCTCCAGTCATTTCCAACGGTCCATTGACGATGATGGTTTGCCCACTGCAATCGGTTCTGGAGATGCCGGTCCGTAAGGACAGGACCTCTGTTGTGCCTTTAAGTCCAAATACCATCATCGTGCAGCCAGTTCCTGACCGTTTGATCTGAAATTCGACGAGCTGCTGGTATTGACTTGACTGAGGAGGACGCAGATACAAATCGACTCCTGATGTGACGCAGCCGTATAAAACGGTCTACTGCAGGATTTGTGACACTGGATCTGCCACTGAGTCAGTTTGTTGAAATCGCCTCTATGCCGATTAATGGTACTTCTAACCACATTAAATTGTCTGTAAACGTCCAATAATGATGCATCGTTGTTCTGCAGTGAGATGAGACATATTTCTGCATTGAGTTTTCTAATGAATTTATTCGAGGACCATCAATCTTGTATAGGCACTCAATAATATGGTCAGATAATGTTTTCAGTTAATTGTAAAGGGATTCTCATGAACCTGTCATGAGTTATTGCCAAAAATGGTGTTTTGACCTTGACATTTCATGACCTCACGAATCATGAGGTGAATACAATTCAGGTAACCATGAGCAGTTAATGACAAAGTGGACACTGTCGATAGGTTGAATAGTGTCCAATCAGCGAATACTGTTTATAAAAGTAACTGCAAAAAAAGTTGCGCTTATTTCAAAACCATGTTATGTCCACACACGTCAACAACTCCAGCTCCTCTATTTGGTAATAACGCTATACATCCCATCTTCTAGTAGTGTTTCTCAAATATCCATCTTCTAGTAGTGTTTCTCAAATATCCCATCTTCTAGTAGTGTTTCTCAAATATCCCATCTTCTAGTAGTGTTTCTCAAATATCCCATCTTCTAGTAGTGTTTCTCAAACATCCATCTTCTAGTAGTGTTTCTCAAATATCCATCTTCTAGTAGTGTTTCTCAAAATTTTCCTGCCACCCCCCAATATTTGATAATAACACTATACATCCAATCTTCTAGTAGGGTTTCTCAAACATTTTCCTGCCACCACCCCATTTACATATATATTACCTATCGGTGCCCCCCTCCTCCACACACACATTATTTACATGGGGGTCGTCATAAGGACAGATGGAATACGACATCAAACATAATTACTCTACTCGTTTAATAAATGGTTCAGTTGTAAAGTACTGGTTTACTAGTCGGCTAGCCTGGGCTCAAGATTCATCTGTTGGAACATTTCTTTTTTTTTTTTAAACGGATTCAACCCAGCTATGGAAAATGCGTAGCGAAACAAAGGGAGCGTGAGACAGAGGAAGATATAGGTGTATTTTAACCAACTTTCGTTGCAGAAATGGCACTTGATCATTTTTCGAATCTCTGTTACTGTTTCCATGAAATTTGCCAAATTCTTCTTTACATATTTTGTCTTCATATTGTCCTCCAAGTCCTGTTTCCCCTAGATACCCAAGAAATAAAAACCATGAAATCCATACTCCGTTATTCGATATCATCGACCACCTGCTAGATTCGCTAAGACCTGGCCATGTAAACAAAGAACGCGTGTTGATGGTCACATGGCTATTATTACCGCCGTTTTGGATAGACCCATCTGTCTCAGGTTTGCCACCACCTGTAAAATCTAAGCGGAACAAAGACTCCTGGCCTGACCGGGTATGTAGGATCGACAAGAGGTCATGAGTGGACATTGCCGTGAACATATTCAAATATCTCTCAGAAATTGATAATATCCCAAGCTTAAAATACTGTTTTGATTACTTGTAATATTGAACACAAACTGATTAACTTGCGATTAACCTGTGATGAACGTCTACTGACATTCAGAAGGAAGCTTTGAGGTCCACTTTGTGTAGTGACCCCCCCCCCCAAGAAAAAAAGTTGTGACTTGAAACTTAAGTCATTATTTTTTTTAAAGTAATAAAGCAGATAACAACCAACCCCTCCCCTCCTCCAAGCCAACGGTTGTCTCAAAAATAGATGATCAAGAAACCTATACAAACGAAAAAAATAATTTTTCTTTTGGCAATCTCTCACGAAAGTCACACCTGCGTGCGGTGAAGTGAACCACCAAGTCACATCTACGTGCGGTGAAGTGAACCACCAAGTCACATCTACGTGCGGTGAAGTGAACTACCGGGTCGCATTTACGTGCGGTGACGTGAACCACCAAGTCACATCTACGTGCGGTGAAGGTAACCACCAAGTCGCATCTACGTTCGGTCAAGGTAACCACCAAGTCGCATCTACGTGCGGTCAAGGTAATCACCAAGTCACATCTACGTGCGGTGAAGTGAACCACCAAGTCGCATCTACGTGCGGTGAAGGGAACCACCAAGTCGCATCTACGTGCGGTGAAGGGAACCACCAAGTCACATTTACGTGAAGGGAACCACCACGTCACATTTATGTGAAGGGAACCACCAAGTCACATTTATGTGCCGTGAAGGGAACCAAAGTGTGGAGCATGTCCATCAAGAATGTTCTCAGGCACATAATTACCTTCAAATACATTCGTACCAAAATAAGAATTCTTAATCACTGTCCAATTTACACAAGAAACATCACTGAAAATACATACATTATACAAGATACAACACAGAAGATACCGACGTTATACAAGATACATCACAGAAGATACATACGTTATTACTCGTATTAAGCTACATTGCGGGTATTAAAAGCTTTGCTCAGAGTAGAACACTGCGGAAGATTCGAAACAAACAAAAACGAAAAGAGATCTTCCTCCATCATCTAAAAACGATCTTCCGTTCTGCTCACACTGTAACAGGTTCTCAGAGCCCAAGTTAGACTCAGCCATCTGAGGGTTCAAGAACACCAACCCTAATTTGAGCTTTTACAACGCCTTTGAGCTTTTACAACTCATCTTTGAAAGTGTGACACCAATCATCATCCCAAAAGGAGCAGCGTGTTACAAGAACCATGGTTACTGACTATCTCAGAAGGAATCAGTCTGCATACATTTTACCAACCTTCATATTTGTTTAGAAAATCAAACGCTCAGGATATCTCCAAATAACACTTGTGTCAGGGATTATCTGACCCAACAATTGGGCCCACATTATCTAGGCTATTTTTCGCTTCCTAGTTGACACGGCGATGAGTCACGGTATGGAAAATAATACTGGGACAAACCTGTCGTTTGATATAGGTCGCCCCATTTTGATTTGTTGATTCTACACACTCATTAAGTCACTGGTTTATACACGCAATGATTTATTGTCTGCCACTGTGTGTCACTGAAGGTCAAAAGCATTCCTGAACTTGTGTACAATAAATCATACAATTGTATTCTTTCAGCCGGCGCTACTCCTTCAATAATTTCATACACTCATTTCTTTCAGCCACTCACTCAATTTTGTTCTTGTTCGCAGTGTAACATGTCTACACTGCAAGTAGTTTGTGAAGATATGTTATCTATAACTTTATACACTCCCTTCTCTTAGCCGCTCCTTTAATAACTAATAACTTCATACACTCTCTATACATTATACAGATCTTATACATTATCTCCAGTCCGTGATCAGTTTACATTATGGGCCGCTAGTAAACCTGATTCCTGTTAATTTATGGGCCGCTGGTAAACCTGATTCCTGTTACATTATGGGCCGCTAGTAAACCTGATTCCTGTTAATGTATGGGCCGCTGGTAAACCTGATTCCTGTTACATTATGGGCCGCTGGTAAACCTGATTCCTGTTACAAATATCTGTAAAATAGACATCAATTCTGCATTCAGGATCACACTCCTGTATATTCGCAGAAAGTAGTCCGGACAACGGAATGTGTATTAATATCACTTTTCGGTTCGATACACGGTTTCTAGTTCACTTCAACATCTATAAGATAACACAGCCAACTCCATCCTCATGCCCCTTAGTCGCCTTTTTACGAAATGTAACTCGTTATTCCTTGCTCCTATTTCGGATTGATCAACACAAGACAAATGATCCGACATTACAAATGTATATTCTTTGGTGTGTGCTGGAACTTCAGCTGTTAGTATGACGTAGTCTAAACAGAAAGCATTGTCATGGTTTATAGCTTGGTTGCGATATATCTTTTCAGTCTTCTTCTTCTTCAGCGTTCATTCTCAAACTCCCACTTGATTTCTCTTGTAACAGGACAATGATCCTACAAGATGTCCAGTTGAATGTAGTCCAGAGAATGGAAATGCGTTGTGTTGCCGTTTTATTTGCGCCAATGGCCCAACACATCCGTCTTCGGCGGTTTTTTCAGTCTGACACATCAGACTTCAGCTGGAGGATACAGCAGTCACTTTGACATTCAACGAGACAAGATGGACCCGTGTTTTTAGATATGCAAGGCTATTTATGGGATTTATTACGTCACTGAAGAGGTTGGTTATGATGAGGAAATTACACATTTAGCTGTGAGCAAGTAGTTAGTTCTTGACACAAGATGAGGAAATCACACATTTAGTTTTTAGCAAGTAGTTAGTTCTTGACACATGATGAGGAAATCACACATTTAGTTTTTAGCAAGTAGTTAGTTCTTGACACATGATGAGGAAATCACACATTTAACTGTGAGCAAGTAGTTCTTGACAGTCCATAGTCTTTCTGACAAAAGTACAGGTTCTTCTCAGTTGTGTAACTGAGCAGACACCCATATTTGTATAAGGTCTCATAGTCACGGTTGTGTAGGGAGATTTTATTGATGCAGTAATGGAAGAGAGGCATTCTAGTGTTTCAAGATGACCACGTCCGGCCAGGAACACAGTACACACTTCTGGTTCAATTACTTCATCATCCTTCTGTCAGATTTCTTGACCAATCCACAGAAACAGAGCATCTAGCCTTCCCCGTCACCTAGGAGTATGTCATAAAAGGACAACGGAGCAATGTCCACTGTCCTGCATCGCTTCCTGGTCCATGGGGATTATTTGATACAAGACAAAAGTAAGAAATTAGGAAGATGTGACTGACAATTTTTTTTCCGAAACGTGACAGACTGTCCGCCTATTCTCTCTCCCCCCCCCCCATATTTTCTTTAGTCGCCTCCTACGACGTGTCGGGAATTAATTAAGACAGTGGTTCTATTCTTTGTACCTTGAAGTAGAAGTCAAGGCTCCTGTTGCGCCATGGGGGTGGAGAGGGAGTTGGGTTGTAGAAAAAAACACTGGGAATTCCTTTACAGTATATACATTTTCTAGCCCTGCTGGTGAATACATGTCCAACAATGTGATACACAGTTTGACAAGATATGAGAAACGTGATACACAATTTGACAAGATATGAGAAACGTGATACACAGTTTGACAAGTTATGAGAAACGTGATACACAGTTTGACAAGTTATGAGAAACAGAACGTGTGTAACCGTGGTCTAAAAGTGGAGCAAAGAATAGTAACACTGTTACCTGTAGGGAAGGTTGTAAGAAGCGAGTAAAGAGGTTTGGTGTTGTCCTATCTCAGAGGGCCCCTTGCCTGGTCGAGTGTGTCAGATCCAAAAGGGCAAATTTTGCAGATACACTGTAAGTCATTACAAAATGCATCCAGTTACGTGGAACAATACATGGAATAGACACACATTTACCTGGAACAATACATGGAATAGACACACATTTACCTGGAACAATACATGGAATAGACACACATTTACCTGGAACAATACATGGAATAGAGATAATTTAGCAAATTGATCCACGTAAAACTAATATTTAACCATTTGTTTCCACATTCATTTACCGGTTGGTTAGCAGTTTTACTGCAGTCTCTCGTTCCGTCAGTGTAGTTCCCTGACAATCCTCTGGACTCATTGGGAACCATCCTTCTACGGTGATTATATTAGGCGTTTCGTGTCATTTGTATTGGCTTTCAACACAAAGACTAATTAAAATCACGAGAAAAGTCATCAAAGTGTATCACTTTAGAAAGATGACCCCTACTTCCCTAACATTATTGACTTAATCTTTCACACAATCAATTACCAGTATGATACGTCTAAGCAATGGCGGTAGCCGGTAATATTAGAAATATTTCAAATAATAATTAGTTCATTTTCTACAATTTAAAAACCCTTGACAAGCTCAGATTTCAACTGTAATGACATTTATCTTCCGGCTGCATGAATTTCTGTGAAAATTCAAACACTGTCAGTCATAGAAGATTATTACGAGAAATAATTCAGCAGCACATGGACAAATCTGAATTCCCGTTACACAATTGCAGGAAGTATTTTGTGTTTTGGCTAATCAAGATCCTGGTCACAATTCTATAAGAAACATGTCAATTATAAACAGTCATCGATTGCGATCAAATGCTTGCTGACACGACACGATCTAATCTCCCTCTAGACGTCTATATACTTTATTATTCAAATATTAACAGATAAAATGCTTGCTGACCTGATCTAATCTCCCTCTAGACGTTATTTATTATTCAAATATTAACAGATAAAATGCTTGCTGACCTGATCTAATCTCCCTCTAGACGTCTATGTACTTTATTATTCAAATATTAACAGATAAAATTCTTGCTGACCTGATCTAATCTCCCTCTAGACGTCTATATACTTTATTATACAAATATATATACAGATATTCTTCCATATAAATATACAGGAGCACACGACCTATCACACAAAGACAGCTTGACCATAGTCAGTCCAGTCACGTGACTCAAATAATAGTTTCGACCCAGATTTAGTTCGAACAAAAGGCTACGGCCGACGAGTGGACTCACGACATATGTTGGGCACAATCCCCACTTCTATGTGCGTGGAAGTGGTTAATGGTTAGACGTCTGGTGTTGACACTGGAAACTAGTGCCCTAAACTGAGTCCCTCGACCATACAGTCCTGTGGACTCATCGGCTGCCATCCTTCTAAAGTGATCTATTAGACTGTTCCCTTTATTTTCATTGAATACTTTGTGTCAACAGAAAATGAAATTGGCAGGAAAGGTCAAACAGCATCACTTTAGAAGGATGAGTTCACAAAACTATAATTGACAAGAGACTCGCTCCGACGTAGTCGACAAAGAAAAATTGACTCTGTCGGCGAAGATAAATTGAGCTCAAAACGGTTATAGATGATGAATGCGATGTGTCCGATAAGAATAACGAGTCTTGTTTGTGTCTATAATTTCCTTCCGCATTCTAAACATGTAGGGGGAGGCGGGTATGTGAGATACTGTGCAGCTCTTACCTTTCATCTAGTAAGATTTTTCTGAACAGCAACTTTTCTCTGTAGCAGCTACACCAATCCGAAATATGTATCGCGAGTCGGACCTGTCATGTGCCAGAATCTATTGCATGAACAGCCTGACGACATGCATGGCATGTGATAATGTTGTTCTTTGCTCTCTAACACACGGGCGAATAAAATACAATTGACAGCCTCTTTCATTCCCAACCAATGATTGACAACCTTTCTCATACCACAACCAATGATAGCTTTTCTCATACCCCAACCAATGATTGACAGCCTCTCACACCACATCCAATTATTTCTAACGTGATGCATGCATCTTCATGCGCAAGCAATTGCAATAATTCAGGAGACAATCAGGACAATTTATTAATAAACCTGTCTAGTGCTTTGTTGACTTGTGCAATAATTAGATGTAGCAAATTTCCAGGTGATTACATGCTATCACGGCTTTCTAAATAGACATTCTCCGCAGGCAAGTTTGACTTTTTTTTTTCAACGAACTTCCAATACAATAGCATATGGCATATCGGTGCATTCTCATAGATTGTACGTGGCGTTTGTCAATAGAAAACCCACCAACAGAATTCACGTCAGCTGTAAGAATTATTTTCATTTATCCTCGTGCTTCCTACTTGAATTTATTTGTATAAGATATTATTTGAAGCAACATTGTTCTGTCTCTATGTTATTTATGTCTGCAGGAAGGCCTTTAGATCCTTGTGTACGAATATACATGTTCTGTGTTTGTGTTCCTGAGGATACTTTAATACTTGTACGGGATGTTCGTTAATGTTGTAAAAGTCCTTGTTTTGTTTGATCTGTTCTCAGTGACTTGAGTACACAGGCTGAAAGTCTTGACCGCGCCACATCTTTTTTGGGGGATGTGGTTGGTCAAGTACGGAAAACCTGTTTACTTGTGTTGCAAAGCGATTCGGTGCTGCTAGAACAGACCTGGTTCAATTCCCGTCAGCTGTAAGAATTATTTTCATTTATCCTCATGCTTCCTACTTGAATTTATTTGCAACAGAATTCAATAGAAAACCCACCAACAGAATTCAATAGAAGACTTACCAACTTTATTTAATCAAGTCTTTTGTGTCATGTTTTCCATTATTTCCGTGTGTTTCGTTGACAGGCACCAAAAGGTATATAAATAATTACCAGCGTACACAAACTGTCAATACTGCATTTCTCCCATTATTTGGTTGCGAGGGTGTTTAACGTGTAAAGACCGCATGTCCTCGGTGTCTACACGTCGTGTTCAGGGTGGATATTTTTAATTTACGATATGACCGAAAATAACATGTCCTTACTGAGTCTAACCCTAAACATAAGATTGTGTGACAAACATTGTAACCTCTCGACCATGCAACAGACGTATTACAATAGAATGGGACAAAACGGATTAAAGGCAAAATCGGACAATATAAGAGATGTAAACAAATTCACTTAATGACAAAATTTTCGCACAAAAGATGGTCTATTATAGACTTAGACCAATGCCGCAGGCAAGACGACACGCCTCTTTTGATCTTCAGACTTGCCGCCTTGTCGTCGCCGGATTTTCACATCAAAGTCAGCGGCAGACACTGTCTGCGCATGTCAAGTTGGTTCAGCTCAAGTAATTCACTACCAGATAAAAGTTGTTCTCCCATTGTTTCCTTATCTTGGGTCTCCAAGTTTATTATTTTCCTTTGTCTTGAGTGTTGATTGTTTGAAATTATTGGTCTTTCTTTACTGCCCACGCCTGAGCGCGTGCTATCATCTGACACGCTTCTAAACCAGTGGCTAACTTAAAGTGGGGGCCGTGAGACGAAATTCTGGGGTCCGTCCAGAAAACCTTAATAGATGACATGCCTTTTTTGAGGTTATTTTCTTTAGAAGCTTCATATGGCAGATCATCTATACAATTTCGTAGTCGTAACCTTCGATAATAGTTACCATGTTGTTCCGACAGGCC
Source organism: Meghimatium bilineatum (assembly GCA_034231615.1). NCBI lineage: Eukaryota > Metazoa > Mollusca > Gastropoda > Stylommatophora > Philomycidae > Meghimatium > Meghimatium bilineatum. Next base: position 42,153,775 of record CM067306.1, on the reverse strand, counting down.
GATGTTGTGCTTGAACTAGTTACGGGCAAGACATGGGTGGGCGGAACAACAAAGAAACCTGTCGCAAGGGCCAGAGTGGTGCCCTGATGTCGACGTCTGTTTCGGCGGTATTAGACGCGAAACGCCGAGCCGGATGGCTGCTGGAACAGAGGGCGGAGCACTTATGGGAATGCCCCATGTGCTGTGAGTCCAGTTTCTAATCACGAATCAACAAACCGTGAGACGATTTAAAGGAGAAGCGAAGCAAATTGTGAATGTACGGCATTCAAGGCATAATTGCGTGTCAGTTGAAAATATAATCATGCTTTAAAAAACATACAGTATTTTTAAAACAACACACACAAAAACATAACACCCATAGCAGAGATGCAGAAAATGGGAAGAATACAAACACTTGGCGAACGCAGAGACACAAAAGTACTAATTCAAGCCGAAAGTTTCAGTGTATACCACGTCATCCAATGAAGGAAAGATTCCAAAATCTAGCAATAGGGCGACTGAAAAGGAGCAGCTTTATCCATCAAGCTAAACGACTCCGTAGACAACTTACAGACCTACCTGAAGTTGGCAGCCCCTTAAGGTCTGTACCAGAACAAACCCCGTGGAGTGAAAGCCATGGAATGCCAATATACATTCAGACCCATGTGAAAGGAATACTAAGCGAGGACGAACAGAACAGTGTGCAGCGAAGGACAGTCACCCTCAGTTTCCTGGATGAGGAATATCCACACGATATATGGGTCAGAGTGTACACAGATGGGTCAGCACAGAATGCCGCGAGGAATGGAGGTGCAGGTGTATATATAGAATATCCACACAAACCTAGAGATACAATCAGAACACCGACAGGAAAATTCTGATATAATTATGATGCAGGAATCCAGGCAATTAGTGTGGCAACTGAAAACTGCTGAACTCCAACTCTGACTTACAGCCTGTGGTATTCCTGACAGATGCAAGGTCAGTGCTTCAAGCTCTCCAGTCTGGAAAACTAACAGACTTGAAAAAACTACTTAGCGAATTGTCTTACTAGTATAGGGTAACCATGCAGTGGATACCCTCTCACTGTGGAATACCAGGAAATGAAAAAGCAGACCAACTGGCTAAGGAAGGTGCTGCCGAAGACCAACCAGATATACCAATCACCTACCATCAGAAAAAACAGATGATCAAGTCAATAAGAAAGCCACAAATACCAACACAAGATGACTATCACATTATGAACAGATCAGAACAAGTTATAATTCTACGTCTCAGAACAGGACACAACCGACTCCGCAGTCACATGTATACAAAGTTAAAGATTGGCAACACAGCCATGTGTACATGTGGACAGGCAGCACAGAGTGCCAAACATATACTTCAAGAATGTTCTGAGCATGAAACGCTGAGGCAGACATATTGGCCAGAGGAAACAACACTGGAATCAAAGCTCTATGGGACACTGTATGAACTACAAAAGACAGTGAGTTTTATTAAGGAAACAGAATTACAGATATAGACATGTTTCAAGTGAACGAAAGAAGAAGAAGAACGAAAAAACACAACATAAATAATTATTCTTATTCCAAATACAACCGCCAAAATGGCCGACGAAAATGAATGTGTTTTCCTTACGGCGTCAAACTAACGGCTTTTTCTCTGGAAAGAAACGGCAACCTACGCGAGTAATGTGCCTAAACATTCGGAATGGATATATATTACTGAAACAAAATGAAATGTGGCTTCTAAATACCATTATAAGAAGGAAGTTATAATGTTTTGGACACTTAAAGCCACATGATGGTATCGAAAGGCTGATTTTAGAAGGCATAGTACCAGGCAAGAGAAGAAGAGGAAAACTAAGAAGACGATGGACCAGCGACATTGAAGAATGTATGCACATGTCTCTAGCCAATACAGGCCTGCTTGCCCAGAACAGAGACGTTCAGAGCATCCACGACGAAGACAACGTTCTGGAAAGAATATGTCACTTGATATATATTCCAAATACAAAACATTTGTATAAGTTAATTTGACTATCTCACTATGCAATTATCGTACTGGCGCAGTTTCCCATAGTTTGACTTGGTTGAAATGTGGATGACCCGTTTTTCCCGGAGTTTCTTCTTCTTCTTCAGCATTCATTCTCAAATTCTCCCTGGATTTCTCTTGTAACAGGACAATGGTCCTACAAGATTTCCAGTTGGATGTAGTCCAGAGAATGGAAATGCGTTGTGTTGCCGTTTTATTTGCGCCAATGGCCCAACACATCCGTCTTCGGCGGGATCCCGGAGTTTGAAATGGTTGAAGATGTGTGGGTAGAGTGTAAGGTCTTCGCAAAAATCTTGGGGGTCCGCTTGTTCGTAAGTTTGGGAACAGCTCAAAGGGTCAAAGCTTGACCGTCGGTGTTTTATAGAATAACTTGAGACCGGTTGTGGTCAAAGCATGACCGTCTGCAAAAGAAGACCTCTGCACAGAATTACGCCTTAATTTGTTACTTTTTAAGTGATTGTTTGGATTTTCATTGGTCACTATTTATATACTTGGAGTCGCATGCCAAAAATAACCAAGGCGACCCCACGTATATAAATATTTCGATATAAATACAAATACAACGAAAATCACGACAATAATAAAATAAGCAACGAATGAATTCTAATTGAATTATGTGCAGAAGTCTGATGGTCATGAACGCAGAATGTCTTGTCTTAGATCCATTAGTCAGTCAATGTTATCTTTTGATCACACAGAGTATATAGTCATTCAGAATTAGTAGTAGTAAAGTCATCTATTTTTATACTATTGAAATAGATATATCAGTGAATATTGTGTCAGGTCTGCACTATTCTCTTACTACGGACTATGCAAGGAAGTTGGGGGTAACATATAAAGGACAACTTTCTCGTTTTCGTTAAAGCTTGGGTGAACTTTGTTTGAAAATAACTATCGTGGAAAGGGGGGGGGGGAGGTGTTTACAAAGTTTTGGCTTGATTCTTAGCACTAAATGTAATGTTCTGATATTTCTATAGGAGGGAGGGTGTTTCAGGCCCAATTTACCCCCCCCCCCCCCCCCAATGTATATTATCTACGAGTTGGATATATGACCAACAGAACAACGCCTACCTCCTTTCCAAAAAATATGATATATACATTTCCTGAGACTGGTTCTACCTATGGGCAGTGTGTAATATCATCAAACATGGACCACCTCACTAGAAAATGCCATAACTACTGAACTATTGCGCCTTCCAATGATGTGTCGAATGGTTATACGGCGAGCTTCGACATTTAGGGGTGCCCAAAATGACATAGAGAATTGACGTCATTGTACTAGAGTTCCCTATATGTACCTCGTCGTTCTCTGCAAACGGCACGCCACCTGCCAAGAGTACTAATAAAAGTAAGTAAAACCGTAAACTTTAAGAGATAATCGGACCACCGAAAGAAATGCACTTGTGATCAAGATGTCACGATACTAGATCGAACTTACTATCTCCCGAGCTTAAGACACGTGGCTTAACCAATAAGTTAGGAAGATTCATATTCAGTCAATGAAGTGCCAAGTCGAGTGACGTAACCGATTATCTCCACAACTCATGTTGTCTGTCAACTCATCATTTCAACATATTCTTATTTGTCTTCCTGACTCCTTCCCCCCATGTGTTTACGAAATACTCAAGCGTTGTTGTTATGATCACATGTGCTATCACATCTTCACTATTTTCGAATATTTTGTCTATTTATCCCACCAGAATCTGAGGAGCTCGACATTTCTGAGCTATCCGTGATATTTCATCATTCTATAAGTCACATCTGGGTTATCTCTGTTTCACTTACAGCTGCATCGTGTACTGAACAAATATGGGTTGTATGTGTATTAGTTCTGTACAAATATGGGTTGTATGTGTATTAGTTCTGTACAAATATGGGTTGTATGTGTATTAGTTCTGTACAAATATGGGTTGTATGTGTATTAGTTCTGTACAAATATGGGTTGTATGTGTATTAGTTCTGTACAAATATGGGTTGTATGTGTATTAGTTCTGTACAAATATGGGTTGTATGTGTATTAGTTCTGTACAAATATGGGTTGTATGTGTATTAGTTCTGTATATATGTCCTAAATAAAATAAAATTTTCCTCAACACTTCCCACCAATTGACCTAGTTACTCAATATTGCTAGATTGCCATATAGCCTTGACTATAAGAAATCGGGCATTTCATGTCATCTTAACTCGTGAATATCACTTCAGACATTGATATATATATACACACACACACAGGGACAAACGCATGGCCGTCAGTCGTTCATGAGCTATGCGTGACAATATGGGGTCGTTATCAAAAATTAGTGCCGGGCTTGTACGTACAATGTTTACCAATGTTGTACTTCTTGATCTACAATATCAAGATCCTCCAGAATAGGCCTTCCTGCTAATCAAACACACACAGGGTAACTCATCTTGGCTGATGATGTCAAACTCCTTCTGAGATCTCGTGTAGCAGGACAATGGTCCTACTGGATTTCCAACTGGATGTAGTCCTGCATATTTGCATGTTATCATTGTAAGCGTCAATCCCCCGACATATTTGCATGTTATCATTATAAGCGTCAATCCCCCGACATATTTGCATGTTATCATTATAAGCGTCAATCCCCCGACATATTTGCATGTTATCATTATAAGCGTCAATCCCCCGACATATTTGCATGTTATCATTGTAAGCGTCAATCCCCCGACATATTTGCATGTTATCATTATAAGCGTCAATCCCCCGACATATTTGCATGTTATCATTGTAAGCGTCAATCCCCCGACATATTTGCATGTTATCATTGTAAGCGTCAATCCCCCGACATATTTGCATGCTATCATTGTAAGCGTCAATCCCCCGACATATTTGCATGTTATCATTGTAAGGGTCAATCCCCCGACATATTTGCATGTTATCATTGTAAGCGTCAATCCCCCGACATATTTGCATGTTATCATTGTAAGCGTCAATCCCCCGACATATTTGCATGTTATCATTGTAAGCGTCAATCCCCCGACATATTTGCATGTTATCATTGTAAGCGTCAATCCCCCGACATATTTGCATGTTATCATTATAAGCGAAGCGTAAATCCCAATACATAGTGTTGTTTTATCATATTTAAAATATGGCCAAAAACAGAGTGGAGTAGTGTTATTTTTTATCACGGATAACATTACCAAGAACCGAGTGGTATAATGTTCTTTTTACCACAGGTAACATAGTGCCAAGAACACAGTGAGATAAAGTATCACTCTGCTATATATTGTAAAGAACAGATTAAGTCCAATGAAAATCTTATAATTATTGTCCAAATTTCAAGCACGAAAAACTAATTATTTTAGAAAACATCTGAAGATATTTCAACTTTGTAAATCCCCTTATCCAATTTTCAACGATAAGATTCTATTATTTATCTCGTGAGATCAGTGTTTCCCACGCCCGCTGAACTCTAAAAAGGTCGTTACATACTATTAAACGCAGTATGATCGAAATAGTTTCCATTCACACACTCAGAAACTACGTCTGACAAGACTAGTAGCAGTCTATAAAAGTTGTTTTGTACCCACATGCAAACGGCTACGCCTGGGTGACAACAGACATACTGCCTGCATGTGTTCTTTGTATCGCTGTGTTCAAGGAATGTTGGTTTGACGAGAGATTGTGGCTGATACTTGTCTATGGAAGCAAGTAATTTGATCACCTACGTCCGTGGGTTTATAGCGTTCGAATAGGGAGCAAATAATAGTAACACAAAGACCTTCAATGAATGTCTTAAGAGATGACTAAGGAAATAACTACCACTTTGTATAGGTTTTATTGAATCAATAATGAATGCAATGTTAGTCGAATGTGTCAGACAGAAAGGCGCAGATATCGTAGAATAGCTGTTAACCACCACACAACTCTAGACTACGGCCGTTAACCGACAGGAGTTTGAGAATGAACGCAGACGTACAACTACATAAAGTAGAAACTAAATAGTGAAATAATTATAAATCAATCTGCGGTATCACCAACACATTTATCCTAGATTATACAAGGTGAAGTATAATAGACTATATAAACAGACTGCATTCATATCACTCAAATGTCTATTAGGTCTGTCTACATATATATCACTAAAAATCTGCCAAATGTTCATTTAATCTGTTCTACTTGGCAAAACTATCAATCATGTTTGTTGTACAGGACTTCAAAATTACGTAAACCCCCATCCCCTTAAGGTTATCATATCTACAGTCCTGCGACGTGCAATTGTTACTATTCTTTGTTCCAATTTCAGTCCCCGACAACGCCTGGACAATTGTTGTTGTTCGTCCATCACAAGTGATGATGACCATTTGTTACATCCACTCTTGAAACTTCAATTAAGAGTTATTGTTATGTCCTTCATTATGAGTTCGTAGATGTCTAATGAGCCATATTCGAGCTGTAAATGTCATTGGACAGTTCGGACATGGAATGACGACTGTAGACGGATCTTGGTCTAAGCACGGACATTACGCTCATTGTGGCCTCCTAGTCACGATTTTTTGCTAATCCATTTCCTTGGTACATAATTAATTGATAATCAAAAGTTAGTCCTAGATAGAAGTATATCATAAAATAACTCACCTGTTGTTTCAGGTATACAAGAACCAATCCTTGATCCATCCAACCATAGATTTGAATATTGATAATCCATGTATATTGCCTATAGTATATCAGAATATTTGGAATATTTGGTGAAATGTTTATGAAATCCTCCAGATTGTTGACATACCAGGGATTTCTCAACAACCAAACTATGACTATATCGCACACGAAAATACCAACCAATAAAAGTGCAACTTGGCAAGCAACTTCAATTGAACAGCGACCAAACTTGAAGTGTAAAATGTTCCTGAAAGGTACTTGTCGTCGGCACAAGGCGTTACTGTGTGACCTGGCTGTCGCGTGGTAATGCCTGACACGGAGAGATTGTATCGGCCTAGTAAAGGGCGAATATCCTCCCCAAGATTCGTTGCCAATGTTGAATAAACTGGTATGGAGAGGAAGGGAAGCTTGTGGGTGGGTACATGTGGGAGTGTGTGTTGCTGGAAGGTCAGCTGGCGTATCAGCTGGACCATGGTGTTGTCGATGTTTAGCTGATCCACGCGTGAAGGTCAGCGCGTGTCTGCTAGCTCACCGCCTCTTTATTCTAGATTGACCGTCGTGGTTGAGTTGTACAAGATCGACCGTTTTGGTTGAGTTGTACAAGATCGACCGTTGTGGTTGAGTTGTACAAGATCGACCGTCGTGGTTGAGTTGTACAAGACATATTTCAGATCAGGTCCAAGTGTTGTTTTTTCAACTAACCTCAAGAGGTCAGACTCGCTCGTCAACTAGTTTCTAATTATCAAGACCAGCCCATAGATACGAAGGGGGTAGGGGTTTGTAGTGTTCAACAACCCCTCCCCCCGTCCTTAGCAAATTGGATTATGACTTGTACGAGAAACTTAAACCAAATGGCTGGTCAAAAGCCCCCCCCCCCTCCTACTTCACCAGCGATTTGTCACGAAAAGGTTATCAGGTTTATCATTAAAGAGAAAATCTGACACGCGAATACCGCCCTTGTGTTGCTGGGGCCCGAGAGGGGAGCAAGGAATAGAAACACTGTTTATCTTCCATGCATGTCTTAAGAGGTGACTAAGGAGGTTATGACATGGAGTTGGCTGTTCTATCCCATATAGGGTCAGCATGACCCAAAGCCATGCTGAAGTCGGGTGTGACATGCTGAAAGGTGCATATATCGCAGCATTTCTGTAAACTATAACATAACATTCCGTTCTCTGGACTACATCTTATTAATCTGCAGGAGTTTGAGAACGAACGAAGAAGACGACACGAAAAAAGGAACTAATTATCTTTTTTTTAGGTACACCCCCCCCAACCAGCCTCCCTTTAATGAGAACATATCTACAGTGCTACCAGTTTATATTTCACCTTTAAACTACCCACACATGTTCTTAAATATCAAATATGAACTTCAAAATCACAATCATACACACACAGCATAAAAACACAAACATACACACATCACAAACATGCACACATCACAAACATACACACATCACAAACATACACACATCACAAACATACACACATCACAAACATACACACACAACATAAAAATACAAACATACACACACAACACAACATCACAGACATGCACACACACAACACAACATCACAGACACACACAGAACACAAAAATGTTATCACTTCAGGTGTTTCTTCTGCAACATTCATTATCAAACTCCATCTAGATATATATTGTAGCAGGACTATGGCCCGACACATCCGTCATCAGTGAACTTCGCGTGTTTAAACCCGATAATCTCAAAAAAAAAGAAACTCAGATACTATAAACACATTGAATATTCCAGAGTGTTGGTTACTAAACACAATAACAAAAAGAAAACTACACTTGTTTAGTCAAATAAAGAGAAACAGCTGTTTAGAAAGACAAATAATGGAGGGCAGAGCAACGGGGCGGAGGAGGAAAGGTAGACCAAGAACACGACGGACTGACGACATTAGAGATAATATGAAAATACAAACCCAAGACAGAGAAGGGTTTTAGGAGTTCATTGGGAAGACAATGTTCTGGAGAGAATACGTCACATGACATTTCAGACACTGTGAAGACCACGTTCTGGAGAGAATACGTCACATGACATCTCAGACACTGGGAAGACAACGTTCTGGAGAGAATACGATACATGACATTTCAGACACTGGGAAGACCACGTTCTGGAGAGAATACGTCACATGACATTTCAGACACTGTGAAGACAACGTTCTGGAGAGAATACGTCACATGACATCTCAGACACTGGGAAGACAACGTTCTGGAGAGAATACTTCACATGACATTTCAGGCACTGGGAAGACAACGTTCTGGAGAGAATACGTCACATGACATCTCAGACACTGGGAAGACAACGTTCTGGAGAGAATACGTCACATGACATCTCAGACATATCTGGATAGCTTATTATGTATTCATCATCATTAAGTGCCGTATCCGCAATGAAGGTTGACTGCAACACCTCCTGTCTCTTGTCTTGGTGGTTCACTCTGCTAGACTGTCATGTCCATCTCGTGATGTTTCTCTTCCACTTGTATCTCTGTCTACCTCTTGCTCGTCTCCCCTCGACTTTATCCTTATGTAAGGTCTTCAACAGGGTGTCATGTCTTTTCATATGTCCAAGATATTTTATTTATTTAATCTGTATTTATTTTAATAATTCTTTCTTTATGCAAAGTGTTGTCAGAACCTCTTTGTTAGTTTTCTTCTATTTCCATTAATCCCTTCTTATTTTTCTATATCCACATCTCAAATACATAAATGATGTCTTCTAATTGTTTGTTTATTGTCCATATTATATATTATATTCTATTTTCTTGAACCTCTTAGTTTCCAGCATTTTAGCTAAAACTTAGAAGATATTTTAGTTGTTACACTAATTTTGTCCGTAATTTTGTTCTATTTTTTACTTCGTTCACCTGGAGCATATTTATATCTTAATTTGTTTTGCCTCTTCTATAAGCTTGACTGTTTTGTATAGAGGTCCGCAGAGGTTTTATTCTACTATTATTTCTATGGACCACTGTATTGTAACTCGCATAGAGGTCCGCAGAGTTTTCTTCTACTATTGTTTCTCTGGGCCAGTGTTTGTGCTCCAATATTTCATATTTCGGACACTCATGAGAAATATGATCTGCTGTCTGATTTGCCTGACCACATGTACGCATGACCGTGTTGCCAATCTTGAAATTTGTAAACATGTGAAACAGTGAGTCGGTTTATGTGGTGTTCGGAGCCGCAGAATGACAACTTGGTCTGGTCATAATTTGGTAGTCTGTAACCGTAGGCTACTCTCGTTGGCGTCCTGCTGCTCATTATCAATAGACTCAGTGCTGAATTCTTTTAATCATAAAACTGACTGAACAAGGTCGACCAATGTCCACTGTTCAGCAAACGCGTCTCACCAGAGATTTCAATTTCTCCGTCCCTGTGGCCATATTGAATAAATACTACCATTTGTTGGCACATGTTACAAGCGTGACCGGAGAAATGTACGAGACCTGTCAACTAAAACGTATTAATTTACTTAGAATGATAAAAGTTCCAGTGTCGCGTATCAACACTATTCAGAAAATGGATGGCTGTGGTAACATAGAGCAGATATCAAAATAGACAAAAATAAGTATAAGTGTTACCACAATAAGTTAAAAAAAAAAACCATCCTAACAACGAGACACAGTGACAGACGTCGTTTTGACTAAAAAGCCTTCATCAGGTATAACAAAGACTACAGTAAACAAATCTTACATAGAAACACAAATGGTTGTGATATGAAGGAAAGAAAAGGGAAGGACAATAGCGAATGGAAGACGGAGAAAGCAAAGATAGGGCAGCATGACAAGAGAGAAGAAGGTGTGAGGGGAAGATAGTGGTAAGTAAGGAGGGAAAAGTGCCTTAAAGAAGTGAAAATAGATACATAATGCAAGTAAAAAAATTTTTTAATATATTTTGATTTGGCAAATAAAAACTCAGTGCCGCCCAATCACCTTCAGAAGTTGTTGTTTCTGAGAGTCAAAACATAACAACATCAGACGTTCATCAACAGCCAGGTAACAGAAAACATAACAACATCATACATTCATCAACAGCCAGGTAGCAGAAAACATAACAACATCATACATTCATCAACAGCCAGGTAGCAGAAAACATAACAACATCAGATGTTCATCAACAGCCAGGTAGCAGAAAATATAACAACATCAGATGTTCATCAACAGCCAGGTAGCAGAAAACATAACAACATCAGATGTTCATCAACAGCCAGGTAGCAGTAACAGTAGCAACCAGCAGATTCTTTTTGATCCTGCATTATGGAATACTTTCTACGTGTAATCTGAAACTCGTCAAATACTGGTTGAGAGGGGTCCACATCAAATTAAAGCAACGACTGCTCGAATATAAAGAAGCTGATTTATCCAAGTGGGCCTGGGTGCTTGACAAAAAAAGTGGCATGAAGAAACACAGAATCTTCTAACATAACATATGGCGAAGCGGAAATTAGACATTTGTCCATGCGATTTCGTTTGAACGAAAGAAATATGATACAGCGTATCTGAGAATACAGGGAGAAAAAACTTCCAAACCTTCAATTCATAATTTTGACATCATTCCGATCTCCTCAAGTAAATGTGATATGTTTCTCACAGATGAACATGATTGTAGGGGAGAGGGGGAAGATGTGGACAAGTAGGATAATTGGACTCCATTCCTTTATATCTCAAAAACTAAAGGTGCATATTAATTTGGACCACAATGACAAAACACTAACAGTATGAGATAATATCCAGGAACAACCTGCGGTTTCTTGAAGTCTGCGTGAAATTTCACAACCCGTGATCATATTTTTAACCAAGGAAATATTTGGGTGAAATTGCAAGATCAATTTTCGTTCCTTTTTTTACTAATTGCACTGTAAGTTATTTTATATGCAGAATTAAAATTTTGTTTCGTAAATAATGTTCGTTATGACAAAAAATTATGAGATTTTAGAGTTTATGTGAAGTTTTTCTATTTGAATACACGTGGAGAGAAATGGACCGTCATTGGACCATTTCTCCCCACACATGGAAGGGTTTCAGTATCCCTTATAAATTAATTGATGGGAACTGCGAAGTCAGTGGTTAGCGCACTGGCTTCACATGTGCGTGGTCCTGTGTTCATTCCCCAGTTGAGGCGGAAATGTTTTTCAGATCGCAACGGCTCCCGGGTCGACCCAGCCTTAAATGGGTACCGGAGTAATCCGGGAAGTAAAGACTGCGAGGGAGAGGAGATGGCTACCGCCCTCATTTGCAGAGCCACTGAAATGTGAGATCGCTAACATCTCACACCCCTACGGCATTAATAAATGCTATGCGTTACTTTACTATAAATTAATCACAAACTATTTCCAAATCTTAGTTTGTTTAAACAATTAAAGAAATACATTGAAACTATATGAAACTTTCAATCTATGCGTATTATATATATTTTTCAGTAAAAACATGCACCATGTTTACCACAGGAAAACAGATCAAAGCAAAGTACCAGAGTCCATTATGAGAGCTGCAGTGACTCCCGTTGCAGATGACATGCCCGTTAGACAATCTTCCAGGGAATATCGCACAGACAAGCTCGTACAACACTGCTAAACAATATTAAAAAGTCAAAATTGTCGGTAATGAGACTCACCCCCAAAGTATCAACACAGCCGGATTTTTAATCATGAACAGGAAGAGAGTCTGGCTAAATTTCTTGATAAGTGTTCCAAAATATTTCATTGACTAACTCCAAAAAATGCTCGTACTTTTACCTTCGAAATGGCAACATTAAATCGTTTGTAATGTCCACAATCATGGATTGAAAACTCACTGGTAGGTATAGAATCGACAATTCACAGCTACTGGCATTTGACCACTGTATCAAGGTATTTTCAATGTTGAACTTTTCTACCTTCTGATATCACAGACAGATCTCAGAAGCACCGGTAACTATTTCAATTGAGTCTAATTTAGACATGACTGGAAAAGGGCCTCAATCAGTAATACTTCAAACCCCATGGCTTCATTGACAACAACATATCCAGTGTCTCCAAAAGATGATGTCCCAGTAGAAGCTTTAATAGAGTTTTCTCCTCCTAAATTATTACAGGTTACCATAAGGCTGCCACTCGTAAAGAAAGCAATCGAGGAATAAAACCTGCAAAAGCAATGCTGCTAACATCGCCTCCTCCAGCTATGATGGAAATGAAAATGAACAATGGAATACAGATCATAAAACACAAATAATGTTACTAAAAGCCAAGAAATCACTTTTTGTGCATGAAGAAAATATCAGCGATTCTGATGATGATACTGACAATATACCACATGATGATGATGATGACACAGATTATGACGTGTCTGACACTGGACGTGATAATGAAAACAACAATATCAGAATGGATGGTGTAGAAAGTACGGACATAAATCTTGGTCTATATGTTGTGTGTGAGTTTGAGACAGGAAAGAGAACACAATTTTTAACTGGGAAAGTCATGCAGCTTGAAGATGTGGAAATACACTTTTTGTAGAAGATACTGTAGAAGATATAGGGACTATTAAAATGAGTCAAATTAAAGCAATTTTACCAGTCTATTTACTGCAAGGGTACAAAAATAACAGAAAGCTATATGCGTTTCAAAATATCCTTTGATAATATATAATTGTATTAATTGATTTTCATGGACTATTCTTCCTGCTTGTGGTCCATTTCTCTCCTTCATCAGTTCCATTTCTCACCATATGTGGTCCATTTCACCCAACTATGTTATCATTGTTTCAAATGTATATTTTATAAGCAGTTTCAATGTTTAACCATTCTTTGAAGACAATATTTCAAACTAAATGGATATTTCACTTACATGTATGAATAACAGCTCAGACGTATTATTATTTATAGAGTTATACCGATTTTGGTGAAAAATGAAAAAAATGGCGGTCCATTTCTCCCCTATCTCCTTAAAAATCGTCATTACTGATTGAGACTATATCAGTAGTTATATTTATCAAGATAGTTGGTCCCACTCTCTTTCAATTTGATCCTTTAAAATTTGTTGAATCCTGGCTGCTTTTTTGGCACCACTCAGCAACAGATTAAAAAAGCAAGGAGAGAAATATAAATATTGAACTTTCTAAAGGCATGGATAAAATATGGTTTCATTATGCATCTGGTTAAAGTAAGTATAATAATATTAGTGTATGTCTGTATGGATGGAGGACGTGAGACCATATATATGGGAATGAACTATTTAGTTACTCAAAAGTTTCATACGTAAGCTTCTTTTTTTTTCAAAACTCTCTGTGTGCAGAGTATTACGCCCCGGGGGGTGGGGGGGGGGTGGTCATTCATGTTAACGTATAAGACCATCCACATCTGTAAACGCCGTATACCCATCTTTTTACCCTAGAAATAAAGCACCGTATGTATGTGTGTGCGTGTGTGTGTATGTATGTATGTATGTGTGTGTGTGTGTGTGTGTGTGTGTGTGTGCGTGCGTGCGAGCGTGCGTGTGTGTGTGTATGTGTGTGTATGTGTGTGTATGTATGTATGTATATATATATATATATATATATATATATATATATATATATATATATATTCATAATTACATGATGGTCAAGCAGTCCCTTACGTAAGTATAAATTTGTCTCTATGTCACGGAATATCTTTGATCACAATATGTTTATGTAATAAATATGTTTCGTCATCTTCATGTTTCGTTATTACCTAGCCCTTGTTTGTACCACAAACTATGTTATTATAATTAATTTTACGTAAGGTATCTTTATTGCGAGGCGTGCTTCTTTCAATCGCGGACATGGTCCAATTTCTGTCTTGTTCTTCTGCGTTCATTCTCAGACTTTTGAGGATCAGAATTATGTTGTTCGAAGAACGAAGTACGCTGTGCTACATCTTAGCTGCGATATCTGCGATATTCGGCATGACACATCCTACTTCAACATAGCTTCTGTGTCACGTTGACCTTTTGAAGATGAAACAATCAATGCGAGCCCGAGACCTGCTTAGTCGCCTCTAATTTGCCTTATTGACGGGTAATAATGTCGCCATTTTTTACTCACCTTTCTGCACTCGGAAATACACGGTCGCCAATTTGGTTATATCAGAGTTTTTAACCAACAAATAATAATATAGCTCACTCTCTGGTAATCCAGTCACCACGAATTTTTCTTCTGCGTTCGCTCTCAAATAATCACAACGAATATATCCTGTGATTTCCGCCGGAGAGCGTGAGGTACGTTGTGCTGCAAGTTGTACAGTAAAATTGTGATATCTACACTTGGTTTGCTACTTTGTGGTCTGGACGTCCTAGACCTAAAAAATCCGTTTTCGTCATGCCTTTAATTCGGGTAGTAGACTTCCCTAGTCCGTGACAGCCTGCCTATCTGTCGACGGACACGCAGGTGTGCAGTGACTCTTCGCCGAAACGATTGTCATTCACGTCTATTTCGCACGAGGTGTTCCACCGTCTATGAACTTTCCTCGTGTAATTGGAGGTTCTGTGCCGGTGCCTATCGGGTACTGAACCTTTTCTCATCCGCGAGCCTCGTTCCGGATGAGGAAGAACTCGACAGAAGGATTGGACTCTGGCTCTTTCGCATTCCTAGCCGAAGTATCGTTCACCGACATCGTGAACCCCTCGCCCAAGTTCGAGTCTCACACCACGCGTTTGAGAGCAAGGCGTTCTCGAGCTGAGCGACCTTGTCCCAATACCGCCTGAGCCCATCGGGTACTGAACCTTTTCTCTCTGCAAGTATATTTCCGGTATAAGAAAGCTTAACAGTAGAGTTGGGCCAAGGCTGCAATCGTTGTCCCTTTGTGCCTAAGCCCATCGGGTACGGAACCCTTTCTCCCTGCAAGTATATTTCCGGTATAGGAAAGCTTGACAGTAGAGTTGGACCAGGGCTGCCATCGTTGTTTCTTTTGTGCCTGAGCCCATCGGGTATGGGTCCATTTTTCTTCGCGAGCATATTTCCGGTATAGGAAAGCTCGACATTAGAGTTCGGCCATGTCTTCTTGCTTTGTCGGGCGCCCATGATTGGGTCTGGGTCTCTGCCCATAAGGAGCACACGTAATTAGATGTTTGTCTCGAGCTAACAGAGCTTGTAGTTCCGATTTCCTTGGAACGTTTACACTTGCAGTTGGCGCTGCCAGTAGTAGTGTATCAGGAATGAAATGAGCCCCGAGTGCGTTGGTACGTTTGGTCTGTCAAAGTCAACGGACCCATGGCCCGTGAAGGTTAACTGACTCAGAGTCCGTGAAGGTCAACAGACACAGGGTCCGTGAAGGTCAACGGACCCGCGTCAAGGGAGCAACGGATCAGGGTAAGATCTCACCAATTGGTGCAAGGGGTTGTAGGTGGTACCACAGCCAATGAACGGCGAGATCACCGATATGGGCCGAAACCTCGCAGTGTGTGTGGACCGAACGAAACCGGCCGGAACCGGACAGCGCTGTTATAAATGACTCAACGACCCGGTAAGCTGATGCAAGAGCATGGAAATCGTGCGTACAACATCTCTTATGTCGCGTATAATGACAAGCGGAATATTCCTTCTAGTGATCCTGATAAAGAAAATGTCCACGGAAACTTACAACGAATGAGGTCACCATAACCAGGTCACATGGCGGGGGTCATCTATACCACTACCATATTTAGCTGTGGTTAAAACCGTTCGAAGACATAATACTGATGCATGTGACGCTTGTGTTTAACATTCAAATTCTGGCCAGAAAAACACAATAAAACCTTAGGTTACAAGGTGGATTAGCCATATGTTATGGCACATAACTTACAATGAATGAGGTCACCATAAACAGGTCACACTGGAGGGTTCATCCATATCACTGCCCTATTTAGCTCTGTTTCATTGTGTTTAAACTCAAATTATGATCCGAAAAAATCATAAATCATTAGATTTCAAGGTCAATTAGACACCTGTTAGTTCATGGAAACATTCAATGTGCTTTTCGATGTGAAGGTCAAACACCAGCAAGTATGTTGGTGATTATATACGTTGAGTATGTAGCATGTATTATTTAGTTCTAAACAACCATGTTCTTATAACAACAAGAATACAGACAATCCAATGTCTTTAACGAACAACCAGCTTAGCATGAGATCTTGCGTTACACCCATACAAACCTATTAACTTAAAAATAATCAAGAGTCATCTGGTTTTGATAAACAACCACACGCTAGCATGAGAATAATACAGACACGCACAAACTCACACACAGTAATTGGTCATTAACAAATATATGAAGGCGAACACCCTTTATCTATTTTAGCTGTCTCTGTCGGTATAAAGCCACTATAAACATGTTTAGTGTCCAAATGTGTAGATTTCGGCGAATAATTTTGAATTTCAATCGGTATTTTAAAAACATTTCCAAACCTATGAAATAGTTTTATAGCGAGAAACCAATCCCCTGCATAAATAAATAAAACATTCTAGTAATAAGCCCGCAGGTAAATCATAGCGCCTTAATTACTGGGTTGAGACCGTGAACAGACGATAATCACCAACCGTGACGGCTTGCCCACTTCGTAAAAGGTAATTGACCAACTCAGGCAAGAGCAAAATACTTGGGATGAAAATAAGAAACAGACACATGGATCAGTTACCATCATAAACATGAACATATCGAATTCACAAAATTTCTTGAATTACTCAAATCGGATAGGTATGAGCGTTTCTGCTACATAATAAAAATTAAAAAAACCCGGTATGTTAAAGGCTAAGAATATGGTATATCAGGTATACCTGGTAGGAATTATCACACTTCGTTCTCACAACATTCTCTGACACGTTTAATTAATGCGAGATTGGTTATTTGTAAATCTAAATCCACAAACGATTTAGCAATGTGTTATGAGCCTGTAAATGATTACCTGACACATGATCTAGGGGAGGTAAAGACAGCAAGGAAGGGAACTGGCCACCCCACCTAATAGTTGCTACGGTTTAGTACATGAGGAGTGATCTTCATCCCCAACGACAGTTTGCTGTCGTAGGATATACTTTTACTTTTATGAGCGTTCTCAAACACCGAAGGCATTTTTACCTATATAGTTAAATATATATTATATAGTATATATATTATATTTATATACACACACAAATACAAACATAGTTGCAGATATTTTCAAAGATCTCTATCGTGTTTTAAATCTATAGGAAACAACTATTCTGCGTCTATACTCATTCTAAAACTTCCACTTACGATCGAGTGATTCCAAGATGTTACCAAGCACGTTTAAGGTTTGCCACACAATTCGAGTTATTAATAAACATAATATTTTATAGGTCACAATTGTTTTTTAAAAAGCCACGCATTAGTCATAACATGAATTAGGGTTAGCCTGATGTATACTTGATGTTCTGTTAACACAATGAAGCACCAGAAATACGTGGTCTTTATTCAAGGACGCTAAGTGTCAGCAGACAACACCTGTTCAAACTAGTTGCGTGTCATGGCTAGGGCAGAAAAGATTAGATCTTGACCATGTGACGTTTAGAGCGCGTTAGCGGAAATTTTGGTTTAATTGGTTGAAATCACCCTTAGCTGGTTATTTCAGAAAGCCACATAGTTGCAACAAAGAAATTTTCGCTGAGTCAGCATTAAGCGTACTATAAATACCGGCGAAGTACCAATAAGCGTTACTATTAAAATCATCAGCTTGTTGATAACACAACGACATTTGCAACCGTCACTGACCCAGATCACGGAAATTATTTGTCAAAAATGGTGAGTTATATGTGTTAGCATGGGTTTTTCACTATACTCTTCATATTGTTATGATTATATATCTCTGTTTATTTATCCTTGTTCTTTGTTTTATTGTAAGTGATTAATTTTTGCCATTAATAAGTAGGAGCTCATAGTAACCTTATTACTTTATTCAGTTTTTATACCTATGTATATCGATAACTCCTACCACTATGTGGTATACTCTATTAGTAAGTTATATACACTTGCTTCGAAAAATTCGTGGACAGGAGTGATTTTGAGGTAACGGCGATGGACACTATATCTCTTTATTTAGCCATATCAGCTGACAGTCTGCATTACGTCATTAAGCCTAGCATGAGGGCCGAATATCGACGAGTCTACGACCAGTGGTTTCCTAGGGAAACCTGTCAGGCTCATATAGACCTCTTACTCGACCAACCTAAAGACTGTCCCCAATGCATCGAGGATAGGCTATTCGATAAGCGAAAGCCAGGCCTATTCAAGCTCGAGTATGGTGGTATAGGTATGATCTCACTATGCAGCGATGCTTATCACTGTTATGGCCCCTACGACATAGACAAAGGGGTTAAGTAAGACGCAAAATAAATTCGACGCAAAGATATTTTTTGACATCCAGACAGAGTAGTGGGGGTAAAAATCGGGGTTTTAAGACGACTGTGACAGCCGTGTACACCTACAAACAACATAGAGCTTCACTTTCCTAATTTTACATTAAACGTCAGGTACAGCCAGATAATGTCTCAACAACACCACTCTCTATATAACTATTCTCTAATTTGTATTTGGCGTCGGGATTTTTGTATAATTTCATAATATATTGATGACGTGAATGCCTTTAGAAATGTGTATACCCTTTGCATAATTTCATTAAGAAAAATTAAGAAAAAAGAAGGTTCAGGGTAGAATTGACTGTTGATAAAGTGGCGTCATAACGGGCTGTGTTCTTTGTCTCTTGGCTGGTTTGGGTTTGGTATTTTTCTAATCTTGTGCTGATACAGATTTTTCAGGTACATAGACAGGTTCGTAATCGGGTGTGAGATACATCTCTAGGTTACCATAACCATATGTGAATGAATCGTCGTAGGTGTTTGAAACTGGAGCAGATGAATCGCCGTGTGTTTTTAAAACTGCAGCTGATGAATCGTCATATGTGTTTGAAACAGGAACATTTGCAGGTTGTTTTGTAGGAAAAACACGGGAAAATCTATCAAATTAATTCAAAATGACATCTTATAGTTCTACGAGATCGACAAAGTCTGGGCGACTCATTGTGATGGCTGTTTTAGTTGGGTACTTTATATTTGTAGCACCATAATGTCGCCGAATCTGGATAAGAGACTTCTTGAAGGATGATATGGTCACAGCAGTAGCACAATCTCCTAGTGGTTGTATCATATCGGTGGTTCTGGAAAAGTATGTAACTGATGAAGCCATCTTCTTGATACAACAGGACTTGGAAATAGTAGTTCTAGACTGGTAGTGCGATGTGAAGTTTTAGAACAAGTGAGCTTTTTTATTTATACACACATCGGAGTCCAGAGCACACCAAGCGTGAGCTGTGGTCTGCGACGATCCGATTGGTAGCGGCTGGGTCATGACTCATGGATGACCCCACGAAGTAGAACTCAACAAATCTTGTAATACTCTCGGGTTGTAAACGTAAGGTCTATTTGAATTTCTTTCTAGAAATTTGTAAAATCTTTGAATATCTGGGTGGTAGGCCAAATGAATCGAAATATGTAAATGTTCCAACACCATCATAATAGATTGACACCCAATGATCACCATGTCTATAACTGGGGTCTGTATTGGCAATTAAAGCTATTGTCAGAGTTGGATTAATGTAGCTTGGTAACTTATTTAGTGGTACGACTCGTACTAAACCGAGGCAAAGAATCCAGATATTCTGCCTTAACAGAGCATATATTTGGTTAGTGTTCATTCTCTCATAGTGTTCATTCGCTAAAGAATCTGTAAGAATATATCTGGTCTTGGATAGCTCCAAAACACTATCAACTTCAAAGTAGATTAAAACATGAATAGCCTATGCTGTCACGGTGGAAAATTCAAGTTTAATTGCCAGTGGACCCGTCTTCGCCATCTCAAATTGATCACCACCAAGCAAACTAGGGGTCAGATCAAAGGCGTACATATTATAACCACTAAAGTTAATGGTATTCCCAGCGTCCTTGCTTACTAAAATGAGGGCTGTTAGACTCCCAAAAGAAAGCTCTGATGTAGTGATCGTTAGTATAATTAACAGTTAGTGGTTTACTGCTCTAATTTCTACCATCCACTATCAGGTTTAAATACGTCAGATCAAAATGATGAAAATTGAATGGGTTTTTCTTCAGATGACCATTAAACGCACCAGCGTCAACCAATACTGATAACGACTCTTTTGGGTGTCTGCGATAAGAATAAATTGTCTTGGATGTGTGATAGCATTCCATAAGGGATAGAAAAAGTGTTCAATGCAATACGTTTTATCAGGTACTTGTCATTACCGCGCATTAAGGCTTTCTCGTGGACCAATGAGATGGCTGGATTCAGTTTTTTTTCTGAGTATTAGCGACGCGTGGGTAATAACACTTTTGTACCCACTCGTCGCATCGGTAGCCATCAGATTGAAAAATTCTTTAGATGGTGTTAGCTTGATCTTTACATCAACACCATTCAACATATATCTGTCTTGGGCGAAAATATCAGCATGAAATTTACCCATCATATCCATTTCCTGACTCGCCGCGGCTAGTTAGCGGCTAATTTTGAAGCCGTCATTCGTATCCCCTTGGATATCGTCATGCGTTCTCTGTGTATCTCTGTAGGAGAGGGCGGCAGACAGATACCCCTTTTTAGTATCATCGCCGTAATTCAAAGTAGCTTCAATATAAGCTCGGTAAGGGTACGTGTTTTCGCTAGCTGTGATAAGCGTATCATTTAATGAGACGTCGACTTGAAAAAATAAACTGTGCATGTAATAATTCACAGGTTCACCTTCAACATTGGGTGGTAGACTATCACCGTTGTGTAGCACCATCGTTTTCAGCCGTTTGGGTTAGCGGTACACTAAACAAATGAAGTCCAAAATGAAGACATTCACAAGAGTTTGGGTGAATCTTCTTCTTCTTCTTCTTCGGCGATCATTACTCAGTCAGGTTGGGACTTTGGATTCTATGATATAGGCTGCTGTCTGTTTTAAAGTGTCCACTGTGTTTGGGTGAATGAGAGACATTATCCGAATAGATCTCGAACCTTGTTCTTCGTGGAATGAGCTCGTCGCCGTTTAGCGGCTGGTGTTATTCGTTTCCGACAGGGTTCACCGGGTGGTGCTGGTCGCTTTCGACGTTTAATACCACTACCTGATTAGGTAGCGTGGTTTATAGCACAAGCCAATAGGCGCCGTTCAGCTTCTTTGGCTCTATCTCGTATAGAATCACGAATATTCGCACAACCTAAAGCATTCTTAGCCACTTGTAAACCAGACGTAACACCTTCCCTAAGTAAGGCTTTACCGCCTGTTTTTAATTATGGTAGTACCATTCTACCCAGACCACTAAAGAAACCACATAGACCGTGACCTTTTTGATGTCTACCACTGACAAATACGGGTAGACCATACCCATCGTGGTTACAGAGAAAAACTTTTCATATAGCTTAGGTTTTCTGTGGATTGTGGCGTGTCTAATCATTGTTTAGTCCACATCAAAGCGCTTACGTGACGAAAGTGAAGTGTCAGGGTTGACGTCCCAGCGGTAAATGCGATCTTTTTGCCTTGGTCTGTAGTTAAAAGGATCTCGATGGTGTCAAACGAGAAGCGATTCAGAGGTGTGTAGTGTTGTTTGTCATAGATTCGAAACACTGAGGTAGCTGTCTTGTCTAATATGGAAACAGAACGTAATAGTGGGACCATTGCATCATCCACTGACAGTACAGATACAATGTCAACAGATACACGTAGACATTTTTGATATCACGATCCATATCGACCATATCTTGACTAGTTAGATCAGTGTCGTCATATGTCAGACGTGTTTTTGACAGCGCTAAATTGTTTTTCAGCGTCTCACTTAGTACAAGTTCAGTTCCATCATCGAGAACCTTAATCGTAGCTCTCCTTGAGGTTTTATTTAATATATTTTCGCAATACGGTCAGCATTGGGTAGCATAAAATCTTCGGGTGAATCGTATAGACCAGCTGGAATAGTTATTATACCGTTCAGGTTATTGGATGGTGAGTGGACATATGACAACCACACTTTATCACCGAGAACGTTGAAATATGTGTTTGGAAATTGAATTTCAGCTAAACCAACTTCATATTGCGAATTCATCTCTATAGTTTGTGGAAGTTTGACAAAATAATGGCTGATTGTCAGGATAAATGTTCATTGAAGAATTGTTGGGTAAGGTAACGTAAAAACTCATCCTAGTTGTGGGTTAGTAGCATCTATCCCAAACAACTAATCAGTAATGCGATCCAAAATTAAGCGTCAGGTGCGTCGAGGTCGGTTCGAGACATTAAATAATGAAGCACCTATCATCACATATATAATAATCATTTGAAAGAGGAATACAATTTCTAAACGTGGTACCAGCTTGCCGAATAAAACACAGAGTGATGAGCGACTCCCCTTTCTTTCTTCTTGTTCTGGTCGTAATACTGTTGCAACTTGATAAATTTCCATTTGTATCTGGTAATGTCTTTGACAGACACCCAAGAATTGAATAACGAACTATAGCCCAACCACTTGACTAAATATTGTTTCCGACTCCAGGTATCTTCACCAATGTTTTGCAGTTCCTGTTTGTGAAATGACCCTTGCACTTCTTCACCCCCATCATTTGTGATCGTATAAGTTACAGGGGATATGGGATGTATCTGTCCAGGCGTGTGTATACCCTTTCTTTAATGTTTGTCTGTCTAGACCGATGCGCACCATATCACCAACATTAAAATATACATTTCTGTCTGTTGACTGATCCCCATATAGAGTATTCCACACTTGTGTTTGATTATCCTTATTAACTTCTACTGGCTCCATCTAAATACTCATATGAAATGAATAATTGTAATTTCGAATCAACGAGGTTATTACATCGACGTAACGAGGTTTGTTGATTTTAGTGAAATAGCGCCATATTTTTTTCCTTCAATCTACGATTGAACCGCTCGACAATAGCTGCTTTGACATCCTCATTTTCAGTAGTGAAGAAATGCACATTATTGTCTTTAAGAAACTTGAGAAATGTTTTATTGGCAAATTCTGAACCTTTGTCAGTTTGAAAAATTATCGGTTTTCTCTGCTCGAAAATATTACTCACAGCTTCGACTAAAGCTTTTCCCGTGTTGTTCTTGATCGGAACAGCCCAGGCAATTTTACTAAACACATTAATACACGTCACCAAATAATGAATATCCATCGTTGTATTTTCTTAACTTTATATGATCAATTACATACCATTGAAACTGTTGGTTTATATCACCTGTTATCATTGCACGCCCTTTAAAGCGTCGTCAAGTAAGTTTATGTAAAGTGTAAGTATCCTGATGACTTAACCAATCTTTGACTTGTTTTGATTGAAGTTTAATGGTACGTTGTAAGCCACTAATACCGCCGTACACTACAGATTTCTTAAGATTGTAGTAATCGCGTGCCAATATTTCGTTTATCATGATTCCCCTATGGGGGTTTCGGTCGGCGTAGGAATTTTACTTTTCCGTGTCTTCCTGAGATTGCGCATTCGGGGGGGGGGGGGGGGTCACTACAACATTGTCTTGAATTTTCTCAGCTTGTTCTTTTTATGTACTGGTTCTACATGGACCATCGGAGTTGGTTTGTTATCTGGTGGTTCCACAGACACCACCGGCGGTGGTTTGATGTCTAATAGCCTCAGTGATCTGTTTTTGTACTTGTCAAGGCGTGTCATATACTGTTGTAAACATTGTTGATAAAGTCTTATCTTTATCCACATTAGATAAATCACTACGATCCAAAACCACTCGCATTTGTTCATCCAGGTCCCTCATGTTTTCCGTGAAACTATCAGGCCTTTCGTCGATTTTTGCTGTAAAATTTCGAATAGTTGAGGATCGATAAGCAACTTCTTCTTGGCCATTATACACACAAGAGGCTACCCAACACACGCAGGACAGGTTTCAGTAATACGCCTATGAAACCACCTTGTTGTAGAATATGTTTTTGTCTTTTCACAGTAGTCATTTTACGAGCGAGAATTCTGAGATTAGTCTTGTGTCGATGTAGTAGCTTCTTCTGACGCTGCGTAAATCGAACTTGACCTTTTTAGATATTGTGGGAACATTTACACAGGGTACGTATGAGTTCTGGTGATGCTGTTGTCATTATACTCTTAACGGCAGCTGGTTTTGCCCAACACAGAACATTTAGCATTGTCCCATGGAGTTTCAAATTATCACCCTTTTTTATTTTGGCACGTATACAACCTGATTTTCTCCGGGAAATATATGACTCTGCAACCTCAAATGATCAGGTGATGCCTGTCTGAGATCCATCAGTAAATAACCATGTGTGGTAGATGTTGCATATTTAAAACTATCTTGCATATAGCTAGTGTAACCAGGGAAAATTTGCTTGGTCAAATGTATAATCTATGACCCGTCACGCGGATTCTTGAAAAGTACAATATAGTGTGAATTTTTTCTAAATCAAATTCTGAAAAATATACAAGACACTCAAACTGCAATGATGGCTTCTTTTAGTGAACAATTTAGTAACGCGATCATCCGTTTCACTCATCAAATCATCAATAACCAACAGTCTTGGTTTATCACCAGTCCATTCTTCCACGTCTGGTAGCCCTTCAAATAAATTTAACACCATGCATGGTCTCGTACGCAGACTGACATTCACTATAACACCATATAATATCCTCTGGCATAGGGTCCACCAACTCTTTCACATATTTTAAAAACTTTTGCACCAAAACAGTTTTCCACACCCGGTTGAACCTGCAATCATAGCTGTAAAAGGATGTGTCTACCATATATATATATATATATATATATATATATATATATATACATATATAGCACCCACCATACACATACACACACATATATATATATATATATATATATATATATGGTAGACACATCCTTTTACAGCTATGATTGCAGGTTCAACCGGGTGTGGAAAACTGTTTTGGTGATAAACATCCAACCTTATTCCAGATTCCGCGCTCGGTCCCATTTGGTTTTGCTCGGGCCACACACACCGCGCGGTTTCGGCCGATATCTGTGACCGCACCGTTCATTGGCTGTGGTACCACGTGGTACCACCTACCATCCCACGCACCAGTTGGTGAGATCTTACCCGGGTCCGTTGACTTTGACGTACCAACGGACCTGGGACTCGTTCCATCCCTGATACACTACTGGTGCCCTCTAACGCTGTTTTCCCCTTTCATTGTACTCAGTACGACATCTATTCGTCTCTCGCCATGCATCTACCCCTTCGTGCCTTTTTCATTGGCCGCCCCTCCAATGTTCGAACTGAATTGACTAGTGTCACTGTGTGTCGACAGTGCCGCTGTATATGTTGGTGCCGGAGATCTTGTTTGTCTCTTATGCAGTCAAATCTCTTTCCATCTGCTACCTCTACATTCTCGGACACGATCCCCAAATGATTTAGACAGAATCAGCACGAGCTGCTGTTTTCTGTTACCAGGGTGCACCGCGAGGAGGTACATTTGGGATCTTGGTTATCTGCTAACCAGGGTTCCAGCGTGAGCATTGCGTTCCCTTTGCACCCCGTTTTCTATCTCTAATCTCGAGTAGGACCACAGTCCTGTCCAAGCAAGCGCAGTCGAGACGTTGGAGATATTAGGCAGAGAGAGGCCCGCCAGCAACATGACTAGGTAACATGTCTTCACAGCAAACAAAATTCATACTACTTTTGGTATTAGATATGTTTATTATCCTCTTTTCACACCCGACATGTCCATAGGTGCTCAGATCTCCGCTTCAGGAAATCTTTCAGTTTATAACGGATGATGGTTCCGGTTCTATGTTGGTTCACTGCCCTTTTACTCTTTTTGAAATCTGTGTCAGGTGTTCTCAACGGGCTGCACTCAAACTCACTTCTAATTCGCGCATTCTCGATATTGACTCATGCTCATTCATCTCGTGAATTTTCGTAGTTGGTTTGTTATCTAGTGGTTCCACAGACACCACCCGTGGTAACCACCACCACGTTTTAGCTCTCTTATTAACATTCACTGAGTCACTTAGTATGCGCGCATGGGAATAGACTTGAGATTCCAGCCAGTTAAGTGCCTGTGTTACGGCGAATACTTTCATATTTAGACTGCTTGTTGTTGCGGTCAATGCACCACTGGCTTCGTGTACTGTTCTTCCTTGTGATCTGGCAGTAAAACCTATGCGTATCGGCGGTGACGGATGACCGACCCGTCCGTGTAAATCACAACATCTGTGTCATTCGTATGCTCCCAGATGAGTACCTTGATATAAGCATCCACACTCACTGGGCTGTGTTCTCTGCATTATCTATTGATTATTTATGACTGTCTTGAGTAGCTCCTGAAAGACCGTAGGAATAGGTATCCATTCTTTGCCAGGATGCCAGGAGTTATGTCTTCTGGGGAGCAGATATGTGTAACGGTATCCTCGGTACGCCCCATCCACGATTTACCTCTCTTGATCCTGCTTCCCTTCATACATAGGAGCTCACTTTGTAGTGGGTGGTCTATGTCAGAACTCACTCTGAGGTATGCACGGGCACGCCATATATAAATTCTATGAGATATGCTTGGAAAATAAAGGAAAATCTCATAACCACACAAGGTGTGTCCCGTGTGCAACCAGGGATGATCCGCATCGCATCATTGTGAATTCTCTCAATCTGTGTGTGACTAGCGGTGATAGTGGGGCCTGCATATTCAATGACAGGGAGGACAAGAGCCTCATATAAGATTACGAGCTGTGATTTTAGTGTCAGCCGCTGCTATCACTCTCAGAGCTAAAGTTCTTTGCTGGCCTTTGCGATAACATGATGAACCTATTCATGAGAACACAGACTACGATCAAATCGCACGCCCAGGTATTGTAAGGATGAGGTCCCGATTACTTCGTACCCTCTAATCTTCACCGTTGGTGTCGCAGACTTTACGATGTGATTGATTGTTTAGAGAGAACCATGTCGCCGCGCCCTTCTCTTGGTTGATCAGTGCCCTTGAATCATCACACCTGGAAGCGATCCGGCTTAGATCATTCTGCAGTGATCCGACAGTTTCTGTTCTATCCCTTTCCTGTCTGTCTTATTCTGCTCTGTTCATTCTCAAACTCTTGCATATTAGCAGGATGTAGTCTGGGGAACGGAATGCGTTGTCATGCTTTACATCATTGCTGCCATATATGCGCCTTTCGGCCTGACATATCCGACTTCAGCATGGTTCTTGGCCACTGACCATATATGACATGGTACAGCCACCTCCATCCCATAACTGTCTTAGTCGCCTCTTACGACATACATGGAAGGCAAACAGTGTTATTCTTTGCTCCCCTATCGGGCCCCAACACACGGACGTCCCTGTCTGTTAAATAGTTAGTTGGTCGTCGGATCATCATCATTGCAAACTGGACACGTCAATGGTTGCTCCGATCTCTCCCTGAGTGTATCTGCCATTACGTTTCTGCTGACAGTACCGGTCCTATGCTGATTGGCCATCATTCTTCTGCGACCTCCAAAATATTCACTATTAGCAGCACTGCAATTCAAACCCTGATCTTTAATCCTGGACATTGAAATGTATTCATCATCTCACTCTAGCGTGCTATATCTCGTATGGATTTCAAAACGTCAGCTCGATCTATTGCCCCTATCGCACAGTGTCACAATCGCACTGTGTCCATGTGACGCCAGTTTATCTGCTCGTTCATTTTCTCGAACACCCACTTGTCCCGACATAAAAATAAATGTAGCTACTTTCACACTCACCTTTCTCAAGGCCTCAGTACACTGTTCGCGCACGAGACCCACTTGTGTGATAGTATCTGGTTGCGGAACCCTTCACAGGCAGGGGGTTTCACAGTAAGAAGGGAGAACCCTTCACAGATAGCAAGAGATGGATGGCGTGAAATGCAACACATTGAATGTTTTGCTCTTGTGTAAATGTTGTCACTACGGACGCTGGTGGCACAAAATGCAACGTTTGTTTACCTAAGAACATGTCAGATAATAGACAGACGGGAATCATACCAGGTAGAAGCTTTCTGTTTGGTCTGAGGCAACGTGGATTTATTGTAACCAGAAGGATCAATTTTTGATTGGCCAGAGGTTTTCCTCTTGGGAAATGAAAGGTTTTTGATTGGTTGGAAGTTTCTGGAAGTTTGGAGGAACTTAGTAGTGGAGGAGGAAGAAGGATTGCATTATCTACTGCCGAGCAGGGCGGTCGCATTTCACTCCTGAGGAAGTAGTCCCCAGGTAGTCTCCGGAGTCAGGTTCCGCACGGTCAGTCTCCGTAAGTCTCTATCAGGCTTGTCTCGGACAGTCAGTACTTGTCTCCCAGGAGAGACAAGTCCTAGTTAGTCTCGCAACAGTCAGAGTCTTCGGTCTCCCAGGAAAGACGAAGAGTCAGAGCCAGATAGTTAGTCGGTGTATAATCTCTAAGACTTAATCTATAACCCGAGTGAAACAATTCCTGGATGCGTTAGCGTAATTTGTAATCTGAGATGATTATATTATTGCCCAGTTGCAGATAATTTAGGATTAGTCTGCAGAGTTGAGGACGGACTCGAATAAGTCTAGATTAGGACTTGTGCCTTGTGTTTATTTGCCTCTCTTATGAGTATGATGTTATTAATTGATGTATATCAATTTGTGTAAATAAATCTCATATTCTTGTGAAGGAGTGCTTTGGTTAACTGATTGATGTCGAGCAGTATTACACAGATTGAGACCTGGTCACAGCACCAGTATTCCAGTAAGTCCTAAAAGGCATTTTCTTCCGTCGCAAATTATTGTGACGCTGCAGATCTTCTTTCTGTCACACTAGTCTGTCCAGGACAGACAGTCAACTATATGTTTTCGGTAACAAGTTGTTTCTGTCACACATAAGTGCAGACCATGTTACTGTTACACTTGTACCTTCCTAATCATATCCATAGAGTCACTCAAGATACAGACCCTTGTTACCTTCTGTGTGCCTACCCACTCAAATGCCCTGGTCACCGCCATCAGCTCCATGGTCATGTTACACGTAGTTACAGCAAAGGCCCCACTGTACTTCTTGATCGTTTTACCTGCGCACTGAGCTGTGAAGGTCCAAGCACTGCGAATATGGCTAATCACAGATCCATCAATGTATATAATCACATTCCCCTCTTTGGCAGCACCTCTTGCTCCACAGCCGTGGGGCACATTTCTCTGCATTCCCTGCTAAGTGTTATTACTGCTATTAAACAAGTTTCAAAATATGTGGGAAAACCTATCCTTTCCGCACATGTTGCCACATCTTGCAATCTGCACACGCTTGGTATGACATCCTCAGCACGTCCCATCCACGACTTCCCTCTCTTAAGTCTACTGCCTTTAACTTTCTGTATTTCGGAATACAATGAGTGCTCCTTATCTGCATGTATCTGAATGTACGCCCGTGCACGGCAATAATTAATCTGTGCTCTGCTCTATGACAGTCGTGTAGATACCGCATAGCTCTTGTCGATGTGTCTCTTGTGACCCAAGAATGATGCACATAGCTGTATTCTGGATTATATCCAGTCTTTCGATCTGAGTTTGGTTGAGAGTCATAATTGCCAGTGCATATTCCACCACCAAACCCTGGCACAAAAGAAATAACAACCTATGTTCACACTGCGCAGCAGCCACGACCTTCATTGCTAAGCCTTTGTCTGCCCTTATGAAAACGTGGTCAACATGTTCTCTGAAACTCAGAAACACTAGAACTTCTGTCAAACAACACACCCAGATATCTCATTGTGCTGGTTCTTTCTAACCTGTTCTCGGCCAATGAAACATGTAGGGTATCTTTATCATGTGATTATTCGAGGAAAACTAAGTCACAAATGCTTAGAAGGATTTACCACTGCTCCCGTATTTTTACACCAGCTTGTCATTTTGTTCAGCTCCCCCTGCAGTTCCATGACGCACTCTTCTAATTTCTGCTCTGCCTATACTCCAAGATGTCATGTGTCTGCATATCAGGACATCATCCACAAAAGATCGAGCTGCTGCTGTGTGATTGCCACGGTGTAGACATTGAAAAATACGGGTGAGAGGGTAGATCCCTGTGGAAGGCCTGTGCGTATTGTTATGGGTTTAGATGCTCAACCACACCTGCTGATTCGAACAACCATGCTGATATCTATCTGACGACGAAAGGGTCAATATTAAAGAGCAAGAGCGTGTTGATGAGGTACTCAAACGGTACCGTGTTATGCGCGTCTTCCAAGTCAATCGCGACAGTACACGTTTCCAGACCTGCATGAAAGCCCTCGAATACGTCGTAGGCGAAAACAGTGGCATTGCGCTATATTTCTTTCTGACGTCTGTAGTCTCCGAGAGTGCCCAGAAAAATGCAGCTATTTTCCATGTCTATAGCGAGATGCTGTGCTACAATCATCACAATCAGTTTCACAGTGGTGTTCTGAATCGTTATGATTCGGTAGCAGTTGATCTGGTTTTGATTGGGCTTCTTTAAGGGCAATAGGCAACTGTGCAACCATTCTTTCTTGATAGTACCGTTCTTGATACTTCCCTTAAATTCACCAACCAGGTCGTTTATGTCACTCTCCTTAATGATGGTGAAGTTCTCATATCGTATACCTTCAGGGCCTGAGGAAGTATTCCGCGACCATTTGAGAGTGGTCTGGGCGGTCTCTGCAGTGATGTGTATACTCTCATTCCACTCAACCTCCATACATAGATCAGACAACGTGGTGATAACCCTCCGCCTGACATCAAGGCTGTTTCGGTCCGTCTATTGAACGTATTTCTCAAGGAAGGCCTTTCCCTTATCTGCGTCTGTTTTCTGCCATGTCAGATCAGTGGATTGAAAATCAGGTATACCTGATCTTTAGACATTTCCGTTCATGCTCCGCTGAAAACGCCAGAACGTCTTAAATGATTTATCTGAACTGATCTGCTTGCAGAATTCATTCCACCTTTCTTCTTTGGCTTGCTGAATGCATGTCTTGAAGAGTAACATGGTGTCATCTACAGTCTGTTTCAATACCGTTACGTTATTGGATGGTGAGCAGTCCTAGTTTCGTTCATTTTGCTACGCCTTGCCATTTGTTCCTTAATGCGTTTTCTATTTCGTCATTCCACAATGGGGCTGGTTCAGTTCACTGCGCCTTGAGCGATTGACCTGTAACTTGCTGGACCTAATTTTGCTTGTTGTGTGAAGGCCCGAGTTGTCCTACTGGAACGTATGCGGAACGGTGATACGCTTTCCATGGTTACACTTTTTTTTAATAAGGATAGTGCACAGGTAGTGATGACTGCCGCGATGCCTTAACACATTTCACCTGCACAGAGGGGCCTAGGCGGTGGAAACCAATTTCAGGGGGAGGGGGGGGGGCAATTTGTTCAGGGGTGTAATTCAAACACGTTACATTTAAGCTTAATTTATGAATAATTCAATGTTTGAATATTAAAATAATATGTATATTTTACATAATGGGACACCAGAATTTTAGAAAGACTTAGGTGGGGCATGGTGAAAAAAGGTTGGAAAACACTGGTCTAGTGTATTCGCATATTGTGTTGTAGTGTATTTGTATATTGTATTGCAATGTAAATTTAACATGACACATTGATTCTTGGCCGTGCTACAGAGCGTCATGCACTGGCCGAGATCTGCATAGGTAATTTTTCTCAGGATATTTCAGCAATTATGATGGTTGATATAGAAAGAAAAGACGATAACCGAGCTTTACGCCAACATAGATCATGGAAGAGGAAACATGGGATGACCATGTAGACGGTTTTGGGTGTCTCACTTGGTGAGTAGTAAAAAGTAAGTAAAGTAACCCATAGCATTTATTAATGCCGTAGTGGTGTAAGATGTTATCGATCTCACATTTCAGTGGCTCTGAAAATGATGGCGGTAGCCATCTCCTCTCTCTCGCAGTCTTTACTTTCCTGATTAATCCGGTACCCATTTAAGGCTCGGTCGACCCAGGAGCCGTTGCGATCTGAAAAATATTTCCGCCTCAACTGGGGAATGAACCCAGGACCACTCATATTCGAAGCCAGTGCGTTAACCACTGTGCTATACACCTCACTTGGTGAATGAAATATGCAAAGAGATATAAATATTAGGAGAATGAAAGAAGAATCTCCTCCTTTCAATCTGTCATATCTGACTGAGCATGAATGAGACAAATATCTGATGAGACAAATATCTGACTTGAACATGAATGAGACAAATATCTGACTTGAGCATGAATGAGACAAATATCTGACGAGCATGAATGAGACAAATATCTGACTTGAGCATGAATGAGACAAATATCTGACTTGAGCATGAATGAGACAAATATCTGACTTGAGCATGAATGAGACAAAAATCTGACTTGAACATGAATGAGACAAATATCTGACTTGAACATGAATGAGACAAATATCTGACTTGAGCATGAATGAGACAAATATCTGACTTGAGACAAATATCTGACTTGAGCATGAATGAGACAAATATCTGACTTGAGACAAATATCTGACTTGAGCATGAATGAGACAAATATCTGACTTGAGCATGAATGAGACAAATATCTGACTTGAGACAAATATCTGACTTGAGCATGAATGAGACAAATATCTGACTTGAGACAAATATCTGACTTGAACATGAATGAGACAAATATCTGACTTGAGCATGAATGAGACAAATATCTGACTTGAGCATGAATGAGACAAAAATCTGACTTGAACATGAATGAGACAAATATCTGACTTGAACATGAATGAGACAAATATCTGACTTGAGCATGAATGAGACAAATATCTGACTTGAGCATGAATGAGACAAATATCTGACTTAAGCATGAATGAGACAAATATCTGACGAGCATGAATGAGACAAATATCTGACTTGAGCATGAATGAGACAAATATCTGACTTGAGAAAAATATCTGACTTGAGCATGAATGAGACAAATATCTGACTTGAGCATGAATGAGACAAAAATCTGAGCATGAATGAGACAAATATCTGACTTGAGCATGAATGAAACAAATATCTGACTTGAGACAAATATCTGACTTGAGCATGAATGAGACAAATATCTGACGAGACAAATATCTGACTTGAGCATGAATGAGACAAATATCTGACTTGAGACAAATATCTGACGAGCATGAATGAGACAAATATCTGACTTGAGACAAATATCTGATTTGAGCATGAATGAGACAAATATCTGACTTGAGAAAAATATCTGACTTGAGGATGAATGAGACAAATATCTGACTTGAACATGAATGAGACAAATATCTGACTTGAGCATGAATGAGACAAATATCTGACGAGCATGAATGAGACAAATATCTGACTTGAGCATGAATGAGACAAATATCTGACTTGAGCATGAATGAGACAAAAATCTGACTTAAACATGAATGAGACAAATATCTGACTTGAACATGAATGAGACAAATATCTGACTTGAGCATGAATGAGACAAATATCTGACTTGAGACAAATATCTGACGAGCATGAATGAGACAAATATCTGACTTGAGACAAATATCTGACTTGAGCATGAATGAGACAAATATCTGACTTGAGCATGAATGAGACAAATATCTGACTTGAGACAAATATCTGACTTGAGCATGAATGAGACAAATATTTGACTTGAGACAAATATCTGACTTGAGCATGAATGAGACAAATATCTGACTTGAGCATGAATGAGACAAATATCTGACTTGAGCATGAATGAGACAAATATCTGACTTGAGCATGAATGAGACAAAAATCTGACTTGAACATGAATGAGACAAATATCTGACTTGAACATGAATGAGACAAATATCTGACTTGAGCATGAATGAGACAAATATCTGACTTGAGCATGAATGAGACAAATATCTGACTTAAGCATGAATGAGACAAATATCTGACGAGCATGAATGAGACAAATATCTGACTTGAGCATGAATGAGACAAATATCTGACTTGAGAAAAATATCTGACTTGAGGATGAATGAGACAAATATCTGACTTGAGCATGAATGAGACAAATATCTGAGCATGAATGAGACAAATATCTGACTTGAGCATGAATGAAACAAATATCTGACTTGAGACAAATATCTGACTTGAACATGAATGAGACAAATATCTGACTTGAGCATGAATGAGACAAATATCTGACTTGAGCATGAATGAGACAAATATCTGACTTAAGCATGAATGAGACAAATATCTGATGAGCATGAATGAGACAAATATCTGACTTGAGCATGAATGAGACAAAAATCTGACTTGAGAAAAATATCTGACTTGAGCATGAATGAGACAAATATCTGACTTGAGCATGAATGAGACAAATATCTGAGCATGAATGAGACAAATATCTGACTTGAGCATGAATGAAACAAATATCTGACTTGAGACAAATATCTGACTTGAGCATGAATGAGACAAATATCTGACGAGACAAATATCTGACTTGAGCATGAATGAGACAAATATCTGACTTGAGCATGAATGAGACAAATATCTGACTTGAGCATGACTGAGACAAATATCTGACGAGCATGTATGAGACAAATATCTGACTTGAGCATGGATGAGACAAATATCTGACTTGAGCATGGATGAGGCAAATATCTGACTTGATTCAAATATCAAGTTCATTTAGGGGGTTCAAGAGCAGGTTCATTGAGGACCTATGCCCTGCATGCATGGTTGGTGTGTTATTGGGGTCTGAAAGTGGAGCAAAGAATAGTACCATTGACCTGTCATGAGAAGTGACAGGTGGAGTTGATTGACCAATCTTATAGGTTAGAGTGATCCAAAGCCATGCTGAAATTTGATGTAACAGGCAGGTGTAAATATCACAGACAGCACATGTCACAACCTTCTATGTTTGTTCTTAAACTCCTGCTGGTTACTTTGTTCTAGTTCTTTCCACAAGAATCTAAAAACTTAGATGTTTGACTAGGCTGTCCACCTTGTGCTTCAGAAGTCACAGGTTTGAATTCAGTTTGTGTTGTTTTGTTTACAAAATGAATTTGTTCAGAGATCCTTGGGATTGAATTCCCAGAGATCCCTTGAAGCTGTGGATTTATGTGCCTTGAGTAGTATTCCGGCTGGAGCTGTGTTGTTTCATAGAGAGGGATGGAGTACAAACAAGAATGACACACAGGAACAAATACAAGAATAAAACTTGTTTTTAAATACAAAAAACAGTTTATTTCATTAGAAAAAGTAAATAACAAACTACCAGGCACTTATAACTGGCGCTTTTATGTCACAAAGTTTACAACCAAAAAGGAAAAAAATAACATGGCTACAGATGAAATGAAAGTATAACATTTGAAATATTTACTTTTGTTTATACAATTTTCTCTGTCTAAAATTTGTTATAAAAGTCACATATTTTTGTCAGAAATATCATTGTTAAAATGTGTTGTGTTTTTCAATACCTGATATGTTGATAGTTTGTAGTTGACTACACTGACAGCTAATTTGTTCCATAAATTTGTCAAATATAGAATACTAAAATTAAATGATATATATTATTTGATTACAGTAAGTATAATTTTAATTCCAAACAAATCAATGAAATCAGCTAGGTTTAAATAAGGTACATACAATAACATCTAGGTGTTTACAACACAACTAAGTAGGTTACAGCAAAACTTTTTTGGGGGTTTGTGTTCATATCCTTTTATCTCTGTGTAGGTTGAGTTTGCTATATTTCAGGGGTGTTCACTTTAGGTTTAAAAATGAGAAACCTGAAGCTGTAGTAACTTATTGAGTCATTTATGTCTCAATTTTCATTTATAGCAGTCTTGTGTCAATGTTGCTGTAACAAGGTCTCATTTGATTCATTATTTATTGACAATTCTGGTTTGAGTTTATAAGAATTCAATTCTGAATTAAGTTTATTGGAATTCGATCTAAAAATCAAAATTCAATATACATGTTCCATAAGAAATAAAATTAATTAGCTAAATATATATATGTATGTCATGATCAGATCTGTATCTTAATAATTCTTTCCTCATTGATGCAAGGCATCTTTAAGAATGCCAGGAAAGATTGTATGTACCCAGGAGGACTTGGTCTTATGCTTGGGGTGCTGCAAAGGAAGATAAAAAAACATCAACCACATATTAGAGAACATATACTCACATAGTTACAATTTAGTTACAAACATACATGGTTATACTGTGTATCTCAAGCTTATCTCAAAATTTTCACTTTCCATTTATTTTCTGCTTGATTTTGTCTATCAGTGCAATGCCATAGTTGGGGTCTATCCAACATTTCTTCTAAGCTGTGCACCTTGATAGATGGCATCATGCACAAAAATATAGAACTGTGAATCCAAGAAAAAAAATTCCAGAATATCAAGAGTGATTTGCTAAATATTAATTAATAGTGCCCAAACAGATGTTGGGAGCCAAGCAT
This sequence comes from Meghimatium bilineatum, assembly GCA_034231615.1. Lineage (NCBI taxonomy): Eukaryota > Metazoa > Mollusca > Gastropoda > Stylommatophora > Philomycidae > Meghimatium > Meghimatium bilineatum. The sequence goes on along the minus strand of CM067306.1, from coordinate 42,116,675 downwards.
ACAAACATTTGTTGAGGGAATATAGGGTCCATTACTTGCTCCTGACCTGCAGAACTACCCCCATCGAGGCCAGCTCCTTGGCGAGGAGACGGGGCTTAATCCAGCCAGCAGAGGCTGGAAACTAAGACTGGCCGGGCTCTCCCACATTCAGGCAGGACTACAGTCTTGCCTAGCAAGTAAAGGTGCTGAAGTCAGCGACATTTGGCCAGAAGGCACACCGCAACAATCAGAATGTCATGCATTATCACACTGTGGAATAGCAGAAAATGAGAGAGCTGATCAACATGCCAAGTAAGGTGCTAACATGCAGCAACCAGATGTACCAATCAGCTATCACCAAAAAAATCCATGATAAAGGCACAACGAATGCCTAACTTACCTCCATGGGACGACTACCACCTACTTAACAGACAAGAACAGGTCATCATATTTCGACTCAGAACTGGACACAATAGACAAAACAGTCATATGTATACAAAATCTTTAATTGGCACACAGCAAAGTGTATTTGTGGACAAGCCAACCAGACTTCCGAACATATCCTTCAAGAATGTGCAAACTATGACACATTACAATGCACATACTGGCCTTCTGATACACAGATGAGTGTTAAACTTTATGGTACAAAACAAGAAATGGAAAACACTGTCCAATTTATACAAGAAACAACACTGCAGATATAGACATTATTAGCGAATGAAAGAAGAAGAAGAAGCAGAACGACCTGTATCTTGTGTCACTCTATGACCTTCATTTGTTGAATTGTAGTACAGTTCTATATCTGACTAGTCCATACTGCTGAATAAAGCCTGAATGAGAATCATTTTGGAACTGACTATTATATCAGCTACATCAATAATTTTGATGCGTTTGTTGAAAAAGTGTAATAAAGTCATTAAAACTGTGACTTTCAGCACTAAATGCAATGTGATCAATGGTGCAACCAAATTACAATGACCTATTTACATAGCTGTTAACTTATATTTTTTTCATGAATTCGTATTTTGTAGACTTTATATACATATTCTTATTTTTAAAAAGTATGTATTAGTAATAATTATTGAAATTTAACACACACATACCCCCCCTCCCAGCACTCCTGTTTTTGTGGTCAATATGTGGGTGTGAGATACATCACTGTACACCCATATCAATACAGAACATCTTTACTAGTTGACAACTATGTATTTAGTAAACAGGGAGTACAGTATGAAGTTGTGCTGATATTTGGTTGGTTGGTTGGTTGCTGATCCAGCGGTCCATGGGCACATGCCCTTTGACCCAATGCCATTAAATGGCATTATATTGCTGGGAAGTCTGTGGATTTTCTGCCCACCCCGGGAAAGAGCCAGAGAATAACTATCACACCTCCAGGAAGGTAGGTTTCAAACTAAGCACTGTTCCTAGCTACTGTAGCCAAGATAGGGATCACTCTGCTCATTCCCCACCACCAATTGACTACTGGTTATGCCGAACTTCTCTATTGCTCCAGGCATGCAACCAAATGTTCAAGGCAAAAGGATTGTCACGTCCTGAGTCACTGTGCCTCTATGATGAGTTTCAGTCATAGGAAAAAACAGTGCTGTTAGTTTTCTCATCCCTAGTGCTGCCAGTACATCTCTGGCTCCCTCCCAACCACAGAGGAAAACATGAAACACATTTCAACAACAAAATAAAAGCATAATTGTATAGATGACATGCCATGAAGCTTCTCTAAGAAGATAACCTCAATATAACGGCATGTCATCCACTAAGGTTTTCTGTTGCATGGGTGGTTTTCTAGTGGGCCATTGGTGAGACCCACAGATGCAACCACATGCGTGCTGATATTTGGCAACCACACAATTTATGAGGAAAAATGTTGTACTCACAGATGAAGCCAGGAACAGGGTAATTAAGTGCTGCTAAACACTAGAAACACACATAATACACACAAATCACTGATAACACACATAATTCACTGGAAACGCATAAATCCATCTTATGACAAAATGTTGTTGATTTAAATGTGTTATTATGTGTGTTACAAGTGATTAGCAACACTTTTTTACCAGGTTCCCAGATTTACATGTTGAATTTCAGTTGTGCCAGTCAGTACATATTATTGATTAGTACTCACAGATGTCTATTATGCTTTGATGACATTTATCATTTTTTTTACTGGCATTGAAAGTGTTAAGGAAGATGGCTTGATCACTTTACTTCACACAAGCAGATCATGTGAATAGGTATGAATCTTGTGTGACTTCACACACAAGAAGACCATGTGAATAGGTATGAATCTTGTTTGACTTCACACAAGCAGATCATATGAATAGGTATTAAGCTTGTGTGACTTCACACAAGCAGATCATGTGAATAGGTATGAAGCTTGTTTGACTTCACACACAAGCAGATCATGTGAATAGGTATGAATCTTGTGTGACTTCACACACAAGAAGACCATGTGAATAGGTATGAATCTTGTTTGACTTCACACAAGCAGATCATGTGAATAGGTATGAATCTTGTTTGACTTCACACAAGCAGATCATGTGAATAGGTATGAATCTTGTTTGACTTCACACAAGCAGATCATGTGAACAGGTATGAAGCTTGTTTGACTTCACACAAGTAGATCATGTGAATAGGTATGAAGCTTGTTTGACTTCACACAAGTAGATCATGTGAATAGGTATGAAGCTTATTTGACTTCACACACAAGCAGATCAATGGGTGAATATGTATGAAGATTGTTTGCCTTTACACACAAGTAGATCATGTGAATAGGTATGGAGCTTGTTTGCCAGATTAGAATGCAAATAAGAGAATATTGAAGTTTGAGGTAAATATTCTGACAATATACTCACGGTCAACTGCCACAAAACAAGTGCTGACAGCTTCCCCAAGATTGTTGACTGCCTTACAACCATATTCTCCTTCATCTTCAGGGTAAACTTCGCTGATCTGCAACTTACAGTGGCAGCCAATCATGGAAATTTGGAAATCCTGCAATAAAATGAATATAAGTTAAATATATACACACATATACTGGTACATTGTATGAATTTGCACACCCACACATTTAAGTATTTTTTATATTAATTATTATAAGGTGATAAACAAGAAAACAAACTATGCAAATACACATACAACTTGTGTATCTTACTTGACTGTCAAAAATTTCCTCATCATCCCTGAACCAGGAGATTTGTGGACGAGGATTGCCTTCAATATCACATTCTAGGACTAATCCATCTCCATCTTTGACGTTTGTGTCTTGTAATGTTTTGGTGAAATGAGGTTTGAAACTGGAAAATAAATCAAAATATAAGTATCATTCAAATAGTGCTGCATGCAGATCTATAGATACATCTAAGGAAAGGTGGGACTTTACATTAAAAAAACCCCCAGCTAATTTCCATGTGTTTTAGGATGTTTAGATTTTTATACAGATTGAATGATTGATTAATGAGCAACATCCCTGCACTCTAGGCAAACCCAGAGTGCTTATTCTATCCAAGCAAATATCAAAGTTTATGCATAATGTTGATTCCTGTAGCTTGCTGGTTGAACACATTCCTCAGATTCAGTCCTACTCCATGCCATACGGAATACCTAATCATATCCTAGACACATCATCTATAGTAGCATCTACATTAACAAGTGCTCACTAAGCAACCATAAAATGTCTATTCTCAATTCACTAACTGTAAGTGCATTCGACGCAAGTCTATCTGTTCTCTCATTTCCTGGATAGTAAAATCCAGGTGAAATCTATGTGAAATCTAGTAAATCTGTGTGAAATGCAGAAGATTGGAACAGGTTATATAGTTTATCCATTCACTGGCAGCAACCATTTTGAATCTATTAAAACATGAGAATCAAAGACTGTCCTAGTAAAATTGAGCATTAGAAGCCATTGAAGAGATGCAGTAACAACCTTGACCTCCATCATCATACTGGAAGTTGTTGTCCTATATGCTTTGTTGCGCTTGAGGGAAAAGTTCCAGGAAAGAGAACAAGAGACAGACCAAGATTATGATGGACACATGACATCGGAGACCTTCTGAACATGACACTGGAAGAAGCTGGGCAGCTTGCACATAACTGAGAGGCATACAGAGTGGCAGTGATGACAACGTTTTGCAAAGGACAGGTCACATAGATAGTGACTGTTATGACAAAGTGACCTTCATTTCAACTTCCTGAAAGAATGCACCTTGCACTCATTAACAGGAAAACATGCAATAATGAAAGTTAAACAAAATGTTTGAATACAAATCTGTTGACACACGCTCAATACATAAACATACTTACTCTTCTTCCTCTGTTGTGTCTTTTGTTTCTGTAGAAGGATAAGAGAGGATCACAGTTCATTTATACCTGTATATGTGCTGATTTTAACATTGTTTTAATTAAGATCTAGCATAATTTTATTGCCATGAAATAGAGATTTAGGTACAGTACAAGTACATGCCACCACATACTCAAGTTATTTCCCTTATCTATGTTTGTAAATTTCATGTTCATCATTTAATATTTTAAATACATCAAATTATTTTAGGATTTGGGTTAGGATAGTTGTGTTTTACATAACTAACCCCAACCCTAAATAAATAAATATTTCAGCTATGATATGATGAACATGAAATTTACAAACGTAGAAAAGGGAAATAATTAAACGTGATGGCGTCTACTTGTACTGTACTGAGATTTATAATCCTGGTAGAATGACAGCCCAGACTTAGGATCATAAATGGAATCAATATTTATAATCTTTGTAGACAGGCTAAAAATTATAAATGAAATAGGGATATATATCATGTTAGCCATGCAGCCTTTGCTAAAATATTATAATGAAATAGGGCCACATGTATATAATCCAGACAGGCAACCCTGGATAAGATTTTGCATAGAATTATCATTTCAACCACTGGCAACACTGTGATATAAACTTCAAGAAACAAATATTGGTTGCTTGTTCTAAACTTTGGTGGTAGATAGGTTAGTAGGCCAGACTCACAAACTGAGTTAGTGGTTTGAAGTGCTGACAAGCCAACCATCAATATTATACTGGCAATGAGAGCATATAACAAAAGAATATCTGGACATAAGGCCAAAGGTAGACCAAGAAAACATCAAGACAGCCTTGAACAAACATGGACTTAATGCAACCAAGGTGACACATCTGGCCTTGGAACGACAACTTGAGCTTTCATCTCTATACTTAACGGCAAGTGTGAATAAGATTAACCATCATTCACCTGGGAACATACAAGACAATAAGATTGAATGTACTGTATAGGGGACTAAGCGATATCTAAGACTTAATATTAAAAGTTCATTATATTCAATAATGGACAGCTAAAAAGAGTACCGGTAATGCTATAATTCTACAACTGGTCAACTGAAATAAGAGATGGTAGCATATCCTTTTCAGGACATAGCTATCAGCCCAGCATTTGTTGGCTGTGGTGATTTTCTAGGCAATATAAATACATTCAGTAGTTTGCCATTGCTTTCTGAATGGTATTGATGCACAGTTGCCTGTAGCGGGGATCAAACTCAGCACCTTGACCGTTACAGATGCACTCTGTACCACTCCGCCACAAAGCCGGACTGAAATAGACAACTTATTAACTGTATTAGAAGACGACAATCAGATTTTCTGGGTCATGTCATGAGAAGAAGTGGGCTGGAGAACATTGTAACAACTGGAAAGATCGAGGGTAAGAGAGACAGAGAAAGACAACATGAGAAAATGTTGGATGGCTTGAAAGTCTGGCATGATGCAGAATCATCAGAAACTATATTTAAATGTATAACAAACAGAGGACTGTGGAGAGACATTATCACCTATGATGGAAGGCATGGTACCAATGAATGAATGAATATTTAATAAACTTAAAGCAATATTCAATATAGGATCAGGATATGCTTCAGTTGTTATAAAATGATATCATAGCATTCTTGAAAGAATGATTTGGCCTCGGAAAATGATTTGGAATGAAAGGAATTGGCATCGATGTGGATTTTATTGATAATATTTAATATTACCTGAGGCAGTTAACTTTGTTGAGGTATGAATCAGATCACCATCTTTTATAGTGACCACACAGGTGTATTTGCCTGAATCCTTCTCTGTCACAGAGTGAACTGTTAGCTTCTGTTGATGACCAGATTCATCAGATGATACAGAATAATGGGCATCTTTAGGAAGCTGAAAACAACCAAATTATACTTTGTCAAACGTCACTCATAATAGCTGTTTATTTGAAATTGTGACAAGTAAGCTAGAAATGATATACAATATCAATGAGGAATACAGAGGAGTTTCCTTATAGTGCAAATGTTTATAACAAATACAAATAAATCTGATGAAGAACTTAATAATTAAATCAATGAACTACTCTTTGCTGACAATAAAAGTTTAATATACAAAAATGAGCAAAACCACATTAATACATTGCTATTAACAAGTAAGAAGTACAACATGAAAATTAACATACAAAAAATAAGTTATGAAAATCAGCAAGTCTGCAATATCAATGGATATAATAATAGACAACACCAAAGTGAAATAAGTCAAAGAATTTAAATATCTAGGCAGAATTTTTTCTGAAAATGGAAGACTAGGCAGAGAAATAGAAACAAGGTGTCAGAAAGCAAATACAGTGACTTACAAACTTTTTCACTACTTCTTCAAAAGACAGATAATATCTACAATTTTTGTACCAACACTCTGCTACCAATGTCAAAAATAGTCTTGAACAGTATTACATCAAAGGAAAATAATCACATGTGAAATGAAGTGTCTAAGAAAAGCTGCAATGGTTACTAAACTAGATAAAATAAGAAATAAACAAATTAGGAACATAATAGGTATAATATCATGTATTGAGCGTATCAAAAGACAGCAAGTAAAGTGGTTCGGTCACCTTAACAAAGTCACACCAAATATCAATAATAGCATATGACAACAGAATATCTGGACATAAAGCCAAAGGTAGACCAAGAAAACAGTGAATAGAAAACATCAAGATAGCCTTGAACAAACATAGACATAACCAAGGTGACACATCTTTCCTTGGAATGGAAACTGAGGCTTCCATTCCTACACTTAACAGCAAGTGTGGATAATATAAACCATCATTCACCTGGGCAAAGAATAGTCTATAATAAAGTTGTTTATTTAATAATACTTTTCCAAATAATTACTTTTTAACTGTATATACACCTGTCCAGTATTTGATATTGCCTGTCCAAGATTTTCTTTGACCATCTATGCTTTCTCTATCTTTAATAGTACACTGCATGATTGTTTTTGATGGGGAATCATATCAGCATATGGGTCCAATACATACCATTTTTTCATTGTTTTACTATTGAAAGTAGTGATTTTTGTGAACTGCAAGATTCTCTACTTTATTTCTTATGTACACATTTGTCTTATGCTTTCTAAAGGAGATGCACAAAATGCATCTATAACACTTGTATTGGAAGACCTGTATCCATCTCTCCATGTCTGCAATGAGTATTCAACTCTCTCAACCATACAGCATAATACATATCATTTATGAGGTATAAATTCTGATCTTCACTCCAACACTGATGTTGCGATGTCATTTCCAGTCTTATCTTCAGTTTTGGATTTTCCATCACTGCATAGACCTCTAGAAAGCAGTTTCAGTCGAAGATGGATGTGTCGGGCCATTGGGACAAATAAAACATCAACACAATGCATTTTAATTTTCTGGACTACATCATGCTGGTAGGATCATTGTCCCGCTACAAGAGAGATCCAGCAGGAGTTTGAGAATGAACGCAGAAGAAAGCAGTTTAGATATACCAAAACATCTAGATATAGATGTAAAAGATCCATCGTTGGCTGTGATACTAATTTGTCCTGGTGGTCTTGGTTTGCACCAGGTTTTGGTGCTGCTATTATTGGTTCTGCCCTTAACTCAAGATTATAATTATAACAAGAAGATGCTATATGATAGAACAGAGTTGTGATGTGGACAAACTGTACTGACCTCTTTGCCTTCAAACTCCCACTTGATGCTAGCCACATCTGCTGATGTCAATTCACATGTCAGGTGGACATCACCTCCACAGCTAGCACTAGTAGTTTTTGGAAGTTGTTGGCTGAATGAGGGCTTATCTTTCTTTTCTGATTTCTCTTTCTCTTGTCTGAAACAGGGATAAGCTTATTATGATTTCTCTTGTCTGAAATAAGTATAAGCTTATTATGAAGAGAAAATAATTGACTTTTCTGATTTCTCTTGTCTAAAATAGGTATAAGCTTATTATGATTTCTCTTGTCTGATATAGTTCTATTATCTTTCCCAAGGTGGTTTGTTATCCACTCTTGTAGTTAAGCATAGGGGTGATTGGAGCTCAAGCTTGTTTTTCAAGGCTAGGTGTGTTGCCTCAGCTGTGCTATGACCGTGTTTGTTCAAGATGTCCCTGACGTTTTCTATCCATCTTTTTTCATGGTCTTCCTCTGGCTTTGTACCCTGATCTCATTTGGTTGTATGGCAACTTGTCTTGATGCATTCTCATAATATGGCCAAACCACTTGATCTGCTGCCTTTCTATGTATTTTGTACACAGTGTTATACCTATTCTTTCCCTGATGTCTTCATTTCATAATCTACCAAGCCTGGTGACCCCTGCAGCTTTCCTCAAGCCTTTCATCTTACATCTTTTTGTAATGTGAAGATGAGAGAGACCAGGTTTGGTACTGGTAATAGGTATAAGCTTATTATGATTTCTCTTGTCTGAAATAAGTATAGGCCTAAGCTTATTATGAAGAGATAATAATTGACGTTTCTGATTTCTCTTTCTCTTGTCTGAAATATGTATAAGCTTATTATGAAGAGATAATAATTGACTTTTATGATTTCTCTTTCTCCTGTCTAAAATAGGTATAAGCTCATTATGAAGAGATAATAATTGACCTTTCTGATTTCTCTTGTATTTCTTCTTCTTTCGTTCACTTGAAACATGTCTATATCTGTAATTCTGTCTCCTTAATAAAACTCACTGTCTTTTGTAATTTCTCTTGTATAAAATAGGTAAAGACCTAGCTTATTATGAAGAAAATTTGAGTTTTATGATTTCTCTTTCTCTTGTCTGATATAGGTAAGCTTATTGTGAAGAGAAAATTGAGTTTTCTGATCTCTCTGTCACAAAATTGTTGAAATTTCACCATTGCAATAAATTCATACTGTAGATTCACATAGTGCAACAATGTAAAACCATATGAGTTTAACCAGTCCAACAAACTACAAATATTTAACTAAAGCAATAAATATCAACTTCCATGTGTGGTCTTACAAATCAAATAAACTAACACATTATCCTGGTTGAAACTAATGAATAAAAAATCCATTCTTTCAAGTGAAATTGTGTTGGTGTCCCACAAAAACACTGGCATAGCTAGTTAAAAATTGTAGCTGGAAGCTGATGTCATGCAGAGAGTGTGTGCATATTGGAGGATGTGATGCCTGGTCATAACTGTCAACTTATTTTTTTAATTAAATTCATAGTTTTTACAATTCAACTGTATTGGACTGTAGTGCATGTGTCGTGCAGACATGCTGAACTCCTTATGAGAAACAGCACATACAGATGAAATTAATGAGGGAGATGATTTTTTCTTCCATGGCAGAATAAAGGAGCTGGGCTTTAAATGTGACATTGCCAGAAATGAGCTCTACTGTGGGCTTGATTAGAGAGACCAACAGAGAGCTGGAACTGTCAGTCATCATGGTACTGCAGATACTTTCAAGTGGAGATCAGAGTACATTTGAACGTGTCCTGTAAATGCAATTATACTGGTCTGATGCACTTAACTAACAAATATCAATCACACATGTTTCTAACCATTACAAGAAATATAAACTTTATGGTGTTGTTATATTGATTTAAGCATCTTCACTGCTGAAGTTGGATGTGTTGGGTCATTGACATAAATAAAACCGCAGCACAACCATATATCAACCCTCTTGATTACATCCTGTTGGAAAACTAGTATGGTAGGACCATTGACCAAATTTTCCTGTTACAATATTGATTCAGTGGGAGTTTGTGAATGACATCTTAAAAAAAAAACTCATGTTATGGTACTAAGGATAGTAAATTACTAATGCTAGAAAACCCCTAGTTGACATACACATTGACATCAAATATACTAGGAATTGGTGCTATCAACATCTCATGCCTTTCTTTACAGGAAATAGTAGAGAACAAAATCATTGGACTAAGTTCGATGTAAACTTCTACATTGTTAATTGTCATGTGATGTATTCCTTCCAGAACGTTGTCTTCCCAATGAACTTTCTGAACCCCTCTCTGTCTTGGGCGATGCGGCTTGCATTTTCCAGCGATGCATTCATTATCTTTAATTCATCAGTCCATCATCTTCTTGGTCTGCCCTTTCACCTCTTCCCAGGTACTCTCCATTATTTATCTTTCTAAACAGTTATGTCTCTTTATATGACTAAACAGGTGTAGTTTGTTAACAAGTTATCATACATATATTGTGACATTTACCTAGCAGGTTGTTCTTGTGTTCTGCTGTCTGATGATGGCTGCTGGTCTTCTGCAACTTGTGTTCTAGAGGGTCTGAGTGCAGAGGAATCTATAAAATATAAGTTCAAGGCTGTATGTTGTCTGCTGCAACCATGATGTGGCTAAATTATATCATATCATTTTATCATGAAGCAATTAATGAGTGAAATGATATTACAACTGCATGCTGAATATGGTATGGACACAGCGACATATGAAACATCTGGATTGATATTACAACTGCATGCTGAATATGGACACAGCGACATATGAAACATCCGGATTGAGATCGCAGGAATTTTGAATAAAATTTGGCAATGTCCATGTGTTGCTGAGGCATGAAACACAGAATAGCAAAACTGTGACCTGTCATGTTTCATGTTACATCATATTTCCAGAACTGAAAGGGAAGCAAAGAATAGTGACACCATTACCTGTCTAACATCTTGCAAGTGGCGACTAAGGAAGTTTTGGGGTGAAATTGGCTCATTCCATATCAGGATCAAAGTGACCCAGAACCCATGCTGAATTCTGATGTGTCAGGCCAAAAATGACAGATATTGCAGAAAAGTAATAAACCATGACATAACACACTCTATGTTCTCCAGACTACATCCTGCTGATCTGCAGGAGTTTGAGAATCAACACACAAGAAGAAAAGGGTCAAAGTGACCCAAAAGACATGCTGTAGTCAGATGCATGGTAGTCAGGTTCAAAGGCAAATATATTGCACCAAACTGTACACTATGACACAATACTAACTGCTTTTCAAACTACATCATGCTAACCAGCAGGAATTGGAAAATGAGTGTAAAAGAAAATAACTAATATAATAATGATACAATCACAGGAAAAACACAGAAATATATAACAGTAATACAGTCACATAAATAGCATAACTCCATGAGCTATATTTATAACCACAAAGGGACATAACTAAGGGACAGATGACATCCAGTGAGAAACATGGAACTAAAGAGACAACTTACCAGCAGCAATCCTCAAGACAGCTCCACAAGATTTAGTCCCTGCCAAATTGTTTGCCTTGCAAACATATTCTCCTTCATCTGATATAAGGACAGATGTAATCTCAAGTTTGTGTTTATTGCCCGTACTGGTCATTTTCACTCCCTGTGTGGCAATCAGCAACCTGTTATCTTTGTACCTGTATGAATAATAGAGATACAGATTAGTGTTAGTATAATGAAATACATTCCAATATTTGAACTAGGGTGAGTTTAGGAATCTTGAGACATAATATTCAGCTTTAGTCCCACACTTTAGAAAATATCAACTACCTGGCAATGTTACTACAAAATAAATTTGTTATTTAGTAAATACTAAGTATTAAAATGACCAGGGCATATCCTTAGCTGCAAGGATAAATCTATGTTTCAAAAGAACCAACAATAATAAAAACATTATATCATTGATGAGGGTAATGGCTGCTGCTCTTTTTAAACATTGTTTACTGCTTGGTTCTTGTTTTCTAATGACATCATTTAAATATCACATGTATTATGGCACATTAACCCTAACATGGTATCTATTATAACATCAGGTTATTACGAAACTTATTCTGAATGACATCAAATTAATGTCACTTCTATAAGCATGTAAAAAAATGTCACTTCTTATGCTAACAATTTAGTAGGCTTACCTCTTCTGTTATGATATTAAATCAATCTCATTTATACATACAATTAATTAATGTAACTATCATTACAATATTAAACTTATATCACTTCTATTACACCACCCAAATGTTAGCTGTACTCACAAATTATTACAACATAAACTATCAACTATAGGTGCCTAATAACTTCATAAAACCCTAACTAAATTATTATTTATATTATATATGCCACAACTATATTATTATACCTAGCACATAACCATAAAAAAATTATTCTTACTACATAAGTAGTAACTAAATTACTAAAACTAGTACATAAACCTTAACTAAATTATTATAATTACTATATAAGCCACAGCTACATTATTACAGTTACCACATAAACCCAACTAAATTTTATAATTATTACATAATTAAATACATAATAATTTATTCATATCCTGCACAGGACATTGATATTCAACTATTGTTGAATTTTGTGGTGCCACTAAAACATCAAATTAGAATACAGGAACTATTGGAACAACATTAGTATTCAATATATTGTAATATATTGAAAAACAACATGTAAATGATGAGATTACAAGAACTGTTGGAACATCAGTGGTCACATATACCGAAAAACAGAGACTGAAATGGTCCGGTCACCTAATGAGAATGAACCTTTATTGGTCAACTGCAAGAGCATACAACATGAAAATGGAAACAGCAAGATACAGAGGAAGACCAAGAAGGTGGATTCAAGGAGTTACCAACATTCTGACATGGCACAGTACTACTGTATTTCAAGCGACCAAACATGTAATAGTCTGAAAACCGATCGTCATTCAATCCTGCGACACCTCACAGCATAAGCAAAGAAAAAACAATAGATAGATATACTAATACATCCAATCATATCGCCAGTATAATGTAGATGGTTGGCATTCAAATCACCTAGTTCAAGAAGTTGTGTTTAAAAGGTGAGCTATCTTTTAGCTCTGCTACCACACTGACAATCACTACATAAATCCAAACTAAACTATTATAACTACTGCATAAACTCCAGCTAAAAAAAGATTGGTGGCACATCTCATTCAGGATGTAATCTCATGTTTTTGGCTGTAGTGATTTTCTAGGCAATGTAAATACGTTCAACAGTTTGCCATTGCTCACTGAACGGTCCAGATGCACAATTGCTTGTGGTGCGATTCAAACCCAGTACCTTGGCCATCACAGAAATGTTCTGTACCATGCTGTTACAGAACCAGATAAACTGGAACTGCATTATTACAATTACTACATGGTAGGGGTGCAAAGTGTACCACACTGCTCTCGGCGGACCCAGGGTTAGCAGATGACCAAGATCCTAAAAGTACTTCCTTGTGGTGCACCCTGGAAACAGAAATACAGCTGCTCCTGCTGATTCTGGCTAAACCTTTAGGGGATCATGTCCATGCATGTGGAGGCAGCAGATGGAAAGAGAATTGACTGCAAAAGATTGTCAAGATCTCAGACACCACTGCGCCAACACATGCAGTGACACTGTTGACACACAGTAATGCTAGTCAGTCCGGTCAGAGCATTGGAGGGGTGGCCAATGAAAATCACACGAAAAGGTAGATGCACGGCAAGAGATGAAAAGACAACATACGGAGCAAAATGAAAGGGCAGTACAGCGCCAAGTGCAAATGGAAAGGGAAAACATTCCAAGGAAATCAGAACTACAAGCTCTGTTAGCTTGAGACAAGCTTCTAGATACCGGTGTTTCTTATGGGCAGAGACCTGGACATAATTGTGGGCGCCCAGCAAAGAAAGCAGCCTGGATCAACTCTAATTTCAAGCTTTCCTATACTGGAAACATGTTCAGGGAGAGAAAGGGTTCTGTACCCGATGGGCTCACGATGTCGGTGAACTTGGCTAAGAAGATGAAAGAACCAGGGTCCAACTCTTCTGTTGAGTTCTTCCTTAACCAGAACCAGGCTCATGGATGAGAAAAGGTTCAGTACTGAATGGACACAGGTACATAACGTCTAATTACATGAGGCAAGTTCACTGACTGAAATACCTCGTGCGAGTTAGACGTGAAAGAGAATTGTTTCAGTGAAGAGTCATTACACACCTGTGCACCCATTGACAGATTCACTGTCACAGGCTAGGAAAGCCCACTACCAAAATTAAAGGGATGATGAAATTGGATGTGCTGGGCCTCGGATGTCCAGGCCACAAAGTGAGCCAACCAAGGTGCAAATAACAAAGTTCAACTGTGAAACTAGCAGTATAAGGTACTTCATGCTTCCCGGTGGAAATCACACAATTTATTCTTGTTGTTATAAGAGAGCAAACGCAGAAGAAGACTACATGATTGGTTGGTTGCAGATCCAGTGGTCCATGGGCTCATGCCCTTTGACACAATGCCATTGTGCGATACATGCATGTGTCTGTGAGCTGTTACTTTGTTCCATATAAGGTGTTCCATTTATTTGGCCTTGGAGGGAGAAGCATTTTCCTGGTGTCATCCAGTGCTGGACATTCAAAAAGGTGGTGGTCTACAGTTTCATAGGTATGTGTGCACAGCCGACACCCTGTTGAGTGTTGTGGTTGTATTCTGTTTAGGTTATTGTTAAACTGTACATGTTGTGTGCACAGTCGGAAGATGATACTCTTGTCTTTCCTTTCAAGGAAGTTGATGTTGTCTTTAGGATTTGGGCTGGTCATATATTTATAGATTTTCCCTCAGTGCTTCCCATGGCCCAATTGTTCATCCAATTTTCTTTGTTTACAGATTTCAACATCATCTTAATTGTGTGCATGGCTGTTTGTGTATATGGCTGTTCTTGTTGTGCTCCCTTCTTTGCTAGTCTTTCTGTCTTGTCATTGCCAGGTGTGTTTAAATGGCCAGGAATCCACTGCATAACAATGCTGACTTCATAAGATGTAAGCAGCTGGTTGGCATGGTGATATATTTCAACTAGCTCAGGCTTACAGTGTCCATCACATTCTAGTGCTTGAAGAGCAGACATAGAGTCTGTAAAAATCACAATATTTTGGACTTTTGATGGAAAGGCATCACATATGGTCTTCATGTGATACAAGGCAACTCCCAGACAAGAGTACTGTTATTTTGGCTTCATAGTTAGAACTATCTCCCCACAGGCATGAAAAAACTCATCAGATGATTTGTCTGAATATTCTATATAGACACCATAACCTACTTTGATGGTGGCTTTGAAAGAAGATCTATCAGTATAGGCATGAATCCATTGTTCTGGGTAGGTGCCCATTGTTGTCTGTATCTCTTTCATAAGACTTACTGGGTCAGAACCTATTGCTGCATTATCTCTTACCGGTAATTGTTTCTTGATTTCCAGCAATTTAGAACCTGCATTTGGTGGTAAATATTTTTCTACTCTTTGCAATTCTTGTCTCTTCTCTGGGAGATGATAACTGTCTTTTATTTCATTGACATGGCTGTGGACTGACCTTTGTTTTATTTTGTGGTTTGGTTGCCAGTTTTATACAAGTTGTTTATTTGGGTGGTCTTTGTTCATTCTTTTGTTTCTTTCATAAGTCTCCATTGCAACCATTTCTTTCTGTATCTCAAGAGGTTCTAAATGTGTATGTATTTCACATGCAGCCATTGGCGTAGATCTCATTGCTCCACTAATAAGGCATAGGGCATTGTTCTGCACTAGAAATTCTACATTTGTCTTGAAACATGTTGTCAGGAGTGCACTGTTGTATTCTAAAGCAGAACATATGCAACCTCTGAGGTTATCAAGATATAATCATATGAGGGTATCCTTGTCTGATCCCCAAGATGTGCCTGTGAGTCTTTTCAGTAGTTGTAATTGTTTAAGTGCTTTATTTTTGATATTTTCTACATGCTTCTTGAGGGTGAGCTGCCGATCAAGCATGATTCCAAGATATGTGGGGTGTTCTTCTCTTGGCAATTTCTGTGTATTGAACCATATACTGATGTTTTCTGTGGCTACTTTATGACTCTAGGTAAAGATAGTATAGACAGTTTTCTTAAAGTTTATTTTCAGCTTCCTTGTTTGACAGTACTCATGTAGTCTTCTAAAATCTCTATTTAGTCTTTTGGCTGCACTTTCATTCTCATGGCTCTGCCATATTGTTAGGTCATCAGCATAAAGGGTTTGTTCAGCTTTGATATGTTTAGCAAGGTCATTAATATAAATGAGAAAGAGGATGCAGCTCAAAGCAGATCACTGTGGTAAGTCTTCTTCTAGAACTTCTTTAGATGAGATTGCATTATTTATCTTTGGACTGTTCTGTCATTGAGGAAGTATTTTATCCAGTTATATGGCTTTCCACTAATTCCTACATCAATCATCTTCATCAAGAGACCCTTTCTACATACTCTATCATAAGCTTGTTGTAAGTCAAAGAAGATGGCTACAGTGGGTTGGTTTTCCTGGAATCCATCATGGATTTTCTGTGTCAACCTAAATAGTTGTTCTTCTGTGCAAATGCCTTTTCTGAAACCAGCCTGTTAAGGGCAGAGGATGTTTGAGCTCTGGAGGAACCAGTAAAGTCATACATTAACCATTATTTCTGCAAATTTCCCAAGACATGATGTTAGGGATATGCAGCGATAGCTATTGAGTTTATCTAGAGTACACTGCCTGCCGTAGACCTTGATAACTGAGGCATGTACAATCTCGTTTATAAATAATATTTGTTGTATTGGCATTATATTGGTGGGAAGTCTATGGATCACCAAGGGCTAGAGCCAGAGAATAACTGGCTCAGGAAGGCAGGTTTCTACCAATGCACTGCTCTGAGCCACTGCAGCCAAGATAGGGTTCGATGTGCTCATTCTCTGCTACCAATTGACTACTGGTTATGCCAAACTTCTCTATTGCTCCAGGCATGCAACCAAATGTTCAAGTCAAATGGATTGTCACATCCTGAGTCATTGTGTCTCTATGATGGGCCTCAGCCCATCTCTGACTCCTTCGCAATCACAGAGGGTGCATAAATATATAAAAATAACAAAGCATAAAGCCCATTGCAACATAAAATAGAAGCATGAGAAGCATAATTGTATAGATGACATGCCATAAAGCTTCTCTAAGAAGAGAACTTCAATATAATGGCACATCATCTATTAAGGTTTTCTGTTACATGTGTGGTTTGTCTAATGGTGAGATCCACAGATGTAAACTCTAACTAAATTACCTACATAAAACCTAACTAAATTATCATAATTAATGCTACAATAGCCAGCAGTCAATTTACTAATTCTGATGACCAACTGACCATTTGACTTCAGGCTGTGGGTTTCCAGCTGTGGAGCATTCAAATACTGCCTCACTGCCAATTGTTCTCACCAAATCCTGGGGCGTAGTTAAGAAGCTTGGGTACACTAACCTCTTATCTTGGTCTACAACAGAATAGAATTTATCAAATAAAATACTTAAGGATACTTTAGTTATAGGCTAAGAACAACAGTGGATATCAAACTAGTACTGATGTCAACTAGTACAGGTGTTAAATATTTGTACAGAAAATGATATAGTTTCATTGAATATGTTTTTATTGACTTTCAGATTGTTTAGTTCAAGATTCTTCTTTATATTTCATTGACTTTCAGATTTGCTCATTGATGCCTCTGTCAAAGGTAGCAGTCAACACCAGAACTCCACATTGATGACTTTGTCAAAGGTAGCAATCAACACTAGACCTCCACAATGATGACTGAAAACGGTAGCAGTCAACACTCAGACTTTCATATTGATGACAGAGTGTCAAAGGTTTCAGTCAATCCCAGACTTCCATATTGATGACTCTGTCAAAGGTAGCAATCAACCAATTTGTTCATCCACATTGATGACTGACAAAAGTAGCAGAGCATGGGGATACAAGAACAATAGTGTAAAGAAACCAAAAATAACAGTATGGTGGAATAAAGAAGTCAAAAAAGCCACAAAAGAAAAAAAAACAATATAAGAAATGGTCAAAAGCAAAAACCAAGTAGATTACATAGAATACAAGACAGCAAAAACAAATGCCAAGAAAGTCATTAAAACTGTCAAAATCAACTCATGGAAAGAATATGGAGACATGCTCAACGCAGATTATAAAAATGCACAAAAGAGGTTCTACAAGAAAATCAAGGACATGAGAAACAAAAAAGATATATATGAACCGACAGAAATAATAAATGATGAAAACGGTAATGCACTAAAAGAACAGAAGAAAATAATGGAAAGATGGCAACAATATTTCAAGGAACTACTAAATCTAAAAGAAGGAAATGAAGACACAACAATAAACACTACAGCAGCGAACCTGGAACAAAATATACTACTATCAGAAATAGAAAATGCAATAAACAAGTACACCAATGAACAAGGCAGCAGGCTCTGATAACATAGAAACAGAACTAATCAAAGCCGCAGCAGAGAGCAGGAAAAAATGGTTACACAGACTTTTTAATGTAATGTGGAAGAAACAAGAAACACCAGAAGACTGGAGGAACGCAACAATCATTCCCATATGGAAGAAAAAAGGCAGTAAGAGAGACTGCACAAAATACAGAGGGATATCTTTACTAAGCCACACAGAAAAAATTTGTAACAAAATATTAGAGCAACAACTACGAACATATATTGAACCCCAACTTCAAAACACCCAAATGGGCTTCCGTAAGAACAAAAGCTGTACGAATGCAATCTTTACACTTAGACAACTAATAGAAAGAGCCACAGAAAACAACAAAGAATTATATATCGCATTCGTAGACCAAGAAAAGGCATTCGACAGAGTAGACAGACAACAACTATGGAAAACACTATCAATATACGGAGTACCAGAACATTTAATCAACATATGCAAGGGCATTTATGCAAATAGCCAATGTGCAGTAAGAACAAATGCAGGTGTGTCCAATAAGTTCCAAATTCAATCAGGAGTTCGCCAGAGGTGTGTCCTATCCCCTCTACTTTTTATAACATATATCGACCACATCTGTAAACTAACAAGTACCAACGAAGAAGATAACATAAAAGACAAATTGAACGAACTACTCTTTGCAGACCACCCAAGTATTCATAGCGACATCAGAAGAACAATTGCAAGTCCATATGAACAGACTCCACACAACATGTCAAAAATTCAACATGAAGATCAATATTGAAAAGACTGAAATAATTACAATAGCAAAGAAAGAAAGAAATATCACTATCTCCATTGATGATAAACACCTTAAACAGGTAAATGAGTTCACTTACTTAGGAAGCATTATATCGAGTGAAGGGAAAACAAGTAAAGAGATACAAAATAGATGCAACAAAACATACCAGATCCTAGGACAGATGACACACATTTTCAAGAACAAAAATGTAAATATAGACACCAAAGTTGCATTATACAAGACTATTATTATTCCAGCACTATGCTACCAGTGCCAAACCTGGACAGCACAAGACAAAAGAAAAATAGTGACAACAGAAATGACATGTCTACGAAGAATACTCAGAGTGTCATTAAGAGATAGAATTAGAAATGATAACATCAGACAGATAACCAAAACAATACCAGTATTGGAACACATCAAAAGACAACAGATCAAGTGGTTTTCACACAATTCCAGACTACCGACATATAGCATGCCACAAATGGCCATGACACATAGACATAACGGTTATAAAGCTAGTGGCAGACCATGTAAAAGATGGATCACAGAAATCAAAGAAGCCACAGGAACAAGCTTACAAACAGTGCACAAGAAGGCCAAATCCAGAGAACTCTTCCACCCCTGACGCCGCAAGGCAAACAAGGGACACAGCGTATAGATAGATAGATAGAAATCTCTAAGTCTGATATTAGTAGATAAGAAAACTCAGTGGAAGATGGATGTGTCGGCCAGTGGCGCACATAAAATGGCAACATAACGCATTTTTATTCTCTGGAATACATCCTGCTGGAAATCTAGTATGGTCATTGTCCTGTTATAAGTACAAGAAGGATCCAGTGGGAGTTTAAGAATGAAAGCTGAAGAAGAAGAAGACAAGAAAATATCCTCTATAGAGTAAACTAAATGCATGTATATTACTTACCTATCCAGTGGAGATTAAAAAAAAAAGTAGAAATTGAAGATGGATAGGACATTCTCTAAGAAAAAATCTTGACAATATAACCAGGCAGACTCTGTAATGGAACCCACAGGGAAAGAAAAGAGTTGGAAAACTGAAGAGCATCTGGAAAAGAACAGTGGAGGAAGAGACCAAATCAATCAGGACCTCATGGGTACAAAGGAAGAGGACTGTGCAACACAGTAATCTCTGGAGAGTGACAGTTGCAGCTGTATGTTTCCTAGGGAACTGAAAGGAAATAGGTAGAAAAGATGACATGTATGGAAACCCGGTTGGAGCATTTTTTTCTATTTAGATTTTTGTTTAGTTCATAGCACCATTCTCTATAACACACAGATGAGTTGTGTATTTCGACGGTGGAATACATGTCTACAATATTACCTGATTTCTTTTCTTCTACATGTGATCTGGTCTCCAAGGGAATGAACTCTCCACGAAAACCTTCATCTGCCAGTTTTTTCTTGGTTTTCTCTAAGTCCTGAGATGGAGATTGAGATGATGACCAACGAACAAGTTCAATTCCTCGTCGTAATATGCAATCTAGTCGTACATCAATGCCCTGCATGACATCAATGGTCCTAGGCAGATGTTTAATGAAGAAAGGAGCTGTAGGTAAAGAAATCAATAATAAAATGGTTAAATTATCATTTTTAAAAAGCACACATCTTTGATAGCACAATATTAAACAGTCATAAAAAATTAAGCAAGAATTCTGATTTCTAAAAAAGAAATTTACTTGCATGGTTGTTTATTCATTTACGTTCAATTTTTTAATTTTATTAACAGATGTATCTACTAATTCTTTGCTCAGACTTCTATGATGATAGTATTTCTCACTTGAGATTTCTATGTTAATGATAGATGGTATTTCTTACTTCAGATTTCTATGTTAAAGATAGATGGTATTTCTTACTTCAGATTTCTATGTTTATGATAGATGGTATTTCTTACTTCAGATTTCTATGTTAAAGATAGATGGTATTTCTTACTTCAGATTTCTATGTTAATGATAGATGGTATTTCTTACTTCAGATTTCTATGTTAATGATATATGGTATTTTCTTATTGCAGACTTCTATGTTAATGATAGATGGTATTTTATTACTTCAGACTTCTATGTTAATGATAGATGGTATTTTATTACTTCAGACTTCTATGTTAATGATAGATGGTATTTTATTACTTCAAATTTTGATGTAATTATGATAGATGGTATTTTCTTACTGCAGACTTCTATGTTAATGATAGATGGTATTTTCTTACTGCAGACTTCTATGTTAATGATAGATACTTCTATTTCTATTTCAACAATAGTATTTCACAGTGCATTTTTTAATAGAAAAAAGTATTGGTACAGTATATAAAAATAGATATGTCTATATTTTGGTGAAACATTTTTTTCCCCTAAATTCTTCTCCTTTGTTTAGCCTTCAATGATCATTTTTCTTATTTATTTAGGATGGATTCATAAGGCACAGATAATTGATTTCATTGTATTTGGGTTCACCCATATACACTCAGCCCTTCTCGAGAGCAACTTGCTTTGAGAGTAGCATGCTGTCTGCAGAGAGTTAACAGAGCACACAAATTATAGGCCAAGTGATAATTTCCAGTCTAAAAATATGCACTTGTGAACAAGAAATTACAGCTCAACTTTGAGTTTGTGATATGATAAATAAAATAAAAATGGCACAACCACTTGGCCATGTGCACCCACATTTCTTTGCTGGTATCAGATGTCCATGTTAATGACAGTTATTTTGCCATTTTGTTTATATTTTGTTGATACTTTCTTGTTAACAATAGTTTTATTGAGAGCTTCAGAAAATGAAATCTTCTTCATCTGCATTCATTTTGAAACTTCTGCAGATTAGACTGATAGGCTATAGTCCGGAGAATGAAATGTGTTGTGCCATAGGTTACAGCTTGGCTGTGATATCTGTGCCTTTAAGCCTGATCCATCCAATCAGCATGGCTTCTGGGTCACTGACAATGTGTACAGCTATTGCATGCACTCAGAACTAAACATGATTAAATGTGATTGTGATATGTGGAACAATTTTTAGTGATTTAGTCAGTGCAGTCATTAGACAACAATATTAGATAGTTCAGATCAACTGAAATCTCACACTAAATCATGAGTCATGTTTCAATGTGTCTATATTAGTACTGTTTCATATGGAGTCATACTACAGTGATGTCATATCTAGGGATGTGTAACAGTGGCAAGTATTTACGACTGCAGTGATTCTCAAACATGACACATTTTACCACCTGAAATAAGATTATCACCTGTACAAAGTTGTTATAACTTTCACTGAAGCTATTTACACTACTAATGTAAGCTATCAACTATTAAGATATTTTCTGTTGTCATGAAATTATAAGAAATAGTACAGAATTTGAAACCTTACATGTTAATGCAGAAGTGTCAGCGCCTGTGGTCTGGTAATAATCCAGACAGTAAAAAAAAAGGTCAAACATCATTGATTCTGACTATCACAAAGATTAGTGAAACTACAAGTGTACAGTATGAGCAATGCTGTTAAAAAGGTTGCAATGCACAAGAGAGTAACATAATTAGATGGACAGGTTACAGTCTAGCAGAGTGCACCCCCAAGACAAGAGACGGGATGTTGGAGGTCTGTTGCAGCCAGCCAACCTTCATTGTGGAGATAGCACTTAATGATGATGAATGCACAACTCACCTACTAGTGATATGGGCCACAGATTCAGTGGAATTGGTAAAACACTAAATGTATTAGATACCACAGCTGAAGTACAGATGCATTGGGCCATTAGCGCAAATACATCAGCAGCCCAACACATCTCCATTTTCTGAACTATGTCTATATATATTTCCATTTTCTGGAAATGTAGTTCCATTGTTCTATTACAAGAGAGATCCAGCAGAGTTTGAGAGAAACACATGCTTAAATAATGCAGAAGGAAAAATAATTGAGTGTGCCATAATGTAGAACAATTTTGTGAATCATTGCACTAACTAATGTGCATGAACATAGATATTTGAGAATCATTGCACTAACTAATGTGCATGAACATAGATATTTGAGAATCATTGCACTAACTAATGTGAGTGAACATAGATATTTGAGAATCATTGCACTAACTAATGTGCGTGAACATAGATATTTGAGAATCATTGCACTAACTAATGTGCGTGAACATAGATATTTGAGAATCATTGCACTAACTAATGTGCTTGAACATAGATAGATATTTTGAGAATCATTACGCTAACTAATGTGTGTGAACATATATGGATATTTTGAGAATCATTGCGCTAACTAATGTGTGTGAATGTAGATCAGTGCTTATGGTAATGACATAATGAACAATTCATGAAATGGCATTAGTATGCAGACTTTACCATTGATGTCAGCTCAAACAGCACTCAAGTCAATGGTTAAACAATCTGATTAAAGTGCCACTATGATGAACTACTGGGTATGTAATATATACTTGTAATTTGTAATAATGATAAAATCGCATAGCATGTTTTGGTTGTAGGGGTGCCACATTGAAACTATCAGCACAAAATGTCTGTATCCTCAGACACACAGACAAGTGTTGAAATGTCATGCCATGATCCTTCCTTAACCAAAACAAGATTTCCATTGTAGCCTCTTCTCCTGCCATCCTCAACTGTTTTCTGTAGGATATCCTTTGAAAGTGAATAGTGTCTCTTTATATGTCCGAACTTCATCACTGTTAACAGCGCTTCATGTTGACCTTGCAAGCTGTTATTTTTTTGGCCTACATTTGTTTACCGGTATATTCTTTAAAACAAATTTGTAAACTTCTTTATTCTTGATTAGAAACTGGCTTCACAGTACGTGGGACATTCCCATAAGTGCCCTCCGCTCCAGCAGCCATCCTAGTGTATGTAGACTCAAGAGTTCCAGTCAGGTGTTGATTGTGTGATCTTCGGGACTTTCCAAAAAATTTACTTTTCCTCCCCTCACCTCTGAATACTCCCATTTCTAACATTCTCTGTATGTGTACATTCTCAACCTCATTGACATCATCTGTATCTTGAAATGAATTTATTACTGCCTTCATTAAGTCTGCTTTATCTCTTCTCAGCAATGTGCCGTCTATTGTCGCATTGCCTGCCAATAACAATGCTAGAGCTTCAGCCCTCACAGTTCGTGGATGGGCACAGCGTGGTCAGCCGGAACAACAAAGAAACCTGTCGCAAGGACCAGAGATGCGTCCTGTTGTCGACGTCTGTTTCGGTAGCATTAGAGTCTGAACTTAATTTGTAAACTCATCTGTAGCACTTGTATTCAAATGTCTAATTTATTCTTTCTGTATCTGTAGTGAGTGGTCAAAATCATAATCTCTATCATTGATATCTTAATAGTCGTCAGAGACAACAGTTAGTGACAATAGTGACGACAGAAACAAGTGTGAATGTGGGGACTTGATTAGAAGCTGCTTCCTTTTTGCATGTCTAGTATCAGCCAAATACTACAGATGAATTCTACAAACTTCCTATAGGGAACATAAGACAAATATGCACATAAAAAATAAAATAGAGATGATTGAAGGTGTACAAGAACCATTGCTTTCAATAGTGAAATGATGAAAACTAGCATGGTTTGGATATGTATGGAGACATGATTCCTTGTAAAAAAAAATACTGCAGGAAACCGTTGAAGGGGGGAGAAGCAGAGGAGGGAAAATAAAGACATGGACCTACAAAATCAAGAAATGGACAGAACAAGATTTTTCCTCACTCCTCCACATCATTGAAGACAGAAATCGCTGAAGGACTCTGTGTGCTGAAGCATCAAATGTGGTACCCCTAGAACCCAGAAGGATTATGGGATTATTAACTGATTTATTCATCAGCCATTAGTCATCAATACATACCCAAAGGATATATGGACACATGTATATACAGATGGATCAATGAAAGAAGCAGTATTAGAAGGAATAGCGTGAATATATATAATAACACCAGATGGAAAAGAAAAAGAAAAAATCCATACCCACAGGCAAACAATTCACAAATTTCAAAGCAGAAATGTAACCCATAATACAGGCAGCCAAAATTCTCATAAATTGCTTGCCGAGTCACAACAGACATGTAGTCTTTCTAACGGATACAAAGTCAGTATTGCAGGAAGTGAAAGATCCAAAGAACATGAGCATAAATGAAATTATGACCTGCTTACTACACCTCAGCAGTACTACCAAAGAAATAGTACTGCAGTGGATCCCTGGTCACAATATGTACTACGAATATAAGACTATGTTAAAAGCAGAATATAAGAAAAAGTGGAAGCAGATGCACCCAACTGCAGAACCAAATTACCCCTACCACCAAATGTCACACAAGGAACAAACCATCATCTTCAGACTACAAACTGGCCACAACAGACTGAGAAGTCATATGTTCAGAAAGCTGAAGATTGGAGAGACAGACCTGTGCAACTGTGGACTGAGCCCAGAGACTGCAGAACACATTCTTCATGCCTGTCAACTCTACCAAGAAGAGAAGGAGAAAATTTGGCCTACTGAGATGGCACTTGATGGCACTCCAGACTTGAAGGGTTCCATGGATGACCTCACAATTCATTGAAGTTATTGGCGCAGTAACCTGATACATGACTGAAGAACGATGAAGACGAAGAAGAAGTCATCAATACAACTCCTGTTATCAGATTCTCTTGTATAATCTTCTTCTAGCTGGATCTGTTTTTAGACAAATTTCTCTCAGTCCATTGTATTCATGTCTAGCTGCCATCAAATTACACTTGTAGATGTATTTATAATGAAGTGCCATTCTTTGGTTCTGTCACAAGAGGTAAATTCAACATACAGAATATCTTTGGTTTTTTTTTAAACTTGACATTATTTATTCAGTATAATGGCCCACATATTTTTAATAATGTTTACAGAGTTGAGTTACCAAGGCTAGCATAATCCTCTTATTGTTAGTTACTATACTATTCCAGGTGATTCTGTGACTCAAGTAGTGCATGTGAAATAAAATAATTGTTTTCTTCTGTAATATGTATAGAGTCAATGATTTCCTGTCATACAACTGAGACTCAGCGTACAGATTTATTCAGAGGTGGCAGACAATGTAGTGTCTCTATGATGAAAAATCAAATGTTTACTGGTTTATTTAAACTTTATTTGTGGGAACATCACCTTTATTTGTGGGGACATTACATTATCTCTTTTGTCAAACAACAAAGTTTATTTGCAAGTGAATTAGAAATTCTATCAGCACTTTATAGCAACTTGTAATGACATTTCAACAAAGACATAAACAAAGTTGTAGGCCTTATTGGTTAAGATGGAACAAGTTATAAGTAAAATATAGTTACTGAAAAATATAAAACTTGGCAGTTTTGTCAAAGACTGCACAGATAAATATTAACACTGTCACTTTGTATCTTGTAGAAGGTTCTAGAAGTCAGTTTATGACATATTACTGAGTTAATTATTCAATGACCAAACTGTGAATCTTGAATTTTCACATCACTGTTATCAGCATTGATGTGTTACATATAAAACATAACAGTGTCACATCACATCCTCACAATGGACAACTATATGTTGTTCGTCAATCACAAGTGATGATGACCATTTACTACATCCACTTTTGAAATTAAGTTAGTTATGCACAACTATATAAGATATAATACAACAAAATTGCATTCTATCTTAGTATTACCTTCACAGCATATCAAACTTGGCAAAACATGCTGGTGCTATAACATGTCAGAGTTAAAGTAATCTTTAGTTATACAATCTTATTATATTATATCTAATATTTCTTATGCTATTTCTTGTTCAAATATTTTCTTTATCAGTTCTTCATTATTTGACACCAAATTTCTCAGTCAGTTCACCTAGCTGTACAGCTTGGGTACTTTGATGGAAACAGTTGGGGAAGGTACTGCAACAAAGTACTGTGAAGGATGGATCAACACATAGAGATCTTAATTGTATCCTGTTGTCTGTTGTGTGGAAACGTGTGTAAAATTAAAGTCCTATCTATTATGTGATGTTGTCAATCAATGATTATCTCTGTACCTCTACTGCTTCTTCCTCCCTCCACTGTTCCCTGCAAGATTGTACTAGACAGAGAGATCCTATGAGGTGACATGCCTGAACAATATCAATTTTCTTCATTTAACTGTTGATATATATGATTTTTTTAGAATCTCACATATTATACAAGTTTATTTTACTTCTGACATATTTCTTTGTTATATGATCTCTATAGAAAACATGAGTATCTGTCTACATGTTCAGATGTCTGCATCCTTCTCTCTATATCTGCAGTCAGTATCCAACTTTCGCATCCATAAAGCATATTCAGAGGTCTGTATCCTTCTCTCTATATCTGCAGTCAGTATCCAACTCTTGCATCCATAAAACTTGACAGATAATACCATATTATTGGTATAGTTTGACATTAACTAATTTTCTTCTGCTTTCAGGATTCTGTGGTCTTGCTAGATCTTCAGTCTAGTAATCCCCACAGGGCAAAGTTTAAAATTTTCTCTTGGTCAGAACTCAAAATGGCTAACTCAAAATTTTCCCACAGTTTCTACTCTGTCTTCCCAAGATTCTAAAGTTAGCAGAGGCACTGGTTGCTTTGGTTCCTTTCCATTTCTACCCGGTTGTTGCTGATGAGAGCGATGTCATAGTGATAGACTAGATTGTTGCAAGACCATATTCCCAATGGCCAATAGTGTCCAGATTTTCCCAGTTCTTAGCTGCAATATTGGCATTGCTTTTCCATATATAACAATGTGAGCTATTTTATATTTAAGCTGGCAGCAAACTGAACATGACTGAGCACCTATTGGGACAAAGACCTCAACTAGAACAAGTTAATTCAGAACATTATCACTGTGCACAATGTCAACACCCATTATTCAGTCTTCAAAATTAGTCATTAAACAAAAAATGCCCACTTAAAAGAGTGCAGATAAGTTATGCATGCTAAAACTGATATGAATTATCTTGTTACTGTGTGCAGTGTATAAGCCATCTCAAATGAACCTGTGCATGAAAACAAGTCAATGTTGAGAACTGAAATATGAGTTTGGATACCTTGAGGCTGAGGCTTGGTACCTGCATCTTCAGCTTCCTCTTCTTCTGTGAACATGATCCATCACATCATTGACATGCAGGAAATGGGGAGTAGGTAGTGGGAAGAATACAAAAAAGACATCATGCAAATATTCAGTCTCTCTCCGTGGAAACAGTTTGAAGAGAGCATGAGAAAAAGCCTGTGATATTTTGACAACACCAAGATAGGTAGAGTAGTCAGGATAGACAGTTCACACAAACTAGCGAATGATAGAAACAGTCAACATTACTACAAAGCTCTATTGAATAAAAAACAAACTTGCTGTCTTGATTAAAAGACCAGAACAAAGAAATGAAAGAAAATGTAAATATAGATTGTACACTTATACACACATACACATTTCTCAATGAACAAAAACATAACTAATTCAAATGAATGGGTCACTAACTTCAAATATATTCCATACCATTAGTACAGAAAGGAACTATTAGAAAATTTCTTCTAGAATTTGAAAGTTAACATTATATCATCATTGCAGTGTGCACTCCAAACTCTATCTTTACCAATCTCAATCTCTACATGAAGATCTAAGACCCCCCTAAGACCAAACTTTACTCTACTACCATGTATTTATCTGCATGTGAAGGTTTCACCAGTGACATATCAGACCAACCAGCATGCAACAGTAAGCCTCCTAGTAGGTGACATGACTATATAGTGAAGTTTTTCTCTTGTTGAAGCCACACAGAACATTATCTGTATAGTTACATTTTTACCCCTCTGAATAGGTTTTATCATAAAGCATTGCATACCGCTGGCAGTTAGAGTCTTCTGGGTGTGAAATAAAGATAAAAAAAAAGCTTCTATATAGAAACATGCCATCCCATTTTAACTGTGGGGAAAACTAGTCATATGAAATGAGTGGCCACTAAGGCTTTACTTTAGAGTAAATAAGTATAACAAGGAAAGTCAAGTCACTACTAAGATTCAAGTCACACCTAATATTTAAGCCATACCTAAGATTCAAGTCATACTAAAATTGAAGTCACACCAAAGATACAAGTCTCATATAAAATTCAAGTCACTCATAATATCACACATTCATACCATTAGCATCAGCACAAAACAGTTCTTTTTAACTTTCCTGGATTTGATCTGGTAATAATTTCCTCAGAGTGAATCAAACTCTGGCTAGATAATGTTAACAACCAAAAGCTAGAAGAAAATTTCCAATAGCCACTTTCTGTACTAATGGTATTGTATACAGAGTGATTGCATGTGGTTGGAAAAAATATCCACCTCAACTGGAAATTGAATCATAAAATGATTGTGTCAGATTATGAAGACAGTTGTAAACATCACCAGGTTAGACAGTCCACAGGGGATACAGTTGCTTGATCCCATCACTACTATTTCCATGAATGATCTCAGTAGGTCAACAAAAGTTGTAACCCAGATGTCTGAGGATAATTTCATAATGAAGGATGCTCTTGGATGTCTACTTTCCCACCTGAATTTCGTTCTTTTTTTTCTGTAGCAAATATGTGTCACATTGTTACCAAGCCAGGTCTATATTTTATGCAACTTTTTTTGGGTAGTTGTCTGTATATGGTCTACACTTCTTTGTACAATCTAGTATAGATATCTAAATTTATCTTTGTAATTTATATCAACTATTTGATAATATATATTCCTTTTGCTAATTTAAGCAATGCTGTCATATTTGCCGAAAAGGGCTCAAAATGTGTAGAGGATTGACTTCATTGTACTTGGGTTATCCCACATGTACTCTGTCTCTCTCAATGAAGTGGCATGCTATCTCCTGAGAGTGTCACTTCTAGTAACTTCATAGCTACATGCGATAATCCCCAGGGATATTCAATTAAACAAAGCAAATACATTTTCAACAATTATTTTATTTTATTATCAAGTGAGAATGAGATTGCCAAAATGATGACCAAATCTTCCTTACTAACTTCTTTTGACAAGTATGACAGATGTTACTATTCTTTACCTCATTTCCAACTCTAATAATATAGTTGAATCCTTGTATAGTGCATAACAAAATTATAACAAAATTCAGTATTTAACAACATTTCTCAAAATCCCCAATTAGTTTATTGTATGTTGGTTATTAGAGAAATGTTTCTTCAGTCCAGACCAACTTGCTATACAGAAATATTTTGTAAGTCTCGATCAACTTGCCATACAGAAATATTTCTTTAATCTGGACCAACTTGCTATACAGAAATTCCACTGTGCTTGTTTGTCCATATCAGCACATTTATTTGACTATTATCTGTTCAGATCAGTCATTCACTGTTTAGATAAGAAAAGATTCCACTAATTTATTAGGTTGGTGTCTGTGATCAGGTCAATAAGTGACCCAGACATCAGCAAAAGGTTAAGCAATATTGACTGTGAATAACAGTCAGATTGGTGAAAGATGCCAGTGTGCAGTGTAAGAAATGCTGAAAAATACATTGTGATGTACAGACTGGCTTATTTGCAATATGGTTATGGATATTCAACATTCAGTTGAATTGATAAAATATTAAATGTAATATGTACAACCACTAAAGGTGGATGTGTCTGATCATTGGTGCAAGAGATATCTAACGAGAGTGTGAGAAGGAACGTTAAATAAGAAAAAAACAACTCCTCTGCAGAACTGAGTGCTTTTCATAAAATTTGGTGCTTCATTGCAGTAAGTTAAACCAGCTGCAACAAATTTTCCTGCAAGACACTGCCAGTCAGTGAAACCAGATGCAATACATTTTCCTACAAGACACTGCCAGTCAGTTAAACCAGATGCAATACATTTTCCTACAAGACACTGCCAGTCAGTTAAACCAGATGCAATACATTTTCCTACAAGACACTGCCAGTCAGTTAAACCAGATGCAATACATTTTCCTGCAAGACACTGCCAGCCAGTTAAACCAGATGCAATACATTTTCCTACAAGACACTGCCAGTCAGTTAAACCAGATGCAATACATTTTCCTACAAGACACTGCCAGTCAGTTAAACCAGATGCAATACATTTTCCTGCAAGACACTGCCAGTCAGTTAAACCAGATGCAATACATTTTCCTGCAAGACACTGCCAGTCAGTTAAATCAGTTGCAATACATTTTCCTGCAAGACACTGCCAGTCAGTTAAACCAGATGCAATACATTTTCCTGCAAGACACTGCCAGTCAGTTAAATCAGTTGCAATACATTTTCCTACAAGACACTGCCAGTCAGTTAAACCAGATGCAATACATTTTCCTGCAAGACACTGCCAGTCAGTTAAACCAGATGCAATACATTTTCCTACAAGACACTGCCAGTCAGTTAAACCAGTTGCAAACCGTGCACTAGCCTTTAGAGGAGATACACATCCATAAAAAGAACTATACAGGAATACTAAAGAACTTTCAAGTACAGCAACATACTGCATAGACATAGTTAAACAAAATTGAACTAGAAGAAGAAGAAAAACATAGCTAAAGAACATGTCTACATGTTTACTGATAATCTGTACTATTCTTTATAATATATACCTGTAATATAACCTAGAAATGTATTCATATCTATGGTTGAACAAGGCATGCCTCAATAAAAGAAAGATCAACTTCTAAATTCAACAACTAGAGCATGCTGCAGATATAAGTTAGGCAGAACATAAAAGTAATTGTAGACTAAAAAAGACAAGCAAATTATAAGACTGACCAGTCTTACCGTGAATACTGAGTTTAGCTGCATCTCTCATGGCTTCTCTTCTATAGTCTGGAGGTGTTGATACTTTGGACCTGTTGTGAAATGAATCTTGTAATATCTGGCTTGATCATGGAAAGACTAATAAAATTATACACCTAAAACAACATTTATTCTCTGAAGTTCTGGTGGCATGATTACATTAACTACAACCTCCATTTTTTTTCCTGATAGTCATAACTGTGATATACATTTAACTGACATTTTGTAGTTGAAAAGAGTATACTTCACCTTATGAGGTCCCTTTTTAATTAAAAAAAACTATAATAAAACAAAAAAACTATAGGGCCTATACAAGAAAGTAAAATATCAAAATAAGAAGAAAGATAATGGCTTGCATTTCTTATTCAGGACTATAGTGATGCAATCATAGTTTTTTGGCTGTAGCAATTTTCTAGTCCAGGTTTATATTGGCTGGAGAGATTTTCTAGTCCATGTTTATATTGGCTGCAGTGATTTTCTAGGCCATGTTTATATTGGCTGCAGTGATTTTTTAGGCTACATTCATATTCAAAAGCTTGTTTTTTTGTGCTTTCTAAATGGTCCTGCAGTGATTTTGAGCCTATGTATGAGATCTGGTAATATGATTGTGAGATGTGCTCACTACCTCACAGAAACAATGGCAGACATGGTAGTTTTATAAAAACAAAAAAAACAGCAGACATGACCAGCTGTTAGATAATATTATGTAGGAGTTCCTTGTGACATTAATTTTATTTCAAGGGTTCTGCTAGGGAAAGCAATTTAAGAAATGCTGATATAAACATAGTTTGAGTGGTACATGAAAAACATGAAATCACAAACTAACCCTTTAGGCAAGATGTTGACATAACATGAGGATTCAACAGTCCCGTAAGTGTTGGTTGCTCTGACAATGTACTCCCCTTTGTCAAGATCCATGACCTGAGGTATCTCTAGTGTGTGCAGAGTTCCACACAGGATGATGCGATGCCGTTGACTGTATATCAGCTCTCTGTCTCCTTTATGCCAGGTTACTGGAAACATTCAACACAAATAACAGATCTGCTATATACAGTTTATAACATCTGTGTTGATGATGGAATATAACAAGCACCACAAAACAGCAGGTTTAGCATCACAAAACAGCAGGTTTACCACCACAAAACAGCAGGTTTAGCATCACATAACAGCAGGTTTAGCACCATACAACAGCAGGTTTAGACTAATGAAAAAATTGTTCATGTTTTAGGTAAACAAATAAAGTAAGATGAATGTCATAGGAAAATAACAAATATGGGAACACTTTGTATCATTTTAATTCTTCACACTTTGCTGAGCAAGTTTTCACACAGTAAAATTTCTGCTACATATCTTGGTGACCAACTGCGACAATTGTCAAATTTCTGCTACATACCTTTGGTGACCAAGTGCAATAATTGTCTAATTTCTGCTATATACCCATGGCGATAAACTGTGACAATCGACAAAATATTTTCTGCTACATACCCTTTGTAACCAACTGCGACAATCATCAAATTTGTTATGATACTTTGGTAATTCAGCGACCAAAGCAAAAGTATTACTAAAATAATCAATCTGAGGTATCATGTCTTTCCAATATGGCTGCTTCCATGAAATATAGTGTATTGAAGTGGATTGCTGGTGAATCATTTTATAAATCAGAATAATTCACAGGTGAGCATCTTAATTACGTTGAAAGTTAATGTAAAATGATGACCGGCATTATAATACAATTTAGCTCTTGAAATAACTCTGACGTTTTACAATTCAAATTCAGATAATGTAAATATTCATTATAACACACTGAAAATTTTAAATCTCTAAGTCATAATTGTGTTTATTTTATTATTATTATAAATTTTTCAAGACAACAAGGTCATTAAAAAAAATATTGCTAATATCCTTGGATAAATATGCTTTGGATTGCTGGTTAGCAAATTGTTAACACATATTTGATTACACCAGGTTGATGGTGGCACTGCTGGTCCACACTTGCTTTTAAGTATAGGAGTGGAAGCTTTAGTATTTGTTCCAAGGCCAGTTAAGTTGCCTTGGTAGTACTATATTCATGTTTGTTCATAATGGCTTTAGTATTATCCTAAAAGACAAAGTTTTAAGTTATTTAAAGTGGAAACTGTTGACTTATACAATTTATTTGAGAGAAATGTTAAGTAAATATTTAGTGGTGACATGGAATGCATCAAACCTAATGGTGACTGATGGACATTAAATGAACACTTCTCTCATCCACTGAACCACTAAAATCTACAGTTTGGAGGCTCGATATACACCAAAAGAAGCTTAAATACCCGGTATACATTTTGATACAAATTTACTATCTTGAATTAAAAACATCACAATGTCCGTAAAATCTAAAGAAACATTTGCGGTACTTCCGTTCCAGAGAAAATCGATCTAGAAAGGCATGCTTTGTTAGAAATAATAAAGGTTGTATTTGAGCAATAATTTCATATAAACAAGTGTGTGTAATTTATAGCTACTTGTATTTGAAGTAATGAAATCTAGACGTCCTCGATATTTTATAGATAGTTAGGCTTTGGAAATGTACCAAAATACGTTAGGTAATGATTCTGATATTAGGTAACATGGCAATTGTAGGTTTAATATGAATTTATTATGATCTCACTTTGATGGAAGTTCTAATTCAGAGTTGAGTGTTGATGAAGCTGAGGGGGCGCTTCCAATGCAATATATATGACTATCACTATTACCTACATTTTAAAACATGATTTTTGGAGTATTACATTTGGATGTGAATACTCAGACCTTTATATAAGGCATAGCAATTTGTAATATATATATATCTAAGGTTATTTAAATAAGTCCTGGACACTAAAATGTAGTCCTAAAGAATAGAAAATTTTAAGGAGAATGCATATTTTGTATGCATATGATGATATCAAGACAATGTGACATTTATAAGTAATTCTGTATATATAAATAACTTGCATGCATTAAAAAGTGGTTCAGGATATATGCAGATGTGTTTTATTTCAAAATGTATGGATTATGACTCAGTTTTCTGAGATACAAGCTTGGGTATGTACACATTTCTATTGTTTTCCCCCCAAATTGTCTAGTTTAAAAAAAAAATATTTTTCATAACTAACACAATATTGAATGTAAGCAAACAAATTAAACTGGGTTTTACTGCCTGTCCATTTCTGAATATGTGGATGTCAGAATTGTTAATGTGGACAGAATAGTGAAGGAGAAATTGTAAAAATTCAAATACTACCATAACTTACTAAAAATGTTTTAAAATGTGCTCTGGCATAGCAGGAAAACTTTAAGGCAGTTTATGGAGACAAAGAGTTTAATAAGGATGTAATCTTATGGTAACATGAAGTGAATCAAATAAATGATGACACATGTCAAGTCATGCTATCACAATTACCTAATGGTACTGGATACCCCTGTACAGCACAATCAAGCTTCAGGCTCTCTCCCAGCACAACATCCAAAGTTCTGGGTAACATTAAGGACAAACTAGGAGGTGCTCCCAGTATCCTTGCTCCTTCTAATGACCTGGTATCTTTGGCACCAATTCTGACAGATTCAAGGGCTTCCTTTGTGGCAATAGGAGATGGTGATTTGGCTGCAGAGTATACAAGATTGCAGCTGTTATTGTTAACTGGACCTGTCAAGTTGGTCACTCTGTCAGATATGCAAGGCTTTGTAGCTATTTAGATCTATATTATGACCAACAGTTATTTAAGCTATTTTTGTTTTATTTGGTTGTTTATTCTGAAGCTCCTACTGGATCTATCTTGTAGCAGAACAATGGTCCTAGTAGATTTCCAGCAGAATGTTGTTCTAATAATGAAGTGTCACCACTGTATTTTATCTACACCAATGGCCAGGCATATCCAATTTTTTAAAAGTTTAATAAAACATCTCTCTTATGGTGAGGCAACTCATTTATTCTACAGAATGGGTTAGTCAACTGGGTTATATCAGAACTATTTACTATAAAAAATAATGGAGGTTGTGGTTCAGTGAATCACAACTTTCGAGGTTTAACCTACACCGTGCCTATATCAACTCCGGCTGCTGAAAAACAAAATGGCGACTAGCGCAGTTGGCGACATACCTCATCCAATGAGATATCGTTATAATAGATGCCCCACAGCCTGATTGGTTGCTCAGGAACATGCGCTATTGAAGCCGGTTAATTCCTACGTCCTACATGATCATTGTAATAATGGCTAGCCAGAAGATACAAATTTTATAGCAATTAATCTGACCACATCTGCACACCGGTACGATGCCATGATGGTCAACCGGTTTTGTAGACCTTTCTTTCATCATATTTTGAATAAAATAACATTGAATCGTGGCTTGAATCATGAATTATTGAGTTATTTAGTTTCACAGCAGTTAATATAAAGAATGCCGTGTTGGTTTGGAGACTTGTAGACGTTTGATATCAAATATGTTGAAGTAGCACCAAAAATGGCTCTAGACCTAATCTCAAAGAACGATTTGACTGCAAATCTACATGTTTATACAGTTCTCCCGGCAATATTTTGATAATTTCGCAGTGAAAGAACATAAATACAACAGATTTGCGTGATTTAGTTTACAGTGTTGCCAAGGAATTCGATAACTAAGGTAAGTTATTTTTTTATTTATTTTTTTCCTTTTTATTTGTTATAAAATATATGTTTTTTGTGAAAAACGTCTTTACCACTTTCTCATACGTCTGGTACCACACACACACGTACATAAATTACACCAATATATGCATAATTAGTTTTTCTTTATTAATATGTGCAAATATTATTTAAATATCTCTAACAACCAAATAATTATCACATTTTCAAAACAGTCACCATCAATAACGCAAATTTTCAAAAAAGAATCTGGTGGCAGGGAGACGTTTCGTATTTTTTAATCTGGCTTGCTAAAGGTTAACATCCAAACATCAGCAGTGTTCTCTGCAATAGTCATGCAAACCAGAATGAGAGTGAATGCAGAAGTTGGATAATTAAAATTGTAGGAATAGTCTATTTATGCACAGACAGTGACTTTGAGGTCTACCATTATTAATTTATAAACTGCTAAAGGTTCTTTATATAGATAAAACATATCCTGCACAGGACATTACTATTCAACTAGTGTTGAAGTTCTAAAATTGAATAAACAGAAGACTTCAGTGAGACTGTGCACCAATTGGTAAGTATATATAGAAAGAATATAAAAATTGTTAAATAGCAGTTTCATGTGAAATAATACACAGAAATAATGTTATTAAGACAAGTACAAACAAACACAGAATAGGAACCACAAAATCAAGCAAAATCTACATATCAGCAATGTGAAAACTGACAGGTCTTGGAATCAAGCAAAGACTATGTATCAGCCATGTGGGAACTGACCAATCAGAGAATCAAGCAAAGACTACATGTCAGCCATGTGGGAACTAAAAGGTCTTGGAATCAAGCAAAGACTACAAGTCAGTCATGTGGGAACTGACAGATCAGGGAATGAAGAAAAGACAAGATGTCAGCCATGTGGGAACTGACAGATCAGGGAATGAAGAAAAGACAAAATGTCAGCCATGTGGGAACTGACAGGTTTTGGAATCAAGCGAAGACTACATGTCAGCCATGTGAGTGCTGACAAGTCTTGGAATCAAGCAAAGACTACATGTCAGCCATGTGAGAGCTGACAGGTCTTGGAATCAAGCAAAGACTATATATCAGCCATGTGAGAACTGACAGATCAGGGAATATAGCACAGACTACATGTCAGCCATTTAAGAACTGACAGATCTTGGAATACAAGAAAATAATGAAGAGAGGCATGAATTATGTAAATGTGAGAAGTTACATCATCATTGTTTTCTAGTGCATGATATATGATTGTACATGAGATTGATAAATTTGCTCTAACCAAACTTGAAGCATAAAAAAGGCAGACCTTTGACATGGAGACGTGCTGAACATTTGGCTCTTCCAGCTCTGGATTGGGCCACACAGTAATACAGCCCTCCATCAGATGATTTGACATTCTTTAATGTCAAGCTGGCATGACCATGATTGTCCCATTCAGACTCCACCCGCTTGGATGTTGTGATACTGATCATATCTCTTTGCCTGTAAGGAAATATGGAATACCAAATATTCAATAATGTGTGTACAAATGAACTAAACTCTCAATGAAGAGTAATTTATGTAATGGAACAATAATTAAGATAATTTCAGTATGCCATAGCTACGTACATCACCTGTTTAGGTGCATCATCTGATGTAGGTGATGTACATAGGGAGTGGGCAGAGTCATTGGAGAGAGCTAAAATGCGGGCATCACTATGAAAACTCATGCTTATTTTTGTCCCCAGACATGCGGGCATGGAGGGAAACAAACGGGCCAACAAATTAGCTAGTCTCCCCACCACAACAGATGGTCAGCCTATGGACCGAGCAGACATGCTCACTGCTCTTCATGAGTTCTCACGATCAGAGGATTTTGAGATGAATAAGCATGAGTCAATATCAAGAATGCAAGAATTGGGAGTGAGGATGGGCGTGGACCAAAGAGAACCCTTAACAAAGATTTCAAAAAGAGTAGTGAACAAACATAGAACCGGAACCATCAGCCGTTATACCCTGAGAGATTTACTGAAGTGGAGATCGGAGCAACTATGGATGTGTCCGGTTGGCAAAGATGATAATCGACATACCTAATACCTAATGCTATATCCATTAAAACTGACATTGTATTAAACTATCTTCTGGCATCTCCTGCAGTTCTGCTTGTTTCCAAGAATATTGGCAGTTCATTTCCCTTGAAACTAATCAACAGAGCCAAGAAGAGGTACTGAAAAAGGACAAGGTACTTTCTCCATAAAACTTGCCAGGGCAAGTAATTATGTGTGAAACATAGGAACAATTATTAAGTCCATCATTATCATATTCATAAAAACTATAACCAATTAAAGTAAAAAAGATGCTACATTGGATGAAGTAACACATAGAGTCCTCCAATTATTTCTATTTTTAGTGAAGCATATGAATATGGAGAAATCATGACAGTCAGTTAATTGATGTCTATCCAGGATTATATGGAGAAATCATGACAGTCAGTTAATTGATGTCTATCCAGGATTATATGGAGAAATCATGACAGTCAATTCTTCTTCTTTCGTTCGCTAATAATGTCTATATCTGCAGTGTTGTAAGACAGTCAATTAATTGATGTCTGTCCAGGATTCTATCTATCTATATGCTGTGGCCCTTATTTGCCTTGCAGCATCAGGGGTGGAAGAATTCTCTGGAGATGGTCTTCTTGTGCGCTGTTTGTAAGCTTGTTTCTGTGGCTTCTTTGATTTCTGTGATCCATCTTTTACATGGTCTGCCTCTGGCTTTATAACTGTTATGTCTATGTATCATGGCCATTTGTGGCATGCTATCTGTCGGTAGTCTGGAAGCGTGTGAAAACCACTTGATCTGTTGTCTTTTGATGTGTTCCAGTACTGGTATTGTTTTGGTTATCTGTCTGATGTTATCATTTCTAATTCTATCTCTTAATGACACTCCGAGTAGTCTTCATAGACATGTTATTTCTGTTGTCACTATTTTCTTTTGTCTTGTGCTGTCATTGTCCAGGTTTGGCACTGGTAGCATAGTGCTGGAATAATAATAGTCTTGTATAATGCAACTTTAGTGTCTATGTTTATATTTTTGTTCATACGTCTTGAAAATACGTGTCATCTATCCTAGGATCTGGTATGGATAATATTGAGAAATCATGACACTCAGTCATTGATGTCTGTTCAGGATTTTCTTTGCCTTATTATGCTCCTTCCACTTTTGGCTGTTCCTACAGGATGATTTTTAACAGGGAAGAATCATATTAGCTGACATGTCCAATCCATTCAAGTGTTCATTGTTTCTCACTTGAAATAAGAGACTTCTGGGGAACATGTATGCATCTATATTATTTCTTATGTACACATTTATCTTAAGCATTTTATAGGAAATGCACAGATATCATCTGTAACACTTTAAATGCCATATCCATGATGATAAGCTACTTTATTCTGATTTGATACAAAAACCATGCTCCAATATTATAATATTCTCTAGAAATAATAACACTCAAAGTTTCAAATAAATAAACATCTCTTACCATTTAAAGGCTGGCATGGGTTTCCCTGTGGCAACACAAGTAAAGGTTGCATCTTGACCTTCATTCACATAGATATCTTCAATCTGAGTCACAAACTTGGGACGTAGGAAGTCCAGATTGACACCTTCATTGTCTTCTTCTCCTATTATATCAACAATATGAGCATTGATATATTTCAGTTGAACAAGAAGTGAATTAGTTTCTTTCTAGAAGTACATTGGTATCACAGGTGCCATTAGGGCTACTGTTACATTACAATAATACCAGCAAGGATTTGGACACTTGACACTGGACACCTGGGTCAATAAAAAGGATACAAGGACACCCTCCACTTCAACTTTCCTCACATTGAAACATCAAAAATGTTAAACTCTTCACACATAAACATGTCAATAATGTTCAAGTCTCATTACATTGATATGTCAACAGCGTTAAACTCTTTATATATTTCTGTCAACAATGTTAAATTCTCCTTACATAGATCTGTCAACAATGTTCAAAACTTCTTATATAGATCTGTCAACAATGTTCAACTCTCCTCACCTTCAACTTCCAACTTGCAAGAGCAAGAAACTGTGCCCTCACTGTTTGTAGCCTCCACTGAATATTTCCCAGACAGTGATTGCTTGCAATATACTATCTCAAGAGACAACAGTCCATAGTTATTCTGTCAGAAAAAAAGTAACAGTGAACATACTTTTTATTGACATCAACACAATTGTTATACATATTAGGGCCTATACCTAAATTATTATCTAAGTTACTGATGCTTTGATTATGGAAGTAGTAAAAAAAAACAAATGAGTACATGAGGAATCATGAATCTGGAGAAGAGTGTTGTAAGAGATAAGAGGAGTTGATAAAACATGAAACTATGATTATAAACTAACATTAGTGCAGTCTGTGAAGACCAATAGGTGATTAGTCTCATCCAGTCAATTCAAAAGTTGTGTATGCCAGTCGATGGTTCCTGTGACTTCCTGGTTGAGCACCTATGATTATGAACTAACATTAGTACAGTCTGTGAAGATCAATAGGTGCTTAGTCTCACCCAGCCAATTCCAAAGATTGCGCATGCTGATGGTTTCTGTGACTTGCTGGTTGAGCACCCTCCTCATTTTGTCCAGCAGGTGTCCAGTCCTACTGAAACCATATGTAATACTAGATTTCTCAAATACAGTCTAGATGTGTCATCAATTATAGTATATGCATTAAGCATATCCTACATATTAACCCCTTGGCTGCGGAGGTATCCTCAAGGATGCGATGAAAAGTTACTCCCATTTTGTGGACATCTCCGTAAGGAGCAATAGGTCATGTTATTTTCAATTATATTCATATAATTTATCACTGAAAGCACCTC
Source organism: Meghimatium bilineatum (assembly GCA_034231615.1). Taxonomy (NCBI): domain Eukaryota; kingdom Metazoa; phylum Mollusca; class Gastropoda; order Stylommatophora; family Philomycidae; genus Meghimatium; species Meghimatium bilineatum. Next base: position 42,075,024 of record CM067306.1, on the reverse strand, counting down.
AATGTGTTCAAATACTTTGATTGGCTGATTCCTGCTGTCTAAAGGTTATCTTAAAATAGAGATGTTGTAATTGGACATGCTTGTAAGCGTCATTTCTACTTTAGTGTGTGGACATTTCTGGACATTCTTTCGTAGCCAGCCATCTTACACAGATCTAGAAATGTAGCAGACTCGTTGAATCCAAAATATGTATAAACTTTTGGAAGAAAGTTTTTTTTGATAATTCTAGCATTAATTTATCTGAGGAAGTGATGGTGTTTTTAAACACTTTCTAAACAGTTTTTTTTAGTTTTTAAGCTGTGGTCACAGTGTGTTACAGCTTTTGCTTTTTGGCATCTCATCTCAATTTCTCTTTCAATTTTGCCATCTTCTGTAAAAATGCTTCTCAGATATTTAAATTCTGATGTCTGTTTTGTGCCATTAATATACACATTTCACTGTTCTTTTGCTCTGCATATTTTCACAGTTTCTATTTTTGATGTGTTTAATCTCATATTATATTCCTTGCATGCTGCCTGTAGTGAATTTGTGTCTTGGTAGTTTATTTTCTGCTTCATGTATTAGACCTTGATCATTTGCAAAGAGTAAATCATACAGAGTTACATGAGTCTCTTGATGTTTCTGAGATGTGTTTGCTTTTTGTTTCTGCCTCTTTCCACTCTCTTTTGTCTATGAAAACATGCATTCTGGGAAGTAAATCCATGTGATACCCTAAAGGCAGGAACAGGCTTTATAGAAAAACTTGATAGTCCACCCACTTGTAGCAAAACTGATTGTTTTAAATCTTTTGAAGCAAAGACTCAGAATCAGACACTATAACTGCTGTAATAAAATGAGTTTCAGAGAGCCATTTGATAGCTGCAGTAACAGCCTTGATCTCCATCCTGATACTGGAAACAGTTGTCCTAGATGCTCCGTTGCACTTGGAAAAATCTTACCACTTGCATTAGCTATAAAACCCCATGACGGACAGTCATATATGAATACTATGACATCATCATCTAATCAGTATCTTTTCTCTTTGACAAGATCATGGATGACACATATTTACCTTATTCATCTTGTGTACACCATGGTGAAACAAAAACAATATGATACAATTTATCAGTTACTAATCCTTGTTGTTGAGAGCTTCAAAACTTACCCTCAATGTGTATTCAGGACCATCGAATATCTCTTTGTCATCCTTGAACCATCGGATTGATGGTTCTGGAATTCCTGTCACTGAACAGTTCAGTCGAACAGTTGTACCCTCTGGTGCTGTCTTATTTTTTAGTTTAGCTGTGAAGTCTGGTGGTACCTGGACCCGATATTTCTTGGTTTCTACAGATTCTTGTTGGTGCTGGACATCATAAGGTAAGATGGAGGAGTCATATGTTGGTCTCTGATCATACACTTCTGTAAATATTATTGCAGTTAGGTTTTAATTCTCATATTTTCAATTAAAGTATAGAAGATAACTGTAAAATGTGGACAGACATACATTAATAGAACAGTTGATACAGAAATGATGCATTACAAACTATTTCATAACAGAAATGTGATGCTCCATAAATTACATACATATTTTTAATACGTTGTGTATGCAGGTATCAAAATTTTCAGAAAAACCAGATCAGTTTTGGAACCCTGTTTTATCAGATATCTAGGGCTTTTTTTATGTAAACTAGGCCTATATGTTTGGAGCAGTTAATAGTTACAGACTGTTGTTGTCATGCTGTGCAAGGGAGACTGCTTCGCAGCTTTAATTTGAACATTTATCAGCAAACAAATTGACACAAGTAAATGAAACTGACATGAAACTGATGCTTTTTTTTGTCCTCTCTCATGTTACATGACAAAATGAACTTATCTTACATGATATTCACAAAGATATGTTCACAGATCAGTACATCTTCCATTTATCTGTTAATCAGAATTTGAATTAGAAGAGATCAGTACATCTTCCATTTATCTGTTAATCAGAATTTGAATTAGAAAAATTGACAGTGAGAATTGTATTTTGTATTAATTTTCTTACACAATCACTTCTGATTTGTGTGGAGTTATTCCCCTTGCTCTTGGAATTAAGCCTGGAATTTTTCCTGAGCAAATGAATTGAAAGGATTAATTGTGTCAAAAAATAAAATTCCACCCCAAAAACATTTTTCAGCGAAAAATAATGAAAAAACTACAATTTTTAAAAATATTTCTTGAAAAAAAATGTCAATTTCAAACAATTTAACTGGTACAAAAATTGTTGTGATTAACCTTTGTCAGCCATCCCTCCTGCCTGTCAACAACTGTCCAACATTTCAGACTCCCTCTTCCTGTCACTGACTTGTATAGCATACAGTGCAGGGCTGAATGGTAAAACCACAGGAGTATTGGTTTTCATTAATATATAAGTTACTTCTGCACTTCTGTAGATTAACAGGATGTAGTTCAGAGAATAGAATGCGTTGTGTCATGGTTTACAGCATGGCAATGATATCTGCACATTTTGGCCTGACACATCTAACTTCAGGGTCACTTTGACTATCTAAGGCAGGGGTTCTCAACCTTTTCAGAAGGAAAGCACTGCCCACATGTAATCATTAGTGCTTGTGAGTACTTTTGTACCTGCATGGCACAAGCACATGTCCTTACAAGAGCACCAGAGTGCTTGGAAGCACCAGATTGAGAATGCTGAGTGTCTAAGGGATGGGACAGCTGACTTCAACCCCAAAACTTCCTTACCCACCTCTTACAACATGCACGGCAGGTAACTATGTCACTATTCTTTGCTCCCCTTTCTAGCTCTTGGCAAACACACTTGAGTTATGAGCTACTCATTGTCCTTCACATATCAGACATATAAAAACACACACATTATAAACAGGTCTTGTCTCCAGTCAGTAGTCAATATGACATGCACTGACTCTCTAAACAGATCTTGTCCCCAGTCAATCTTATACTTACTTTGTACACGGATCTTGGCTTCAGTGGAAACAGATCCAGCATCGTTCACAGCAACACACATGTAGGAACCAGTATCATCCACTTCAGCATTATCTATGACAACTGTAATTGTGCCATCTTCATAGCTTCTGATCTTGTAGTGAGCATCAGAGTCAATTCTCTTGCGATCTTTGAACCTACAATAGAAATACAAAAGTTGTCTAAAGATATATCTATAGACCCATAACCCATCAGGGTTGTAGGGATACCACATTGAATGCATGAACACACAGAGTCCTCCAGCAATGTCTATCTTTAATGATGCGGACAAGTGAAGGATAATCGTGTCCTATTCAGTCCTTAATGTTGTATGTCCATGCTTTTATTTGTCCTCTTCTTCTTCCACCTCGACCCTTCCCTGCAGTATTGTTTTTGACAAGGAATTATGTCAGCATACATGTCCAAACCATGCAAGTTTTTGTCATTTCACTATTGAAAGCGGGGTGCAAAGAGAACGCATTGCTCTAGGCGGGCCCAGGGTTAGCAGATAACCAAGATCCCAAATGTACCTCCATGCGGTGCACCCTGGAAACAGAAATACAGCAGCTCGAGCTGATTCTGGCCAAATATTTTGGGGATCGTGTCCGAGAATGTGGAGGTAGTAGATGGAAAGAGATTTTACTGCACAAGAGACAGACAATATCTCCGACACCCCCAGCATCACCACATATAGCGACACTGTCGACATACAGTGAAGCTAGTCAGTCCAGTCCGAAAATTGGAGGGGCGGCCAATGTATTATGCATGTAAAGGTAGATGCATGGCGAGAGACAAATAGATTTCATACCGAGTACAATGAAACAATGAAAGGGCAGAACAGCGCTAGAGGGCAGCGCAAACTGCAAATAGAAAGTGAAAAGTCCCTAGGAAAGGGGAACTACAAGCTCCGTCAGCTCGAGACGAGCTTCTAGTTACCTGTGTTTCTTACAGGCAGAGACTCAGACCCATCCATTGGCGTTTGGTAAAGCAAGAAGACCTAACCCAACTCTTATGTCGAGCCTTCCTAAACCGGAAATATGCTCACAAAGAGAAAGGGTTCTGTACCTGATGGGCTTAGGCAAGAAAGGGACAACGATGGTAGTCCTGGCCCAACTCTACTGTCAAGGATTCCTACACCGGAAATACACTTGAAGAGAGAAAGGGTTCAGTGCCTGATGGGCTCAGGTGCTATTGGGACAAGGACGCTCAGCTCGAGAACGCCTTGCTCTCAAACGCGTGGTGTGAGACTCGAACTTGGACAAGGGGTACACGATGTCGGTGAACGACACCTCGGCTAAGAGGGCGAAAGAGCCAGGGTCCAACTCCTCTGTTGAGTTCTTCCCTTTAAGGAACCAGGCTCACGGATGAGAAACGGTTCAGTACCCAATGGGCACAGGCACAGCACGTCCAATTACACGAGGCAAGTTCATAGACAGTGGAACACCTCGTGCGAGTCAGACGAGAGTAAAAATCGTCTGGGCGAAGAGTCGCCACTACGCGTGCCTGGAGACAGATATAGAGGTGTCACAGGCTAAGGGTAGCCCACCCAAATTGTCAAGGCATGCCGAAATCGGATGTGCTAGGCCTACAAGGCGCATAACGGTGGCACAATGTAATCACGCTCCTGGCGGAATTCGCACGGATATCCGTGATGGTTACAATGGAGCGAACGAAAAACAAACAAACAAACTATTGAAAGCTATCATTCTTGTGAACCTTTATACATCTCTATTGTATTTCTTATACACACATTTGTCTCACGATCCCTATAGGAGATGATCCAAATTAATCTATAACATTTGTATTCAAAGGCTTGCAATATTCTCTCCATGCTCGCAGTGAGTGTCCAACTCTCACAGCCAAATATCACAATAGAAAGTGAGTTATAAAATGTGGTTTTCACTCTAACACTGATGTTCTTTTTCCAAATTAAGTTTAGAAAAAATATATATATATATAAAACATAAATTCACGCAAAGAATAATTTTTCTAGCATGGTTAATACTTTATTTCAATCCCTAGGAATTACAATATTACCCTAAATGATAAGAGACATGATGGTATGGAGAGAAGTATGGAGAGAGTGATATTGGAGAAGATGATAGAAGGTAACAGAGGTAAAGGCCGACCAAGATTCTGGTTGACAGAAGACATAAAGGAATGCCTGCACATGTCCCTAAAGGAGGCGGGACAACATGCTCAAGACCGAGGAGAATTCAAAAGATTTATAAGGAAGACTACATTCTGGAAAGAATATGTCACATGGTTATGAGGAATTATGAGCAATGAAGCTCTTGTTCCCCATGAGCAATGGGCGATTTCTTCAAAGCTTTCTTTCACACCAAGAAACTCTAAATTGTTAGCGGTATGTAATGTTCTGAGAAGAGGTTTTCTACTCACAAATGATCATTTTGTTAGCAGGTATTCAATAACATGAAAGACTGCATACACTTGCTGCTATCAGTGTTGATCACATGGTCCATATAACTTTATGACTTTAATATGGTCAGGTTAACACTGTACAGACATGGAGTATTACAGAGAAATCGGGTCTGGCCAGAAAATACAAATCTGAGGCAAAAGCTAAGGACACACTCTTGTGTTGGTTATCAGAGAGCACATGCAGAAGAAGAAGAAAAACAAAGCAAAAATAATATACAAAAAAAAGTAAAGTATAACTGTCTTAACACTTTCCCTGTATTACATGACTTTTGTAAAGTATAGCTGTCTTAACACTTTCACTGCATCGGATGACTTTTGTAAAGTATAGCTGTCTTAACATCTTGCTTCCTACTTGAATTTACTTGTATAAAATTAACTGGGAAGATAGCAATATTGTTATGAATGAACTGTGTTTCTTGGCTGTACGAACCATTGAATACTTGGTTTGGGGTTTCCTGTGACAGCACACTGCAGTCTGATCAAACTTCCCTGTGTGGCTGTCGTGTATTCTAGTTCTTTCACAAACCTGGGTTTAGTGTGGCCTTCTGGAATGTGTTCTGTCAATAAATAAGTATAATATGTTATCTTTTATATCAGAAAATCACAAATATAGCATGATCAGTTGTAATTTCTCATATCAGAAAATCATAAATATAGCATGATTATTTGTAATTTCTCAGCGAAAATCACAAATATAGCATTATTAGTTGTAATTTCTCAGTGAAAATCACAAATATAGCATTATTAGTTTTAAATTCTCAGATCAGAAAATCTCAATTATAGCATGAAATAAAATGTGGTAGTGTATCTTATTCAGGTCATAGCTATAACTCAGAATTTTTTGACTGTATTTTGATTTTATAGGTAATATAAATATGCTAAGTAGTTTGCCATTTATTTCTGAATGATCTGGATGCACAATTGCCTGTGGTGGGTTTTGAACCAGATACCTTGGCAGTCACAGACACATTCTGTACCTTGCTGCCACAGAACTAGACAGTGTAGCATCATCAGTTATAACTTCTCATGTCAGAAAATCATAATACGATATAGAATAAACATAATCGAGGATTTTGATAAGTGTTGTTAAATAGGGAAATGTGTTATAAAAAGATGAGCTATAGAGAGATTCCACAGTATTTATTGAAGTGATTACAATTCTGCATCATCAAGATGGTCAGTGTCATTAGAAATGTATCGTAACAGATGATTAGTAATACTATTAGTTTAATTTTTTTTTCCCCATTTGTCCTGAATTTTTTTTCTTGATAAAAATCGTTAAAAGTAAATATCTAATCAGTCTGTTCTGTCAATTGTAAAACTCATTGTGTTTTTTCATTGATAAAGTTAAACAGTTTTACTGCAGTCTCACGAAATATTGATTGTGATAAGAACTTACTAGCTGAAGCATGGTCCAGCTGATGAACACAAGAGTTACATAATGTTTGATCACTTATTCATCTCATGAACACAAGAGTTACACAATGTTCAATCATTGTGGTGGAGTTGGCTGTCCCATCCGATATATATAAAGTGACCCAAAGCCATGCTGAAGTCAGGTGTGTCAGGCTGATATCGCAGAAATGCTGTAAATCATGATATAGCACATTCCATTCTCCGAACTACATCCTAATAATCTGCAGGGGTTTGAGAACGAATGCAGAAGAAGAAGAAGAATTTAAGCAACAAGAAATAAATGGTCATATCTGTTATTCAAACTCACCTATAACCTTCAAATCACAGTCACACCAGGCCTCGCCATATGCGTTAATGGCCTGACATCTCCACTCTCCAGCATCTTTGACAGTTAAGTTAAGGACAGTTAGACGATATACGCCCTTGTCATGGTGGAATGATATTCGACTAGAGCGTGATACCTTTTGATTGTTATGGTACCATGTCACATCAGGTTCTGGTCGACAGGTCACTATTAACACAAAATGTATAGGCATTCAATAAGTATCTCTTATTATTTAGTATATGCATTTATCATATGTTACTCTTGTTATTACACAATATGTACATCTTCCACATCTAAATAATCATCATACAGTTTCTTGTACATGTAATATACATATTTCTCTTTTGTTTACACATGATACAAAAATCATCTTTGGTATACACACTGACACCAGTAACAGAACTGAATGCAGCAATAAGTGAGAATAACAAGAATAACACCACAAGCTGCAGTAATAATGAGAATAATAACATAAGATGTAGTAGTAATGAGAATAATAACACAAGATGTAGTAGTAATGAGAAAAAATATCTACCTGTGACAGTGAATGTGACCTCATCGCCTACTGTTCGTGTTTGATCCACCAATGGAAGTGTGAACTCTGGTGCAATGTTAGTGTCTGCGATAGCTATGTCATATTCATGGGTAGGACGCCTGGAAAGAGGACAATATTTGGATTAAAGCAAGAATACTATATTGGTACATGTTCTCAATCCTCCCACAAATCGGAAAATGCACTTGTTACTTCCCTTTAGTGACCTCAATGTGTTTCTAATTTCGGTAGGGCTGCAGTACATTATATCAAGATATATAAGGTAATCGATTGTCTCATCATCATTATCAGGTGAACCCTGGTACCATCCATGGTACAATTTAGCAGCCATCACAGTTTGTCTGTAAGCCTGTCTGCCTTACTCCAGTGGTTCACTCAGTCACCAATAAGTAGGGCACTAGAACTCATGCCCTGGAATAGTTGAGGAACGGCACCATTTCTACTGAACAAGTGTGGTAAGCGATGCTAGTTAAGTGGCTTCTAGTCAACCTCTAACTAGGCGGTTGAGCTTTCATGTGTAACCATCTGTTATGAAGCTGGTTCATAACATATATTACCTTTATCTTTATACACACTGATGGTTCCCATTGCATGCTGGTTAAACATATCCCTCATTCTGTTCTACAGATGTCCAGGCCTACTCATGCTACATACATTTAATAACTTTTCTTCCAATAACAGATCTATTACAGTGAATATATTAAGGGAGCAAAGAATAGAAACACTGGGACTTGCATGTTGCTAGAGATGACTAATGAGATTTGTGGATGTAGTTTTTTTGTCCACTCCCAATGGGCAAAATGACCCAATAGTCATACTAAAGTTGGATGTCTCATGTTGAAATTTGCAGCTATCGCAGTTGATCTGTAAACAGTAATATAACAGATTCTTCAGACTACATCCTGTTAACCATTAAGAGTATGAGGTTGAATGTTCAAGAATAAGTTGAATTTTCTAAACTGAGATATCACAAGCTCTTAAGTAGGAAACTTTTAACAATGTACATGTAAATATCTGCAGAACATACTTGAGTCTTATGATGGCCTCCTCATCCTCCAGTCTCTTTCTCCTATGTCTGACTTCTGTGAAAAGAGAAAAGACAAAATGAAGACTACATAAATATTTTATATTGCTAAGTGTAACCTGTCAAATACTGCATGCTTCCTGTTAGAGAGTTGCAGGGACATGGTGTTTGTGGCTGTGTGATAAAGGCAGCATTACCCTTGCTTCCACCACATCATGTAAAATGTGTTTAAAAAAAAACTTACCCTGCGACAGAAAAAAACCCAATCCTTAATGGGAGTCAATCCTGGACTTCACAGATGTGAGACAAATGCTCCAATCTCTCAGCCATGTGTCACACTATGTGTACACTAATGTTACATAATTAATGCCAACGTTGATGATGAAATGTATACAAGGATCGCCAAAGCAAGCAGTACTTTTGGCAGATTGTATGCAAATGTTTGGCGTAGAAATGGCATTAACCTACAGACTAAGCTGAAAGTTTACAGAGCAGTGGTACTTCCAGTGCTGCTATACGCTAGTGAAACATGGACTGTGTATAGACGTCATGTGAAAAAACTCAATCATTTTCATACAAATTGTCTCAGAAAAGTTATGAACATCAGATGGCAAGACAAGATTCCAGATACCACTGTCCTTGATAGAGCTGGTATCCCAAGCATTGACACTATCCTGATGCAGACACAGATTCGTCTGGCAGGTCATTTGGTGCGTATGCCAATCCATCGTCTGCCAAAGATACTTCTCTATGGTGAGCTAGAGAAGGGTATACGATCTCAAGGTGGCCAAAGGAAGCGCTACAAGGACTCATTAAAGAACTCACTGAAAGCCTTTGAAATAGACCATGATACATGGGAAGAACAAGCACAAAATAGATCTACATGGCGTTCTAAAATAAAAAAGAGCGCATCATCTTGTGAAAAGAAGAGAAATGCAGCAGCTCAACAGCGGAGAGCAGCTAGAAAGTCATGGATAGACCAAGATCCGTCTACAGTCATCATTCCATGCCCAAACTGTCCAAGGACATTTACAGCGCGAATAGGGCTCATTAGCCATCTACGAACTCATAATCAAGGACATAACTAAAATTTAATTTTCAAAAGTGGATGTAACAAATGGTCATCATCACTTGTGATGGACGAACAACACACACACACTAATGTTACTAACACCTTTTCTTTTTACCATATGAAATGTCTTTTGATGAAGTCTCCATTTTTATATTACTACTACTGGTACATTTCTGTTGTTTCAGATGATAGTGTTTTGTTGTGCTGAATAGGAGAGAGTGGATGGTAGTGTGTTGTGTTCAAGTCACTCGACTATTGACCAAGTGATCAGTGGTTTCAAATGTTCACTCGTCACCCGTGGGTTGCCAAAAATAACTTCCAGGATCTACTCAGCCACCAGGGAATGGATACCAGGGTTCGTGATCTAGGAAGGATGAGAAATTTTACCACCACTAATGAGCAAGTGCTGTTGGCAACAGTAGTCAAGAGGTTTTCTGTTCAACTATTGGCTAGGCAGCTGAGCACTTATGGGAAATCTGTGTACGAGGATGCTGATTCAATAACTCAAGTTGTCTTTAGCTATACAGAGTTTAAACTACATCCATCAGCATTTTATTATCTAAAATACTAAATTAATATACAATGTATAAGGTGGAATACTCAATGACAACAGTTTTTTTTAAATATGGACAAGAAATTTGATACAGCAAACATTTATAATAAAGCTTAAAGAATACCAAGGATGGATAGTAATTATACTCTTAAATTAATGAGTCAGAAAAGAACCATCAACAAACTGAGAATAATAACAATATTCTACAAGTTTATAATGTTTAGATAGCTTACCTTCAACATTGACTGTTGCACTGGTTTCAGCATCACCAAGCTCGTTGACTGCCTGGCAAGTGTATGTTCCAGAGTCCTGAGTAGTAAGTTCACTTATTTGAAGAGTTGCTTCTCCATCTTTGAATGTCACACGATGGTTATTATCTTCCGTAAGTGGTTCTCCATTCTTGAGCCTTAAATAAAATCAAATTCATCTTATTCTTCTATGTCACAATTAATACAAGGGATATTTCACATTATGTCTTCTACGTGAAGTGTTTTTTGCAGAACACATTGTCCTCACTGTCACTCTCAGTTCTGTGAAAGATGGCCTTTTTTCCCAAACTATTTAATTATTATGACTTTTTGCATCCCAAAAGATGATCAGGAAACAAGCTAGAGCTAAAAGTTCCATGTGGACTACAAAGCCCTTAAAGATCAACGTCTATTGTAGTTGATTTTGCCAATTTTTGTATCTGCTGAAGCAAGAATAGAATATACATAACAAATCTGATTTGAAGAGTACATGTTGTCTATGTCTATCTTTCTAACCTCTTCAGAGGCAACTTTAGACCTGATGCATTGGTATGCACTGCTATCAGTAGCAAAGTAAAACTGCGTATGATAAGAACATGCATGTTCCTTGTGGCTACATACAGCTGTGAGGCTTGGATTCTAAATAAAACAGTGGCAAAGAAAAGTGCTACCTTTGAATTGAGATGCTGCAGAAAGAATTTGCATATACTATGGACAGCAAAAAAGACAACCAAAGAAGTATTACAATCACTAATTGTCAAAGAGGGCTGGCTCCTAAATAACATCATAACAAGAAAGGGAAATGTTTTTGGTCATCTAAAGAGACATGACAGCATGGAAAGACTAATATCAGAAGGCAGGGTAAATGGCAGCAGTGGAAGAGGCCACTCAAGACAGCGATGGACAATCAATATATCTGACTGTTTAAACATGTCCCTGGAGGAGGAAGGTCAACTCACCCAGGATGGCGAGGTGTTCAAAAGGTCCATAAAGAAGACTACGTTCTGGAAAGAATATGTCACACGATGATGATAAGTATCCATCTCCTTAAACTGACACATATGACATTTATCATCTCCTTAAACTGACACATATGACATTTATCATCTCCTTAGACTGGCAAATATGACATTTATCATCTCCTTAGACTGGCAAATATGACATTTATCATCTCCTTAGACTGGCAAATATGACATTTATCATCTCCTTAGACTGTTACATATGATATGTATCATCTCTTTAAATTGACACATATGATGTGTATAATCTCCTTAGACTGACACATATGATGTATCTAATAATCAACAAGTTTATCTGACAAAAAAGGTGAGAGTCACAGTAATAAAAATTAATAAAAATAGGAAGCAAGACCTAATCACTCTCATAATTTATGTGCATCTAAACAATCAAACAAACAAACAAATGTGTACAGATAAAATAAATTAAACAGGACAGATTACCTGATAGATTCAATAGTAATAATTGACAAGATTGTGTTGCTAGGTGATGTGGTGAGGCATGATTCCCATTCTAAAACTATCCTACAGGAAACAGTTGAGGGGGGAAGAAGAAGAGCTCAAAAGAAAGTATGGATTGATAATATTAAAGACTGGACAGGAATAAGATTCTCCACACTTAAACAAGATACTGAGAACACAGAGGCATGGCAGAATGTTTCTGTTGATATTGCCAGATTGGCACCCCTTAGACCCTGAAGAGTTATGGGTTTGATGATGATGAATAACTTACCATGTGACCTTAGGAGTAGGTTTGCCAACAACTTTGCATGCCAGTTGTGTCCTTGATCCTTCAAAGCCTGTGACATTGGTCAGCTCTTCCAAGAAAGATGGAGCATGTTCTGGCATTTCTAAAATAGTGTATAAGAAAGTGCATATAAAAATTATGAGTTAATCTGTTTGACTTTCAATATAACAAGTTTATATATATATATAAGGTTATGTAAATAAGTCCCGCACTAAAATGTAGGCCTAAATAATAGAAAAATTTATGGAAAATGCATATTTTGTATGCATTTGCTGATTTCAAGATAAGGTGACATTTATGATTCATTCAGTTTTCTGGGATACAAGATTGGATATGTACTAATTTCTATTGTTTTTTTCTCCACATTTTCTTGTTTATTGTCTGAATCAAATTTTCCATAACTAACACAATATTATTTGTAATCAAACAATCTATACTGACTCTTATTGTCTATCTACTTCTTAGTAATTTGATGTCAGAATTGTTCATGTGGACAGAATAGTGAAGGAGAAATTGTAAAAATACAAATTCTATCATAAATTACTAAAAATATTAAAAAATGTGCTCTGCCATAGCAGGAAATCCTTTAAGCAAGTTACTAAGACATAAAGTTAATATGATGTTTAAAAACCTTGAACTTTGATTTTTCTTAGCATGTCTTGGTTGGTCTTTCTTACTGTACATCGTATTGTCAGGGCTCTTCTATAGCACTTCATTTTGAAGGCCTCTATTCTTTTGGCTGTAACTGTAGGTCACCACTGGAAATGCATGTATGCAACAAACAAACCTTAGACACTCCTGTATTTGCTCCATACCAAAGTTTTTTCACTTGTTTTCATTTGGACATTGCTATTGTTGTTCTACTCCTGATCTCGACTGCATAGTCTTCAGCACTGCTTATGTTAGCTCCTAGATATTTGAAATTGTCACTTCTTTTAAAACATTGTTACCAATATTAATACTACCCGGTAGATCTTTTTTTTTCACATTGTCAGTTGTCCTTATTTTTGACTTTTTCATATTTAGAAAGAGGTTTTGTTGTTCACTAAAGCTTTTTGTTGTTTTTATTATGTTCTGATTTGATGTTAATAGTCCTGTGTCATCTGCATATCTAATTTCTGGAATCTGTAGGCATTGAATTCTTGCTGCATTGTTTTGTGTTTCACATTTCTCATTATGTTCTCTGCATATATGTTAAACAGATATGGTGACAATGTACACCATTGTATTATTTCTTTCTGTACTTTAATCTAATCTGATGTTACCTCTTCCACTTTTATGGCAGCATCTTGATTTTTGTACAATTCTGCAGTTAGGCATATAATGTTATCTGCAAAACCCATATTGTTCATTATTCCCCATAATTGTCAGAGCACTGAACTAAAGGGAATAGTGTTTAGAATACTCAATTCAAATGACTAATCTCAGATAATGTTGAGAACCATCACTCTTAACTTATTCCTTAAGCAGAATATTTCAAACATTTCCATTGTAGAAATTTGTCCAGAAATCTTATAGAACTTACCCATGACTAGCTTCCTCATGACAATGCCCTGATCACCCTCTTTTCTCATGACAGCACTGTCTCTAGATAAACGTCCAATGGGAAGAACATCCAGCTCGTCTTCCTAGAAACAATAAAACAGAGATCAGGGACTATTACAAAATGGCAAATACCATAATTATAAACATTTCTAAAAATTAGAGAATGCAGAGGCTATCAGGGTTGATGATATTTTTATTTTTTCTAAAATATAATAACTGGAAGTTTTAGATACTTGATTTTTTTCATTACACCCAAGACTGTTTGTATACTCCATTTTACCACTGTGAGAAGTTATTCATTCATTCATCAGAAACATCTCATATAGTCCACATTTCATTGAGAAGTTAATCACTGATCATAAGACATCTCATATAAACATTTCATTGAAAAGTTATTGAATCATTTATCACAAAACATCTTGGTTCTTTCCTAGGAGATAGATCTACATATTTTCCGGGATGTGAGATGAAATTTAAGAAAAATGGGAGAATAATATTGTGTTCTTTGTGTTTTTATTGAATATTTCCCTAACCTGGTGTTTATTATTTACCCGACCAGCTCAATCTGTTGAGAGTGCTGTTTAAAGTTCCAGGTAGTCTTTCCAACAGCATAGTAGGTTAAGATCATAGTATGTGCCCCAACTATATCTTAGCATTTGGCAATATGCCTTGCAATGGTAACAATTACTTTATTGGTCTAAAAAAATTACAGCAGCCATTTTGTAACTAGGAATGCAGCGGCATTGTGACATCACACATTACTTAAAATTTCGGAATGGTACAGATTTCTTAAAAAATGTGAAATGCAGACCTATCTCCTTGGAAAGAACCAACATCTTATATAATAAACATTTAATTGAGAAGCTAATCATTCATCAGAAGACATCTCATACAATCAACTTTTAATTGATTTTATTTTTTTCTCAATATTTCATTGAAAAGTTGTTGAATCATTTATCATAAGACTCTACTCATGCAATGTTTATTCAGAAGTTAGGCCAATTGAATGATACAATATGTGTTTCTTCTTCAATGTCTATCATCAGAATTCAGAACCTTGGAGTTGCATGTAGTTACTAGTAGTGTTATATTCATCTTTTTCTTCAGCGTTCATTCTCAAACTCACATTGGATCTCTCTTGTAGCAGGAATATGGTCCAACTAGATTTCCAGCAAGATGTAGTTCAGAGAATGAAAATGCGTTGTGTCGCTGTTTTATTTGCACCAATGGCCAACACACCCATCTTTGGCAAAGTAGTGGTATATAGTCATCAAAAGAAGAGTTATTAACCACTACAGAACCGGAATAGTTAGTTACCATATGCTGAAGGACATACGGAATGGGAGATTGGAATATCTATGGATGTGAGAGTGCTATAATGATGATCTAAAGAACAAATATACAGATAAATAATAAACAACTAAAACAAGTAGATGAATTCAAATATCTGGGCAGCACATAGAGATATGACAACAAAAAAGAAGCAGAAATAAATGCAAGATGTAATAAGGCCTGTCAGATCATTGGTCAATTAACACCTTTACTAAGAAACAAAGATATTACACTAGAAACAAAGAAAGCACTTTTCAACACCATTTTCTTACCAACATTGTGTTATCAGTGTCAAACTTGGACATTAGATTCTAGAACAATACATAAGATTAACACCACTGAAATGAAATGTGTGAGACGTATGATTGGAGTTAGCTTGAGAGACAAAATCAGGAATGAAGCACTAAGGAAACAATTAGGGATCAAAGCAACAATAGAATACATCCAGAAACAACAAGTTAAATGGTACGGCCACATAACCAGACAGAAAGAGCAAAGTATTATCCAAAAACACTTAACAAACGATACGAAAACAGGAGACCTATTGGACACCCTCGTAAAAGGTTGATAGATAGTGTATTAGAGACACTCGGAAATATAACAGCAGAGGAGGCAAATAGAAGGGCAAAAGACCGTACACTCACTCTCCCCTCAACACCAAAAGGTACATGAGGACAGAAAGAAGAAGAAGAAGAAGAAGAAATTAAAAAATGTTTTGAAAGTGGCACCTCTATGACCCCCATAGTGTTATTGGTCCGTTTAAAGTGCCACATCTATGATCCCTTGGAGTTATTGGTCTGATGATATGAAAGCTAACTAGGTTACAATGTTAATTCCTTATTATTTAGATTTCAATATTGATGTGTAACCACCACCATCATTATCAATTGCCATTTTCACATCAAAGGTTGGCAGCAACAGGCCTCCAACATCATGTGTCACTTGCCATTGTATTGCAGGTAAAGATTGTAGAATTGCCATCACTTTCAATCAGCTACAGAAACAATACTCTGAAGATAATGCTTCCTAATTCTGAGAATAGGTAAATATTTCTGATGGAAGGAATAATATTAAAGTAGGACTCACCTTGTGTTTCGTACGTGTGCGATAGTCTTTGTGGTGAGCAGTTGATAGAGGTTGACCAGTAAGTTTCTTCTGAGTAGATCCCTGAATTGTAGACAGATAAAAAAAATTATAAACGGTAAAAAATATGTAGAGTATGCTATATCAATCAAAAATTGCAAGAAACAATCATCAAATCTCTTGTGAAATTTGTCTAGTGAAATCATATCACATTTTTCATACAGACTTCTACAAAACTTTCTGCATGTAATCTCCCAAGTTGGGCAGTGTTTTATTCTTTAATATGTCATTTATCCTTTAATTGATAGTCTTTTTAGTCAAAATATTAAACATCTTATTTGATGTTTGAATGTTTTGTCTTTGTGATGCTCAGAACTAACTGAAGATGGTGTTTTACACAGACACATTTATTTACTGACTTGTAAGTGAAATCAAAGTCAATGCACGTACATAACATGCTTTCTATGATAACCAATGTGTAACTATTCTAAACAAGTTTATCTGCAATAATAATAAAGTAGTAGATGAGATTTGAACCAGGTTCATTCAGCTGGCAATACTTTGCAGTGCAACTTGAATCAAACATGGTCAATTCACACATCTAAGAAAAGATACAATTTTAGCCAAGACATCTAATGTGTGTATTCTCAAGTTACTATGAATATGGAATTATAGAGACACATACAACAATGCACAAATTGTACAGATATGTGATTTCATCAAGGACTACAACATTAAACCTCTATTCTGCAAATTGGTGTTGGTTCAATTGTTGTCTGCTACAACCTGTTTTTGGTGTTTGGTCACATGATAAAGCATGATTCTCTTTCCAAAGAAATATCTTGCAGGGAACATTTGAGTATGGAAGAAGAAGAGGAGGTCAGGGGGAAAGTATGGATTGATAATATTAAGGACTAGACAGGATTAAGATTCTCCACACTCAAACAAAGAACTGATAACAGAGAGACATAGCCAAATATTTGTGTTGATGTTTCCAGAGTGACACCCCTACAACCCTGAACGATTATGGGTTTGATGATGAATAATATCTGCAACCTTATACACTACAAGTTTTCTCTCTATATTATGAGCCAGTGAAAAAGAAGATCTGAAGTAATTCGATTACACAAACACTTATTTATATTATTTGCTGGTATGGGCAACAGATGAAAAAAATCAGGAACAATTGACCCACAAATAATCTCTCAAGTGATTTGAAGTCACATATCCAGCCACAAATAATCTCTCAAGTGATTTGAAGTCACATATCCAGCCACAAATAAAAATAGAAGAGCTACACATTTCCAAAACTGATAACAAATTCATTTGCTTGATTGTCATTATTCGATTTCTGAAAAAAATTATATTAATCTCATGTTTGTTGTCAGGGTCTGCAAAAGGAGCAAAGAATAACATTATGTGACAAGCCATAGTAAGAGGAGGGTGTAGCTGCCTGTCCCATCTCATAGGTCAGATTGGAGATGCAGCTGTCTGTCCCATCTAATAGGCCAGATTGACCAAAATCATTCTGAAGTTGAATGTGTCAAGCCAAAATGTGCAGATATCATGGCAAAGTTGTGACCCACAATGCATTCTGTTCTCTGGACTACTTACTAATCAGCAAGAGTTTCAATTGAACATAGAAGAATAAAAATAAGAAATCAATTTATGTATCAATAGAAAGATTTCATTAGTGTACTGTCAGGCCTAAGTTGGGAACAAAGAATAGCAATACTGCTACCAAACACAAATGCAATAAGGGGTGACTAAGGATATTTTAGGGTGAAATTGGTAATCCCATTCCATAGATGGGGCAAATTGACCATGAAGCTATGTTGAAGTCAGATGTGTCTGGCCAAAGCTGTAGATAGTGTAGCTAAAGCTGTAAACCATGGCACAGCGCACTTCATTTGTCTGATTACATCTCACTAATCTGCAGGAGTTTGAGAACAAATGCAGAAGAAGAAGAACAATAGAAAGACTGTAAGAATGTTTATCATAATCACAAGGTAGTAATTCAGATTCTAAGTCAGTCAGATTCTAGTGAATCAAGAATCAGGTTCTAAGTCAGTTCACTCAGAGTGGAAATATTTATCATAATCACAAGGTAGTAATTTAGATTCTAAGTCAGTCAGTAAGTCAACAATAAATCCTTGCAGTTTTCAATTATTAACCCTCATAGTCATATCAGAGCTTCGTATTACATGTTGTTGTTGTTATGCGATACATTTTTTCCAGAACTTTGTCTTCCTTATGAATCTCTTGAAATCTCCAAGGTTTTGGGAAAGTTGTCCTGCCTCCTCCAGCGACATATGCATACATTCTTGGATATCTCTGGTCAAACAACGTCTTGGGTGTCCTTTGTCTCTAGTTTCTTCTATCACTCCCTTCAGGTGTACTCTTTCCATAACACTGTGTCTCTTTACATGGCAAAAAAACAAAAAACTTCCTTCTCAATGTGGTGTTTAGAAGCCACAGTTTTATTTATTGTCCATGCCTCACATCTCTAGATCACCACTGAAAACACACATGTATGTAACAAGCATACCTTTGTTACTATGTTTGTACCCTGCCACAGTTTTTCTCAGTTGTTTTAGTTTAGCCATTGCTGTCCTCCTCTTGATCCTGATTGCGTAGTCACCTGAACTGTTTATGTTAGCTTCTAAATATTCTAAATTTGTCATTTCTTCTTGAACACAGTTAGTGATATTAATTCTAGGTCTTGATTTCACTTTTTTTGTTGTCATTATTTTTGTCTTTTTCATATTAAGAAAGAAGCTTTGATGTTCGCTGAATCTTTTTGTTGATTTTAGTATGTTCTTTAGATCTTGCTCATTTGTTGTTAGTAGAACTCTGTTATGTCTTATCTGATTTCTGGAATCTATAGTCTTCTGATGTTTATGGGTCTGAATTCTGTTTCACATTTCTCATTATATTTTCTGCATATATGTGAAACTAGATTCGTTCAGATCACATTGTCCCATCAAGGCGAAATTTTTGGGTTGCTTACCCTGATATGCTTCACATTGCCAATGTGCTTGCAAACCCAGCTCATCGTATGGTAACAAAAGCGAGCATGACATAATACAGTCCATAACCAATATTTTATGAATGAATAAATGTGAATGTCATGGTGAAAGGGTGGTTTTCCATCTTGTTGATGAAAACCATTGCAACTTTGTTAGATGTTGGTTCATTATAATGACGTTGATCAGATTGACAATTGCATTTGAAGACAATGTTTACTATCAAGATTTTTCTTACAGTTTGAGCAGCATTTGGAATCTCTCTTGTTTTGATATCATGCATTAACTGATACGACTGTGCTAGTCTATTGTGCTGACGAAAAAATTGATAAATTTTATAAAGAATTTCTCTTTTGCATGTAGCATTTGCTGCGTGTGCTTGTCAAACGTCTGTTACTTGAGTACTGTCCAAAACACACAACTGAGCGAACTGTGGAACTTTGTTGTATGGCGGTTGTATATGAGAAGTTTGATAATACGTTTTTCCATGAATTTTTAAAACATATGGACCTTGATAATACATAATTTTTGCTACCATCGACACAAAAGAAAGAGCGCTGTTATAAGAACGAATATTCTCATGAAAATGTGTGTATGTAGGGTGTATATGAGAGCATAAAGCGCTGGAACTCGGGATACTCCAGCTTATTATCATGGATATCTTGTGATTTTGGGAGCATGATCTTTCCCTTTCGGCAACTCTAAAAATGTTTAGCACTACAAAATTGACATATAATATCGAAAATTCCACAGTTATATGCAGTAACATATCAGCAAAATTTTCTGCTTCATTTAAAATTGCTTGACTTTGATGTAATTGTGACAATTAGTGAGCCTTGGCATCTGCAGCTCAACGTCTCTGCGTTTTCTCAACAGCTTCATGCTGTCTGTGACGAAGTTGGTATTTTCTATTCATAGCTTGTCAATTTTCTCTTTGCGTTGATAATTCTAGCTTAGCTTGATGCCAATGCAAGTCAGCATCCTTAACAAGTCATGTTTGTCTTTGTTGAAAGGTTTCTTGATCAATTCTTTGCATTTCTCTTTCAATTCTATATCTATGCTTTGCAGCATTAGCGGCATGAATCAGAGTGAGTGACTCTTGACTTTGATGACTCAACAATCTAGATTTTTGCTCTTCTATTTTTTGACACTTTTTAGATAAATTTAACCACAAGCCAATACAGAAGTTTACATTTTAGTGCACCAATAATATTTGTATACAAAAATGTCATCTACTTTGAATAACGTCACGACACCAATCGTTTTGATTTGATGTCACATGGGAATTCCATGACGTAAATGCACTATTTATAGAGCATTCTGAAGATGATAGAACATGGCTATTATATTATAGATAAGTAAGGTGACAATGTACACACTTGTCTTACACCTTTATAAAACCTTGAACAACTCTGATGTTGTGCCTTTCACTTTTATGGTTGCCCTTTGATTGTTATTTGGTTGATAAGTTCAACAAATGAATAGTGGACACACTGACATGCACAACACACAACAGTGATTTACTTGAAGTTATTTTAACAATGCTAGTTCATACCTGTCAACTACCACAGATTCTGTATTTTAGACAAAATAAACATTAAATTCCACGTTTAACTCAAAATAAGCCCTAATTTCTTTTTTTTAGACAAAAATAAACACTAAATTCTGTATTTTGTTGTATATAGCCACTAAATTGTGTACTTTGGCTCCAAATTCTGCAAAATTGTGTATAATGATTACTTCACTAATGGTATACTCTGAAGACAAACATGGACATATGATTACCAGGTACTTCATTAATGGTATACACTGAAGACAAACATGGACATATGATTACTTCACTAATGGTATACACTGAAGAGTCTAAGTATAATGTGTAAATAGTCTACAGAATGTCTGTACAAGTTGACAGGTATGGAACGATGGTAATGACAAATACAATGTTATAAAATCTGAAGACATCAAAAGATGGCAAGTACTTACATCAACTACATCATCAGCAGACAGTGCACGAGGGCGTGGCTGTGGGGCGGGAGAGGATGCCATAAATAGAGTAGCACAATGTTTGATAGAATCACACAATCATATCACAAGAAAAGTACTAACAATCATTTCACAAGAAAAGTACTCACAATGCAAGAAGTGATAGATAATATGGAATTATGAGTTATTCAGTATTTATATGGAGTAGAATACTTAAAATGTGTAATAGATTTCATATTCTATTGGGTATTTCCATGATCATCAACATAACCAAATTATTTTTTGTCACTCTATCAATATACTCTAGCCATTTTTATATCTTTCAATATTACCAAAAGTTTTTCATATGCAAATATCTTATAATATATCCCAGCAGTTTTCACACCAAGATGTTATTATATTATAACAATTATAACCAAACTATTTTCACACTGTGAATATCTTTTTTATTATAACCAAGCTGTTTTCATATTTAACATCTTTTAATATATGTAAGGTGTTTTCATAGAGTGAATATCTTTCAATATAATCAAGCTGTTTTCATAGTGTGAATATTGATAAATACCACCAGTCAGATGTGCCAGGACATTGCAACAAATAATATGGAACACAATCCATATCTGCTCTCCAGATTACATCCTACTGGAAGTATAGTTGGACCATTGTCAAGTGATAGTTTTCAAACGAATATTAAAAAATCTTTCAATATAACCAAACTGTTTTACATTGTGAACAGCTTTTAATATAGACTAGCTTTTTTGTGAGTGTGAATATCTATACTAGATATAACCTAGATGTTTTAAGAATATGAAAATTGTTCAATATAGTATAGCTGTTTTAATTTTGTAAAAATCTGTCAGTAAATGTTTATGCTACATCAGACTAAACATAATATGAATAGAACAGATCTGATGATGTGTCAGATTAATCATAAGTTGAGTAGAAAAATCAGTGCAAGTGGATGAGTCAATTGGATCTTGTACAGATATTTTTATTTCAGGACCAAAATGCAGGAAAAATAGTAGAAACAGCTTCACAGACAAGTAACAGAACATGATGTTGATGTAATCATGAAAAGACATTAATTCTTAGTATAAGCAGACTAAAATCTTGTTTTTACATGCTACTGCTGACATACTACTATGGAAAACCACTTGAAGTGGTGCATCATATTTTAAAAATTGACAGTAATTCATTAGTTAATTTTGTTGATCATTTATAGAAAATTTACAATTTTCTTTTCAAACATTTCTTTTTTAAGATTCATACCTGCCAACTTGTACAAATTTTTGATAATATATACAGAAGTTAACCAGAGACCAAATTTATATTTCACTAATATGTTCAACTTGACTTTCAGCATTTCCCTTTCAGTAAAGTATTGTTTATACAGATTTTGGAGTCAAATTACAAAATCTAGGGGTTAATTTGGGCTGAAAGACAGAAGTATCCTTTCTGAAGTTGGCAGGTTTGAGGTTTATAAATCACTTGTAAAAATATTAAACATAATTTTAACAAAAGAATGGAAAAATGACTATTTCAAACTATAAGACAAACTCTCACAAACTGACAGCATAGAAACAGCATATAAAATGATATGACATTTAATGTCTCATTTATTCTTAAGGTAAAAATATTTTAAACATATGAAGAACAACTGTTCTTATGTTACATTTGATCAAAATCAAAATTGTTACGATATAAATGAAGAAATCATGGCTTGTATTAATTCTCAATAACTTGTGTTAAAATAATGAGCATGAGGAAGATAGAAAGTTACTGTCACACCAAAAATGATGAATGTCTGGTTTGATGACATTAATTGGACATATATCTGGCCAGGCAATTATTTGGATTAATCTAAGATGATATCACCAATTAATAAGCCATGATAAGATGCCAATGATATATGTGATTTGTTGTTATTATTATTATTATGATGTCATGAAAAAGCCAGTTCATTCTCATTTTTAATCACAATGAAAGCAAAATGAGAGAAAGTAGAAATGCAATGCCAGATATGAGTTAAAAGAATATATAGTCAAACTTACATTCAGCCATGGATGGTTCAAAGCTTCATCTATTGTCATCCTTTGTCTGAATGAATAAATATAGCCAAATTAATATAGTGGACAAACAGACCAGTAAAATATCAATGTACGAGGGGGAGTCAATAAGTAAGTCACAAATGGCTCTTTAGAAAAAAAACTGAAGACGATAAAAACCTGAAAACTGTTTATTTTTACACATACATTATCCCTTTACTTCTCAACATAATTTCCACCAACATTGATGCATTTATCCCATCGTTTTATGAGTCCTCCCAAACCTGCTGCGTAGAACTGCGTGCTCTGCTTTTTAAGCCACATTTTCACTTCACATTCAACTTCTGCGTCAGTCGCGAAATGCTTCCCGCCAAGGTGGGTTTTTAGTGGACCAAAAAGGTGAAAATCACTAGGGGCTAAATCGGGGCTGTAAGGAGGATGTTCCAGAATTTTCCAACCAAGATTTTTTATTTTCTCCTGAGTTAATCGAGCCGTATGTGGTCTAGCATTGTCATGAAGGAGTAGCACTCCTCTAGTCAGCAGCCCTGGACGTTTTCTTCGAATTGCATCCCGAAGCACTGATAGAACTTCACAGTATGATTCAGAATTCACATTGTCACCTTTCTTTTTGAAATTGGTTAAAAGCACTCCTTGACAATCCCAGAACACTGTCAGCATAACCTTCCCTGCTGATGGTGTAACCTTGAATTTTTGGACACAAGGCGAAGAAGGATGTTTCCATTGCATTGAAGCACGCTTTGATTCCGGCTGGTAGTGATGCACCCATGATTCGTCCCCAGTAATAATCCTGTTCATCATGTCTTCTCCTTCATTTGCGTATTGACAGAGATGCTCCAATGACAAGCCTAATCGGTTCATTTTGTGTTCGTCCGTCAATTGTCTGGGCACCCACCTTGAACACACTTTCTTAAATTTCAATCGGTCATGCATGATGCTGTATGCTGAACCATGTGAGCACCCTATTGCAGCTGCTACAGCGTCTATCGTTACTCGTCTGTCACCTCGAATCATCTCCTCAACCCGCTGCACAGATGCGTCTGTTGCAATTTCAACAGCACGACCAGATCGGATTTCGTCAACAATTTTAGAGCGTCCTTGAGAAAATTTGTTTACCCAGCTGTGCACCGCTTTACGGGACAAACAATTGTCAGCATAAACAGGAAGCATTTCTTTATGAATGTCTTTTGCAGGCAGTCCTTTTGCCCATAAAAAACGCACAACAGCACGTTGTTCATTGATTGTACACTCTGTAAGTACAGTAGCCATTTTGTTTTTTGTGCTGCGCATGCGCAAGGTACAGCTAGCGCCATCTAGCGAACATAAACATAAAGTTCTATGATGATATCAACTATAAACAGCTTTAGAAACCACCTACTGCATTTTCCTGCCATCCAACATCAATTTGTGACTTACTTATTGACTCCCCCTCGTACATATGCTTTTTTTGTTCATTCTTAAACTTCCACAATCTCTTTTGTAGTAGGACAATGATCCTACTAGATTTCTAGCAAGATATATATAGTGCAGAGAACAAAGATGTGCTGTGTTGCAGTTTTATTTGTGCCAAAGATCTTGCACATCCAACTTCAGCAGATGATTACCTTCTGTATTTGTTGTTATACTCCTTCAGATTAGCAACATGTAATCAGAAGAACAGTTGGATGTGTCATTGTTACAGATTAGATGCAATATCTTCACTTTTTGACCTGATACACTAACTTTTGCACATGTGGGTGATTGTAAAACTGAAAGATGAAGGACAGATGAATTAAAATATGAGGGAATGTAAAAGTGAAGGATGGATGATGGACAAATGAAATAAAATACAATGATGTTTAGAGGACAGACAAACTCAAATGTGATGGATTGTAAATTAAAGGACTGTAAGCATTAATTCTCAAACTCCCAGTGGATCCTTCTTGTAGCAGGACAATGATCATACTAATTTCCAGCAGGATGTACTTCAGAGAACAAATATGCATTGCGTTCCCATTTTCTTTTCACCAATTGCCATACACATTCAACTTTGGTGGTAAGCTAATTGCTTGATAAGGAACAGATGAACTAACAGACTCATGAACAGAGAGTGGATAGTTGATAGATGGGTTGAAATAATAAATAAATGAATAGGAACTTTAAAGGCAGAAATTAGGACTGGGACAGTAGAAAATATGAAAAATTGAGATTGAACAGAGATGGATCAATAGATAACAATTTAATTAGATTTCTTTTGATTGAAAAATAAGTGCTTATATAATTTATTACTTCATTGTTCTATCTAACCATTTAAATAAATCAGCATTATAACCATTATTACTTCACAGCTTTAGCTTTATGGATATACAAGCACTCCATTTGATTAGACCAGGGGCGGAAAACCTCTGGACCATTGCCCATTAATAGCTCTGGGGATCATTTGGTTTGGTCTGTCAGAAGCAACCAAGACTGGACTAAGCATTCAATAAGTCTATGGCCTTGTTTCATAGCACCATAAATTTATATTAAGTGAATCATAATAATAATGTACCCATTATAACAACAGGCAAGTTGAAGAGCAAGAGAGGTAGGGGAAGACCACGAGAGAAGATGCTTGAAAATCTAGCATTGTGGCACGGGAGAACATTGGCATCAGAAATGATTGACAACATATGAAACAGAAGGCTGTGGAAAGACATGATAACAAACATCGCATGGTATGGACCATAATAATAATAATAATAATAATAATAATACTGTACATACATCTCACCAAAGAGAAGAAATTTCAGCAATGACTTTAAGGATGAGTTACTTAAATGTTAAAGTAAATATTGCAGGCTAACTTTTAAGTCAATAATTTTGTATAGCCTGCAAATGATTTTATAAATTTATAAATGGTCTGTGAATGATATTATAAATTTACAAATGGTCTTTGGCACAAAAAAACATTTCCCACTGCTGAACTATATAAATTCTTTTATATTATATCATTTGAACATGCCAATTCATGATTTACTAATTTAGTGTTAATGAAATGGTTCATCTATAGATAAACAATTGCTAGTGTATTGTGTGGGCCAGAAAGGGGGACAAAGAATAGTAGAACTGCCACTTGTCATGCAAGTAATAAGAGGTGATTAAGGAAGTGTGAGCTTGGGGTTGACTACCACATCCTATGATCTCTGCTGTGATGCAGTCTGTTGAAGATCCATGTCTAAACTCTATCTACCTTCTTATCTGCAGCATGCTTATAGAATGCAAGAATGTCCCCTCTCCTGCAGTGTTGACTGTCCAGCTCATAGCATTATACTCTACAATCAACATTACTAAAAATGGTCATCTGGGACTTGCAAAAGTTCTGGAAAAATTTATATTAAAAAAAATTATAGAGAAAACCCAATCTCAAGTTTTATGTAAAACTCTACTTCCTAACACAGGGGTAACAAAAGGGAGAAACTTGTACTTTCTCTGGGTTCTATTGTCATTACCGTGGCCGGCCAACCATTGTTACTACCACCATCATTATTATCATCAGCACCCACAATTGATTTAAAAAGTATAAAGTTCTCAAGGATATTTGCACAATAGTTCTGACAGCAAGATGTATAAATGTCTTACTTTTTATCTTTAATGAGCAAATTCTTTATGAAGTCTTTGGCATCATCAGAGACACGTTCCCACACTTCATCATCAAAATCATAGTCTGCTTGGTTGACAAACTGGAATGTCTGGTGGTTGTCATCTCCAGCAAATGGTGAGTAACCACTTAGTCTGTGCACACAGAATACAATTAGAAAATGTATAACAGGGAGACCACAATTTAGTAAAGGACAAAATCAAATGAAATACACTGTTAGTCAAAGAGAAGAGTTTCCAAATTGTTGATAGAGGACATTTTTATAGTTGAAGGGAGTGAAGTCTTTTAGGTGAAAAAAGAAGACATTTTACCAGTCAAAGGGAGAGTTGCTAATATGGTGAAAAACAACATTTCTTTTTACCTTCAAAGGAAATGAAACCAGCTTATTCAACAGAATAAGACAAAGGAAATAATGAATGACAGTAAAAAATAATAGTCACTAGTACAAATAAATCAATAAAAGAAATAAACACAGAGGAACCTCTTTTTAGTGAATACTTTCATAACAAAATTAAGTATTTAATAACACTTATTAAAATCAACAATTAGTTTTGTTTTTATTGTATATATATTAAATTATGGCTATTTTTAAAACTGTATATAGCAAATTTTGGTTATTTTTACTGTATATAGCAAATTTTGGTTACTACATAAAGATTTCATCAGGTCAGACCAATTTGTTATAAATGGGCTCTACTGAAATAGATACATTATAATAAGAAACATCCAATACCATAAATGGTGTGCACAAATATAAGAGACCCAGCAGTAATTAGACTACAGTGAGGTAGTCCTTGTTCTCTAAGTCCTTGAGCTAGGTACCCAATTTTTTTTTCCAGCTGGATTGACTGAAAGTTATCTCATCTAGAAAGAGAACAGTTTTTTCAGCTGGGTAGACTGAAATTTATCTCAACTAGAAAAAGAACAGGTTTCTTTTAAAATGCACAACAAGTGCTTATATAATTTGATCACTCAATTGTTTTAATCTAACCATTAGACTACATCAAAATTTTAACTATTACCACATCGCAGATCTAGCTTTGTGCTAATACAAGTATTTGGTTTTACTATAATAATGCTCTACACTGATGCACGACTTGACCATTCCAACTCATGAAAAAATATTCACTGTCAATCATCATTATCAGGTGTCATGTCGGCTGGAGTAGGTGATCATGGCTCTCCACAACTCTCTATCTTCAGTATTATGCATCAGGACCATTGTTGTTTTCCTGCCATGCCAGGATGTTGAACTAATATTTTCTCACATTGTTGCCCTGTCCTTGTTGCGTACAATCTTGCCTGTTGTGACTATGTTCTCTAAATCTCCCTGTCTCATAATGTGGCCAGAAAATGAAGATTGTCTTTTTCTTATATTATTGATTAAGATCCATCTCATATTTGACTCTATCAACACCTCCACATTAGTTTACCTGGCACTCCATGATATGCTCAGTGTTATTCTGAAGAACAACATCTCTACTGCCTCTAATTTCCCACTTTCGTGTTTGTTTATTGTCCAAGACTGCATCCATATGTTAGTATAGGAGTTTTATAGTACTGCAGAAATCTCTTCTTCACCCCTAATGACAAGATCATATTACACAATATATTTTTCCTTTTTCTTAATGTTGTTTTTGCCAGCCTTATTCTACTTCTGATTTCTGTTGCACTTCTTCCATCAGCTGTAATCGTTGTACCTAAATACGTCAATTGGTGGACCTGTTTTTATACTAAATCATTCACTCTGATCATGCAAGCAGTGGTATTGGATCATCATGACTTTCTTCTTGGGAGAATAATGTGGTAGTTTCCCATTAATTTCCACATCTGTATGGGGGGATGTCCATTTATGGATATAGCATATATTCGTCACTTTCAATATCATTCCAAAATAATAAAATCAATAAAAAAAAAACCCTGCAAATTAAAGGTCGAATTTATATTAGAAATTTACAACTAAATTTAACCAGTGAACCACAGGAATCATAACATCTGCTAGTGGTTACTATGAACCTATAGATATACCATGAGTACTGTTAGGTAGGTTCGATAATCAATACAGACAAATAAGAAACTCACAAGACATAAGTTACAACTCCGAGTGACCACATGTCCGTGGAGAATGACACAGGCTCATAGTTGATAATTTCAGGGGCACAGAACTCAGCTGTTCCAAAGAGAACCTTGACTGACTTCCCTTCCTCAAGACATTGGGCAAGACCAAAGTCAATGATCTTGACGTCATTGCTTTCTTTGGTAACACACATGACATTCTCAGGCTGTATAAAAAAATGGAGGAAAAAAATATGATTAATTAGAAGTAGTCAAACATTTATATGATTAGTTAGAAGTAATAAGACATTTATATGATTAGTTAGAAGTAGTCAGACATTTATAATATATGATTAATTAGAAGTAGTCAAACATTTATATAATGAGTTAGAAGTAGTCAAACATTTATAAATCTTCAGCTATTTTCTTCTGAGTTTGTTCTCAAACCTCTGTCAGTTGATGAAATGTAGTTAGTATCTGTGGCTTTGAAGTACAAAGGGTGAAGGTACAGGGTTCAATATCTGCAGCAGGCAATTTTGTTTCTGGAACCTTCATAAAGCAATGGCAACCTATTGATGTAGATATTGCCTAAAAATTACAAGAGCCAAATAAATATGTATAGATCACTATGTCCTAAATAGAATATGTGGTTCAATCACATGTCATGCGCCTACTGCACTCACAGTTTTTAAGTAATCACTGATTACAACTTGTTAGTATTTTGTGACATCACTCTGATGATTCATTTATATTAGTGAAATAGCTGCCATATCAATGCTGAACTTGGAAGAACACAGCTTCTGTCTTCCTTGGGACAGAGATGTATAGAATTAGGGAGGGGGTGTTGTAAAGAGTTTAGGGGGCAGTGTTAGGTCTAAACCTACCCCTAACATCCACGGTCATCCCATATTCTCTGATGCGAATTTGTCACATTCAATCATGGCATAATTTAATCTCTGCTACAATTAGCCATTTTCTTTTTCAGACAACACAGCCTACTAGTGATATAATTTAACTGACAACACAAAAACTGCTTGCACTATAGGGAACTTGGAATGAACCTGTGCATAATATTAAACTTCATCTACATTTCAAAAAGCACATGATATGTGATTGTACCGAATATGCTACCAACTGTTTTGTTTTAGCTTGGAAAATGGAGTGTGTTATGTTTCACTCTACAGCTTGGCTGCAATATCTGTGCTTTTCAGCCTAACACATCCAATTTCTGCATGTTGCAAAGGTGTAGAGGGTTGCATTCATTGTACCCAGATTACCCCATATGTACTCCATCCCTCTTAACAAAGTGGCAAGCTGCCTGCCAAGAGTACCACATAGATAATGAATAAGGAAGAGGAAGATGCATATAATAATAAAAACATGAGAGAGGACTGAACATCTTTCACCTTTTGTGTCTTCATAAAATTATGAACACAAAGTGACAAGAGAACAGTACAAATATTGAAGTAATATAATGTGCTCAGATACTATTCACTATGGAATCATTTACTAAAAATATACTATGATGCAGAATACCAAATACTATATAAGCCTATATATAATATTACCTTAAGATCCAGGTGAAGGACATTGGAATGGTGCATATGCTGCACTCCCTCACATATTTGTTTCATGTATGTAATGCAGTCTTCTTCAGTAAGGGTATATTCTTTCTCCACAAGTCGGTCAAACAGTTCTCCTCCACTCAGCCTAAAAATGAAGGAATCAATAAATGAATATAATTTTCAGGATGAAGACATGAGGATATTTGTAGGAGAAAACTACTTAATCAACATATGATTGCGATCAAGAGAACTTAATTTATTCAGTTATGCTACATGATATCTCAAGCTGTGGTAGCAAAGTGGTTAGAGAAGAGGCTTATAGTAATATTATGAGAATAGTTTGATTCTCTTTCTAGACGTCATACAGTCTTTTCCCGAATTAAGAATCTACCTGTTTTGTGGAAACAAAATCAAATGTAGGCAATTTTTTACCCCGCAAATTATTTCCCTTTTTTATTTTAAGAGGGTTATATGGGTTGGTCTCTCAGTGGATGGCATGCAGATGGGGGTGACGTGAAAAAGTCTAATCTGGCACTAGTCCTGATAACTGTAACAGAATTGTACATCTCTATAACAAACGCATGATTACAGTAATTTTGCATCTATGACTAATCTGGCAGTAAATGATGTCAAAAATTACACAAAATTGTGGATCATCACAGATTTGATAATAAGTGTAACAGCAGACCCTTATTTTTGGAAAGGACCCAGGAAACATTTAGACTACAAATGGTTTAAATCTTAGAAAATGGTTACCAAAATAAACCTAGAAAAGCAAAATGTAAACAAACATGCATAACTCATAAACACACATGACATACAAAATTACAGGGTCATAGACTATTGTTTATAGTATTCACTTCTCAAACTCCTGCTACTGGATCTCTTATAGCAAGACAATGATCCTACTAGATTTCCATCTGTACTTAGTCCAGAGAATCAAAAGTCATATCACCATTTTGTTTGTACAAATGGCCACATCTGACTTAGGTAAAGCATTAGAAAAGATATAGGGGAGGTTTAATTGAAACAATTTTTTGAACCTTTACTTATTTCTTGCTTGAAAACCATATCATTTTGTTGTGGCATTATCTCAAAAGGAAATTTCCTAATTCTTTTTGCTTATTTTTGTGCTAAATTTTGGGTTAAATCTGATGTTCCATTTACTTAGGGAATGAATCTCTCAACACCACAAAAATCTATGACCCAGCTCAGTGACATCTGCCTGCAATAACTTACAACTCAAGAATCATAACCATCTCTCCTCTTTGGTCAAATGCTTCATGTAGTTGCAGAAGTTTTGGATGATGAAGACTGTTCATAATATCAATTTCATGTCGGATCACATCCTTATCCTGGGGTCGGCATCGGATAAACTTGGCAGCCCAATTTTTACCTGTGGCCCTCTCTACAGCACGGTGGACAACTCCAAAGGCTCCCCTGTTGGTAAAAGTAAAGTGATATTATTTAGTATCAATGTCTATTTATTATCTTTTACATTGTTCTAGAACAGCACCTGCAGCAGTACAGTAGAAATGTACTGTATTTGGTAATGTTCTAGAACAATCTTCTGAGAAAACAAGGTCTCTTAAAGCATTGACTATGTCAGGTCGATCCAGTGATGTACCTATTAACACTCTGGCCATGCTTGCCATTGTATTGACTTGCTCATTAATTATAAAATAATTATTCTACACATATAATCATAATTGACAGCATAATCTATTCAGGATGTAGCCTTCAATGCAGCATATTTCGGCTGTAATAATTTTCCTGGAAGTATTTACATTCAGTAACTTGCCATTACTTTCTAAATGGTCTGGATGCACAATTTTATGGCAGGATTTAAACCTGGTACCTTTGCCATCACAGACTTAAACTGTACCTCACCACAACAGTGCTGGATTGACAACTTTAACTGTTGTCATTAATGTATTAATACACAGTATTGTATATGAAACTTGATTACTTTGGTACCTCTAAATGTTTTTAGTTTCTTCCTCTTGGGTCATGTAACATTCTTGTCATAACATACTTCTGGCAACACAACTTGAAGTCACAAATCACAGTAAGCTAAGGCTTTTTGTTTTATTTATATTAACAATTTTAATATTTTTGTTAAAATTTTGCATTTTGTGTGCTTTACTGTACTTTCTTGTCATATAATCACATTTCCAAGGTGCTAGTCTCTCTTTGTCTTTTTTTGGGGGGTTTTAATTTTTTTTGGTGGTAAATTTAATTTCCTATGCAATGGAACAACCAACTCCATCTCTCAAATTTCCTTAGTCTCCTCTTATAACATACTTGCTAGGTCAAAGTTATAGTCTCCTCTTATAACATACTTGGTAGGTTCAAGTTATGCTATTCTTTGCTCCCTATTTGGGCTTCAGTAATATAAGGGTGCATTTAGGTTTTGATACAAAAAAAGCTCTTATGACCAGACAAGCCAATAGTATGAGTAGTAATATAAATTGACTATTTGAAAAGAAAAGATTACCTTCCAAGTTCTTCACAGATAATGTATTTTCCTAAAACATCACCCTGGATGCAGTTGACATCAATATGAGATCCCAGGAATTTCTCATCATCTGAAAACAAATTACATAAACCAATTCAGAATTACATCTACACATCATTTACTAGACAAACCAACCATGCAACAGAAAACCTTAGTAGATGACATGCCTTTATATTGAGGTTATCTTCTTATAGAAGCTTCATGGCATGTCATCTATACAATCCCATAGTCATAACCTTTGATAACAGTTACCATGTTGTTCCGACATGCCGACGTTGTGCTTGAACTAGTTACGGGCACGGCGTGGGCAGAACAACAAAGAAAACTGTCACAAGGGCCAGAGTTGTGTCCTAATGTCGACGTCTGTTTCTGCGGCATTGGATTCGAAACACCATCGAGTTGAATGGCTGCTGGAACATAGGGCGGAGCACTTATGGGAATGCCCCACGTGCTGTGAGGCCAGTTTTTTAATCAAGAATCAAGAATCACCAAGTTTCTGTTAAGGAATCACAATAACTTCACAACATACTTGGTCCAATAAACGACTTTGGGCAGAGATGAACATGTCAGAGGACACATTCATGACATACTTGGTCCAATAAATGACTTTGGGCAGAGATGAACATGTCGGAGGACACATTCATGACATACTTGGTCCAATAAATGACTTTGGGCAGAGATGAACATGTCGGAGGACACATTCATGACATACTTGGTCCAATCAATCAATAAACTTTGGGCAGAGATGAACATGTCGGAGGACACATTCATGACATACTTGGTCCAATAAACGACTTTGGGCAGAGGTGAACATGTCGGAGGACACATACCTTATTCTAGGATGAGAAAAAGCAAAATAAAACCACAATGATGTGTCTGGGCAGACTGAGTCCTAAGATTTGGTTAGCAGTTGGTCTAGGTGTAGAGCACAGATAGGGGGACAGATAGAGCATAACTCTATTGATCCAGCAGCTCCTACAGCTTGCACTATTCCTAATGCAGGTTACAGATATAATTTTGTTTGGAAGGGGAAAAAAAAAATAATGTTTAAAAAAAGCTCCCCCCCCGCCCTTTTTTGTAAGAGGGGAAATTTAAAGGAAAAATTGGGGAGGGGGGGGAAGAGAGGAAAGAGCTATATTAAATTTTTTTACTGCTTTTATAATTCTAAGTTTCATGCTCTATTTTCATAAGGGAAGGTATTGAACCTCCAAACACACCTTTCCCTATATCTACAGGACAGAAGCAACAATTATCATAAGTCAGACTTACATAATTCATCATAGTTGATAGCTGGCAGTATTTCTTTGGTGATGACAATTTCTGATTCTTTGCTAGGTTCGCTAACACCGAACCGATTCTCAGCCATAACACGGAATCGGTGCTCGCCATGTTCTTCCAAACAGGCAACTGTGCAGAATGGTTGTGAGGTCGTCAAAGCCCAGCGCCAAATTCTTGTAATAGGATCACAGCGCTCAACAACATAACCAGTGATAGGTGATCCTCCATCATATTCTGGTGGTTCCCAGAAGAGGTCCACACTGTGCTTATCTGCTTCCTTGATCTCAGGTTTGTTGGGTGGGTCTGGTGGTTCTGCAAAGAATAATATAAATACAATTTTGGTTCTCATGGAAATAAGCTGGCTAAAAATTATGTTTTCTCGATAAGTTTTCATAATTAATGTAGTTACAGCTCATAACAACTATAATAACAATAATAAATAATAATAATAATGAGCTATCCATCACAGCCAATGATGACAACAGTTTAAGGCTTATGTTCTTGTATCTCACTGGTGTGTGTGCAGATGACTGAAAAGTCCAACTCTGCCACATTTGGGACACATATGGTCAGGATTAGATATCTGTCTTTGTTGTTATGATTCTTTGGGCAGAACATTTTCTCTGTACAGCAGCTATAATTGAACATGATGTAGTCTTCATATTTCATTAACTGATAAAGTTCTTAATGGAACTGAACTAGAGAATAAAAGAAATATACTAGATAGAATAAGAGGTACTAAATTAGTGGTATGCATAAGGGGGCAGAACATCAATGACAGTACAATGGAGGAAGTATGAAATAAATGTTACAATATATTGTTAAGATCAGTAACATCTTTTTCTGCTTTAATTCTTAAACTGCTGCAGATTAGCAGAATATAGTAAGGAGAATAAAATGTGAAGGGTCATGGTTTACAGATTAGCTGCAATATCTGAAAGTTTAAACTTAATAGATTTTAACTTCAGCATGGCTTCTGACTCACTTTGATCTTCAATCAGACAGCCATTCTTTGCTCCAATTTCTGACTCAGTATCACACAAATGAGATAAGTGAAAAAATAACTAACAGCAGTGTTAAAATAAATGTAACTGTTAGTATGATTAAATGAGACACAAATGAGATGAGTGAAAAAATAACAGCAGAGCTAAAATAAACTGTTAATGTGACTAAATGAGATATACATACCAACTACAGCAATGGGAATTTCCACTCTGGCTGAGCCCAGCTGGTTCTCAATCTCTAAGATGTAGACACCCTCATCAGATTTGATGCAGTCCTCAATGATCAAGGTTGAGTGAAGGTTAGTTCCTGCAATGTCCACACGACCGTTGCGACCTCCAACCTCCAAAATTTCACGACCTCTGCTCCAGATAGTTTTAGGAGTGGGTGTTCCTGATATTGGAATGCGGACTTTGATAGTGTCACCACGACAGAAACGAAGCCCTTGGCCATAACGATCTGGCAACTCGATCTGAGGAGCAGCTGTGGGAATAGATTCAGACATAAATTACAACAATGCTGGTATTTAAAACAAAAACTATTTTAATTTGGGTGAATGATTTAATTATAGTTATCTTATCTTGTCTAGTCTCTGCTTCTTCATAAATTTAACCTTATCCTTCATGGTATGAAATATGTAAGACTATATTTTGACCAAAATGATAAATTGATGCCCAAAATCTTGGAGTGTTCAGAGAATACATAAGGAAGACTTTATTCTGGAAAGAATATGTCAAATGATGAAGATAAAAAGATGGCACTCTTCTCTCGCACTAAAAGGTATCACTTATGTTGAGATATGCTACTTTCATTTCAGGACATGAGTGGTATCACATATGGTGAGATATGCTACTTTCATCTCAGGACATGAGTGATATCACTTATGGTGAAGATGTGCTACTTTAATCTCAGGAGATAGTGGTATCACTTATGGTGAGGATCTGCTCATTTCATCTAAGCACATGAGTGGTATCACTTATGGTGAGATATGCTTCTTTCATTTCAGGACATGAGTACAATTTAATTATGTCAGAGCTTTATAACCATCCAAAACAAAGAAAGTCATCCTTCAGGTAGTCCTACCACCACAACATCTGAGGTTATTTCTATCTTCAGTTGCATGTATGCCCTTTTATATAATGGCAAGTGGGTGTATAGACTTTTTGTTCTCTGGAGATGACTTCTTTGTGTGTTTCATAAATATTTGTTTCTGACTCTTTTATTTCTGTAATCCATCGTTTGCATGGTCAGCCCCTGGCTATGTGTCCATCGTGTTTGTTAGTAATGCTTTTTGAGGGGCACTGTTTGATGGAATCACGTGACAGTTTTTTCTAAATAGAATATGTAATTTCTTTTCTGAATGTTATAAATTATAACATGGTTTAACCATTCAGAGACTGAAATAACATTGTGACCTGTCTAGGAAACCATCAGTGTAGAAATAAAATGCTTGCAGGAAACATGGAGAGACTAATCCTTGATGTTGAAAATTCATAAATATATCTTTCAGCCTCATCTGCTCCCCCCCTCCCTCAACTATTCATTCCAAAATAGTTGTAGAAAGTGAGTTTTGTCTTGTTACATGTCTAAACCAAGCAAGAGTATTTCATTTCACCACTGTCAGCGGTACTTCTTGATAACCATGTAAGTTTGTTTATTTGTTGCTGAAGGAATATATTTGTCTTATGTTCTATATTACTGATTTAGGGAATGTAAATATATCTGACACTATCCTGATCAACTATCTCTAGTGTGCCAACAGTCTATGAAAAATGTGGGCCTAACATGATATTCCTCATATGAATGACTTGCTAATGTAGAAAAGGATAGCACTCACTCTCAAGATAGAAGACTACCATCTCATAGATTACCTGAGGCTGGTTTGACACTGAAGCCATTTATTGTCAGAACAAACCATCCTCAACTGGGAATAAATCCTACACAACCAGGTTAGAAAGCCAGGGTACTAATAACTGCACTAGTATGTACTCTCATCACTCTACCCTTACTGTATCATTTTTTTCAGGTTAAACATTCAAAAGACTAGTGATCAGTGCTTGTCCTCAATCTTTCCAATAAGAAGGAGATGGAATTGTTACTTCCCTTTAGTGGCAATTAAACAACAAAATTATCTCCTGAAAATTACAATATTTTAGAAATATCACAAGATAATGATAATCAAAATTTTAGAAAGACATTCATGAAGGGGATCATGACAGGAAATAAAAAAGAGAGATAGACCAAGGAGTAGATGGACACAAGACATACAAATCACCTAAACATCACAATTGTAAATGGTAGAAAGACTAGTGCAAGATGTGCTGATGCTGAGTAAGTCTGTGATGATGACTACACCCTGTCAAGGATATGATACTTGATGATGATGGCTTTAACTCACCCAGTACATGCAACTTGGCTCTGATGCTAACAGCACCATATTTGTTTTTAGCTTGGCACTCAATATCTCCAGCATCTGCAAATTCCACATTCTTGATGATTAAGGTCAAGTTGGTGGCTTCATGGCGAATGACAATCTTGCGGCCATCATACACTTCTTTGTAGTTGCGGTACCTGAAGATGAGCACCACATTATTAAATATTACATGTAACTTTGAATATTTATGTTGTGTTCTACTTTATTTCTGTCTGATAATTTTTTTATGGAAACATAGATGCTGACATGTTTTTGAATGCGGTTTTGTTCAATTCTATTTCAAGATTTTAAAATGGTGTTTTGTCCTAAAATATGCCTTGTGGTCAAAACATCAATTCTGTGTTTTGGTTTTATCTGTAAACTGAATTTCAACAATTGAAAAAAATATTTTTCATCAACTACATGGTAGAATGTCATATAATTGTTTTCTATTACAATTCGGACAGTTTTACCGAAGCCTTTGTCTCATGTGGTTCACCCAGCCAAAAGGAAGTCGGGTATAAGGATTTATGTATTTGAAAATTCAAAGCATGGTACCATCACTACTGATGAAGTGCTGAAGGTGACACTAGTTAGAGGTTAGTTTCTGATCAACCAATAGCCACGTAGATGATCACTTACGTGAAAATTGTATGCAATAACACTGGTTCTTAATTTTACTTATCTTTACCTTTATATATAGACATCCAATCAAAGCCTGCAATCATTTGATGCCTACTTTTGACCACAAATTCCATATGACCAGCTGTATACATTACAGCCATTATTTATGTGAAAGTGACAGTGGACATATTACTTTATTTGCTATATGTCACTATATTTGTTACATGTCACAGTGTGTGTTTATAGAAATTAGATACATACCAAGTAATCTCAGGTGTTGGTAGTCCAATGACTTGGCACATAAATTTAGCATCTTGCCCAACTGGAACTGATAGGTCACCGAACTCAGCAATGAACTTGGGAATATCCAGAGCTAAAAATAAACACATTGAAAATTTATTTAAAAAATAACATGGATGATAGTGGTCTATGTTTTGATACGTTTTTATGTATATGTTCAACATAAAATTGCTATTAACAATTTCACTACCATACCTTGGTTAACCTTTAGCACACTATTGGCATACAGTCATGCCATTTTGCTTTTGTTTGTTCACAATGGCTGGCGCTCGCACAGCGTCGTAGCTATACCCTACCTATTCAGTGAACTTAAAAACACACACACTTTACTGTCATGTGACCAGAATCAATGAATCAGAGTTAAGAGATATATTGAACTTCTGTTCTTGGTTACAGTTCTGTTCTTGGGAGCTGCGTAGCCCAGTGGTTAGCGCACTGGCTTCGCATATGAGTGTTCCTGGGTTCATTCCCCAGTTGAGGCAGAAATGTTTTTCAGATTGCAACGACTCCCAGGTTGACCCAGCCTTAAATGGGTACAGGATTAATCTGGGAAGTAAGGACTGCGAGGGAGAGGAGATGGCTACAGCCTTCATTTGCAGAGCCTCTGAAATGTGAGATCGCTAACATTTCACATCCCTATGGCATTAATAAATGCTATGGGTTACTTTACTTACTTGGTTACAGTCCATATTGAAAGAAGAACGTTAAATCAAATTAATTGTAAATATCTGTCCATTTTGGAACCAATTGGTGTAAACATTTCAACAGTCGACTGTATAAGTGAAAGCGTTAAGCCATTTAGTTTATCTGGTATTTATTTACTACATCGTACATAGTTTTCCTATGATCTTCAAATCATTCAATTTTTTATTGTTATATTCTTTCTTCTATAAAACTGACCATTATTTAAATTTTCCTATTCATAAAAGAACTAGTTCAGAAAATCTAAGAGCAAGCAATAATGTTCTTCTTACCTATTTTGTGACCACAGATAAATGGTTCTGATGATGGAGAAGGTTCAGACAAACCAATGGCATTTTCAGCTCTGACTCTGAATTCATAAGTTAAATTATCTTTCAGATCTGTCACTTTGTAAGTTGTTTCCTTGATCGACTGTTTGCTCACTGGCAACCATGTCTTTCCACTAATGTCAAGTCTCTCTAGAAT
The DNA here is from genome assembly GCA_034231615.1 of Meghimatium bilineatum. Lineage (NCBI taxonomy): Eukaryota > Metazoa > Mollusca > Gastropoda > Stylommatophora > Philomycidae > Meghimatium > Meghimatium bilineatum. Next base: position 42,035,096 of record CM067306.1, on the reverse strand, counting down.
GTATCCAGTGATTGGAGATCCACCATCTGATTCTGGAGGTATCCAAGACAAGCAGACATAGTTTTCCCCAATTTCCTCAACAAGTGGGGCCTTCTTTGGTGACTGGGGTTTTTCTAAATTTAAAATAAATTAATGAAAATAAAGATTAGCTTTACTCTCTTGTCAAAATAGTTCATCAGTGTTTTGTGCTGATATAAAAGCAAAAACATGTTCCACAAACTATGAAGTAATCTAGTCAACTCACTCTACTAGTTCAGTAATTAAGCTTCTTTTATTATCACTATATTTATAATGTTGATATATAGAAGATAAAGCAGTAATCAAACATCTTCTCTTATCACTATATGTACAAAATTTGATATATAGAAGATAAAGCAGTAATCAAACAGCAAACATATTATATTATCAATTCAGGTTTTCCTAAGCCTGAAGGGAGAGTGGATGTTATAAGTATAGAGGGTGGGGAGGGTGTTATAGGTATTGAATAAAAAAGTAAACAAGCAGATACTTAATGTGAAAAATAGTGTGCATACATTTCATAGTTGAGACCTTTAAGCAAGCAAATCATTAAATAAAGTCTGTGTGTAAAAGAGAAACAAACATAAATAACATTCAAGACAGAAAACAAACCCATACAATATAACATATATGACATTCCCATGAGCCAACATAAAAAAACACATATAATTTGTGACGTGAGGTTTGCTACATATTGTGATGACCGCAAGCTTATATTGACTTGAGGTTTGGTATATGTAGTAATGACCGCAAGCTTATCTTGACTTGAGGTTTGCTACACATCCTAATGACTCAAGTTTATCTTGACTTGAAGTTTGCTACATGTAGTAATGACTGCAAGTTTATCTTGCAGGATCTATAAACTATGGAGCAATTTAAAATCTAACATTATGGACTGATAAAAAAAAACCATTGTTACTTCACCAAAAACACCTGGGTTCGTGGCCAATTCTATGGAAAAAAAATGTACAAAAATGAGACACATCATGCTACAAATCAGGTAAAAAATACATTTGAAAATAATGTGCTTCTAAATGTTAAACCAAAAGAATAACAATTAATAGGCCTATAGCCTGCAAACTCTGAACTGAAAATAAAACAAAGAGAAATCAAATCACATCTAATAAACAACTAAAATTAAAAAAATAAGAAACAAATTAAAAAGTAAGTATGAGCATGCATATCACAAAGTGTTGTATTAACAGAATTTCTATTCAGTTACAACTTATTTTTTTAACATGCAAGTTCAAACCCATAGATTGGGGAGGTGGGGCTTTGGAGTGTTTAATCTCCCATTCCCCCTCCCCTGAAGGAAATCAGAACATTACATTGTACTAGGAATTTGGGTAATAACCTTCCCCTGCCGCCTCAACGCACAGTTAAAAAATAAAATAAAAAAAATAAATTAAAAGGTTAACTGTTCCAAAATTTATCATAAAAAGAATTAATTACACACAGATGGGAAAATGACCTTTTTTTAATAGGTTAACCAATCCCCCACACTACAGAAGATGTATTTACAGCTCTGTGTAATAGGTAAACCCATCCCCCACACTACAGAAGATGTATTTACAGCTCTGTGTAATAGGTAAACCAATCCCCCACACTACAGAAGATGTATTTACAGCTCTGTGTAATAGGTAAACCCATCCCCCACACTACAGAAGATGTATTTACAGCTCTGTCTAATAGGTAAACCCATCCCCCACACTACAGAAGATGTATTTACAGCTCTGTGTAATAGGTAAACCCATCCCCCACACTACAGAAGATATATTTACAGCTCTGTGTAAATTAAAACTGGCTTCTGTAACATGCTAGCTCAGATTTTATAAAGCATGAAGTTCAAACATAGCTGTTAAAAATGTGATTCAAAGACATCAATGTCAACATGCAAATAACACTGACAGTTTCTGGGATATGATGTAGGGCACAAAAATGTAATTCAGTAACATCAGGCTTGAACATATTCTCCTTGATGACCTACCTTTAATAACTTTGAGAGTGACGGGACTAGAAAGTTCTGTTGGTTCACTTCTACCAGCAGGATTCTCAGCTGATACACGGAATACCAGTGACTGTCCCTGAAATATCATACATGATAGTGTTGACATTTGATGAATAAAGACTGAGATGTGAAAAAATGACACCATCTAGCCTAGAAGTGGGCAATCTTTTTGGGTTAGCGGGCTAAATTCTGTATTATTTGTATGGTAATGGATCCATGCAATTTTCTTTACCCTTTTTAGTTCAAAAGGACATCATAGAATTTGTGCCAATTGTCAAATGTTTCCTTTAAACAAACAAGCATGAACCTGTTTTTATGAAGCAAAATATTGTTGTTGTCTCCAACAAAGAACATCAAAAGGTGGCAACAGGTATTGTCTTCAGAAGTCTATTTGACTCAGAAAACTGTTTTCAACCATCTACATTAAAAATTGAACATGACATTCACTGCTGTTTAGCATCATATTTTATAGTTTAGCTAAGATTGTTTGTGATTTGATATTTTCTGAGCTCAGGCATCAATATATAACAAAATTTTAAATCAACCTTGCAGGCCAGTAAAAAATATCTGACATGCCAGATTTGGCTTACCTTGATCTAGTCTGATAAAATATCTGTTTCATATTTTCTAGCAACATTTTCTGAACAACATATCAACAATAATAAAATACACATGAGAATACAGAATAACAATGGATCTTTTAAAGATTGGGGAAAAAGTGGTAGGAAAACAGTGAATGAGTAAAGTTGCATTTTCCCCACCTCTCAGAATTGGCATTAAATCATAAAAATATGAACAGATTATAAAAACTTCATCAGAAGTGACCTAATTGACCAAAAATGTTTAAGATTTTCTTTTAAAAGTCAGTTCCACTGAGAATTATCCACTCTTCACATGTTGTCAATCCATAACCAACTATTGAAGCAACACTATTTTATAGATTTACTCTGATTTGGTAAACTAATTAAAACTTCTCAATTTAAAATTTAAACTCAAATTTTCTTGAAATATCATTTGCACTACTGGGATGCCTGTGTGTTTCCACGACCAGAAATGGGAGAAAATAATAGCAACAGTTACATGCCATATATGTTGTAAATAGGTGACTTAATGGGTTTTGGGAGAAGGTTGGTGGTTTCACCCCTTATTCAGTGATCCAGAAGTTATGCTGAAGTTGGATGTGTCAGGAAAAACATGCAGATATCACAGCCATCCTGTAAACCCTGATACAATTTGTTCCATTCTCTGGGCTACATCTTGCTAATCTGCAGGAATTTAAGAATGAACAAAGGGGCTCTAGCTAGTCATTTTAGTATAGTGAGACCAATTTGGATTGTCAAAACACAAGAGTTGAAATCTTGCTGTGGTAAATATATGAAAATAAGTAGGCCTAATTGGAATTTCTGACTTCATGGAAAATTAGGAATAGTAATTAAAGCTAATGTGTAAGTGCTCTGTTTCCTCTACATCTCCAGCATGTTAGGCTATTCTCAAGACTAGTGACTTATTTGTGCTGATAGGTCATCTCATTGAAATCGATTGAGTACTTGATGGGCTACCCCAAGTGCAAAATGCATTGTGCAAAATAAGCACAGAATAAAACCAAGTTTTTATGAAATGTGTTATAAACTACTCTGAGAAGCCACTGCAAGTGGTTTACAGTAAAATGGGAACAACTAATAATGGCACTCTTATTTTAAGTTAACAATCAATATTTTAGTTGTTAATTACCTAATTTAAAGAACAAAAATGCATTGAAGATGGACAGATAGAAAAAAAACTGTGAGGTTGAGATGAGGGGATGGAAACATAGATACAAGTTTATGAGATCTAAGCCTTATAATGTTAATACAATTGCTGTTACTTTTCCATTGTTTTCTGACAGTACTAGATAATTTGTCTTGTTGATTTCAGCCAGATTGTCCACCTTATGTGCATGAAACCATCACAACCAGCTAACCAAGGCATACAACAGCAGAAAGAATGGCTACAAAGCAAGAGGAACACCAAGAACAAAATGGGAAGGTTCAATCATAGAGATGATTAAAAACCACTGCCTAACCATGGCAAGCACAACAAAGATGGCCAAAGACAGAAAACTTCCCACGATGCCTGACAGCATTTGTGGAAAAGAGAAGTTAGATAGATAGTTGATTTCAGCTCAAGCGTAAAGAGTTTTAAAACAACTTCTATTTGTTTGAGAGGAAAGAATCTATAGCCACTTTCAGCCTTTATAGTCTTACTTGGATCTCCTATGCCAAATATTAGCATTCAAAATAATGGTAGAGTAGGTAGGCTTACATCTTAGGCATATATATTGACATTGATCACTACAGACAAAAAATATGTGCTGAAATTATTCTGTGAGATGTGAACTCTACAACTAAGTAGAATTGGGTAACTATGTGTCAGCTGAGTGAAGTATTTAACTAGAATCATGGGAACTCTACAACTAAGTAGAATTGGGTAACTATGTGGCAGCTGAGTGAAGTATTTAACTAGAATCATGGGAACTCTACAACTAAGTAGAATTGGGTAACTATGTGTCAGCTGAGTGAAGTATTTAACTAGAATCATGGGAACTCACAGTATCTATCTATAAACCCATAACATGTCAGTGTTGTAGGAGTACCATAATGGATGTATCAACACACACGAGTCCTTCTGCGATTTCTATCTTCAACAATGCAGATGAGTGAGGAAAAATCTTGTCCTGTTGAGTCATTGATGTTGTCTGTATATGCTTTTATTTGCCATCCTCTGCTTCTTCTACTTTTGTTCCCAGTAGTATTGATTTTGACAAGGAATCATATTGACATACATGTCCAAACCATGCAAATTTACATCATTTCACTATTGAAAGCAATGGTTCTTGTGGACCTGTATACATCTCTATTTGATTTATTACGTACATATTTATCTTATGCTCTCTATAGGAGATTTGTCTGTAACATGTATAGATATATATATATAAATAGAAGTTAACTACTGGTACATGCAAGTAAAACTACCAGAAACATTCATAGAAACAGTAAACTTACTGGTGGTAAATTGTTGACCATAAACCACTTGGTCTTGCTAGGAGCTTCTGTGAGTTTCACCCATTTGTCAGAATCTGCCAGTCGTTGCTCAAGTATGTACTTGGTAATAGTGCCATCATCATCTTCAGGTGGAGCCCATACCAGAGTTAGGGAGTCACGGTCTATTTTCTCTGCTCTCAAATGTGCTGGTGGGGATGGTTTGTCTACAAGAAAATAGGCAACTCAAATACTATACTCATTTATAGTTTTTGCTCACAGTGAGGCTGAAATAATAGAGCAATCAGTCACCATGGGCGGATGTGAAAAAAAAGCAATACCCATGGGCTTCACAGCTGAAATGAGTTTAGTTTATGTAAAGGGGAACAGAGAATGCCCAAGGTTTTAAAATTCCTAGTTTCAGCACTGGTCATTGAACTAAATTTCTAGTTTCAGCACTGGTCATTGAACTAAATTTCTAGTTTCAGCACTGGTCATTGAACTAAATTCATAGTTTCAGCACTGGTCATTGAACTAAATTCATAGTTTCAGCACTGGTCATTGAACTAAATTTCTAGTTTCAGCACTGGTCATTGAACTAAATTTCTAGTTTCAGCACAGGTCATAGAACTAAATTTCTAGTTTCAGCACAGGTCATAGAACTAAATTCATAGTTTCAGCACTGGTCATTGAACTAAATTTCTAGTTTCAGCACTGGTCATTGAACTAAATTCATAGTTTCAGCACTGGTCATTGAACTAAATTCATAGTTTCAGCACTGGTCATTGAACTAAATTCATAGTTTCAGCACTGGTCATTGAACTAAATTTCTAGTTTCAGCACAGGTCATAGAACTAAATTTCTAGTTTCAGCACAGGTCATAGAACTAAATTTCTAGTTTCAGCACTGGTCATAGAACTAAATTTCTAGTTTCAGCACTGGTCATTGAACTAAATTCATAGTTTCAGCACTGGTCATTGAACTAAATTTCTAGTTTCAGCACTGGTCATTGAACTAAATTCATAGTTTCAGCACTGGTCATAGAACTAAATTTCTAGTTTCAGCACTGGTCATTGAACTAAATTTCTAGTTTCAGCACTGGTCATTGAACTAAATTCATAGTTTCAGCACTGGTCATTGAACTAAATCCCTAGTTTCAACAATGGTCATATTATTATTACTATTACTATTATTGTCACAGCTGATATTTTAATATTTGACTAGAATTATGGGAATATTTGATTAGTAAACTCATGTCACAAATATTCTTTCGGCTGACAGGTTATAAATTTTGTCAAGGACTTGAGTGTGATAACTTGGAGTTTACATTAAGACTCAAAAGGCGCAGAGGACTGACTTAATTGTACCAGGGTTTCCCCATATGTGCTGAATTTTTCTCAACAAAGCAACATGCCACTTGTCTAGAGTACCAAAAGGTACTCAAAAGGTGTAGAGGATTGACTTAACTGTTTCTACATTCCCTTATATGTACCCAATCCTCTCAATCAAGTAACATGTCACAAGTCAAGGGTGCCACTCATAGCATGTAACTAGCTTCAAGTGATAATCTCTAGTGATCTCTGAGAAAATACACTTGCAAATATGAAATCACAACCTGGGATCATAAATGTGACCCCATGAACGCAAGTTACATGACTTAACCCCTATGACACAGAGGTTCCCATTGAAGTTTACATTTAACATGCAAGAGACTTAAGAGTAAACAACTCCTACAAGATTGTTGTCTGTCAAATTGACTTGTTCTGGACACAAAAATGCTATTTTATATCAAACTTACCTTGAGTATTGCTATTTGTTAAGAGAACTTACCACTTATTCTAGTCAAACCTACATGTGTGCAGCCAACATACTTTATTGAGGATTTACTTAATGTTATTTAGGTTTTCCCAAATATACTTTGTCTCTCTCAACAGAATATCATGCTGTTTGCTCTGAGTATCACTCAGAGGATGTAACGCAATAGCTTCAAGCAATTATAGAACAACCATCAAGTCTGCACATAGAACAACAATCATATCTACCCATAGACCAACAATCATATCTGCTCATAGACCAACAATCATGTCTGCACATAGAACAATAATCATATCTGCACATAAATTAACAATCCTGTCTGCTCATAGAAAAACAAACATGTTTTCTGATAGAACAACAATCATGGCTGCACACATATCAACAACCATGTCTGCATATAGGACAACAATCATGTCTACACATAGAGTACCAATCATGTCCACTGATAGATCAACAATCCTGTCTGCACATAGAACATCAATTATATCTACCTATGCCCGTATGTCGCCAGTGCTTGAAAAAAGGAGAAAAGAAAAGTAACACTGCTTACCTCCCATGCATGTTGTAAGAGGCAACTGAGAAGGTTATGGGGTGCAGTTGGCTATCACATCACATACAAGATCAAAGTTGTCTAGAAGTCATGCTGAAGTCAGATATGTCAGACCAAAAGGTGTAGATATCACAGCAAAGCTGTAAACCATGACACAACACATTTCATTCTTAAGACTACATTTTGGAAACTGCAGGAGTTTGAGAACAAAAGCAGCAGACGAAGAAGGTAAGTATCTACCCAAAGCTGCCCTTATGTTACTGGAACTCAACAGGGGAGTAAAGACTAGTAATACTGCCACCTGACATGCATATCATAACAGGAAAATTAAGAAGTAGGCTGTGGTGTTGAGTGTTCCATCTCATGATCTCCGCTGTTATAAAGCTAACTGAATGACTGTGCCTAGACTACTTGTGTGGAATTAAACCTTTTATCTTTAGCATGTCTCCAGATTGAAAGAAAGCCATAACAAAGTTCCATTTGGAGTAGAAAACTGTCCCGCTAATGGCACTGCACCCTAAAGCAACAAAAATCAAACATCTGGGATTTACAAAAGTTCTGGAAATCCTTCACACTAAAAAATAATACTAGAGAAATGCACAGACCATGAGCTGAAAGCAAAACTTCTCACAGATTGAGTGAGGGGAAGACTTCAGTAAGATACATCTGATAGTCTCACAGATTGAGTGATGGGAAGACTGCAGTGAGATACATCTGATAGTCTCAGATTAAGTGAGGTAACACTTCAGTGAGACACATCTGATAGTCTCAGATTAAGTGAGGGGAAGGCTGCAGTGAGATACATCTTATAGTCTCAGATTGAGTGAGCGGAAGGCTGCAGTGAGATACATCTGATAGTCATATTGAGTGAGCGGAAGGCTGCAGTGAGATACATCTGATAGTCATATTGAGTGAGCGGAAGGCTGCAGTGAGATACATCTGATAGTCAGATTGAATGAGCAGAAGACTGCAGTGTGATACATCTGATAGTCTCAGATTGAGTGAGGGGAAGACTGCATCATTTGGTAAGTGAATATGAGAAAAAAATATACAAGGGTTAAATAGAAGTTTAATGTGGAACAATACACAGGCTTTACATTTTGATTAAAAGACTTTATTAAGATAGAGACAGACAGACACATAATGAAACCACCAAGTAAAGCAAAGACTACATGCAGCCATGTAGCAGAAACTGACAGGTCAGGAATACAAAAAAGACAAAGGCAAGAAGGATGCAAGTATGAGTGATTACATGAGGGGAAAGCACAGTATAAAAGAAAAATTCAAAATAGGAAAACAAAGTTACTAATAATGATAATAATAACAAGTTTTAGCTGGATCTGATGAGTGACTGTCTAATGTCTGTAAGAGGCCAAAAGTATGAAAGAAGACAACAGTCTGATAGTCTCACCAAGGTACACAATTACTCTCCAACAGTAGTCCTGCTTATATTGTTATCTATTCTCTCATTGATAACACTATGTGATGTTCTGACATTGAGGTGAAGTAAGCAAATTGTGGCCATTACTTTTTTATATTTAAGAATTAATATCAGTATGTTGTATATTTATGCTCTAAAGTATGGCTGTCCCTAATATGCAAAGTGTTTTTTGCTTGACTGAATCATAATAAAGAATATATATGCAGAAAAATTAATATACACTTGTCAAATATAAACAGAAAACTGATCAACAAACTTTTACAGCAAAGGTAAACTGAGATGTTTAGAGGTATTAAAGCACATTAGTATACAAAGGTATTTATTAGAGAATTGTTTGGTGCAGTTATAATTGATAATAAGATGTTTGAAGCAGTTATAATTGTTAATGAAATGTTTGAGGCAGTTATAATTGTTAATGAGATGTTTGAAGCAGTTATAATTGTTAATGACATGTTTGAGACAGTTATAATTTGCAAGTGATACTGAGATGAGTGATAAATTTTCTTGTGTTATGAAATGTCTGAGTTAGAACATCAGTAAAGATATGCAATAAAATTATTTCAAGTACAAAATAAATGAAGTCTCACAATAAAATTAAAAACAGTTTATTCAGGGAATGTATCTATATTTCCATCTATTGACAGGCAGTTGGAAACAAAGAAATACCCAAATTAACTATGTTTAATACAAACAAGAAAATCTGTTGGGTTTAAACTTTTTTGGGGAGTTTTGATATAAAAAAAAATCTTTTTAAATTAACGAATAATACAAATCCCAATTTACACAATATTTTAAATAAAATAGTACAGAGAAGACAAACATTAGCAATAGCACATCACTAATTGTAATATAATAGGGGATTACTAATAATTCCTTACTTTTCTTTACACTATGTTTGCTTCTGAAATTTCCTCATATGTTCACAATTTCTGTTTGTGAATTGAAAACAATATAGTGAAACTAATATCTGGCTGCAATAAGTGCACAAAATCTGGACTAATTTACACAGGCTATCTATATGGCCAGGTCAGCTGCTAACAGTAAAAGAACCTAGAATTTGTTCAGAATTGTAATGAAATCCTGTGACACTGAACAGATGCTATTAAGTTGAAATATTGAAGCATTAATTCATCTTAAAATGGCTGACAAATTGAAAGTAAACTATAGTTTACAAAGATTGAGCCTCCAGTAGTAGGACAAATAATATAATATGGTCTATTCTAAATTATTGAGCGATAACAATAGCAGGTATAGAATATATATATATATATATGTATTGTTGTTATTTGTCCATCACAAGTGATGCTGACCATTTGTTACATCCACTTTTGAAATTCAGTTAGAGTTATGTACTTGACTGAGTTCGTAGATGGCTAATAAACCCTAATTCTGGACACACAATGTCACAATGTAGTGTCCCTGTGCATGGGGTGATCACTGAAGATGGTTTGTGGTATACCGGTAACTTTTTTTTAAGCTGCTTTTCACTGTTAAGCTGCTGAATTTCTACTATATTCAGAAGATGCTTCTCCTTTTTTGACTGTAAAGCACCATGTAGTTCTATTTTCTTTAATATACGTCATGCTTACAATCAGTTGTTACTTATTTTTTCAGAGGTCATGGTTGCAGGAATACCTGACTGAGCTCTGAAATGGTGATATGACTATTGTCATATGTTCTTTAAAAAGTATGAATAAATTTTTAATTGCTGTTGCAGAGCATTCATAAAGACTACTACCTTCTTCCTCTGCATACATTGATGCATACATGTGCACCTACAGTCTAGGTTTATAAATGTGCATGGTGATCATTATTATAAAATTGTTAAAGTTGAGATTATTTTTAGCTAGTGATAGAAGAAGGGATTATATTTCTGGGAAGGCCAATCACATTAAATGACTATCAATGTTGAGAACAAAAATGTTTCTGAACTTTTGATACTTTGATGGTAAGTTGATAGTTTGTAAAGAAAAAATAAAAATGAATTATTGTAAGGTTACTTTCATGGATTAAACTTTGTGTGCATACTTTTCTTATTCAACGTTCAGATTATATGATTAAGTAATTTTATAGATGTTCATTGACCTGGATTGTGTTATTAAATGTAAAGCAGCAACAACAATCACAGAAGCTTTGTCAAACAGAAGCAAATAAGCATTCACTTGACAGACAGAGCTATAGCAAGGGGAAGCTATGTTTGTAGAATCACAACTGAAAAAAAAACTATTACTGGAGGATACTAGGCAAGAAGATATCAGAGTAGGTGGACAATACTAGAAGTACAACATTGCACATGCTTGCACAAGAACTGAAAATAGATACTATATTTCAAAAATAATAAACAATAACACAAAATCAATAAAGTAGGAATACATAACAACAGATTTTAACAACAGATAAAAACAAACATATGTTCGTACTGTTCAGACTTTCTCACAATTGTAGGATTAAATGCATTGAATTAGTTAATAGGTCTATTTCATTGTTTCTATTTCATTTATTTCTCTTCAAGAGCAACACCAGCAAAATTAATCTATTATGTGTTGATGACATGTGCAAGCAGTGCTTAAATTTTCAGTACAAATTGTTTCTAGTGAGATGTAAAATGAAAGTAGACTTACAACACATTACACAGTTATTTTTATACTCGATTGACTAAGCTTTCAAATTGTTCATTAATTTCTCATAAAAAGTAGCCCATATTTATAAATTTGTACCATACAATGTACTAGAGTTCAGAAAATTGTACCACACAAAGTATCCCAAGTTCAGAAATGTGTTCCATAAAAAGCATCCCAAGTTCAGAAATGTGTACTATACACTTACAGTATCAAACACCTTCTGAAATGGTATAGGCCTATGGTAGATCAAATTTTTATTTAATGTCACCTAAAGTGACTTTCAATAGAGGCCTCTCAGAAGCAACACAGAAAATAAAAAGTAATCTTATTCTACATATACTAAGACAAATACACATCTGTTGAGTTCTGATACTACAAGTATAATTATAACAGCATGGGCTGTAGTAAAACTATAAACCTACACTACAAGTGAAATATCAAAACAGGAAGTAATGCACTTTTACATAACTACAGTTTAAACCACTGTTTATATCACATTTACCTTACAATATTTTACTTTTAGTCTGGAGAAGGATAAAGTCAGTTACTGCAGCTCTACTTCCTTTTTTGGATTTTGATATTTCACAGTTGTATAAATAGGCTTATAATGCTATGTTGCACGAAACAGTTCCTTCAAACGTGTCAACTATTGTCAACTGAAAATCAGTTCTGTCTATCTTGCAAGTATATAATAAACTTTAGTTGCCAAACATGGGAGTTAACATTCATACTTGTCTTGCTGTATTTTAGATAGCTAGTTAGTTGTCGGATCATCATCACTGCAAACTAGACACATCCATAGTTGTTCTGATCTTTCCAAGTGTATCCACCATTACACTTCTTCTGGCAGTACTGGTCCTCTGCTGGTTGACTATTATTTTTCTGGGCCATCCAAAATGTTCACTTATAGCAACACTGCATTTCAAACCCTGATCTTTAATCTTGGCCATTGAAAAGGAATCATCATCCACACTTGTCTCATGCTTGCTTGCTATATCTCTTATGGAGTTCAAAATATTAGCTCGATACATTGTCCTGTACAAAAATCGTGAATAACGCCAGTTGATATGCTCTTTCATTGCCTTAAACACCCACATGTGTTCAATACCCTTGCTGTATTTTGTTCGGGATATACTCAGCTTTCATTTAATATGCCATTATTTACTTTTACAATATGTAATCCCTTATTTTGAAATCTTTTCTCGTGAGAAAATCTTTTTGAACATCAGAGTCCATTTTGAAGCATAAAGTACATACAAACTTCTTTCATTCATATCTGACTTGAGTTTGTCATTATTTTTCTCAAGATCTCCCTTTCTCTATCTCTGAATTTCACTTTATAACTATGTATGTGTACTTGGTCTTCTGCATTCTCAGTGTCTATCTCATCCATCTCCACCTCCTCAATTTCCTTATTGGTATTATTTATGTTTTTTCATCAATAAATGTAAAAGTTCGATTCTCTTCTGTAATTTACCTTTAGTAAAAATACTTTTTATATTGAATTTTGCTGTAAAAATACAGAATATAGTGAATATTTTGGGCCGAAAATAGAATAACCCTTCTGGAAGTTGACGGGTATACACAAAGCACAACATAATATGGTGTTATGTGACACAGTACAACATTCTTGTGATGTTATCTTTTTAATGCAGTTAATATAATATTATAGGTTATATCGTGTTTGTTATCAGCCATCAAATGCATGAGCAGTTTGTTTTAAAATATTCAGGTGAAGTTTTTAGTAAATGACAACACTCATATACAATTTCAATCACATTTATCACATGTAATAACATCTGTGTTCTCTTAGATGAGTTATTAAGTATAAGCAAGACAACCAGATTGGTGTTAATTGTGTCAAAGCTGAAAACCTGTAGGTATGCCTGGAGTGTAGATATGTCGGTTAAAGCAACAGTTATGCTTGTAGTAAATTCTGCCTGGCAGTTTTTGATTGATGTATAGACCTATATATTGCAACTGTTTTGACAAAGTGACCTTCCATAAAATTAAATCCCCCTGTACTTCTTAACAGGAAGCCATGGTAGCTTATTGACTTGTGCACTGGCTTCTGGGCTGGGTGATTCAAGGTTTGATATCTAAATCACCAATGGCCTCTAAATCTATCCTGTCTAAGAAAATGGGTACCAATTTTTTGGAACAGGTTGACAGCGTGATGCTAACCACACCATCCCTGGATAGGCCAGTAGTCAATGAAGCATACAGGTCTAGCACTGTATTCTCCAATGTACTTTCATTGCATGGAAAAGGGTTACTTTGCTGGTATTTATTAACAAGGGGTCATGCAGTAACCAAATACATACTGCAGCAATGATACAGGCAGATAAAAGAAGGTATGTGCTTACAAGTTCTGGCATCTCATTTATAAATAATGCTATATGTTACAGAGTTATCCTCCAGATCATCATTGACCAGCTTCATAATTTCAATTTTTTTCTTTCCTTATATTTACATCAATGTACACTAGTTAAAGATATAACAGTGACTTGACTGAGTCAAAGAATACAGAATCTTTCCTCAAACCTACACTCATGATGCTGTCCTTACATACACACAAACATACACATTTAGAATCTGCCCTCTATAGAGCTTAAATCTATTGTGTCCCACAAGGAGCTGAGTGGGTTGTCTGCATACACTCTGTAAAAATACTCCATGCGGCTGACATTTTGGATCATGTACACTTCAATGCAAGGCTGCAGGTCAGCTTCTCGGAACCAAGGCAAGCCACCATATTCTGGTTATAAGACAGAATATCATTGCTTAAATGTATTGCTTGTATAGATTTTGTAAGCCTTGCTTCTCTTTATAATGAACTTCAAAGAGAACACTTATTTTAGCATACCAGCCACATTGCACCATTTGTTAAAGTTATTGTATAACTCAGTTTCAAGCATTTGGTTACTTTGTAAAAATACACATGGGTACTTTCCTGATCAGTGGGTATACAATTTGTGTCTTCATGTTATTACAAATTATATTTATTAGATAGATTTTTTTTTCTGCAGACATAACTTGTCAATGCCATATAATTTTTTATTTCACAAAGTAGTGGTAACCTTGAATATTGTGACACTTTTTGAGAGGAATACTCTCATCCATGAAGTTTTTCAGCATCTGTCATCCTATGAACATCTTCACTAGTAATATAATGCAGTAAAATTGCAAGATCTGTACACATCAGTAGTGTTTCTTGCTTGTTATAATAGGCTACTTGCCAACACAATTTACTACTGTCCCTTATTCTGTTTTGTAATCTGGGTTGGTCCCCTTCTCTCCATTATATTTTGTTTAATATTATACTTTTTAAAAGAATATTTTGTTTCACATTACACTTTTTAATCAAATATTTTGTTTCACATTACACTTTTTTGGTTAAATTTGTATTTCCCCTAAACAGGAAAGTCCCTAAATGTGTTATTTCAAGTTAATGTTACAAATAAAAAGTTCAAATATTAAATCAAATGGTTTTAAAACATTTATATGAATCAGTGCAGATTAATCAAATGATTTTAATGAACATGTACATTTAGTGCTAGCAAGGCTTTATGCTATAAAAATTGTGTGTGATGTTATAAGCTTGTGAGAAGCATAAGTAGATACTGTCAATGCATAAGTGATGTTAGATTAGTATAAATTCTATAATAGAACAATGAGCTTAGATGAATACAATTACATACAGTACATCAGCAGGTAGCATATCTAAGACAGGATGCAGCAGTCATTACAGCATTTTTTAAATCCTGTCAATCTTCAAGATTTTGTGACTGTCATGTTCAGGTGGTCTTTGATATTTTGTATCCATCTCCTTTGCCTCACCTCTGCATCATCCTCTCTATTATGATCCTTTCTAAGCTGTCATGTCATTTGAAATGATCAAAATATTGTAAGAGAACATTGCTGTTTGGTCAACTTTCTTTTATATTAAATTCTCTCAGAATGCTCCTATTGATAATCTTTTTTGATCCACTGTACTCTGAGGAATCTTCTGTAGCATTTTGTTTCAAATGTTGCTATTTGATGTTTGTATAAGATTCACACCCATATACTACCATTGGGAATATGCAAGTACATTTAGCCACCAAGATTTTCTTAAACACAGCAGTTAACTAAACCAGCAGATCTAAGACACCAGAATGAGACACAATAATTCTATCGAGCACCAAATAGCAAAACTTGGCTCAAGTACATCACAAACCAGAATCTGAAGTGCTAAACATCAGTTTTTAAAAGTACATCAATCCATCATCTGAATGATGTGTTAAACATCAGTTTTTAAACCATAAATTGAATTACAGTTTTAACACAGCTTAACAAGTTAACATCGCTATTCAAGTAAGTATATAACATCTGACTGGAACAATGATTCTGCATATGGTAACTGCTGGAACAGAGAACTGTGCACTTATTGGAATGTCCCTTGTGCTATAATATAATGCTGGTTTCTAACCAAGGATATAGATAAATCACTTATATATATATTTTGAAAATATTTGTTCTATCCTTTGCTAACTTCCAAATGTGCAAGTTTTTTGAGGTTTGACAAAATAAGCACTAAACTAAATCTCTAAGCTGCAGCAGTCTATTTTTATAATCTTCAAAACTATATTTCTTCAGTATTCTCACCTTGGAATACATTTCTACAGCATCTATCTATATCAGCAAACATTTCTAATCGATATTTGTCATAATGAGTTGTTATGACTGCAGGTTATTATCAGCGCACATAGGACATGTCCATAGGTGCTCCAATATCTTCCTCAATAAATCCATCAGTGTGTAGTTCCAATACAGTGTTGATTTATCAGTCTCTTTGTATATCTATTATGTTTCTCTTTCTGGACAGTTCCAATCTTTGCACTAAGCTCCCAGTCTTGAGAGTGAACATGATTCAAACCTCTGAATTGATAAGATCCTTCTGTGCACTGACTATGTCAGAAATATCCATTGGGATACCTTCCAATACTGTGGCAATGCTTGCCAGCTTATCACTCACTCATTGTCATGAACATCTGTCTGACCAAGCACAAAAATGAAAGTAATCTTTCTGGTTGCATTGTGTGCTAAAAACTCCACTTATCAAGATTATTTTTCTGCAAATACTGCTATAACTGATAAATTAAGTCAAATAAGTTAGCCATGCTAAGAAAAGGGAAAGAAGTTAGTAATAGATTGGTTAGAATTGTAGCCACAAATAGATGCAATAGTGATAGTACCAAGCAGTATTTGTTGCTGCTTTATATTTAAAAAAATACTAAGCAATTTATGTTGCTGTTTAATACAAACAAATATTATTGAAACAGCTTTGTTGCTGTTTAATACAAACAAATATTATTGAAGCAATCTGTTGCTGTTTTATACAGACAAATATTATTAGAGAAACTTTGTTGTTCTATAAAATATCCAGCTGTTTTTGTGAAAATATTTGCAATAATGAAGTGTTTATCAAACTGAATAAATGAGGAAAAAAATTCACTGTACCATTGTTCATTGGTAACAGTAATTATTATATTTAAAAAAATAAGAAAAGTTGATCAAATTTCTCTTGTACAAATGTGTGTTCATAACTGTTAACATTCACTACTACAAGCTTGTACATGGGAGCCAATGTTTCAGACATTAAGATCGCTACCAACATTTTCATACTATTTCTGAAATATTCAATGGCAGGTCAAATATTATCTGCATGATTCTATGTCACAGCTCTACACACAGTTTGTTTGTGTTGTAACAAGCTGGGTATAAGCCATTTTTTTCTTAGTTTTGTTTCATTATCTTGTTTATGAGTGTTTTACGGCACTGATAAAAGGATGCTGCTCGAATTTCTTATCATATTGATTGTATTGTGTTTTGTCTCGTAAATCTAACCTGTAAACATTTTTGCAGCCATCTGTTATTTTCTGAACAAACATTAGCATATCAACTGTCTGAACTTTAGATTTAATTCAACAAGGTCAGACTATTTATACTGATCTGTGAATAGATGAATGCACGCGAGTAAAAGAAATGCTAGACAGGTAGTCTTACACATATATTCCTAGCAAGTGGAGAATTTCACACAAGTTTACTTGCCTAACAACCCCAGTTTAGCACACTAATTTGTCCTGTGATTTAATATTATGTAACTATTTTCATAAACCTTGAGGCTACCACAGACTTATTAATTCATTTGTATAGTTTAATAAAAACATTTTGTGTGTATGTGAATGTGTACAAGCAGATTTTGTCATGTTCATCTATGTTTGTGAGTTGTGTAATTGTTTGTATATATACAGAACCATTGATAGAGTGCATTCATTTTGTTTACCAGTATAATTATATATTATCTTGTGGAGTCAGTTTCTAAAAATGAAACAATTACATACAGACTCAATCTTGGGTTAGACAATCTCTAATAGGTTTCATGAGGGGAAGATAACCAAGAAATGAACAGAACAATGAAATAGCAATACACACACAGTATATACACAAGAGAATTTCTCATCTACATTAGTAAGATTTAAAAATAGTGGTTAAAGACAGTGGTTAATAGGGAGAACATTATAGAAACATACTATGATAAATCTGTATTATGTTACCAATACAATGATGGGACAAGCTCTTAATATGGGTGCAAAGAGAAAATGATTTTTATTAGGAAAAGAAAAAAGTGGTTTCATCTAGATATTAGAAACAAATGATGGGTAAGAAGGAATCATCCACCATAACTTGGAGGGGAAACAACACTAGAAGAGGTGAACAACAAAGATCAGGTGACTTTAACCTTTAGCACCCTGTGTTTGCAAACCGGGCGGTGCTTTCCGCCGGAATTGTGTCATGTCATGATTTCGGTTGGCGTCTTCCACCGCCTTATTCGGTAAACCCGAAACTGAACCAAAAAATCGAGATCAGTGGCTTTTTGACAGAATGTTTTGGCAACATTGAGAAGAAAATTTGTCGTCATTTTATTAAGATAGCAGATAGCAGGGAAAACAATTTCAAGTGATTTTTACATGGAAATTTGAGCAATTTGTAGTCTTCTGTGGCGTGGCGAAGCGACAAGACAGTGAATCGTGTTTATTATACTATTTGTCAATAGTATATTCAGTGAAATCATCATTTAGATATATTTAAAAGCGAAAAAATTGAGAGGTAAGTTCTTCAAATGTGATTATTAAAATATGCCACAGTGTTTCCATTATGTAAAATATATAATAGTCAACAGATTTCACAGCTTACGATTGATCAAAAATACGGTAGGTCTAGATCAAGATAGATCTAAATCTGTCTTTATCACTTTCTCACATGTCTCATATCACACACACACACACATAAACAAAACTTACACCAATATATGCAGAATTTAATTCTTTATTTATATGTGCAAATATTATTTAAATATCTGTAACAATGAAAAGTTATTGCAATTTCAAAACAACCTGTGACGATTGCATAACATTTCCAAAAACGAAATCTGTGGCATTCAGCGGCAGGAGAGAAATTGCATAATTGTAAACACAGCATGCCTAAGGTTAAAAATAGTAAAGCAAAATGAGTTAAACAGGTTACTGAAAACACTTACCTTGCCTATGAATAAAAATATATAAAAAAGTATATATAAAAAACATACAATAAAACTAAACAGGACAATTCTCCACGTATCGGCTCAATGGTGACTAAATAGATACGTGGAGAATTGTCCTGTTTAGTTTTATAGTATGTTTTTTATATATACTTTTTTATATATTTTTATTCATAGGCAAGGTAAGTGTTTTCAGTAACCTGTTTAACTCATTTTGCTTTACTATTTGTTCATTCGGTTACTGCGGCACCCTCCATTTTGTCGGACACCCTCCGACCATTTGGTTATTTATACTAAGGTTAAAAACAATCCTTGATGTCTGACCTTTCTAACAGCTTTGGCTGAATAATCTGATATGATTAAGTTCATTGAATAATCTGACATGATTAAGTACTCTGAATAATCTGACATCATTAAGTACTCTGAATAATCTGACATGATTAAGTACTATAAATTGTACCCATACTTATACATTTTAGGGGTCTTTGTGACCTCTAATACTTTTTGGTTGTGTATTCTGATAAAGCCTACTAGGTTCGCTCATTGAAAGGGAAGTCGAATCAGAAGGAGAGGCAAATTCATCACCTACATACTTTAAGTACTCTAAATAATCTGACATGATTAAGCTATCTGAATAATCTTACTATATTAATTTCTCTAAATAGTCGGACATAATTAAGTTATCTTTATAAATTGATATCACTCAGTCTTCTGAATAATCTAACATATGACTAAGTGCTTTGAACTTTCAAAAACAGATATTAAATTATTGGTAAAATTCTTTTCTGATACAAATTTTTATGTAAAAATTTTGATCAAATTATGACCCATAAACACATGTGATCTAATTTCAAGGTGATACAATCAAAGTTACTAGAGAAATCAAAGGGATACTAAGACAAAATTATGTAAAGTCAATGACTAGCAGGAACAAAGACTAATGTATGCTATTTGTACAGAGTGTTCAGTCTTTATGGGAGGGGTAAGTAATGTTCAAGTTGACTAGTATCACTTTGTCACAAACAATCGACTTCTAACAGACACAATACGACAATATCTACTTACCAAAGATTCTCTTAGGAATTATGGCAATCTCAGATTCCAAGGGTTTGCTGCGACCATATTTGTTCTCTGCGAAGATTCTGAAGAAATACTCTTTGTTTTCATACAAGGCAGAAAATGTGAAAATAGTGATGTTAGGTTCCGTACGGCCGCAGTACATCCATGACCTCTTACCCTCATCTCGACGTTCAATAATATAGCTTGTGATTGGTGAACCTCCATCTGATGTTGGAGGCATCCATTGAATAGTTGCAGAGTCTCTGCTGATCTGAAGTGTTTTTATTGGTCCAACAGGACTTGAGGGCGGGCCTAAGAAAGTTCAAAATGAATAATAACTACTAAAAAAAGCAAACTGAACCTTGTCAAGCAATTACAGTCATAATTATAACTAATAATGTAGTGTTATAGAGGAATTCCACATATTTGTTTTATAGAGAACATAAGACGTGTACATAATGAATAAAATATAGATATTTGCAGATTCACAAGAATCACTACATTCAACAATAGTAAAACAATAAAAACTAGCATAGTTAGAGTATGTACGTTGACATGATTCCTTCTCAAAAATGATTCTGCAAGGAGCAGTCAAATATAAAAGGAGAAGAGTGAGATTAAGAAAATCATAGACAGACAACATCAATATCATTTTTTTACACAGCACATTACTGAAGACAAAAACCATTGGAGGACTGCCTGTGTTAATAATCCAATGCAGTACACCTATGACACTAATGAGTTATAAGGTTTTATGGATATGAAACATAATATAAGTGCAGTATACCCAGTATAGGACATTGATGTTCAACTATGAATGAATTGTTGGGTACCACTTATATGCTTCAGTAACTTTATCAGAGCTATGTGAAATAAGCACGTTACTCTACATGTCGAATCACGACCAAGTTTATATAATACAATTTGGGACCATTTACCGTCTTACTTACCCTTTTGCCATGAGTCCAGCAATTATAGCTATTATTTGTTATATTACTTTATAATTGTTTAATTAAGCAATGCAGTTATACTAATGAGCTGGTGATCAGAAAAAAATGGTACCTATGAGCACATTATCATTCTAATAATTCTAGGACTAAGATGTCGCCATGTTAGTTTATAGTTTATATTGAAGAGAAATGATCTCACCGTAAGGACATTTAGGAGTTACTGTATCATCTATCTCCAAAGGTTGACTGGTTCCAACTTTATTCTCAGCCATGACACGGAACTTGTACTGCACACCTTCCAGCAAGTTTTCAGCCTGAATATAGGTCATATTATCAAGGCTCAGCAAATATAGATTGGAATACAAGTAAATTTAAGTAGGAAGCCAGAGGACAATTAAAAAAAATTCCTGTTAGTCTCAAGAATAGATTGGAATGTTGCTAGTTTCTTATGCAAATGTTGACTTTTCATCATATATGCACTGTAAACCATTTCTGGTGCTTTCCCCATTAAAATCTGTAATACATGGACATGACCCTTTAGATGGGTTCTTGACTAGAAACTGGCCTCACAGCACGTGGGACATTCCCATAAGTGCTCTGCCCTCTGTTCCAGCAGCCATCCAGCTCGATGTTTTGAGTCTAATGTCGCAGAAAAAGACGTTAATATCAGGGCACAACTCTGGCCCTTGCGACAGGTTTCTTTGTTGTTCCGCCCACCCACGTCATGACCATAACTAGTTCAAGCACAACATCGGCCTGTCGGAACAACATGGTAACTTTTATCGAAGGTTACGGGATTGTATAGATGACGTGCCATATGAAGCTTCTATAAGAAGATAACCTCAATATAAAGGCATGTCATCTATTAAGGTTTTCTGTTGCATGGTTAGTTTGTCTAGTGAGCCATTGGTGAGACTCACAGACACAACCGCATGCACCCTTTAGATGGGTGTTAAGTGTTAATACAAAACACTTGGGTCTTTAAACTAATGTCACCGATGTAAGAGAAGAGCACTCATTGACACAAGCACCTGTCATATATGGTGTGAATTCATGTGGTGATAATCTATCACAGTTTAACAAATAGTGACATACATTTTGCTTTACTTAACATCTCTAAAAGGTCATGTCGATGTAGTAAAGGTGTTAGTGGAAAAAGCACCCTTCTCTGAATAGAAATTTTAATCCATTTTTGCATGTATTTACAATATTAGTTAGCTCCTTTTGGGCCATAGATGACACATGGGCAATAGTCATTTCTTTCTACACTGAGTGCTCCATTGCAAGGTACTGTAGTTCTTGTGTGTTGCATTTGCCAAATATTGAGCTTCTCTTTTAATTGCTATGCATAGCTTATCTTTGGTGACTTACTTTTATTTTGCTCTGTGCCTTCTCCATGAAGGTCTATTTAGCAATTTTGTTTTCATTCATTCTGAGTACAAGGCTGATATAATTCCAACGTGTAATAAAATAACACAATATATGGTTTTTTTCTCCTCTCAATGATTCCCTTGTCATTCCATTTTATGTTCAGTGTAATCTTCAAAGACATATTTAAAAGGTGTTTCATTAATCATTTATTGATTTTTAAATTTTCCAGCTTTTGAAATGTGGACATGAACTTGAAAAAAAAGTAAACATCTCTATTTTTTCTACCAATAACAATAAATGGTAAATTACCATGATAAAGTAATATATTACAGAAAATACTCATACTGTAAAAATGTTCTATAGCAATTCAGTTTCTTATATGTTTCTTCAAGTGCACTTTTCATACTTTGCAATGTCATTTGTAATGTAGGCCTATACATTCTGTTACTTTAATTGTCTTTACACACAAACTTGTTACTTGAACTGTTCTTGCTTATGTTCTAACTTTTGTTGCACAGAGTATAAACTTCTGTTATTTTAGTTGCCATATGCATCACCTATTACTCAAGCATGGTGTTGTCTATACCTGTCAATTTCCATAAATAGAATTCTTTATTTAATTTCTTAGTAACCTTAAACATCTGGATATTTCAAAGTAATACTAACATTTTGTATTTAATTTCAAAGCAGTCTTAAAATTCCTAATTTCAGTTCAAAGTAACCCTAAAATTATGTATTTCAGTTCTAAATACCTTAAAAAATATGTATTTTGACCCATAATTGTATCATTATTCTGTATAATGAATACTTGACTAAAGGGAAAAACCAATGTGTTTCAATGAAACTTGAGTATTTTCTGCATAAATACAGAAAAAATATGTACTAGGTGATAGCTATGTTTACAATTAAATTAAAATTGTTTTCTTTTAGGCCTACATCAAAACTTAGTAAAATCATATGTGTTTAAATGAGAAAGATTTTTTTTACAATGAAAGTGAACAAATAGACAATATTTCTGAAAATTTCAAAAATAATGACCTGAGTTAAGTTGTATATAGGCCATTGATAATAATCTGATTATATGAAAAAATGTGACATCAATAAAATATGATACCTTGAAAGTAGTTTCGATAGCAGGAATGGAGTCCATTCTCACCCACTTGGGCCTTCTAGTGTCAGACTTTTCAATGACATAGTTTGTAATAGGAGTGCCACCATCTGTATCAGGTTTGAGCCAGGTCAGGGTTACACTGTCTTCTGTAATGTTGCTTAACTTCAGCGGACCATTAGGGGCTGAGGGTTTCTCTGTGTTAGAGAAATTATAGTAATAGTTGTTATAGCAGCCTCATACAAGGATATTCTAAGAAACAGTAGCTCAATTAGTGAAGCCTGTAGTACATGTCTTGCTACCATTTTAAAGATGCATCAAAAGGAACAAATAATAATAACACTGCAGGGTTTCTGTGAACAGTGACACTGATAGAGGCAAAATATCAAGCTAATGTTAACTTTCAGTTTAACAGCTAGCAGCTGTACAAATAGTGTTTATGAACACATTGCAATATACAAATGGTCTACTAGCAGTATAGCCATTGACATCTCCCATTCAGTCGAATTTGTGTTTTTGAAAATTGCAATTTGGCCATATGCACACAAAAAATGATTATATATTTCCAATATCTGGACCATATCTTGCTGGAAATATCATAGTACCATTGTTTCAGTTACAAGAGATATCCAGTGGGAGTTTGAGAATGAATGCTAACAAACAAACATGTTAAGTCTTTTTGTTATTCAAAAATATGAGACACTACATATATTACTATATAACATTGTGACATGGCAATAGGTCGCTAAAGTGGGTTATTCATCTGATCCTATAGAAAATTCAGCATTTGCAGAAAGGAGAAATTTTCCTTTATTTGTTGCAAACTAGTAACAACATGCCTTTGTGATAAAATCACAAAATCCTTAGACTAGAGTAAATGCTAAAACAAAATATGTTGGTGTCCAGCTCACATCCATGTAGCTCACTAGTTAGCAATCCCTGACACTAGCTGACAGTTGTTTTGTGGGTCTTATTTCCTCTTCCTGTCAATGGGCTGGTACATGCCATACAAACCAGTTTCTAATGTGGTGGATAGTATGGTGGATCTGCCAACTAGGCACACAGCAGACTGGATTGAGTGGTTATAGTGTATTTCATTACATTGTTCCATAATAAGTTGATAAATAAAGATAAAGTGCTATCTATCAACATACGAGTAAGAAATATCCCTAATCCATAGCTTCAAATACTGAATACATTTTACTGTGTAACAATATGTGATGCTTTCAGAAAGTGCTCAATGAAATAAATGTGCATATTTCTATGAAAACTACATATTTATAGTTGCCACTCACCAAGAGGCCTTGCTGGCACCACTGGAGTTGCAAGATATCCGGGCTCTCCTAATCCAGAACAGTTTTTGGCTCGCACTCTGAACTCATACTCATAGCCCTCAATTAGATTTTTAACTGTACATTTAGTCTTGCTGGAATCTGTGTCCTCAGCCTCTATCCATGATGCTGCCCTACCTTCACGTTTCTCTACAACATAGCCAGTGATCTGGGCACCACCATCATATCTGGGTTTCTTCCACTCCAGAGTGACTGACTGACGATCTATATGCACACATTCAACATCTTGAGGTGCATTTGGTGGTTCTACAAAAGAACCAAAAACACAGTGTATGCATATCTTTAGCAAAATAAACAATTTACATGTTAAAACAGAACTTCACAATACATCAATAATAGAAACTGAATACGGACACGTGTTTATTTAACTGCTAAAGAATATCTACTCTACAAGAATGTTGCTGTTAAATGTTTCACTTAATAAAAGGTTTGATTATTGGTGTTTAACTGCTACAGAATATCTACTGTACAAGAATGTTATGGTTAACTTACCAATAGGTTTAATTGGTGTGACTGGTTTCTGTAATGTGAGTGGTTCACTCAAGCCTTCCTGATTTTCTGCAATCACCCTGAATGTATATGGTCGCCCCTCCAACAAATTACGAGCCTTCATGGATGTTGTCTTAGCATCAGCGTATCCTACACGAGTCCACTGCTGACGGCCTGCTTCTCTCTTCTCTACCAGGTATCCTAGAAGCTCACAGCCACCATTGTTTTCAGGGGCAGACCAATCTAGCTGAACTGATTCATCTGTTATTTCAGATACATTCAAGTTTCGGGGGGAAGATGGGACATCTGCAGAAGCAAAAAAATAATTATTGAATAAATTATGAAGTACATCCTGTACAGGACATTGCTATTCCACTATTCTTACATTCTTAGAAACCAATAATTATACATCCAATCGCATCATAAGTGCAATATGGATGATCAGCTTTCACACCATGAGCTAATTCAACCAGTTAGTTTTACAAGGCAAGTTCACTGTTTACATTACTATTGAGCTGACACGACAGTATTTATCACATTATAATGGCATGTCCAAATGTACTAACATGATGAGCGGTGTTCATCACAAGTGATGATAACCATTTGTTACATCCACTTTTGAAAATTCAGTTAGAATTATGTCCTTGATTATGAGTTTGTAAATTGCTAATACATAGTTGTCAACTTTTTTTTTCAAAAATCCATATTTTTAACAATTTATTTCCATATTTCAATAAAAACGTCCATATTTAGCCACCCCCCCCCCCCCCCTAAAAAAAAACCCTACTAAAATTTTTAAAGATTAATTAAACATTTTTCTCAATATCAGTATGTGAGATAAAAATGTCAGTATTAGTGATAATTGCTAGGAAATTTAACACCAAGTGACATTTTCTTTAACAAACAAAAATATTTAAAAAAAAACATTATTAGAAAATTAATTTGTGATATTTATTGTATCATTATTCTACAACTATTGACATATCTATCTTTTGCAACTGTTTTCTTTTCTTTTTTGTGTGTTCATTTTCAAACTTTCGCCAGTTAGCAGGATTTAGTTTAGAGAACAAAATGCAAAGTGTCAATGTTTACAGCAATTTTGGGTCAATATGACCTTCTACAGAATGGCACAACCATCAATATGTCCTCCATCTGCAGTCATTTCTTAGGACAAAAAAATTTCATGGTAGAACACAATGTTTCTATTCTTTGCTCTAGTGTCAGGCCTTGACAACATACTGCTACCTGTAGGTCTAAATGATATTTGTGACTAACTTCTCTAGTCTTCCTTCTCTTGTTCTCAAGTCAATCACTGGAGATCTATGTCATGGGACAATCTCAAAGTAACATTCTCAGTTTGTTTTAAGATGATGTCTCCCAATAATGTCACACTCAATATTGAATTGCATGTTTATTTTATGTTATTTCTACAAAACAAAAATATCTTTTGAAAGGATGAACTTCCCAGGAGTACATTTTTCTAATTTTTGTTCCTTACCCTCGACTGTGAAATTTTACTGTCTGTCACTCTTGTTTCTTACCTCCTCTGGCTGCGAAATTTTATTTTCTATCATTCTTGTTCCTTACCTCCAGCAGTGAAATTTTACTTTTGTCATTCTAGTTCTTTACCCCTGACTGTGAAGTTTTACTTTATGTCATTCCTGTTTCTTACAGTGGCTATCAAGTTTTACTTTCAGCTCCAGGCAGAATGGTGTTTTCTCTACCACTCTATTTGATGAGCAAGTTTTCTAGAGCTTTTACAAGTCCCAGATGTATGTCAAATGTGATTGTAGTGTGCAATACCTTCGGCTGGACAGTCTTTTTGAAGGGGACTTTGCCATGACTTTCTATGCCTCTAGGCATCCTGCAGATACATATTTATTTCCTCCCAGCACCACATGTATGAGATTTCAGCAATCTTGATCACAGTACAGATCATGTGGTTCATCTTCTTCATCTCATCTTACAACATACATGGCAAGTGGTGGTGTCACTACTCTTAGAGCTCCTTTTAGATGCCAGTAACATACAGGATCTTTGACAGGATGCATCAAATGGCACAATATGCACACCCATGTGCTGCAAGGGTATGAAAGGTGAATAAAGAGTAGTGGCAACAGTACTTGCACACCCTGCATGTTGTATTAGGTGACTAATGAAGTTTTGGAATGGAATTGACTGTCACATCTGATAGAGAGTTAAAGTGACCCAGAAGCCATGATGAAGTCAGATGTGTCAGGTCAAAAGGTGCAGATATCACAGCTAAACTGTAAACCATGGCACAACACATTCTGTTCTCTGGAACACATCCTGCTAATCTGCAGGAGTTTTAGAACAAACACAGAAGACACAAATGCACAGAGAAATAACGATTTCCATAAAATAAAATATTTAATGAAGCATCCAATGAATTTATGATTGTTTTCAGTTCCGAATACAGTGCAAGTGAATTGCTTGTTGTTGAGACCCATAGGCTCTTTGATAGTTTTTCTGTGAGGAGATTCTCTTGGTCTTCCTCTATTTTTGTTTAACCAACTGATACCCACTTTAATGCTTGTAGTGGTAGTCTTTTTTCATTTATTCTATGATATTTGTCTGATGTAAGTCCACCACTTTATTAAATGAATAAATCAATGATCTACATCTTTCAATCATACTTACCATATTGGCTTTTACATTTAATTGATGCTTTCATGTCTAAGGGTTCACCAGCGCCAATCTTATTTTCAGCGTATATACGGAAGTTGTAGTCATGGTCAGTAGTCAAACCACTAACAACATAGCTGGTGTTGTTGCCAGGCATCCTTGCAGCTCGTACCCATCCTGCTCTCTGGATGTCGAGTTTATCCACAATGTAGCCAGTTACCTGGTACGCAAATACAGAAAATGTACAAAAATCAGAAGCACTTTATGCACAAGGTTAAGTAAGCAATTTACTCAAATTATTTTAAAATAATTAACTATGAAAAGAATCATCTATTCACTACGGATTTAAGTTTCGTTTGTTTTCAATTCACCATTGGATCTTTTTTGTAGCAGGACAATGTCTCTATTAGATTTCCAGAAGGATGTAGTTCAGAGAATGGAAATGTGAATATATAAAAGAAATGGTTGAATAGCAATTTAGAACTGCCTATTTTCTAATATTCACTGATTATATGGTGCACAGTTTTCCTGCAGACTCCTGGTTAATTAAATTTAGAGAATAGAGATACATTGTGTTATTGTTCTAATTTTTTCCAATGGTCCAACACATCCGACTTTGGTGGTGGAAAATATATATGCATATATATACACATAATGTTCAAAAAAGAAATGCAACTTTTTTTGGAGTTACTTTTATAAAAGATATTCACTAACTGGACATCATTTAACCTATTGATTGTGTCCACCTAGTCATTAACTTCTCATGGTTACCAAAATTGTACTCAAGTTATGATTCGTGAGATCATGAGTTGTCAAGGTTAAAACAACATTTTTGGCAATAAATCATGACAGGTTTATGAGAATCCCATGAAACCTAATGAACTCTGACCATATTTTTGAATGCCTATAAAAGATTGATGGTCCTAGAATAAATTCACTTGAAAATTAAATGTTCAAGTATGGTTAATTACAGAACAACGATACATCATCATTGGATGCTTACAGACTGGACAATCACAAAGTATAGTAGTCAGACAATTTAATTTGGTTAGAAGCAACATTAGTCGTCTTTGAAGACGATTTAAAAAACTAGTTCTGTGGCAGAGCAGCCACGCAGTGAAAGACCCAGAGTCACAACTCCAGCTGAAGACAGCTTTATACGGCTGCATCACCTCAGGAATCGATTTACATCTGCATCTTCCACAGTCCACTCAATGCTAGCAGCTCATCAAATTCAGATAAAACGGTCAGGAACCAGCTGCATGATGCTGGTCTTTGGGCTAGAATACCCAACAGAGGTCCTGTTCTTATGGACCAGCATTGCCAGAACCTACTGCAGTAGGCAAACCAGCCATCATCAATGAATCAGTGTGAATGACTGGAGATGGGTTTGGTTTAACAATGAATCATTGTTCGTGCCCCAGCATATGATAGACGGAAAAGAGTTTACCATAGTCTGTGAGGAGGTGTACTGATGTGGGGGACAATTAACTTCATGGGAAGAAGTGACCTTGTGCAAATTGAAGGATGCCTGAATGCTGAATGATACATTGCTGAAATTGTTTGTCCTTATGATTTTCCAATTTTGACTGCACAAGGGTTGATTTTTCAGCAGCTCACCGCTTCATCTCATGTGGCACAACTCACCAGCCATATAATCAGACATGAACCCCATAGAACACTTATGGTATGCACTTGACAGATGACTCCACCAGTGAAACATGGCTCCAGCCAATCTCCAACAATTTTCTTTTACACTGCAGGAAGAGTGGGCAGTCATCCCACAATAGCAGTTCAAATAGCTAATGGGATCCATGCCAGGGAGATGGTGTTCTCTGATAGAGGCCATACACCTTACTGAAACGGAGGCCTCAGTCACAATGAATAAAAGTCCAAACCAAATTTAATGAACATCATTTTATTATTAAAGTCTGAAAGTTTCTTCATGCTAGGGTTGAAATATTAATTCTGTAAAAATAAAATTTTAGTACATGCTTGAAATTTGGTGTCTATTAGCACAGTAATAATGTTGTGTTTCTTTTTTTGACAGTATATATCCATGTTTTACCAATGCTATAGTATATAGGCTAGCCTGTTTATCACAATCTGCTTATCAATGTTGCCTACACAGCATATTAACTTTTTTTGGTTATCCATTCAAATCGTGTCAATGGTCATCATTGCTTGACATTTATGCAGATGTTTATGTCACTATTGACCCAACCACAGATGCCCACATGATTTCAGTGAATAAAGACAGAAACTTTGAACATGTTTCAAATCTAGGTGAATAGAGCTAACTGTAGATAGTACAAACTTACAGGAGACCCTCCATCATCCAATGGTGGTTGCCATGATAACTGAATAGAGTCTCTACTGATGTTTTCAGCCTTGAGTGGTCCACGGGGTGCACCTGGTGGTTCTATAGAAATAAGGAAAGATTTATTGTCATTATAGCTCTACAACCTCAACATTTATTGAAGTAAAACAAATGTTTAAATTAATATATCAAGCTCTCTTGGGCTCCTAGGGTCTCTATAAACCCTCAGTTGTATAAGCCAGAGACAAGGATCTTCAATTTGTCTCTATCATTGTTCTAAAAATGTCTAAAAACATGGTAAAAGTATTGTTCTTTCATAATATTTTTATCAACATTGATAGTTAAGACATGACTATTTGAATGTACCCAAAAGTAAGATTTCTTACTTTTTACTGTACACCCAACAGTAAAATTCTTTACTGAGACTATACACCCAACAGTAAGATTCCTTACTTAGATTTTACACCCAACAGTAAGATTCCATACTTAGATTGTACAGATGTAGTATAAAGGTAAAAGTCAAGTATTTTAACACATTTAAAATGCAGGAGTTCTATTGAAATATAGAGTTAGTTTGTTTCTTCAGTTCCAAGGGTGGCACATAGGGCAGAAATCATGTTTCTCCATGCCTTGTGGTTCACTGCAAGCTGTTTTAGTTCTTGGGTGGTGTTAATACCCATGGTCATTGCCTCATTCTTGATTGTTCTTCATAGTGTTGTCCTGGGTCTTCCACATTTTTATTTTCCTGTTGCAGACCATTACAGAGCTTGGTGTGTAAGTCTATTGTCATCAAAATATAGAGTAGAATAGCTAAATTGATATTTTAGATGGACGTGAAGCATGGACTATCAACAAAAAATATCACATACACAGTAAATATTTCCTGATCATACCTAGAGGCCTGGATGGAATAACAGCTGTTTCAACTTCAACAGGTTTGCTACGACCAATAGCATTCTGGGCACAGATTCTGAACCTATACTCTTCTCCCTCTGTCAAGTTCCTCACCAGGTGACGGGTAGAATTGGGGTCAACTTCTGCCACTGTTTTCCATTCTATAGAAACAATGAAATGAATGCACTAATAAGCACACACTCAGATAGAAGTTAAAAGAGAGTGGGGGAGTAGTTTGTGTGTGAGATCAAATAAAACAATCTAAAAAAATTTCAACACAATACCAAACAGATGTTTGAGCATATATTCAAAATGTTAAAGGAGTGTGTATTGTGTCAGTGATCTTAGAGCACTTGATATGAACGTTAACATAGCAAATAATCAGTTACTTTGATGGTTTTTACTTCCGGAGCCATCAGTGTCTATCTAAAAAAATCTATTTTTTTACCTATCACATCTATCAACATATACTGATGGAGACTGAGCACCCAAGGGTTTGCCTTTCACATTAGAACTTTCAATGTCCTAACCATCCTTTTTTCTTTTCTCACGCTGGGGTACAATTGCAAGTTATCATTCAAGTATGTTCGTTTTCATGGCATGTCCAAGGTATTTTCATCCCTTTCTTTTTTAGGAACTTATTGGAGAATGAAAATTCACTTGATGAATCAGTAGTATAGAGACTAAGAATTATGGATAAAGCTCTGGACAAGTAGAGAAGGGCGAGAGAGGAATTGAATTAAAGTGAATGAAAAAATCAGCATGTGATGGCGATCCAAAACATACATACTTTTCACAGTCTGCTAAATCAGCATGTGACATACAAAACATACATACTTTTCACAGTCTGCTAAATCAGCATGTGACATACAAAACATACATACTTTTCAGTCTGCTAAATCAGCATGTGACATACAAAACATACATACTTTTCACAGTCTGCTAAATCAGCATGTGACATACAAAACATACATACTTTTCACAGTCTGCTAAATCAGCATGTGACATACAAAACATACATACTTTTCACAGTGTGCTAAATATGTGATATACAAAACATACATACTTTTCACAGTTTGCTAAATCAGCATGTGACATACAAAACATACATACTTTTCACAGTCTGCTAAATCAGTATGTGACATACAAAACATACATACTTTTCACAGTTGCTAAATCAGCATGTGACATACAAAACATACATACTTTTCACAGTGTGCTAAATATGTGACATACAAAACATACATACTTTTCACAGTCTGCTAAATCAGCATGTGACATACAAAACATACATACTTTTCACAGTGTGCTAAATATGTGACATACAAAACATACATACTTTTCACAGTCTGCTAAATCAGCATGTGACATACAAAACATACATACTTTTCACCATCTGCTAAATCAGCATGTGACATACAAAACATACATACTTTTCACCATCTGCTAAATCAGCATGTGACATACAAAACATACATACTTTTCACCATCTGCTAAAAGAGACTGAACACTTATGAGTCTGTCCAGCATACAATGATGTCAGTTCTTAAATACTTGAAATATTTTAGTTTCTTGACATGTAATTTGTTTGCTGTGAAATTTTGTTTGGAATGAAATAATTGCTTTCAAGCTGTGAAGACACCAGAATTGAATGATACAAAAATAATTAAATACATTTTGTTATTTAAAAAGAAACATGCAAGCACGCACACAGTTAGACAGACCTTTAGACTTGCTGTCAATGGCCTCAATGATATAGGCTGTCAATGGTGAACCGCCATCATCTAATGGAGGTAACCAGTCTAGAGTCACAGAGTCTGCGGTAATCTTGCTAGCTCTTAATTTACCAGATGGTGCACCTGGTTTCTCTGTAGGAAATGATTGATGGACATATTTCACAGACATTTAAAGAATAAACAATGAAATATATTAATGGGTGATGTGTGTCGGATACTAGCAGATTTCTTGTTTGTAGTTTAACTTCTTATCTCCAGAAAGCTGCTAAATCAGACAGCTAAGCAGACCCTTCTGCTGGTAAGCCACTAAAACCTCCAATTTTATTGTAGCTTCTAAATACATGAGTACAGGGCAGGAATATCCTTACAAAGATCAAGAGTGAACATGTTTACACAGTAAGTCCGGTTTCCTTGATAAATGTTGATGTATTCGAAAGCCCCTCAAGACATCCATACAGTTTAATATGTCTACATAGCAAGTCCAGTTTTCTTGATAAATGTTGCTGTATTCGAAAGCCCCTCAAGACATCCATACAGTTTAATATGTCTACATAGCAAGTCCAGTTTCCTTGATAAATGTTGATGTATTCGAAAGCTCCCCAATACTTCCATTCAGCTTTCTGTGGATTTCTATCTCTGAGGCCTGTGTTCTATCCTCAACTGGTTTAGTGTAACTGAAGAATATATTCTGCAGTCTGTGCTGCTTATCCACATGAGCACAGGGGTGATGGAACAAAGCATACCAGATCTTAGGACAGATGTCTATTTAAAAAAAACAAAAATGTGAACATGAACATCAAAACTGCACTATATGAAATGATAACCATACTATCACTATTCTACCAATGTCAAACATGGACACTAACAACAAAAAACAACTTGTTACAACAGAAATGACTTGTCTATGTAGAATTCTCAGAGTAACAATAAAAGACAAAATTATAAATGGAAACATCAGAAGACTAACAAACACAATGCCAATCCTGGATTACATCAGAAAACAACAGATTAAGTGGTTCTCACATGCTTCCAGACTACAATCAGATAGTGTCTCTCAAAAAGCATTGTTATACAAACACAATGTATACAAAGCCATAGGTAGATCATGCAACAGATGGATTACAAAAATAAAAGAATAAACAAAAACATAGTCCTATATGAAGTACACAAAAAAAAGGCCATCTCCAAAGAACTCTTCTAACTCTAATTTTGCAATGCATAAAGGGTATAAAGCAAAAAGAAAAAAGAAGTGTTCCTTTCAACCTTACTCAACTGATGAACAAATACATAAGCTTAGGGTGAATGCAAAATGGAGATGTGAGAGAAAATATATTTCATCATCATCAATTGCCATGCTGAGTGACGTACCTGATCATGGATCTCCACAACTCTCTATTTCTATTATCCTGTATCATTTTTTATATCTGCAACAACTGTATTCTCTCTGACTACTATATTCCACTTTTACTGGACTTCAATTCCGCATCAGGTTAATTTCATTTGTTCATTTACATTTTGTTCTGTTCATTTTTGTTTCTTGACAAAGGTCCCTTATGGCCACAACAAAAAAAACACCTTTATTTTGTCATTTACATCTACCATTTTTTTTCATTTTCATTTATTACTTATTTATTAGATGTTGAGCAATAGTAACATTGTTTTACTTATCCTACCATTATAATTTCCTATTTGCATTATAATACTTTCTTCTTCTCTAGAATTGTGGTTATAAGATACAAATATATTTTCTCATTCAATATACAGAGACAACACAGCCATTGCAGCCATACTTTATTGCTGAGATGGCACTGAATGAATGAAACTGATATCTCAGAAGATACTTGAATTTACTCTATTGAATTGCTAGCATATCATATTCAGGAAATAACCATAAACCCTGCATTTTTTGGCTTTAGTATTTTTCTAGGCAATATAAATATGTTCAGTAATTTATCAAACAAACTCTTAAACATCTCGAGATTGAAGATTGCAAGTAAACACATCAAACTGCGATTATTCAATGCAAGTGTGATTCCATCATTGACATATGGATGTGAAAGTTGGAAATCTACCGCAATAATGGATAAGAAATTAGTTGCATTCGAGAATAGATTCCTCAGAAAAATCACAAATGCTAATTGGAAAGACTTCAAATCAAACGACATACTAAGAGAGGACACAAAACAAGAATATATGATAAATATCATCAGAAAATACCGCTGGACATACATCGGCCACATACTTAGAATGAAAGAAGACAGAATTCCAAGACAAGTCTTCATGTGGACACCAGACAGGAAAAGAAAAGAGGAAAGACCAAAAACAACACTCAGAAGAACATTTACGAATGAATTAAAATCAACAGGTATAAATGCACAAGACCTGCAATCCCTGGCAACTGACCGACAGGCATGGAGAACTATCACATCCCCCCTATGTGCTAAACTTGGCAAATGAGGAACTGACTGAATTTGTCATTGTTTTTTGAATGGTCTGAATACACAACTGCCTGTAGCGTATTCGAACTAGGTACCTTGGCTGTCACAGATGTACTCTGTACTATGCTTCCACAGAACCGGATGCTGACTCTATTATCTAGGATAATATATATATAAACATGTAGCTGGGTGCTGTTATGAGTGACAATACAATAGGATTATACAATGAAATGATTCTATTTGTTTCTAGATGTACATGATGAGATATAGAATAGTACTGCTAAACTAACCAGGAGCTCTTCGACAAGTCACAGGAACATCAGATTCAAGTGGAGAACTGACTCCTTCAGCATTCTCTGCAAACACGCGGAAGACATAGTGATTTCCTTCCATAAGGCCAGTTATCTCATAGGAGTGAACATTTGGTTTTACAGAGTCAACCTGTCAAACAATGTTTACATTTAGTCATGACATTATTCTGGTTACAGTAAAAAGGTGATAATTTTTAGTACAGTTGTGATAATCTTTCTATTCATCGTCTGTTGATGTTTTGTGTGTATCTTGATAAAGACCTTTTGGTTGAAATGTTGAATATTATTTGTGCATTATAATTTGTATGTTTTCTTGTGTGCACATCATTACCATCTAGTTTTAGTTATAGTCCGTCATGTCTGAGTGAAGCGATGATATAGACTTGTGTTTTACGTAAGTACAATTGTTGTTACATTTCACGCAGTTACCTTGTATTGATTGTCATATTGATAAACAATACTGGCTGTTTAGTAATACTACAACACTGTTTAGTGGTATTTGTAAAACACTGAATGTATTATATACCATTGCCAAGGTTGGATGTGATAAAAAAAAGTATGTAAAAATGAGGACCTAACAAAATGATTACATGAACATATAGCTCTACATTATCATACAGTCTTCATTATTATAGTACATTTATCACATTGCATAAGTTGTTTGCTTCCATCTAACTAACCTTCATCCAGGCTTGCCGCTTAGCATCTCTACGCTCGATCGTATATCTCTTCAGTGGAAGACCTCCATCTTTCTCTGGTGATTTCCATGATATGGTAGCAGATGTACTTGTGATATTTGTGGCTTCAAGTGGGCCAACAGGACTCGATGGGGGTTCTAAGATAAAATATTGTCAAAAAACCAGTTTAGAAATTGTATAAACATTATTTTAGAATAACAAAGATGTAACATGTGTTTATTTTCAAACTCCTGTTGAATCTTTCTTGTAGCAGGATAATGGTCCTAATTGATTTCCAGCAGGAGGTAGTCCAGAGAACAGAGATATGTTGTTTATACATTTTATTTGCACCAATGGATAAACACATCTGACCTTGCCAGTTAATATTACATATATTTACTATAAGAGAAGGTAAATATCAAACAAACATTGCCTTAATAGTTACATACAGTTGAAGTTGGATGTGTTGAGCCACTGATGCAAATACAATAGTGACATGTTTCCATTCTCTGGACTACATCTTGCTCGAAATCTAGTAGGACCATTGTCCTACTTTAAGAGAGATCCTGTGGAAGTTTGAGAATGAACACTAACAAACAAAGAAATAAACAATAGTGACATAAAAGAAAATATAAAATTTAGAACAGCTACACTTGCGAAACCCTTTAGACCAAGGTTTCTCAAAGTGGGAGGTATCGTAGTTGAAGAATTCTACTCAACTTGGAATCAAACCATATCAACATGGCAGGAAGTCATTGGACTATTATGACTTTCAAATTGCTTGTACACACTCCTATTATGATTTTCAAATTGCTTGTACATACTTCTGTGTGCTACTGACCTAAAAAAAAGAGCAAAGGATAGCAACCCTGTGACTTGCCATAGGGCAACTAAGGAGGTTTGGGGGTGAAGTACTATCCCATCCTATAAAGGGTCAAAGTGACCCAAAAAACCATGATGAAGTAAGATGTGTCAGGTCAAAAGGTGCAGATATCACAGCCAAGCTGTAAACCATCAAATCACATGTTCCATTCTCTGCATTATATCATTCTAACCTGCAGCAGTTTGAGAATGTACACAGAAGAAGAAGCATGTTCACTTATAGAATTCTGAAAACACCCAACAGAGATTATCTTTTTTATGTGAGCTTACAGGCATGAGCTGCGTAAGAGGATAAGATAATACAGAAGACATTTATGTTTACAAAGAATCAGTTGAGTGTACAAAATTTTCTTACTGTACGGGCTTTGAGGCACAACTGGTTCTTCTAATTCAGCTGGCTCAGATACCCCAGATATGTTCTCTGCCATCACTCTCAAGTTGAAAGATGTACCCTCTGTCAGGTAAAGAACTTCCAAAGATGTTATTACAGATTTGACCTGCAGAAATATTATTATACTTGATTAGAATAAAATAGTAATTCAAATTTAAATTTTAGTATATAATAATAATAATAGTTATCCATCACAGGCCATGTATGACAACAGTTTCAGACTTGTGCTGTTGCATCTATCTGCTGACTTAAAAATCAAATTCTGGTATAGAATCCCTTGCCACATTTGAGACACATATGGCTAGAGTTTTACTTCTGTGTGTTTATTTATTGTTCTGTTCTTTCTGGCATTAATACCCTAAAGGCATGTTTATCTCTGAGATTTTATGCTTCTCAATTGATGCTAGCACCTAAGATGTTGTTGCTGTCTCACACTGGGTTATTCTGAGCGACAGATTCCCAGGATGTGATATCAATGTTTAAGCTCTTTAGAGACACTTTTATAGTGTTCTTGTAGCATTTATTCTGTCTTCTGACCAGTAATTTTTCCTTCGGGAGCTCACCATATATCAGCTGCTTTGGGATGTCTATGTCTGACATTCGCATAACATGTCTTGCTCATCTCAGTTATGACTTTTTTCAGCATCATATGAATGCCAGGCGTATTGGCTCTAGTGATGATGTGATCACTATCAACTCTGCTACCATGCAGATTTAGCATCAACACTACTTTAGGTTAATTACAGGAATTAGTGGCCATATTTTAATAGAACAAATCATATATTATTTAACGAAACGAACTTTCATTAAAGACATGTAAATCGCTGCATCCATCGTTCTGTGCGCATTGCACTTTGAATCCCCCTACACTTGGATGACTCTGGTGAGGAGGGGGGGGGGGGGCTCTCAGTACATTGTGCATAGATTGATTTATTGACAGCAGAAATTGTGTCTTTTTATTCTCCTAGTCACAGAAGCTGTGAAATTGTGACCACATATTTCCGTAATGAACCCTACTTTACAATTACATTGATATTAGTATATGATAAATACTATGTTAATGTAATATTTCTACTAGATAATCTAACTTCCAAATATTAAAAACAATGTCAAAGAGAAATAACAAAAAACAAAGGAACAAGTACTTTTTCACAGCCGAAGATGGATGTGTCGAGCCATTGGCACAAATAAAATGGCGATACAATGCATTTCCATTCTCTGGACTACATCCTGCTGGAAATCTAATAGGACCATAGTCCTTCTACAAGAGAGATCCAGTGGAAGTTTGAGAATGAACGCTGAAGAAGAAGTACTTTTTCTACATTATTGTTCAACAGGAACCTTTATCAAGAAACAAATATGCACAGAGAATAAATAAACATACACAATTATAAAAGTGTCAGTGCAATGAAATGGTCTTGCTACTCCATTTCATTGCATTGGAAACAACAAAAACTATTAGTAAAACTAGTTGTTTTAAAATAGTCTGTTATTATTTATCAGAAACATAAGCACATCTTAGTGTACACTTGCTGACACAATGCATAAACATACAATAGTAATTTTTGGTAATAAAAAATAGTTGTATTTGAGAGCCGCAGTAGTGAAATGATAAATCACATGCCCACTAACCAGCAGACCAGGATTTTGAGTTCACTCATTTGTTATTTTAAACAAATATTAATTCTGTGGTTGACCCAGCAGCAAGGATGTAGAATACCTGAAATCATGATCTGGAAGAATGGCTGAGGAATGGCACAATCTCTACTTTGCATATGTAGTAGGTGGCTTTTGTATTATGGTTCTTGGTTAATAACTGACTAGGCACTTATATTGAGCACTTATGGGAAAACCATATGCTATGACGGTGGTTCATAACTCCGCTTACCTTACATTTAGTTTTATTTAGTTAAATTATCTCCATATTTACCCTGTCCACATGTGCCCATGTAGATTTCCATGTCTCTTTCTTCTCCACAATGTAGTTGGTGATAGGGGATCCACCATCACTCTTACTATGATCCCATGCAATACTAGCAGAGTCACGTTGGATATCAGTCACTCTCAAATTCTGTGGTGCTGATGGTGGTTCTATATAAAGAAAAACAAACAAAAACTGCTAGATACTATTCAAATGCTAAGTTCTGGTTCAATGATTAGCTTGAAAAAATATCCAGGTTAAAATTACCCCCTCTAAGTAGAAGGCTCCTTCAATAGGCATTGCACTAAGCCGAAAGCTGAAGTCTCCTGGGTATGAAAGAAAACACAGAAAAACCATCCCACATAGTAAGTAAGAGCTAATCGCTCACAATTCCTGGGGTTATTAATCAATCAATCAATTAGGCAAAATAATTTAGAAATGTACTTGTAAACAACTTCTTTAAAACTCTTAGAGTTGACATTCGACAATTATTGTTAGTGGCTATCTTCTTCTTTGGTGATCATGTTAGTGGTTATCTGATTGTAATCTGGGTAAACCTGAAGTGCTTAGTGCTCCCCAAATGTTGAAGAATAAAATAATAAGATTTATAACCCATTAGGGTAGTTGGGGTGCCACACTGGTGACATCAGTACAAAAAAAGCCCTCCAAACTACTGTCATCAGCCCTTCAGATGAGTGTAGAAATATAATGTCTGGACCATTCCTGTTATGCAAGGATATACAAATAAATGATTCCCACAGTTCTAACACACTCTTCAATCTGCCATGCAGATTCCTATCCTTATTCAAAATTTAATATAGAATTCACCATTAAAGTCAGATGTGGTGGGTGATGGCGCAGTGCCAAGCCATTGGCGCAAATAAAACAGCGACACAAAGAATTTCCATTCTACAGACTACATCCTGCTGGAAATTTAGTAGCAGCATCCTGCTATAAGAGAGATCCAGTGGGAGTTTGAGAATGAAAGGAAGATTTTTTCATTTTAAATTTAGAATTTCCCCAATTACAGCCTGGATGCTTCTTCTACTGTGATGCCCATGTCCAGCACACACCAAGCAACTACATCAGTTCATTCCACTTTATGCCCTGAATTCTATAACTATTAAGCTAATCACATAGAAAGTGTTAATTATTTCCCGCAAACTACTGAAAACACTAATGTGCATTGATTTGTATTTGGTTAACAGAATTTCAGTGTACCTTAAATAGTCTTCAAAGTGTGCAACCTCATTCAATATATAACCAAATATATAAAACTGATGGTCTTGTAGTTTACTGCTTATATAAGTCTTATTTATTGTCTTTTCAGAAGTGTGAATCATGTCACTCTCAAGGTTGTGAGAGTTTTCAGTAAATATTGGAATGGCATGGAAATAGTGAAACATGATAGATATTCATCATCATCATCAATTTCCTTTATCGCTGAAGCTAGATCAAAGAGCAGAGGTCAGATCTCGTCAATTCTTTCTGTTCAAAGCTATTCTGCGTAGTTCTTGATTAGTATGAATATTGTTTGTTTTACTGTCTCTAAGTATTGTTCTTCTGAGTGTTTCTTTTGGTATACTCCTGGCTCTTTTGCCTTTAGGTATCCATTCAAGAGATTGGTGGTGTATTCTGTTGATGTCTGATTGTAGTAAATGCCAGATGTAGGAACACCAGCATTTTCTAATAACATCTGTGATGAAGTTTTGATGTGTCTCTTCTCTGATTTTATCATTTGATTTTAATTCACTACAATAGGTGTTAGTTATCCTACGAAGACATTTGTTCTTGACACTCAGTAGTTTCTTTTCTGAAGAACTTTTCCAGCTCTCACATCCATATTACAGCACCGGAATAATGCAATGACAGATATTGGAAGAGACTAATAGTTCAATACCTAACTGGAGCTATGAGTTACTTCACTTCTCTAAATTGATTGTGACAGGGAGCATCTATGGACATATAAGCAACAATGAGAACTTGCACTCAACTCAATATATAAGCAAATGTGTGTTTACTTCTGTCTATTCATGTTGAATTTCATTCAAAATTCTTTCAGTTAAGTATATGAAAAGATTAAACTGTCTTCACTTTGTAGACATATAAACCTTAAAAACATCAGAAATATTTCAGAATGTAGCTCCCATCAAAGTTGGATATGTTAGGCCATTGGCACAAATATATGGAGATATAACACATCTCTTCTGTGAATTGTATCTTGCTAAAAATCTAATAGGACCTTGTCTTGCTAAAAGTGAGATTCAGCATGAGTTTGAGAACAAATGCAAAAAACAAAAATCTTATACTCAAAAAGAAGGTAGAAATATTGTTGCTAAGGAAAGAAACTTACTTATAGCCTTGTTTGGTGCTGCTGGTTTATCAGTTTCAATGTATTCACCAAGACCAACATCATTTTCAGCGGCTACCTTAAAGAAGTACTTCTTACTAGTGTCTAGATCAGATACTGTCATTGTTGTCTTGAAGCCATCAGTGGTTCCCACATCCAACCAACTGGACGTAGGTGTATCTTCCTTCATCTTCAAATAAACAGTGATTGATACAGATATGAAGAACATGGCAGTTAGTAACAACACATAACAAAAACATTGCCAGGATTAATTTATCACACAAGATGAAATCATATCTTCATGTTTCTATCTTCATGTCACAGATAAACTATTAATACAGATTTTGTTGCATAGACCTGTGTCTAATTGTGCTTATTAATATTTCATGATTTTTCAAACAAC
The DNA here is from genome assembly GCA_034231615.1 of Meghimatium bilineatum. Taxonomy (NCBI): domain Eukaryota; kingdom Metazoa; phylum Mollusca; class Gastropoda; order Stylommatophora; family Philomycidae; genus Meghimatium; species Meghimatium bilineatum. The sequence continues at coordinate 41,992,746 of CM067306.1, read as the reverse complement.
TTGTTATTATGAAGTCCAACTCTTGATAAGACACAAGAAATGCTGCATTGACCTTACATCTGTCTTGTTAAATGAGCCTTCAAGTTTATACTTCCTTGACTAAGGTCATGAATTGTACAAATGTACAGGTAGATTTTAATATTCTCAATTCAATATACACAAGATGGAGACACAGCACAAGAAATTTGTAATCAAACTTCTTGAATACTTAGTGCATTCAACCCCCTAAGTTATTTATGAAAATCAAAACAATTAGTAAACATACAAAACTATGACTGTTTAACTACAATTTAACATATGTCAACATATAGTTGTGAAAGCTGAAAAGTAACAAATAAAATAAAATGAAAGTTAATTCAGTTGAAAACAAATGTCTTAGAAAATTCTGAAATTAACTATTGACTGGGAAGAATTGAAGTCAAACAAGAAAATACACCAAATAGCAATGTTTCTACAACATTAATAAACATAATGGTGGGCTTAGATCTATACCAATCAAAAAGAGTTTTCAGCTGAACTGGGAATCAAACCTGAACCACTTGAATTAAAAATTGTGCTACCATGGATCCTAATAGATATAATTAATAATAAAAGTCACAACGTTCAAAAATATATTTTAACAAAGGCTGTTTATACATTAGGGTAGTCGGGGGCAAAGGTGGCATGAGGCAAAGATGTGTTTCTTGTTTTTCCTGGAGCTATGAGTTTTCCTAGTATGCCACATGACTACGTTAGATACTAACATCCACGTCTGACACACAAAGAAGTTTCATCGGCTACTGACAGGACATATTGAACAATGAGGTAAAACCATTTATCAATGTTTTTGGTCCAACTTTTTTCCAACTTCTCACTCTTTGTCCGCTGTTATCATTACTGTCATGTTATTTTATATGTCTAAACTGAAACATATATTGCATTGTTAAGTTTTTAAGCATCTTACCTTATCAAGATACTTATTTTTCATGACATTTTATAAAAGTTTTTAACAATGTGATTTGGGGTAAAGCTGCATACAGTTTGGGGGCAAACATGCGTGTCTGCAAACATGCACATGTTTACCCCCCTCACTGCTCCTTCATGTTGCATTAATATTTAAACTAATATTTTATTGTCACATTATGTTTCTTTTTAGGAATTACCAATGGAAAAATTTGAAAATGAAGCCACTGACCGAAAATGAAGACATTGCTGCGGTAATGGATGTATGATCTCTGCCGGTCATAGATGCACAATTTCCTATGGTCATAGATGCACAATATCTGGTATTCATAGATGCATGATCTCCATTAGTCATAGGTGTACAATCTCCATCAGTCATAGATGCATGATCTCCATTAGTCATAGGTGTACAATCTCCACTGGTCATAGATGCACAGTATCCTCTATTCATAAGTGTATGATCTCCATTAGTCATAGGTGTACAATCTCCATCAGTCATAGATGCATGATCTCCATTAGTCGTAGGTGTACAATCTCCACTGGTCATAGATGCACAATATCCTCTATTCATAAGTGCATGATATCCATTGGTCATAGGTGTACAATCTCCTCCGGTCATTGATGCATGATCTACACCAGTCATAGGTGAATAATCTCCACCAGTCATTGATGCACGATCTTTGCCATTTATAGATGTACGAAAGTCAAATTTTTAGTCAAGCACTTTATAAAGCACACTAACACACTGTTATAGTTTCAAAACGGATCTAAGCATCCATTCTTTACATTAATGGGTTTTTTCATATTTGCTTTTTTTCATTTTTTCGTATTAAAGTTACATATACATAGGCCTAGTCTTTGTGTTCTATAATTAACACACAATGTGACTATGTGAAGGCAAGCTTGAGGTAGGTATTTCAATGTTTTTATTATTTCTCCCTTGATTCTGTAATTGTTTTTGCCTGTACACATTTGCCCCAAAAATGGGCAAAGGTGGCATTTTACACATGTTCATAAATTCTCATTCTACAGAATACACATAATCATATGTTTTCAATACCCTCACTAATGTAAGATGAATAAGCTATACATTGATGCTGGTTTGGTCTCTCAGATAAGTCTAGTTGTCAAAATATGCTAAAAAATGAAAGGTGTGCATCATTGCCCCAGGCTACCCTATATGTTCCTTACCTTTACTATATACTTCTTGATCCTGGCACCTCCATCATTAGTTGGAGGTTTCCATTCAACTGTGAGTTCCTCTGATGTAGATCTTGGCACAGTGATGGCCATTGGTTTGCCAGGTGGATCTGAAAAACAAAACAACTACATTTAATACTTCCAGTGTAGTTATCACTTAAATGTATCTGCTAAATGCATTAGGGGAGAATTATGAGTATAAACTAATGTAAAATGTGTCATGATTTACAGATCAGCATGACCATATTGAAGTCATATGGTCTGTGTTATCACAAGTGGTTAACATTGCTACACCGAATGTTTGCTGACATTTTACTTTCATGTGATTGGATGTCTGCATACAAAATGGTGGAACATGCCTTATGTATACACAGCTAGACCACCTCTGAGTAGCAGGCTTCTCAAAGCTTTGCATACCATTGAAATGTGCAAATCTTTAGGATATGAAACAAATCATTGAAAACCACTGAGATTTGCAGTCTTTGGAATAAGAAACAAAGCATTGAATACCACTGAGATTTGCAGTTTTTTGATTAAGAAACAAAGCATTGAATACCACTGAGATTTGCAGTCTTAGTAAGAACAAAACTATAGATGCACCCCTCCGCCACTTCATAAAGGAAACAAAAACTATCACTCATAATTCTTGGAGAACAAAATCAAACAGACCAGATTGTACTATTTAATTATATATTTAAGCATATCCTATGAATCAGCACAAAGAGATATCTAAAGTGTCACAGTAAAATACCTCTATTGACCTTATGTTATTTTGAAGTTTCATTATCTTCAAACAATTTATATAAACCAAGTGTGGACAAAATGTGCCCAGTGACCAACTCTGGCCCACCAAGCCATTTTCTCTGGCTCTAACAAACTGATATGAAAGTACTATATACACTGGCCATATAACTATAACTGTGAGGCTTTAAGCTCCAAGAAACTAAAAAAATAGCATTTTGCCCCATTAATACACACACCCACAAATTCAATGTAGTATGCTGACCTGACATGGCTGCCCATCTAAGATACATACCCAGTATATAAAGCTACAATCCTGAAAATAATGACACAATGTACATTCTCTTGAGCTAATATCACTTCTGACCTCACTAATACTCTAGGACATTTTTCTCTAGTAGATAGTCTATGTTATTAAATATGAAAAAGTATTCTTTGCTACCTTGTTTAATTCTGGGAATGACAGACTCTGTTCCCTCAAGTGGTTGGCTCTCTCCTTCAGCATTCACAGCTCGAATACGGAAGTAGTATTCATTGTTCACAACAAGGTTGCGTGCTGTGAACTTTGTGGTTTCACTCTTGGTAGTTCCTGCACGTCTCCACATGTTGCGGCGTGCCTCACAGATTTCAACGGCATAGTTTAAAATAGGTGATCCTCCATCATGTTTTGAGGGATGCCATTCCAGGTCACATGAATCTTGTGTGACTGCGAGAATTCTTAGAGGAGCTTCTGGTGGTGATGGAACATCTAACAGAATAGACAATATAAACAATTGAGAACAGTCATTGGCCTATATCACAGTAAATGGGAAAAAAACTATCTTACCTGTCAACTGCCTGTAAATCGCCATAATTTGTACGGTTTTTTACAAGCTGTACGGCTTTATGGGCGTACACCGGCATTTATGGGTTTTTACATGAATTTCTGCAGTTCTGTACATTTTGGGTTTTTAAAATTAAATTTAGTTGTGACACTGATATTTTAGTATATATTTTAGTGGCAACAGTGATTTGTGCGGGTTTTATTAACAATAGTGTCGTTTTGTTTTTTATTTGATCTGGTCTTGGGGTGAAGTATTGTTGGAAACAATGCTTTTAACACACTACCCAGTACTTTAATTATTCTCTGTGCTAGGGATGTTGCCTTAATACCGAACTTAGGGAATTTTTGTCCATGTGCATTGACAGTGTTACTCAGTGTATCTAAAGTACACAAATACTAGTAACACATGTATTTTGTTTCTAGGCCTACTATATACATCGTTTAATTTATATTGTAAGTTTTTCTTTGCCTCCTAGACCTAGGTAGTGTAGAAAGGCCTAAAGTTAAATAATAGAATATGTTATTTGTTTATGTAGGCCTAAATCTGATCTTTAGAACTTATCTTAAACCAATATTTTGTTGTCACTTTATGTTTCTTTTTAGGAATTACAAATGGAAAATGATGCCGCTGACTGAAAATGAAGCCGTCGCTGCTATAGATGCATGATCCCTGCCGGTTAGAGCTGCACAATCTCCACGGGTCATAGTTGTACAACCTCCACCAATAGCTGATGCACAATCTCCGCTATTCATAGATGCAGTTCTTCGCCGGTCATAGGTGCACATTCTTCGCCGTTCATAGATGCACGATCTTTGCCAGCCATATATGCATGATTACTGCTGGCCATAGAAGCATGATCTCCGCTGGTCATATATACATGATCTCCGCTGGTCATAGATGCATGATCTCCGCCGGTCATAGATGCACGAACTCCACCGTTCATAGATGCACGATCTCCACCGGTCATAGTTGCACGACCTCCGTCGGTCATAGATGCACGAACTCCCCCGTTCATAGATGCACGATCTCCGCCGTTCATGATGCATGATCTCTGCCTGTCATAGTTGTATGATCTTCGTTGATCATAAATGCATGATGTGCACTATTCATGGATAGTTGAAATTATTGTCGAATGCTTTATAGAGAACTCCAACAAGTTGTTATAGTTTCAAACGGAACTAAGCATCCAATCTCTGTATTAATTTTTTTTTCATATTTCTTTTTTTTTTCATTTTTTTGTATTAAAGTTACATAAAGATACATAGGCCTAGTCTTTGTGCTCTATAATTTTCCCATGCTATGACTGTCTATGTTAAAGAAAGGCAAACTACCCGTAAAAAACTCAAATTACCTTTTTTTTTTTTTTTTTTTTTTTGTTGCTGTGCCCCTCAATATTGTGTATGATTTTACAGTTTTTCATAACTTTTTCATGGTTTTCAGTCTCAACAGGTTGACATGTATGAATTATACAAATCTATCTATGTGATGTGTCCTCAGAAAGTTATTCTCATTACCACTCTATAAGCCTCTCAGTTCTGTGCAAGCTGTCCAGCCTCTTTCAGTGCCATGTTCCAAATATCTTTTGATATCCTGTGTTCATTGCAGTCTTTGTCTGTCTCTTGTTCTCTTTCCTGGAAATTTTCTCTCCATGATTACTTTCTAAACCATTGTGTCAAGCTAGCATTTTTATGAGGGTTTTGAGGAGCCAGTCTTATCATGTTCATATCTTTCCGGATGTCTGTGTTGGTTCATATTTCTGTCCATGATATTCTTAGGACCTTTTTATGACATTTAAATTCAAATGCTAATATTTTTTTGTCCATTTCAGATTGTCCGCCCATGTCTCACAATAATATAATGCCACTGGAAAAATCTAACTTTTTAATGGTTGTAACTTTGTTTTTCTGTGTGCTCCTTGCATAAAGCCTGGGGATGCACCACCCAGATCCTTGAGTCTTATTTCTGGTTATCATGAGTTATAAAAATACTGTGATAGAAATGGATGTGTTTGGCCTAAATGTATATTTATAGCAGAATCACTGTAAGCTACTGCAGAAAATAACTTAAGCTTGTCAGAGTGAAGAAAGAAAGAATTACATATGATGCTAAGGCCACAACTTTCTAACTTACCAAATGGAGATTTGAGAAGTACTGGTCTGTCCATTTCCAAGAACTCACTGGTACCAAGTTTGTTGACAGCTGCTACACGGAAGAAGACATCATTTCCTTCTGCAAGATTTTTCACTGTTGTCTTGCAAGCATTAGTCAACGTTTTGTCAGCTCGACTCCAAGACACTCTCAAAGTTTCCCGTTTCTCTATGATGTATCCAGTGATAGCAGAGCCACCATCATCTTCAGGTGGACCCCATTCTAAGGCAACAGTGTCTTTGGACAAGACTTTTGCAGTGATTGGCTGAGTTGGTGTACCTGGTGGACCTGAATGAAATAAGATTGTTATGAGATCAATGATATCTTCACATATTCATATATTTTTATATTTTTACTGCATAATTTTAAATGACCTAATGGTGACAAATAAAAACACACACAGGAATAGCTAACTGTAACTGTAAACTAACTAGCTTAATAACATCTAGAGCTTCATCAATGTTATGTAGAACAACTTCTGTTATCTGAAAGCAAATTGTGGACAACAAATAAACAAACAGGTAGGAAACTGGAGGTCAAATAGTTATACAAAAGAATGTAATGAGTCACAAGGACTGCTTGAGAAACTAATGAGGAGAAAAATTGTTATTCAAATAAAGTTCTTTCCCAAAGTAAGAAAAGTTACCACATTTATTGCCAATATCCAGGCTTACAGGATGAAACTGTCAACCCCTCATCTAAAAGCTCCTTGGTTGCCTATTATGACTTGCACGCTATGTTACAGTGTTGCTATTCTTTACTCCCTTTTGGTGTCAGAGACACATTATGGGGAATATTTAGACTATAGTCCTACGTACATTTTATGGATATAATCAATTATTTAAAAAAAGAAAACCAGCTGTGAACAAAGCAAGGGCCCACATAGACATCCACAGAAAGCTGTATGTTTTGAAGAACTTTCAAATACATCAACATTTATCAAGAAAACACAGATGGCTGTGTAGCTGTGAATGAAAAGAAGATCAAGAATGATGTCAAATAGGGTCTGTTTAGCTCTGTCTACATAAATTGGGCCACATAGCTTTGAAGGTACTCTCTAGCAATTTGGCTGCATAGCTTTGCAGATGCTCTCTAGCAATTTGGCTACATAGCTTCTAACCATCCTTTGATGTTGCCTATTTTCCCCATCTGACACTAACCACAACTTCTCAATTAACTGCTGTTGTTGTGTGTAATATAGTTATATTGATTTTCACAACCAATGGAAGGTCTGTAGTAACATGAAAACACAAATTGCATGCCAGCTAAACAGTCTAGTACCAAACCTTCAGATGTTTACTAATAAATGTCTCAATCACATACAGTGTATTAGATAGATAGCAGTAAGAACAGCCATGTCTAATGTGAAAAAAAAATTGACTGAAAAAGAACAAATTTAAACATCAAAATTGATTAGATCAATTTGTATTGTACCTTTCTGTCTCTGTGGGACAACTGAATCTGAATCCAATGGCTTGCTAGCTCCAACTTTGTTAAAGGCAATGACCCTGAACCAAACTTTCAGGTTTTCTGTCAAGTCTCTAACCTTGATCTTGGTCACATCTGCATCTGTAACTGTGACTTCTGTCCATACATCCTGCTTTGAGCTGATCTCAACTTTGTATGCAGTGATTTGAGCACCACCATTGTCACGTGGAGGCAACCATTCCATGATCAGATTGTTAGCACCTACATCACTGAAGCGAATTGGTCCAACAGGTCTCTCAGGGGCAACTGGAAAAGTTATGTGATAATTGTTGTTAATTAGTTATGTAATGTGTAGTAATGAGGTGGAATGAGGAAGTCATACTCATTATAAAAGAAAAACAAAAATTCAAGAAATGGGCTGCAAGCAAAGCGCAAGAATATTATATCGAGTACAGGTCATCTAAATCAATAACAAAGAAAATCATTAAATATGCTCAAACTAAAGCTTGGCAAGAATATGGTGAATCATTAAAAATGATTATAAACAATCACTATAGAAATTATATATGAAAATTAAGCATATGAGAAATAGGGAAGATAAATATGAACCAACCGAAATAATAAATGATGAAAATGGAAAGACAATCACCGCTAAAGACAGATGTGCCAGGCCATCAGGCAAATAAAATGGTGACAAAATGCATTTCCATTCTCTGGACTACATCCTGCTGGAAATCTAGTAGGACCATTGTCCAGTTATAAGAGAGAACCAGTGGGAGTTTAAGAATGAATGCTGAAGAAGACGAAAGACAATCAATAACTAGAAATGAATCATAAAAAGGTGGCAAAAGTATTGTAAAAAATTACTTAATCTAAAATACAGAGGGGATGACAACACAGTAAACATTATGACAGAAGAGTTAGAATCAAACATATTTTTAACAGAAATAGAAAATGCAATACAAACAGCTCCATCAAACAGAACCCCAGGACCCGATATACAAATAGAATTAATCAATGGCAGATATAGGGATAAAAGGTTACATAGACTGTTTAATATAATATGGAATACAACTGAAACACCAGAAGACTGGAACAATGCCTACTATTAATACCTATTTGGAAGAAAAAAGGCAGCAAAAGAGATTGTACACAGTACAGAAGCATTTCACTCCCAAGCCCCACTGGAAAAATTTTCTACAGTATTTTAGAAAGAAGATTATGAGCATTCACTGAATCACAGCTTGACAACATTCAAATGGGATTCCGTAAGAATAAGAGCTGTACAGATGCCATTTTTACACTCAGTGAACTGGCATAAAAAGCAACTGAAAACAACAAAGAATTGTATTATGCATTAGTTGATCAAGAAAAAAGCCTTCGATAAAGTACACTGATAACTTTAGAAAATACTGTCAAAATATAGGGTTTCACAACACCTAATCAACTAGTGTAGAAGTAGCTACACAGGCATTCAATGTGCAGTTAGAATGAGTGTAGGGCTTTCAGATAAATTCCACATACACTGTGATGTGCAACAAGGATGTGTTTTGTCTCCCTTGTCATTCATCAGATATATCGATTATATATGTAAAATTGCCAACACTAACGAAGAAGACAACATAAACAACTTCCTGAGCGAACTTCTTTTTGCAGACGCTTGAGCACTAATATCAACAACAAAAGAACAACTAAAACAACATATAAATAGAGTCCACACAACATGTAGGGACTTTAACATGAAGATAAACACAGAAAATAGCAGAGGTAATGTCAATTCAATTGCAAAATTAATTATGACAACTTTATGACAAGCAGGTGAGAATTCACTTATATTGGAAGCTGCATATCATCAAATAGGAAAAAATGAAAGAAATCCAACATAGATACAACATAGATTACCAGATCTTGGGGCAGATGTCTCCTATTTTCAAAAACAAACATGTGAGAATGAACACAAAAATGCACTATATAAAATAATCACTATGCCACCAATGTCAAACTTGGACACTAACAACAGAATTTATTTTACTGAAAAAACCAAGATAAGAAGAGACAGGATTGAATTGATTAGAGCAGTCATGGACACCCTACGAGAAGATGAGGAGGAAGTCGAACGTGACAATGTACATATTCAGAGAATGGTAGAAATGGGAGTGACTAGAGGTGATGGGAGAAAGTGCTCCCTCTCCGGAAAGATCAGAAGAACGTGTAATCAGCAACTGACTGGGACACTGAGCTTATACACTTTTAGATGGATGACGGAACAGCAAGCAGAGCATATATGGGAATGCCTCCAGTGCTGTGACGCTTGTTCCTAATGAAGAATATTCTGCATTCATTCTAAAAATCCTGCAGATCAGCAGGATGTTGTCTGGAGAATGGAGTGCAATGCTTCATGGTTACAGCTTAACTACAATATTTGTGCCTTACAGACTGATACATTTGACTTTAGCATGGCTTCTGGGTAACTTTGACACTATATTGGGTGGGACAGCCAACACCACACTATATCTTAGTCACCTCTTGTGACATGCTTGGTAGGTAACAGTCAATATTCTTTGCATTCCTTTCAAGCCCAGCAACACATGGGCAAATAACATTATTTCTTAATTCTGAAAACATGAGACACAATTTGAAATGTTTTTAAGTCATGCAGTTTTTACTAAGACCATACATACATGGAGGAAAGGATATGGATAAGCGCAAAGGATAAGTAAGAGATAGTAAGAAATAGCAGCAATAACTAAAGATAGAACAAGATGGGAAAGGTTTGTTGATGACCTGCAGTGAATAAATAGATTATTCTCTCTATTGTTCTATCAATTGAATAGATTGAATACTAGATGTCACTTGAAGTATCTTTCCATACTAGTGTCTCAGAAGTAGTGTGTAAACAAATTATTTTAGTGTATGTATACAAAGAGTTAATCAGCAATTGAATGAAGTTTGCAAACTGTGTATTTAAAATATTCAAACAAAATGGCAAAACAAAAATTCTATAGTCTTATTATCTTTACCTGGTTCTCTAACCGGCACAACAGCTTCTGTTAACTCTGCAGAAGGTCCAAACCCTTCTTCATTCTCAGCTGACACACGGAAGAAGTACTCTGCTCCCTCTAGCAGCTGTGTCACTTCTAGAGATGTCACGCCATCTATGGTTGTGCCTGCTTTGATCCAGGAACCCCAGCGCTTGTCACGACGCTCAATAAGATAAGACAGAATAGGAAGACCACCTGTATTTGAAGGTGCGTTCCATTGCAGAGTTGCTGAGTTAAATGAGACATCTATAGCTGTCAGGTTTTCTGGTGCTGATGGTTTATCTGATAGAGGAGATATACATGTTCAGTTATATATCTTGAAAAGTTATATAAGAAATAGAAAATTGTGCCATTTCCTGTTTGTGATTGCTGTTAAGATATGTTACTGCCTGAACAAGACAACATCATGAACAAAAATGAACAATTCATGATATTTTGACTGAGATGGAATAATGCCACCTAAAACCAGTGAGCCACAGGAACAATTAGCATGCATAGCCTTCATAATATGCTGAGAGAGACTGAGCACCTATGGATTTGCTTGGAGTGTAATGATATTGTCTCATCACAACCATAACCATATATTCTGTATGGTATGTATTATATATATATAAACATTTATAATTTTGTTACTTTTTTACATTATGAAAGACATGCCACAACCTCAAGCAATGCACACACAGAACTTACTATATGGAGATTTAGGAACCAGAGGACTGTCACCTTCCAGTGGTTTGGACTGTCCTGCAACATTTTCAGCCACAACATGGATAAATATTTCTTGTCCTTCCTGAAGGTGGGTTAGCTCACATGTGAGTTTGTCCCCGCTCACTCTTTCAACAGGTAGCCACGAAGTCTTCCAGGCATCTCTCTTCTCCACAATATAGTGAGTAATTGGTGCTCCACCATCAGTTTGACTGGGTTTCCAGGAAACACGGCCACTACGTTTCGTAATATCAGAAAACTCCAATGGACCAACTGGTGGTGATGGTGGTTCTGAAACATAGAATTATCCAGATTATGCATGAATTGTATTGAGAAGTTCTGCAATGATTTCATAACACACAAATCTAGATTATGCATAAATTGTATTGAGAAGTTTTGCAATGATTTCATAACACACAATCCAGATTTTACATGAATTGTATTGAGAAGTTCTGCAATGACTTGGTATACAATTCTTTGAATTATTATTTAATCATAGAGCATCAAACCTCTCTCGAGTAGAAGACTGTCCAGCTCTTGACACTGCAGTCTATAGCCTCATTTAGAGAAATTATCACATGGAAAAAATGTACTGGAAAACATGACCATCAAAAATAATGTTTAAGAAATACCAATCTGGAGGTAAGAATAATACTTTTACTGCCTGGCATAATCATGGGCAGATGGCATCGAAGACTGAACTGATACAAAAAATTGTCTACACTTATCTGCACTGCTGAAAATTGTTGGAGGACTGTGTATTTTGATGCATCAAGGTGTGACTAATCATTATCTGAACTGTCAGCAGAAGACTCCGTACTCTCACAGAAGTTCCATTTCTTTCAACAGACTCTAGGCATCCTCACAGAAGTTTCAGCAGATGGCGAAGGGTATGTATGCTGATAGTTCCAGTGGCTTGTTGATTGTATATTTTCCTAGTCCTACTAGTCAATCGTCCCCCTGGACTATCTCCTATAATAATTCCAAACTCTCCCAATGTCTTAGTAACAATCTCATCCACAATGGTGTCCTCATCCAACAGACACATATGTGCAGAATTAAAAATTTTCCCTATGTCCATTGTCATCTGTCCTGACATGTTTTTTACGCCAGTCTGTTGAATTTCTTATTATTCTCAACTCCAGCACGACCAGGGATAAATAAATATCCACTCAAGTTCCTGGATGTGTGACACCCAAAAATACTCCATCTACTGATGATGCAGACATTTATTCAAAATCATGTGCATCATGGATTAACAGCCCTGATTGTCACTATTTCACAAATCCATTTTAGGGTCTCCATATCTGCCTTGATCTCCATTCTCATACTGGAGTTTGTTGTATTAGAAGCTTCACAAATTTTTAACAGTGACTTACTTTATCTCTTAGAACAGCAGAAATATCCCAGTCAAATCTTGACCCTCTCCACACAGAATTGTCTTTGTATATGATGAAATATTTCTCTTCTGTGTTGTCAGTTGTTAACCAGTTATCATGGGTCACTGGTAACTCATACCAAACTTTGCATCAAAGTCATCAAGGCAAGGTTACCTATAATAATACTGTCCATACTTGTTTGCTGCCAGGAGCCAAAATGGGAGAGGCTACTAGGAGGTTTGGAGGTGGAGTTAGATTTTTCCATCCCATAGGTCAAAGTGATCAAAAACATGCATACATTTAATGTAATTATCATATCCAAGCTGTAAACCATGACATTTATACCACACCCTGCTAACCAGCAGGAGTTTGGGAATGAATGCGGACGAAAAAAACCTCTAAAATTTCAAAAAGTAAACAAATGATTACCTATAGGTTTATCCAGCTTGACTGGCTTGGAAGTGGTTGCCCTATCTCCAACATCAACTTCATTTTCAGCAGAGACAGCAAAGATCCACTCTACTTCTTGCTCAAGACCAGTTACTTGTTGATAGTTTTTGTAGCTGTCCACTGAGGCAACCTGACAAGAAAATATGAGTACATGCATCAGTTCAGCCACATGCCTCGATAAAATCAAACTCCAACAGACCATTACCTTAACATTCAGTTCAGATCCAGTGCAAATCTTCCCATCAAATGTAATGTAATGTTCAACTTCTAGAATAAACTATTTCTAGGATCTGCTATGGTGGTGTAGTTTGTTAGATTATTAACCCTTTAACTGATACAATATACTCTGCAACAGATCACAGCTGTGCAAAATTCTGTTCTTGTCCTACAAAAATAAGAGAACTTTCATGGTACTGGCATTTATTCACACCAGTTATAACATACCACATGGATGGGGATGGTTGACGCATACTGGCTCTTATTGATTTTAGAGTGTAATTGTTTTTAGCAATTAAGGAATAGATATAAAATTGGTTAATTCGTTAATAGCAGTAAGATAGAGGAACAAGTACATTTGCTCATAATAGTTAAAATGGTAATAATTGATGTCACTACATTTTAATCTAAATTTCAAGGACCTACATTTTATCTTGTAGCTCAATGAATCTCAACGTTTTTCACCAATGGCTTTAAGATACAATGAGAAAGCCCTCTCGGTAATTTACATAAAACCTTTCATCTTTCTTTAAAGTTTATTATTATCTATTTATCTATCTTACTATTTTTCATTCAAATAACAAGTCACCTTCCCTGATGGTTTTTCTTTACACGACCCCCCCCCTTTCTCAAGTAAATTAAATGATGTGTCTCCATGCTATGGTTATATGGTCTACATTGAGAACAATTGTTGTAGCTGAGAAAAATGGAAATAGGTAAAATGTATTACCAATATTTGTGTGCACAACATACTAACAATAAACATAAGGACAGATGATAATTAAACCAATAAGTCTTCATTAGTAAGAATTTGTCAAGTTTTCTAATGAAGACTTTTTAGTTGAAATGCCATCTGTCCTTGTGTTTGTTGTTCAAATGTCATATGCATAAATATTGGCAATACAATTTTCTTCCTTATATTTCCCTGTGGTGCCCCATCCCTTGCATTTCCAGCACAATGGGCTGTTCCCTGAAGGTTTATCTCCTAAATGATAAGCTGCTAGTTCAATAACCATAGGCATAATACAGTAGCAAAGAGTATATATATAAACATAATACTTGGTGATTATCATGTGTAATTAATTAGTCATTTATTTAAATACTATCCCACTGCAGATACTGTTTACCAAATTTTCGGAAGGGGAAAGATTTAGAGCTTGACAACCACTGAGATATAAAGGTGTTTGCAAGGCCTCAATAAAGGACTTTTCTATTTACTATAATAGCTGGGAAAATGTGCCTGAAGACCGAGGTGCATAGACGTCGGCATTACACAAAGGTGCAGAAACTTTTGAAATGCTTCTGTGGAACAGACATGAACACAAATGACACACATGTGAAGGCAAAGGTCACAGCAGCTTTGCAGTCATTGATTTGTTTTACAACAAACTCCATCTACACACATGAGGATGAAGCAGAAATATGACGTTTTGCCAATATTTAAGTTTACAGTTGACTAACAACAACCACAAAAACTGATTAAAGAGCCTTCATCAGGACAAGCAAAAGCATACAGATAAAACATTTTACAGATATATCTTCTTATTATCACCACCATACTATATATGTGTCTCTATGTAAAATCTGTTGTATGTCTGCTTCTGTTTGTCTAGAACAAGGCTCTGTAGTCTTCATGTCATCTCTTTTTGTGGTTGTTGTAGATTTAAATGTTGGCAATACTTACTACATATTTCCTTTTCTTCCTTATATTGCCCCAGCTCTCACACGTCTAGTATGTTGGTTTATTCTTCCTGTGTTGTCCCAGCTCTCACACCTCTAGTATGTTGGTTTATTCTTCCTGTGTTATCCCAGCTCTCACACCTCTAGTATGTTGGTTTATTCTTTCTGTGTTGTCCCAGCTCTCACACCTCTAGTATGTTGGTTTATTCTTCTTGTGTTGTCCCAGCTCTCACACCTCTAGTATGTTTATTCTTCCTGTGTTGTCCCAGCTCTCACACCTCTAGTATTTTGGTTTATTCTTCTTGTGTTGTCCCAGCTCTCACACCTCTAGTATGTTTATTCTTCCTGTGTTATCCCAGCTCTCACACCTCTAGTATGTTGGTTTATTCTTCCTGTGTTATCCCAGCTCTCACACCTCTAGTATGTTGGTTTATTCTTCCTGTGTTGTCCCAGCTCTCACACCTCTAGTAAGTTGGGCTATACCCAGACACTGGAGTTTTATCTCTACATACATGAACCTGCTAAATAAACTGTCTAAAAATGAAAATTGCCTTATATATTTTGACTAATCTGCTCGTTTGTTGCCAGGTCTGAAAGGGAAGCTAAGAATAGTGAAACTGTGAAACCAGCCATGCACATCGCAAGAGACAACTAAGGAAGTTTGTGGGGGTGGAGTTGGCTGTTCCATAAAATAGACGGTCAAGTAACCCAGAAGCCATGCTGAAGTCAGATTGGCCAAAAGGTAAAGATATTGCAGCCAAGCCATAAATTATGACATAATGCTGCATTCCATTCTCTGGACTGCATCCTAGTAATCTGCGGGAATTTTAGAATGAATGAATGGAGAAGACACTATATTACTGTGAAGCGCAATATTACTGATTTAAAAAAAAAATTGCTGGGAAAAAATATGAGTCAAATGTGAAAAAACATACCTTCTCCCACTTGTCTGATCCCTTCTTTGACTTCTCCAGAATGTATCGTTTGATAGGAGAACCTCCATCATTTTCAGGAGCAGACCATTCAAGTGTCAAGTTGTCTTTCCCCATGTTTCTGACATACAGAGATCTAGGTGCACTGGGAGCAGCTGAAAGTAAACAGTTTTATCAAGATGTATCACTACCTAAATGAGTATGGATCAAAGATGGAAGTCAAAAAAGCTGTCTTGAAAAATGTAACAAGTATGATGGATTAAATGTTGCAAATATTGCAGCCTTTATGTTAGATGAAACACACTTTAAGAGACATCCTTTTTTCAACAATCAGTGCACAAATCAATACAATGTCATAGGTAAAGTCATCAAAACTGTTAAAGTTAAAAATAAAGGGATGTGAGATGTTAACTGTCTCACATTTCAGTGGCTCTGCTATATGAGGGCGGTAATCATCTCCTATCCCTTCCAGTCTTACTTCCCAGATTAATCCAGTACCCAATTAAGGCTGGGTTGACCCACAAGGGTTGTGGTCTGAAAATGTATTTCGCTTCAACCGGGGAAAGAATCCCAGGATCACTCATACGCTAACCACTGTGCTACGCCCCTAGATTAATGCATTCTTATACTTATACTGTATACTGGCCCCTTATACTGTAAATTATCGGTATAATGTAAGATATTGTCCCACAGGTCACCACTCACTCCCTTACTCACTCACATACCATGTTGAGTGGCACAGCCGATCATGTTTCTCTACAACTGTCTCTTTGTACTGTTAATGAGTTCAGATGGGGATATTTTCCATTGCCATGATAAAAAACCCATCCAACAATTTCTCTCCATCTTCCTCCCTTTTCTTCCCTTGATATTTCTGGTGGTTACTTTCTGGTAGTTCAAGCTTTTCTCTCCTCATCATGCCCTATAAATCTTGACTATCTGCCTCTACTTGTCGCTATAATTTGTTTCTTTAGTCCAGCATCTCTGAAGACATCTACATTTTTTCTTAGCTTTCCATGGTATTTTCATCATTCTTCTAAATAACCACATTCCAGTAACCCTCTATTTATTTTGAGTTTTTTTTTATAGTACATCTTTCACATATATAGAAAAGAACTGATTTGCCTAGCACTCAAATGTTCATATGCATTGATAGTGCTCTATTGCACAGTATTTTTCTTATGCTTAAAAATTGTGATTTGTCTTGTGCTTATACTCGATAACTGTCAATAGGGAACTTACTGCATAATTCCCATTTGGGAGTTGCAGGGAAGTTACTTGTATGATAAAGGCTGAATGTTTTTGCTGTCACCATATCATGTACAGGTTGAGTTTTTGTTTCAATACAAGAAGACGTTCCTACATTTTAATGAAACAAATCTTAAACTTGAATAGAAACAATCCTACATTATATAACAAAATGAAATATAGTTGAAGACTCATTTTACAGTCGCAGATGCATCGTTCAATCTGTGCGCTACACAGAAAGCACCTCCTGTCCCCTTGGATGAATCTGAGGGGGGGGGCATGGAGGCTCTCAGAGCATAGCGCGCAGATCAATTAATTCTGCAGCAGCACTAATGGCATTATTAATCTCCAATTCAATTAACTATTATGACCACAAAGTTTACTGGTGATGTGATTACGGTGACTTCACGAAAGCTGTGCATACTATATGAAATTATATTGAATGGAACTGCACATTATAATTAAAAATTGGAATGCAGGCATGTCTTCTTGTACTGTACCAAGTTGTTTAACTTATCCCCGACAAGAAAAAAGTAATTTTTACTAGGAACTAAACCTTGATTATAAAATCAATGCTCTAACCACTTAGCCATGCATCACACATATACTATAGATTCAGTTGAATAATAATCTAATAGATAATTTATACAACCAAAACAAGCAGTATTATTTTTCTTCTTCAGCGTCTATTCTCAAACTCCTGCTGGATCTCTTGTATAGCAGTACAATGGTGATACAAGATTTCCAGCAGGAGGTGGTCCAGAGCATGGAAATGAGTTGTGTCGCTGTTTTATTTGCGTTTATGGCCCAAAACATCCATCTTCAGCAGAAGTAGTATTCATAAAGTAAGTAATACTTACCAACAATTTTCTGAGGTCGAATAGATTCACTAGACAGAGCAGGACTTTGTCCTTCCTTGTTGACAGCAATCACCTTGGCAATGTATTCACTGTCTGCGGCTAGCCCAGTTAAAGTAATAGAGGTTTCATCAGCTGTGACATCCTTGAAGGTAGTCCAGGTTGACCGTCTTGTTTCTCTGAATTGAATTATATAACCAGTGATGGGCATTCCTCCATCTGATTCTGGAGCTTTCCATGAGAGATCCGCTGATTTGTCTGTAACATCTGTTACATTGAGTGGTCCAACAGGTGCTGATGGAACATCTGAGTATCAGAGTATAAGTTTGAGTTTAGCTTGATATTTATATATGTATGTATAATCATTCGTGGCTAACATTTGTGCACTGTTTATTTTTCACATATGCACTTCAATATAATATCACTACTGTCTAACCAGTACTTCATTTACTCTATCATAAAGGGGAGCTAAAGATTAACAAAACTGTGACATGGCAAGCATGTTTAAGAGGCAGCTAAAGAAATTGCTGGGTTTTCCAAATTCCATGGGTCACAGTGACTCTAATGACATACTGAAGTCAGATGTGTCAGAAAAGTTTCAGAACCACAGTTAAGCTGTAAACCATGACACAGCACATTCTGTTCTTAAGACTACATCAAGCATAGGACAAGCAGAGAATGGACAGAATGGGTTAAATTTTGTATCATGGGACATATTATTTTCAGAATGTAGTCTTAATTATGAATCTCCTGAAATCCCCGGGGTCTCTGGCAAGCTGTCCCGCTTCCTCCAGTGACGTGCATGCATTCCTGAATATCTCTTGTCCAACAACGTCTTGGTCTGCCTCTGTCTTCTATCGCCCCCTCCAACAATACTTTTTCCATGCCATCATGTCTCTTCACGTAGCAGAAATACCCATTGAATTAAGGATTGAATTAAGCGCATGAAATTAATTTCATGACAGGAAAGCGAAGTATACATACACTTCACCATCTGCTAAAAGTGATTGAATACTTATTGGTCTGACCAGAGTGCAATAACATCAGCTCTTAAAAACTTGAAGACTACATCAGGTAAATGAATGCAGAAAAAAATGTATCTCAATGAAAAGACATGATGAGTAGTTCATGTGATCTGTTAACTAGCTTATGAATGAACTTACTAACTAGGTATTAACAAATGGAATTGCAACAGAAAAGATACAAACCAAAGGGTCTCTTGATCTTGACTGGTTTATCCATCTCCAGAGGTTCACTTGTGCCAACTTTGTTCTCAGCAAACACACGGAAATAATAGTCTGCACCCTCTGTCAAATTCTGCACACAGATGCTGGTAATATCTGGGGAAATCTTGTCCACTCGAGTCCAGCTTGTGCGGAGTGCCTCTTTCTTCTCTATTAAGTAATTTTTCAGTGGTTCTCCGCCATCATCTTCTGGTGCTTTCCACTGAATTGTTACAGAGTTTCTGGTCACTTCAAGGATCACAATTGGTCCAACTGGTTTTGACGGTTTGGCTGAAGAATAAATATTTATATGAAATGTAAATATCGTTTTAAAAATACAATTAGTTATGTAGCAGTAACTGTTGCTGAGCTATGTAGCAGTAATTTTTGATGAGCCATGTAGCAGTAATTTTTGCTGAGCCATATAGAAGTAGTTGTTGCTGAGAGACTTACATACATTATTTTATGTAAGGTATTTTATAGGATAATGTTGCCCTTATCCAATGAACAGCTAAGAGAAGTAATGAGAAGGTTCAACAAGAGGTCAATATGCACAGAACGCTTCTAAGAAAAATTAGATACAAGCAGTCATTATCTTTCTGGCACATTACAATAAGATATATTACAGTAAACATTCTGTCAATAGGGGCCTATGTACATTTTGTAGGAAAGGAAACAGGGGGAGACAGAGAGAAAAGAATCTTGACAGTCTGGTGAAATAGTACAGATGAAATTAAGCAGAGCAGCAAATAGCAAAACTACTATAGACAAGGAACTCTGGAGATTGATGATTACCTACACCAACCGACATGGCTCATTGCTGCTGAAAGGTATTTTATAATTTGTGATTTAGACAAATATCTGTGCAAAGAAGTTAAAGTCAGTTATGAACTAGTGTCATAGCATTTGGTTTTCTCATAAGTGTTCTGCTGCCTAGTCAGTGGTTTAACAGAAACCTTCACCATCCATTTTTACTAGATAACAATGGCGCCTTGTCTTGACCTTCCCAGAACATGTATTTGTACCTTATTTTTTTGTGTGAGCCATGAGAGTAAATTTATTTAAAACCACAAATAACCTAAAAACTCAGCTCTTCTGCTGGGAGGGGGGGGGAGAGAAGAGAAAAGAGGCCACCGCCATGATTGACTTAACATATTGTCTATGTAAAGCTATTTCCTGCAAATATGCAAGGACATCAGTATTCTTATCAATATCATACACACTTTCCATCCTGTGTAGCCTAGTAAATTTACAAATTATGTATAAATGAGCTTCATGAATTGGATATTTTTAACTAGGCGTACATATTTTGAATTTTCTACATGCTTATTATATTTGTGTGAAATGGTGTAGCTATTGTTTTATATGTAATTGACATAAATATTTGTGAGTTTATATGTTATTTGTGATTTATTTGTTGGCAACTGGATATTGAATATCATGAAGATAAGACTCATATCATGCATTAATAATTCTTATTTTGTATGTAAATTGACAATTTGAACATATTTTTATTCATATTATTTTGTCTAGATTGTTTTATATTTTTATACGATAAAATAAACAATAACTGTCGGAGTATGTTATTCTATTGACAGACCAGAATAGTCCTTTCATTTGTCTTCACAATGATGCATCATCCATCAAAATTCCTTACAAATTAAGAAAACTACAGCTCAGTTTCTTCATTAACCATCTGGAGAGCAAATAAAACATAAATTAATTATGTCTTGCAGCATTTTTTCAATACAGTAGCCAGTGTGTTAATACTAGACTATTATGGCTCCCACTATTTCAACCGACATCTGTATGTTCTGTTTTAGATTAACTGCTTAAATAAACTTTGATGGAAGGAAACAAAAATAGATGCATAGTTATAGGCCTACAACAAAATATGTTAGTAAGACTCACTTGCTTTCCTCTTAGGTATCACAGTGTCTGACTCAAGTGGTTTGCTCTTGCCCACTTTGTTCTCTGCCACAACTTGGAAAATGTGCTTTGCCCCAGTCTTTAAATCCTTGGCCTTAAACTTGGTATCCTTGCCTTCTGTATGACCAATGTCCTTAAAATCATCACCATTCACAGACATCCTGACTATGTGCCCACTTATTGGAGATCCACCATCTTCTTTTGGCATGAGCCAGTCCAAGGTCACAGATGTCTCAGTAATGTCTTCTAATCTGATTGGTCCTGTTGGTACTGCAGGAGCGGCTGGTTGGACAAAGAAAGCAAGATTAATTACAGCAACAAGGCCTACTTCTAAGCAAAAATTTACATACACTAGACAAACTATAGTGTCTACTTTTATAGACTGGCTTATCATTGAATCCAATATTTGAGTAGGCTATAAGGTATCAAAATCTATCACTCAAATACAAATTAGGCCTACTGTAACAAAAGTAAAGCCAGATTATTTTTATTTATTCTATATTAATAAGTAACACTGCTACTAGAATATACATTTTTATCTGCAATCTATACTAGGTCAAGTAAAACTCACGATATACTTCTCAGGACTATGTCTATACTAGGTCAAATAAAAATATAACTCAAATATACATATATGGATTATTTCTATATTAGGTCAAACAAAACTCGAACTCAAATATACATATATGGATTATTTCTATATTAGGTCAAACAAAACTCTAACTCAAATATACATATCTGGATTATTTCTATACTAGGTCAAACAAAACTCTAACTGAAATATACATAACATATCTGGATTATTTCTATACTAGATCAAAAAATCTGAAAGATACTTCTCAGGACTATTTCTATACTAGATCAAGTAAAACTGACAAAGGCCTATAGATCTCTGGGCTATTTCTACAATAGGTCAAGTAAAGCTAACTGAAATATAAGCTACATTTCAGGACTATTTTTATACTAGACCAAGTAAAACTAACTGAAATACACATATCAAGACTATGTTAGTCAAGTAAGACAGTGTAACTAAATTGTTCATCTTATTACAAATTCTATATTTAGTATAGGTTATAGTACAGTGAAATACTGCAACTAATAAATACAATTCATTAGTATTTCTAAAATATAATACAGTCATGTAAAACTCAAGACTTCAACCCCTGTACAACTTCAATATTTGGTTTCACTAACTAAAATGTAAGCTGCATCTCAGCTCTGTTTCTATACATATTGAAGTAATATCATGACTAAAATGTACATTTCAGGGCTGTTTCTATACTTGGTCAAGTTCAAACACTAAAACTGAAATAATGGCTATGCATCTAATAACAGATAGGGGCCTATGTTTCTATAGTTGGTCAATGAATTAGCCTAAAGGCTGTTACTTGTAATAAATTGTATAAGTGTAAACTAGTATGGATTTTCTGTATTAATTTGGATTGTGGACCCCCTCCCCTAAAAAAAATTAACAATTTAAAAAAAAAATGGTCACTTCGTATTGAATTTTATAGTAATTTTAAATATTACTAAAGTAAACGTTTATATTTCACAAGCTCATATTGAGGAGGAAAAATAAATTTAAAAAATTTGGGAGGGTGGGGTGGGAGGGTTGTTGCTAAATACTAATGTTTTTATTGAAATATGGAAATAAATTATTAAAAATATGGATTTATGAAAAAATAAGTTGATGACTATGAAATATGAAATTGTTTTACTTTACAAGTTTATTATTTATTATGATTAGACCTATGTCATTTGTCAACAGAAAATAATGTTGTACCAACAAGAAGTTTCTAGTTCTGAAATCAAACTGGTTCCCAATGTAATAAAATTTGGTTCTTTCCTAGAAGCAGGACCTACATTTCACACTTTTTAAGAAATCTGTGCGCTCCTAAATGTTTTGTAATTTGTGACAACACTCTAGAGCTATATGCCTATTCCTATATTCCTTGTTATAAAATGGCTGCCGTAATTGTGGTTTGACCGATAAATTTGTTGTTACTGTTGCAAGGAGTGTTCCCAGATGCAAAGATACACATGAGGGACATACTATGAACTTAACCTACTATGCTGCGGAAAGGATTAGCTGGAACTGCACTGTTAAAAATCAGATTGAGCTGGTGGGTAAATAATAAATTCCAGGTTGGTGTTTAGTATTTAACACCAGGAAAATAATTAGAAAAACATGAAGAACACAATTTTATTCTCCCATTTTTATTATATTTCACTATCTTTCACTTCACATCCCAAAAAATATGTAGGTCCTGCTTCTAGTTAACAACCTTCTTCCCAAAATGACATGCCACCAAGACTAGATGGAAATTTGTAAAAAAAAATGCAATCTCTAATAGAAAATATTTTAATTGAAAATTGAACATAAGCAATAATTTGTGAAACATATTCAGCATTTCCTAGCACTAACAAATTAAAGCATAGGTTTATTTATTTTCTGGCTAGGACACACTTTTTTTGTTTAAATATATACAAGCAAATGGGTCTATTGGCACACAACTGTAACACTAAGAATGTGTTTCTTCATGCTGAAATATAAAACACAGTACACATGCACTATGGATGACATTTACAAGGAAGGATATCATCTTAAACTGAACACAAACAGAAACTGGACATAATTCTATCTTTTTCAAAATTCAGGTAAATCTGATAATTTTTATTGTAAATGTTTCAAGGAGACAGAAGGTAAACAGTGTAACAAAATCTCTCTAGCAATGAGAGAAAGTAAACATCATTCGCAAGTAAGTAAAACTCTCCACTTCTCTTGAAAAAATGCTCATGTACTTGAAATTTCTTCAATACTTCTATATAGTTTAATGTAGATGTGTGTCTCAGTAGACAACAGTTCAATACACAGCTGTTGTAGAGTATTGCAATCTTGTAGGATAGGCCTTTATTCTATCTGTGCTGTTTGTCCGCATGGATGATGGGTCCAGTCTCAATCTGTGAAGACTCCTTGTTTAGTCTGTATCTCTCCAGTAATAAGACAGAAAGATAAACATCCCTCTCATGTCAGAAGAGATCTCTCGAATGAGGTGACATAAATAAATATGGGTCTAGACTGTGAAGACAATCAGGAACAATCTCTGTCTAAGGCACACTACTTAAGAAGGAATGAAAACAAGTTGGGTGTCAAAGTCAGCTAATAATATTACAATACAATTCAGTAGAAACAGGAGCTTGCTGAAACACTCAAGATGGAGGTAAGTGTATCTAAGTACAGGGAGAAGAGCACACACGCAACAGTATGCACTAACTGGGGTCTCAATCAAATAACAACCTGGAGGTCTGTGAGGTTTTATGGGCTCTTTTGAATCCAGTGGGTCACTTCTGCCTTCTTGATTCTCGGCAAATATTCTGAAGACATACTCATTTCCTTCTAGAAGGTTCTGGATAGTGTAGCTATTGACATTAGGTTTGAGAGTATCTACTTTGATCCAGGAGGTATATTTTGTATCCCTGCGTTCTAGATAGTAGCCAGTCAGTTCCAGACCTCCTGTGTTGAGAGGTGGCTTCCATCTTATTGTAACATCAGTGACACCAACCTGCTCAATTATTATTGGTCCTTGTGGAGAACTTGGTACATCTGCGGTGTTTGAATTATTTACAAAATATATCAAATAATGGTAAAAATAGCAATGACAAATTATGTGCTCTCATTGACCTGTTATCTCCATAAGGGTTGTTATTGACTTTTATTCTATAAGGGTTTTAATTGACTACTTATCCTATATATGTTCTCACTGACTATATATTTTAGGGTTTTCAATGACTCTTTATTCTATAAGGACTCTTTATTTTTACAAGTGTCCTCATTAACTCTATATTTGTATAAAGGTTCTCAGTTACTCATTATCCTATAGTATTCTCATTGACTCTTGATATTTATTAGGGTTCTCATAGACTCTTTATTATATAAGAGTTTTCATAGACTCTTTTTTTCTATAATGGTTTCTATTAACAATTTATGAGGGTTTTTATTGACTCTCTTGTCTCTAAAAGAGTTTTCCTTGACTCTTGATCTCTATAATTCTCATTGACTCTTTATCTCTATAAAGTTTTTAAGTCCTACAGTGATATATTTCATACACAATAATTCAAGCATATTCTGTATAGAACATTACTATTCAACTACTGAAGAATTTTTGTGAACATCACTAATACATCCAATTTCAAGTACAATGTGGACAATCAGAGTTTTAAACCATGAGCATATTGGATCAGGTCATGTTTGTGAGACAGGCTCATCTCTGTATCATTGAGCTGATTGTAATATATTTACAAATTAATATTCTTCTCCTATTTTAGTTCTCAAAAACTTTTGTTGGTTGTAATCTAGAGGATGGAATGTGTTGTCACTATTTACAGTATAGATTTAATATCAGCACATTTTGATATGATATATCCAACTTTAACATGTATTTGGATTACTTTGATCTTTTATGGAATGGGACATCATACCCCCATCTCTAAACCTTCTTATTCACCGCTTACAAGATGCATGGCAGGCCACAGTGTCAAAATTTGTTGCTCCCTGTTTGTTCTCTGTCAGCACATGAGCAAAGAATAGTTATAATAATGAAGGATTTATTGGCTTACACACACAGCATGTGAGTCTAAATAGTTGTTGTAGCATCTTATCAAAGATATAGAGTTAAACTGCTGCAAATGTTATAGTCCAAATTTCAAAATTAAAGTAAACATTAAAAGATTTATAACTTGCAAAAACAAATTACATTTAGAAGCAAAGAGCTGCAACAGAATAAAATATCTCACAATTTTAAGATTAATGAGTGCATAATAACATAAGATTAACCATTTAGCTGCTATATTGTTCTCAGTAACTGATTCCAGCTGTGCTAAATTCTTTTCCCAAAGATTTTACCCTTGTGTTTATTCCATTTCTAGTCCTAAATAAATGAGAGAGCTTGAATGGCTCTAACTTTTTAAGAACACTAGAAAATGTCTACCACATGGATAGTCTGGTTGGTGCATACTGGATCTTGGCGATTTCAGAATGAAATCATTTTTAGCAATGAGAAGATAAAAAAAAAAATGGGTGAATTCACCAATAGCAGTAAGAGGAATGAGTAAAATTGTGTGTAGCAGCTAAAGGATTAATAAGTGTGTTAACAATAACATAATAGCATGTGTGTTTAGTATTATAAATACAGAAGCATAAGTACCAGCAGCTGTGATGACATCTTAAAAAAAAATATTCACAACATCTATATTATACGCTTTTTAGTATTAACAAAAAAGTAACAGTGCAATTAATGAAGTTTCAGTAACTCAGTAATAAATAAAGTGTGCAGACTAAAGGAATGAATGATTATTTCATCTACAGCTGATGTTCTCATCCTGGTACATGTGAGCACCTTGGTACTATCATAAGGATATGCTCACACGTGAGTTAAAAGTGCTCACGGACACCAATGATTACATGTGGGTGGTGTTCACCATCTGAACAGGTTGAGAACCCCTGATCTAGAGCTTACACATTTATAGTTAGTAGTACAAAATAATCAAGACTTACTGTAAGGTGTTCTTGGTTTGTAACCAGCCTCACTTTCAATAGGTTTAGATGCTCCTACAGAGTTTTCTGCAAATACTCTGAAGTGGTATTCCTGGTCTGTTTTGAGACCTGCAGCACAGTGTGTCAACTTTTGATCAGGCTTCACAGATTTAACTTTGGCCACATGTTGCCAAGATGTCTTCCAGCTTTCACGTTTTTCTAGTACATAGTGGAGGATGGGTGATCCACCATCTGACTTGCTTGGTCCCCAGGTGAGGGTAATGCTGGTCTTGTCAAAGTCTGTCATGGTAAGTGGTGGCTCTGGTGCGCTGGGTTTTTCTGTGTAACATGAAAAAAGTAAAAAGGTAATCCGGCATGAAAAATTCTTGCATTTAAGAAAAAATGTTATATATCAATTGTTATTTCCACCTGTGCCATTAATTGTCATTGGGGGGAGGAGAGTTGGAGTTGTCTGTCTTTGGCCAGTGTCTTGTAACCCGATCTTTTGCAATTGTATGCATGAAACACTGGTTGCATTTCTTCCATTATTATGACGTGATCAAACCATCATAAGAGACCTCGTTAGTTCAGAAGATTTTCAAAAGTGTGCATCATGGCTGCTCTCAACACTGTATGAGATTAGTGTAAATATCAGAACAGCTCATAAAGAGAAACATAATAAATAGACCTATACAAAGAAACTGTTAAATCAACATCAAACTGAAACTGTCAGCAGCCACACTCTGATGGATTTCTTGAGATGAGGATCAGAGCACCTATAGACTTGTCCAGTGTGTGCTGATAATAACCTGTAGTCAAAGCTCACTTCCATATATGCTCCCCTTTAGATTTCAGCAGCCATCCAAGAGCATGGAGACTAAGTCTCAGTCAGATGTTGGCTTTCCAAAGAGAATACATTTCTAAACACACTGCCATGAAACTACTACTTAGTAAAACCTGGACTGCTACAGATGGCAATCTAACAACAACATTATATAACTGTACATTTATACAGCTCTATCTCAATGGAAACCATAAGGCAAATCATAAACTTAATCTTCATACCAACATTGTGTTATCAATGTCAGATATGGACATTAAAGAACAAGAGAAAGTTTATTATGTGTGAAAAGAGATGTCTAAGAAAAGCAGCACAAGAAGAGATTATGTGAGTAATGAAGTGATTAAAAGAGCTGTTGGAGTCACGACTGTGGTCAACTATATTGAATAACAGACTGAAATAATTATGCTACAATATGAATGAACCCATTCTAGCCAGAAGCAAGAGCATACAAGAGAATGGAGACATCAAGAAGCAGAGGAAGACCAAGAAGAAGATGGATTGAAGGAGTTACAACATTCTTTATTACAGTCTCATTTATACAGTGCGGATGTGTCCCAAACCCATCTTCATAGGAACATAACTGCTGTGATGACACAGGTGCAGTGACGGTATATTCAAATTTCTATCAATACAAATCTGTTTTCATACAAACATAGCTGGAGCAATCACAAATGTATAATTATGACATATTCACATTTTAAAAAAACAGAAGCACTATTAGTATGTCTCACATTTGTATTTAAACTGATATTAATTATGTTGGTGCCCAACATTTTGCTACATCTTCCAGCATTGTATTAAATACATAGAATTCTGCAAATTTAAAATGTTCCCACCATATGAATTCACACATTAAAGATTGCAACATATGTTGGTGTGTACCGCATTGTCTTTTTCGTATCTATCACTAAGATTCATTCACATCCCGTGATCATTTGAACACAGGCGCATGCAGTGCAAAATTTCATGTTTCTGAAAAATTGTTACACACAAATTTTTAGTTTCAATAAGCAATTGTAATTGATTGTAATTCATATTTGTAAACACAGCAGATGAAACCAGTGTGATCTTGCATGATCGTTGTGATGTATATAACTACTGCAATGAAATAACTTGTGGAGACCATTTATTTAGTTTAGAAACCAGACAGTAAAGTACAACCACATAACACATTTGTCAAGACAAACATACCTGGTGGTTTCTCTAGAACAATCCTGTCTGACTCTAGTGGCTTGCTCTGACCTAGTTTGTTAAGAGCAAAAACACGGAATGCATACTCAGTGCCTTCTTGTAAGTTCTGCACCTTGTATTTAGTGGCAAAACCTTCCAGTGTAGTCAGATCCATCCATTCTTTATCATCAACACGAATTTGGATTAAATATTTGGTCAAGTCAGAGCCGCCATCATCCTCAGGATGAAGCCAGTTCAGGCTCACAGATGAGTCAGTGAAATCAGACATTCTAATTGGCCCTTTGGGTGAAGATGGTACACCTATTGCAATAAATATGAAAAATTAGTAACATTAAATTTCACTAAATTGCTGTAAGAATTTCTAGATGATATAGATAGTTATTTTTTCACCTATTGCCATATAGATGATTATGGTTTTCTGAATTAGGGAGCTTATTCATATTGTTGGATGATGCAGATGGGTTGACATATCTGACAGAAGAATGATGAACTGGTTGGCGCTTCTGGCAGTACATGCTGATCCTCTGATACTGTAGCATTAGAATGGCTCTCTGTAGGGACTGTTATGTTATTTTATGTTCCTCCAGGGCCATAGGCGACGTATAGGGCAGAAACGCATAGGAATAGGCTTGCGATTCAAACCAAGCTCCCTTATTCTAGTCTTGGAACAAGAGTCATTGTCACTTATATAGTTTCTGTAGGGACTAAACATTCATAAAACCTTTGAATGCAACCATGCTTTTACTATCAAACAAATGCTTTGATGAAGATATTGTACAAGTAGGCCAACTGCCATAGTGATTCTAAGACCTTACTGAGTGAAAAAGGGGTCAAATAGAGATAAATAAACTAAAGTGTATATTTGGTCATCTTCATAATGTGTATAACTTGACACACATAAGTAATTGTACCAAACATATAAAACTGACATAGATTTGAAAGACACATACCAGGTTGTCTGATAGGTCTCACTGTCACTGAAGTCTCCAAAGGTGGGCTAAGACCCTCAGAGTTCTCAGCAGTTACTCTGAAGTAATAATCAACACCTGTGGTCAGATTCTGGACTATGTAGGAAGTCAAATTAGGTGCTATTTTTTCAACTGTAATCCACCCAGTTCGTTTGGTATCCCTACGTTCCACAATGTATGATGTGAGTGGCTTGCCTCCATCTGACTTTGGTGGTTTCCATGATAATGTAACAGAGGTAGATGTAACATCAGAAATTTCTAGTGGACCCTCAGGTGCAGAAGGTGGACCTGGACATAAGAATAACACATGGTATACTGAGACAAGTAAAATAAATAAAGGTCCAATGAAAAAAAACAAAAATTTCCAGAGTGATTCTAGTGGGATTTGATAGATAACATAAGATAGGAGCTAAAATTACAAAATGTATTTGGCAAAAAAAGTATTTTTGCCAAATCCAGTGATCAGATTTAGTATGTTTCATTTAGCTAAAGGTGTGATGTAGTTCTGTAATATTAATAAAAAGGAGTGTACCAATACCAAGAGGTGTTTTTTTTAGCACAATGGTTAGTGCATACAGTACTTTTAGATCAGGCTGGGGGGAGGGGAGAAAAATTGGCTAGGTGTGCCAGATTTGGTATGCAGGCCTATTTTTCTCACTCCTGACGTAACCTAAATGCTTACAGTATCAAATTAATTAAGATAGGCCCATCTCTGAATACATTGTCAAATATTGAGAAGAGAAAAATGGGTATTTGGTGCATTACCGTATAATATGTCCATATAATGTGATT
The DNA here is from genome assembly GCA_034231615.1 of Meghimatium bilineatum. Lineage (NCBI taxonomy): Eukaryota > Metazoa > Mollusca > Gastropoda > Stylommatophora > Philomycidae > Meghimatium > Meghimatium bilineatum. Next base: position 41,962,475 of record CM067306.1, on the reverse strand, counting down.
TCATTCCAACTTTTTAATATTAGGCTTGCATAACATACAGCTTCTGGTACAAGGAGATAAAAAACATGACTTGTCTACTAGAGATAATTCTATCTGGTGCAATGCACTGAGAGCCAGCACCTCCATATTAAAGTATTTCAGTGGGGAGAAACAGGGGGGGGGGGTGCGCCTCTCAGTGTGTTGTGCACAGACAGATGGATGCTGTTTTGTATGTGCATTTAGCAAAAGTTCGCATCTTTAAATAATGTATCGTTTATTTCGTTAAAAGTATGGACACATTAACGCGTACAGTACCAGGCATTTTACAATATCAATTTAGATGGCACAAACATGTTGGCTGAGAGACTGTAAAACCATTATACTTTAGAAAAATAGAACTTTAAAACAAATTGGATTAGATATGATAAGCCACAATTGGAAAGGTATCACCAGCAGCACATCAGATCAAGAAACCTATAAAAAACCCTAATAGATGAGATACCTGTAATGTGAGGTTTTCCTTTTATGGAAAGCCAATTAATTTTTAATAAATATTTTTGCATGTGTTATTCATTAATTTTTATTTATTACCATATGTTTCCGTTTATAAGCCAAGCCATCTATAAACCGAGGACATGAATTTTAATGTCCCAAATATGACAAAAGTTGAAAACTTTTGCAAGGCTGAGGTAGGAAAAAATAATAATACCAGTAATAATACTGTGAAATTCCAATTGGCAAGTGAAATCATGCTAAAAGGAAATTAAGACAAACTTTAACAACTGCAAGATGCAAGGTCATTTATTTCATTTGCCCCACTCACTCTCACTGAATGAATGAATAGGATAGCTGGGAACAATACATCAAAGATAATACACGTGATATCTTTGATGATACATAGTGACCTTCCCAGGTGGCATCACATTTTCTCCCTCTGTTACTGGTATTTGATGTTAATTCAGTGTTCTAATTTTTTTTGTTTTTACTGTTAATGTTTTTCAAAATTTTTGTTGCATGCATACTATCATATATATATGCAGAACTTCTTATTTTAAGTAAGGAAAAGTATTAAAAAATTTCCCAGCTTATACACAGAAATATATGGTGCATGTTTCTTTAGACAAAAATCATAGATTGAAATGTCAATATTTTTTCATCCTTACCAGTATTTATTTTATTGTAATTGTTTTTATGATAGTTTTACTCGTAGCTGTAGTAGTAGAATGTATTTGTAACATATATTTACTTATTCACTATAATTACAATAAGATCAGAGTTGGACAGCAGATGTAACTCACCAAATGGATGTTTTGGTGTGACAGGACTAGATTCCAGTGGCTGGGACTTGCCAACTGCATTTTCAGCCATGACTCTGAACACATATTCCTGTCCTTCCTTGAGGTTCTGCATACAGTAACTGGTGATATCTGGTGAAGTCACTGTCACGGGTGTCCATGTTGATTTCCATGTCTCGTGATATTCAATCACATAACCTTTGATAAAATCACCACCATCATCTTCTGAAGGCTGCCATGTCAGTGTTACAGAGCTCCTGGTTATATCTGTGAATCTAATTGGACCAATAGGGGGTGATGGCTTGTCTGTGAAGACAAAAAAATAATGGATCAATTGTACAAGTATGAAGAAATGTTTTACTTGATCATTAAAAAGGTAGCAGCTATGATAACAATATTAGAATGATGATTTGACAAACTAATATACTTATCTTAGTAAAACTAATATGTATCTGCCATTACATGTTGACTAATGGTCCCACTATGCTGTTGATTGACAATCATTCTTTCTCGTCCACAAAACTGCTCCTTTCTAGCGACACCACATTTCAAACCAAGCTATTAGGTATTAGGTCTGTTGATTATCCTCTTCGCACACCGGACATGTCCATAGATGCTCAGATCTCCGTTTTTGGAAATCTCTCAGGGTATAACAGCTGATGGTTTTGGTTCTATGTTGGTTCACTGCTCTTTTTAAAATCTTTGTCAGGGGTTCTCTATGGGCCAAGCCCATCCTTACACCCAATTCCCACTTTCTTGATATTGACTCATGCTCATTCATCTCAAAATCCTCAGATTGTGAGGACTCATGAAGAGCTATGAGTATGTCTGCTCTGTCCATAGGCTGACCATCTGTTGTGGTTGCAAGGCTAGCTAATTGGTTGGCCTGTTTGTTTCCCTCCATGCCCGCATGTCCAGGGACAAAGATAAGCATGAGTTTTCATAGTGAATCTCATATTTAAGGTCTCTCTAATGACTCCACCCATCCCCTACGTACATCACCTGTTTTCACTTTCTGAATTATATTCAGTGTGTCACTTAGTATGCATGCATGGGAATAAGCTTGTGATTCAAACCAAGCTCCCTTATTCTAGTCATTGAACAAGAGACATCGTCACTTATACAGTCATTTGTTCGTGCATTTTCCCGTAGGGCATTCAAAATGTCTGCCCGATACATCGCTTCACCAACAGCTGTAGTAGCAGCATGTGCGGCCAACCTATCTGCTCTCTCATTACCCTGGACTCCCGCATGTCCTGCCACAAAAATAAAAGTCACTTTACATACACAATTTTACACTGCATCTAGCCACTGTTTCCAAATGTACCCCACCAGAACTTTCACAATCATGCTAATTAATTCACTGAGTATACAGACATGCTTGCAGACAGTGTGCAAGCATACTCATTTCAAAGCTGTGGTTACTGCCAAAATCTCCATTGTCATGCTGCTTGTTGTCTGAACAAATGCACCACTTTCCTCTCTGATGGTCTCCCCCAACTTTGAGCTGTGAAGGCCCAGTAAAACTTCTGTGATTATCAAGACCAGTACAGAGAACTGAATGAGTTGTCATATTTTACAGCTTGGCTGTGATATCTGTACCTTTTGGCCAGACACATCTGACATCAGCACTACTATACTTCTCAAACTGTAAGGTTTCTCCAAGTCTTCCAGAATAGTCCTGATCCAAAGAAGTATCATTTATCATGCCTGATCCAATTTCAGCACTTTGCACTGAATGGCAGTAGAAAGTATATATAAAGTGACCAATAATTAGTCGCATCATAAATGATGATATTGGGATCAGCAAGCAGGACTATTTACAAGAAGGACTTGGGTTTTTTCTTACAGTGCTGCCTATAAAACAATCAGGGTCTGGATTGCTAGTCCAAGGTGCAAAAAAATAGGGTCACTGTTTTCTTATTTCCTAGTGTATCATAGTTAGCGACAACAGAAAGTTGGGGATTAGCATAACAGCTTGTCACATGTGAAAACTCATCATTGCAACAGCATGTCTGTCTTGATTTCTTCCTGATGTTTTCTGTCAAATGGATGATGAAGAGATGCAAGCCTGCAGAAATGGAGTGCTTTTACAAAAGGAAATTTTTCTTCAGATATTTTTCTGATTTCTGATTTATTATATCCTAGATGGCTGAGAATGCTAGGTATACATTCACTACAGATCTGATAGAAGAATGATGAACTAGTTGGCCCACATGTCTGTACCATTCTTCTGGCAGGGCATGATGATTCTCAAATAATATGACACTGGAATGCCTCCCTTCGACTAGGGATGCATCTATGGACAGCCTTTCCACAGAGTGTACAACCATGCCATTGAGATAACTTTGTCAGTATTTTCTCATGCCAACTTTTATAACTGCGAATGAGAAGAAGATGATGATGACTACTGTAACACAAAATATGGGTAACTCACTTGGAGGTTTTTTAGGCTTGACTGCAGTATCGGTTTCCAATCTCTGACCGTGACCCAACTTGTTCTCAGCTACCACAGCAAACATGTATTTCTTCTTGTCACTCAAGTCTTTAAATTTGAAGGATGAATCTAGAGGTCCCACTTTGGACACCTCTTTCCACTCATCTGAACCTTCTTCTTTGACAAGTAGACTGTAGCCAGTGATTTTAAATCCTCCATCAGATTTAGGTGGGCTCCATTCAATGTTCACAAAATCTTTGCCAATATCTTTAACCTTCAGATTAGTCGGTATTCCTGGTGTGGCTAAAAATATAAACAATCAGTTCAATTTAGCAGAAGTCAAATAAATCAAATGCATTGAAAACATTACAAAATGCACAAATTATATTATATGTCTCTTGATAACAATATATTTTCTTACTAAAGGAACATGTTCTTGCTCTGATAGTAGAGAGACTAGTGGGTCAGTCTCACAAATCTAACTTGGCCAGTATTCAAAGTGAGAAGCGCCAGCATCCCACAATGTACTGAAAATGATGCTGAATGTCTTTTATAAAATGTCATAACAGTTGACAAAAAATATTTTCTATTTTTTACTCTTCCACATGGCCAAGGATAGAGATGTTTGGAAGATTTTTAATGTTTTAATGAGCTTCAGTGTGAACCTCTATGACACTAATGTGTCAAAGGTTTATTATTATTTACATTAATGTCCTACATAGGATATGCTTCAATTATTATTACAATATAAGATCTGTGATGATGAATCTTATATCCAAATGACTTATTTCTATAAGATGAATTTCTTTGATAAATCTCACACTCAAATGACACGTTACTTCTATATCATGTTTCCCTAATAGTAGGCTTATATTGTATTAACCACCAGTCTGTAAGCCTCTTGATTCTGTGCCAACTGTCCCTGTTACCTCTAGTTTTAAATTTTAGAGTTTCTCAACATCCTGTGCCCACTAACATTCAGGAGGCCTCATTTTTCCTTTTCTGTGGATTGTGTTCATCATAGCTTCTTACTAAATATACATGTAAGATGTTTGTAATTTCTTTATGGCAAGTTCTAACCACTAATCAGATACTGTCTTTGATGTGTCCTTAGCTATCCTTGATACACTACTATTGCTAAATCTTCTTGTTCCTGGAGAAACGTGGGACTACAATTGTTGCTCTTCTCTATTGTTATAGTCTACTCTGAACCATCTTCTTCAAGTGGGCCTACAATGCTTCAATAGCACTGATGGCATCTTATAATTTTCTTTGCCAAGTATCCTCCCCAAACTTCTATTTCTCTGTGGTTTCCAATAAGTGCATGTCTACAATGTTGGTAATTACTGAAGGATTAGACTATATAATTGATTTGATATAAAACATAAAATTAGCCTGTGCATAAAGTTTATCCATGTAAACTTATGGATATTACAATATTTGACAATAAATTGTGTCCACTAACCATTTATCCAGTTGTGGATATAGCAATATTTGACAATTAAAAATCCATAGAGCTTATCCAGGTCTAAATAGAGCAATGTTTGACAATTAATAGTAACACAAATACAGCAAAAATATCAAAACTTACTAGCTGGTTTCTGTGGTTTGATGGTTTCTACAGATTCAAGAGGTTGACCTTCACCTTCATCATTCACGGCTGCAACTCTGAACATATATTCATTGCCTTCTATCAGTTTCTCCACTTTAAAAGAGGTAGCATCACCAGAAACTGAGCCAGCCTTCATCCACGTAGGTCGGCGTACATCTCTATACTCAAGTATATAGTTCTTCACTGCCTTGCCTCCATCCGTACTGGGTGGTTTCCAAGACAGTGTAACAGAGCTCTCATCAAGATCAGAAAATTGAATGGGCCCCTGTGGCTTACTTGGTTTATCTACAAAAAATATTCAATCAAGTAAGTACAATAATGAAGACATTTTGAGCATAGAAAAAAATCAAGTTTTAAACAGAAATATTGTTTGCAAGTTGAAACTTATTCAAACAAGGTTATACAGTTTTATTTGACACACACATAGAACAACATAGGATCAAAGTGAATGACTCAATAATAAAACACAAAAACTGAACAAGTCATAAATCAGAAAAATATCTGATGAAAGATTGAATTTCTCAGTTATTTGCTGTAAAGCGATGATGAGTTGCATAATTTATTGACATCCCTTTTTTGTTTATATCTAAATTGTTATTCTTAACCAATTAGTAGTTTCTTCTACAAATTTGATCAATGCTGTGTTCCCATCAAATTTGTAACTGAGTACTTGACCAACAATTGTTAGAGCAGTAAGGAAGAGAAGTGGTTACCTTAGCTCCAAATGTTAATGCTTAGTACTTAAGTTACCCATCTTTCACACTCCATATCATGAGATTTCTTTTACCTTAAGTACTGAATCATCCTCCCCCATCATTTTATTCTCAATGACCAGTGTCTCCACCATTATCAACAACAAAAGCTGTGAGAATTTTAAAATAAAACATACCAAATTTGCTCTTGGGCTGTACTGTTGTGTCTGTAATCAGAGGCTCACTGGTACCATGCTTGTTTTCTGCACTAACTCTGAACTGATAGTCAGATCCCTCCAACAAGTTTCTGATCACAAATGAAGTTGTGTCTGGGTTGACACGCTCCAAATGAGTCCATGTTGGTCGAGTAGCTTCCTTTTTCTCAATGATGAAGCCTGTCAGAGGTGAGCCACCATCATCAGTTGGAGGTTTCCATTCCAGGGTTGCAGATGTTTTTTCAATGTCCTTTACTTTTAATGGTCCAACTGGGGAGCTAGGTTTTCCTGTATAATAAATAACATTGTTTTTTTCATTTAATCATATTAATTCATACATTTGAAATGGTCAATTTGAAAAATTATGATTTAAAAAAAATATATTAATAACATAGTTTAGAATATTTTTCTTCAAGGTAACAACCTCAATTATTTCTATGTAATCATGAAATCAAATTATATAAAATCTGTTCCATCTCATCAGATTGTCTAGATATCAAATATTGCTACAACATCATGGTTGCAGATAGACCTACAACTTTGCTAATCTGCTTCTAAAAAAATAAACCACTATATTTGACTATAAAAATTGTATGTAATTCTATCTATCTATCTATCTATCTATCTATCTATCTATCTATCTATCTATCTATATAAATACAGTGCATAGGGCAGAAACCAGAGTTCTCCAGTTCAAGCGATATGATGCCAGTCTTTGTAATTCTTGCATGTTGTTGAAACCCATAGTCATATGTTCTGTGATGGTTTTTCTATTTCTCCTGGTGTTTTTCTTTTTCCATTTGGTACCAATTTTAATGCTTTGTAGTGGCAGTCTGTTTTCGATCATTCTTAGTACATGTCTGATATAAGTCCATTGTTTTCTTCTTGATTTTGAATACTATAAATCCACGATGGATGCAAAGCCAAGGGTAGACCATACAAATGATGGATTACAAAAATAAAAGAGTCAATGAAAACAAATATATGCAGCACACAAAAAGCCATCTCCAGATAACTCTTCTACCCTGGCACTGCAAAGCACAAAGTGAAAAGAAAAAGAAAGAAAAAAAATTATCTTCTTATCATTGTATAATATGTATTAAATTGTAATTAACACATAAAATATGATTCATTGTACGAAATCTTAATTAATATCTTAAAAAATAAAATTTCCCTATTACTCATGGTACCAAATCATGACACCAAAAATTAGAACTACTCAGAACATAGAATAAACTAATTGCAGCAGTTGGTACATGAAATTATAAGGAAAAGACTAGTACCTTCAGGTCTTTTGGGTTTGATTCCTTTGTCTGTTTCACAAGGTGGACCATAACCAATGTTATTCTTGGCTGAAACAGCAAATAGATAAGCAGAAGTATCCTTCAGACCAGAGACTTTGTAAGCTGTGTCAAAACTTGGGATCTCTGCAACCTTAATCCAGTTGTCTCCATCCTCCTCACATTTTTCAACCTTGTAACCTGTAACCTTTGAACCTCCATTCTCAGTAGGTGGTTTCCATTCTAAACTTATGAAGTCATGCCCAACTTTGGTGGCTTTAAGACTTGTAGGTGGCCCAGGTGGTTCTATATGAATAAAAGAAAATTAATTAGACATATATATGGTAAGGGGTGGGGAGGGCAAAACGACACAATTTTTACATTTTAGTGTATTCTGACAACTAGACTTAACTATGAGAAACCAAACTGCCATCAGTGTATAGTTTATCCATCCATCTAACATTAGTGACAGGATTGAAAACATACAGCTATGTGTAGACAGTAGAATGATACTTTTTTGAACATATGTAAAAAAACATTGTCCCATTTTTATAGGGCAAGACGGTTTAGGCAAAAAGGGGATACAAACCATTATAAAATTGAGGGAGATCACTACTGCAACAGGTCTAGCACACTGGCAGTGTGTAAATGTGTGCTAAGAATAGATAATATAAAGAAATAGACCTAATTTTGTAACTTTTGCAAATTCCTCCCTGGGCTTGGTTTATTTTTTGGCAATGTGCATTATTGTTCATTATCAACTAGACCTATAATTTTGGTAAAATCTTCCGATACATTCACTCCATGATGAAATGCTATAACTAGGCCTAGATTCTCCTAGAAACTCCACCATTATTTTGTAATCAAACTACTGTTAGAAATGAACTTTACATAAGTCTAATTGTTGTTACATTTCACGCAGTTACCTTGTATTGATTATCATGTAGAAATGAACTGTTGTTCATATAATATTCACCTCTGTAAATAAGTAAACCATGTCGATGAAACTAAAATTATCGGCTATACAAAAGAAATCTGAATTTAGATAAAAATTCCTTGAAAATGGTTGTAATTTCAAAACACTTTGATGGATTATATTGGTGGCAGAATACAATCACAACTGATATTTAACGCATTCTATTTAGTTAAGCACTAGTGAAAAAAGAAGCTAATTAGGTCTACTTTCACTTCCTGGGTTAACCGTGTGAATAACGTTTGTTACAATCGCGATATTTCTGTTCAAAGAGGTATGGAGATATGGACAGCTATAGTTGTGGACAGTTAAGAAAAGTATGTTTTATCTTTTGACTATAGTCGTGAATAGTGTGGTACAGGTAAGCCATTTGGTCTTAATATAGAAAATTCATTTATGTAGATTCAGGGGGTGGGCCTTTGTTGTGTTGTTGTTCATATTGTTTTCAGGCATAGTTGTTTTGTTCTCATTTCACACATTTTTTAATGCTCTATGACAATAATTGGCCTTGGATGTCTCTGCTCTTAAATGTCTGCCATCTAATGCTTTTGGGGTGGTGCCTTTATATTTTACAGTTTGTTCACTCTTTGTTTTGTATATTTTTGCAAAAGACCTTAACTCTTTCAGCACGTAATTATACCCGGGGTTTTTACGTAATTAATTTTAGGCGAACTTTTTGGACAGCATCATGATTCAGGCGCAAGCTTCTTGAAGACAAAGTATTAGCTATGGAAAGTCATATAAGGTATCAAAAGAAAGATAATTGAATGTGGAATTCAAATACAATATAAAAATGTAATAATTGTAAGAACAACATACAAAAACTGCACCAGAAACAGGAATGTTAGCTGGATAGACATTTTTTTAACATATATTTTCTTCTACTCACCCTCAATTTTACTTATCTTGAAATGTTGATATCCATCCTTACTAAAGTACATGCATTGATAGCCAATGTACTAATCATAATTAGTTTATTTGAAGTAAATCTATCAACTGGCTAGTGTGTTATTCTATTTTTAGTGCACAATGTCCAATTTCAGAACCGAACAAAAATATTGTGAAAATTCAGGAAATATTTCAAAGTATTTAATTTTCAAAGATGAAATTTTTATTCCACTCAATATTATCATTAGGTCTAGCTATATTTTCTGTATAACATAATACAAAATTATCATTGATGTCACTAGGCCTATCTGATTCTTCAGAAACAATATCAGTGGGAACAGTTTTATAATTTTTGAGCTCTTACCTCTAATATATTAGGTGTAGGTCTATTTCTTTTCCGATTTTCAACAAGTCGGCAACCTCCACTGTCAAAATCGAAAGCACTGTTGTTTACCTTGAAATCACTTGAAATAATATCTCCAATTATAATACTCAGGAATAATAAAGCCCGATGTTTGCTGAAGGATTCAGCTCTCTTGCTAGTGCAACATGAAGTCATTTTGCTAATTTTGAAATCCAGAACCTAACTTGTTTGAATTATAATTTGAAATAATTTTACCATGCTTGGGATTGCTGATCAAGCTGATGGTATCCGTTTGTTAGCCAGATTTCTAAATGTTAAATGGCTAAATAAGTTAATAGTTGTCATTTACGAACCAAACAAGGCCAAAACGGAGGGTACATATGGAGCTACGTTATACCGTGCATACGTAGTAAAAGGGGAGAGCCTTTGCTACGTTTAAACGGACATACGTAGGAATTGAGTTAAGGTTGAAAATGTCTTGTATACTGTTATCTGTATTTTTACATACTCGTCTTCAATAGTCTGACAGTGTGTGTGTTCATTGTAAAGCTGATTGACCTTGTGTTTTACTTAAGTACTATTAATATGTTATATAGGTAAACTCTATGTCAAGCTGAAACTCAACAGTTTATTCATTATATGATACTTATTAACTATGAGTACACTGGTTCTGCAAGTATTCACACAGGAAAGAAATGATTCAGATAAAACATCACAAAATTGGCAAACATTAATGGGTTTTTCCAAACAACTGCACTACTTCTACTGCTCACCTATTTTCTTCTCGGGTTTGACCGTATCCTTAGCCTCCAGGGCTGGACTTTGACCTTCTGCATTGACAGCAATGATTCGGAAGTGATACTCTGTACCTTCTCGCAGGTCTTCAGCAGTGAAGCTAAGTACATCACCTTTGACCTGACCAACAGGGGACCAAGTAGATCGAGCAGAAGGTCGAGATTCAATGATGTAAGAAGTAATAGGGGTACCACCATCACTTTCTGGTGGCTTCCATGAAAGACTCACAGATTTTTGTGTCAAATCATTCATTTCTAGAGGTCCTACAGGTCTTGTTGGTTTTTCTACAAATAAAAGATGATATATATATACACATATGAATCTACAAATGAAGGGAGGCAAGAACCATGGAAATATTATTACATAAAGAGACAAATCTGTGGTTCTCATCTCTCCTTTTTTTTTTTTTCCTAGACCTGCCAGTTTTATACTACATTGCTTGAATGAAATCTCCATTTCATTTGTTGGCTGTAATATGTGTTTGTGTGTACCTCTCCTGAGAAAGAACATTTGGTAGAAACATCAGTCCTGTGTATTGATCCAATTATGTAAAAAACAGTCATTTGACCCTTTAAATATATTTTTTTTTCAACAATAACTTGAATAAATTTGACTGTCTTTAGTAGTTTCTGTACAATCGATGCCAGTTACTTATACATCTATTACAATTGAGTCAAGACCACAGTCTGCACTAGTAAGTAAAGGTGCTGGAGGAAACAATCCAAAAGGCACATCACAGCAATCTGGATGAAATACATAGGCCTATACACAATGAGCTATGTTCTTTCTGATAAAGTTAACAGCTTTCTCTATAATCTCACACATTGTGATCATCTTCTTTTGTTTTAGATAGGATCCAGTCTTGATAATTGTAGCATAGGTAAATAAGGAGAATACAAAGAGAGAGAGAGAGAGAGAGAGAGAGAGAACTAGAGAGTATTAGAACAATGACATAATATCTATCTGTCTATATGATGTGCCCTTTACAGAATATTGTCTTCACTACCACTCTGTAAGGCTCTCGGTTCTGTACCACCTGCTCAGCTTCTCCTAGTGTAATTTTCAGAAGGTTTTTAATGTCATGTGTCCATCGTAGTTTTGGTCTGCCTATTCTTTTCTTTCCTGGAACTTTTCCTGCCATAGTTACTCTTTCTAAACCATTGCATCTTTTTATATGTCTGAAATATGTTAGTGTGCATATATTTATAGTTTTAAGGAGCCTTTCTTCTTCTATGTTCGGGTCTTTGTGGAAGTCTGCGTTGATTCGTCTTTCTGTCCATTATATTCTTAGGACCTTTCTATAACACTTCATTTTGAATATTTTCTTTTCCCTTTAAGATTTCATTGCCTACATCTCACAACATTATGTTGCCACTGGAGAGATATAGCTTTTTAATTGATGTAACTTTGTTTTTTCTGTTTGCCCCAGTGCCATAGATTTTTCATCTGTGAAAAATAAGGTTCATAATAACATGAAAATAAACTATTGAGAATAAACTCTTAACTATTTATGTGCAAATATATGTTACCATATGGACTTCTCATTTTGACAGAAGTGTCAGTCTCCAGCCAATCACTGTGGCCATGTTTATTTTCTGCACAAACTCTAAAGTAGTATTCACTTCCTTCTATGAGATTTCTTGTTGTAATAGTAGTCTTGTCAGGTGAACAGGTGTCCAGTTTTGTCCACTGTGTACGTGGCACTTCACGACGTTCTATGATGTAGCTTGTAAGGTCCGAACCCCCATTAGATACAGGTGGTTTCCAGGCCAAAGTAACAGTGGTTTTGTCAAGGTCAGACAAAATAATTGGACCAACAGGTGGTTGTGGTGGACCTAAGATAAAAATAAAATATATGCTACATCAAATTGATCCAATTAGTGCTCCTAAAACTGATAAGTAAACTTATCATTATAAAATTGTAGCAGTCAAATTAGAAGCTGTCAAGATGTTTAGGGTATGTGATGAGAAGAGCAAAACTTTAGCATTTAGTAACCACCAGAAAGGGTATAAGAGACAGAGGAAGACAAAGAGAGAAGTTGTTCGATGGGTTGTCACTGTGGAATGAGAGAATGCTACCAACTGAACTTATAAACAAGACAAAAGACAGAGAGTTATGAGAAACATGATCGCCTATGCTGTTTGGTATAGCACTTGATTGAGACAAAAAATCATAACTGAAGCTGGATAGAACATGCAAATTCAACTATTGGGAAGTCCTTGATGTTGGAAGACCCTGAAGTCCTTGATGTTGGAAGACCCTGAATGTCTTGATGTTGGAAGAAACTGAAGTCCTTGATGTTGGAAGACTTTGAAGTCCTACAGGACAAGCATATTCAACTATTGAGAAGTCCTTGATGTTGGAAGACCGTGATGTCCTAAAGGTATTAATGTATAGGACCTATTACATTTTTTTCACCAATCTCAAACTCCCACTGGATATCTTTTATAGTACAATGGTCTTACTAGATTTCCAGCAGGATGTAGCCTAGAGAATGGAAATGCATTGTTGTTGTTCCTATGCCAGACACATCCGACTTCAGTGGCAGTAACTAACATGTTCAGTGATTTACCATTTCCAATAGCAGTGGATTTTCATTACTATATCACTAATAAGCCAGCCATATGAGAGAACTGGTTTCCATACTTGCATGTTGAGCACCAACCCCACAGCTAACAACCATATCAAACATATTTGACCATTTTGTCCCTGGTCTTGTAGCCATAAATACCTACTTATAATAATACAATTTTGCATCTCATAGATTGAAAAGTGCCCAAACATACACACGTGTTCATACATTTATCTTTAGTTGAATGAGAAGTACCCAAACATACACACATGTTCATACATTTATCTTTAGTTGAATGAGAAGTACCCAAACATACACACATGTTCATACATTTACCTTTAGTTGAATGAGAAGTACCCAAACATACACACATGTTCATACATTTATCTTTAGTTGAATGAGAAGTACCCAAACATACACACATGTTCATATATTTATAAATAACCAAATGGTCAGAGGGTGTCCGACAAAGTGGATGGTGCCGCAGTAACCTAATGAACAAATAGTAACGCAAAATGAGGCAAACAGGTTACTAAAACACTTACCTAGCCTATTAATAAAAATATATTTAAAAAAAAAAACATACAATAAAACTAAACAGGACAATTCTCAACGTATCGGCTCAAATTGAACCTTTTTCAAGAGACAAACAACAGAAAACGACAAAATAAAAAACAAAATAGATGTCTATATTTCATCAAGCCCCCGTCTCCATAATAGCGCAGGGATGGCAACGCATCTAGTAAAAGTGAAAATGCGTGCATTCATTATAAACAAACCGAAAGTGGGAAATTAGAGACACTATAGATGAGTGCAAGAATAATAAAAGAAAAAGATAAGAAAAATACCCCTTTTGTCACTCTATCAGACAGGCAGGTTTTAAGAACATAGTCACAACAGGAACGACTGAAGGGAACAGATACAGATGGGGACGTGAGAAAATATTCATGTGACAACCTAGCAAGGCTTGGAAACAACGATCCTGATAACAATACTGTGAACAGAGAACCATGGTCAGCTACGCCAACAAGAATGGCATATGACAATGATAGATGAGTAATGATGAGGTTGTGTGGTGGTGGGGTGAGTGGGTTTGGGGAAGGAAGGATAGAAGAAGAATCAACATTTGAAAACGCATGGAATGAATGTGAAACCAAATATAGACATAAACATATATATAAAACCAAACCTAAACATACATAGAAATGTAAACACACACCAAGAGTCAAGAAATAAACACATAACAAGATGGACACAGATGTGTGAAGGATACCCACACAAAATGCACAGGCATGTAAATGTATCCACACACAGGAAAGGGCTCACACCAGAATAGGTATACACATTGACACAGAATGGAGATACGTGCATTAACATAAAAAAGCGCTCACATAAATATACATATATATATGTATACATAAATATGAACATTCATGCACATAAACACTTTCTCGCATAAATAATAACATTATTTATGCGAGAAATTTAATAACATTTTATTATTCTTGCACTCATCTATAGTGTCTCTAATTTCCCACTTTCGGTTTGTTTATAATGAATGCACGCATTTTCACTTTTACTAGATGCGTTGCCATCCCTGCGCTATTATGGAGACGGGGGCTTGATGAAATATAGACATCTATTTTTTTTTTTATTTTGTCGTTTTCTGTTGTTTGTCTCTTGAAAAAGGTTCAATTTGAGCCGATACGTTGAGAATTGTCCTGTTTAGTTTTATTGTATGTTTTTTTTAAAAAATATATTTTTATTAATAGGCTAGGTAAGTGTTTTAGTAACCTGTTTACCTCATTTTGCGTTACTATTCATATATTTACCTTCAGGTTTCTTAGGTTTAATAAGAGCATCTGTCTCACAAGCTTCTCCATAACCAACTTCATTTTTAGCTGCAACAGCAAAATAGTAGCCAACATTCTCTTTGAGATCAGCAACCTTGAAGGATGTGTCCAATGACTTAAGCTCAGTCACCTTCTTCCAGTTATCAGACAATTCCTCACATTTCTCCACACGATATCCAGTAATCTTTGAATTTCCATTGTCAGTAGGTGGTTTCCACTCCAGTGTGACATAATCTGCTCCAATTCTTGCAGCTCTCAGATCTTGTGGTGGACCAGGTGGTGCTGCAAGACAATGAAATTGTAAATGTAACAGACATATACTAGAATGTAATAGCAACTGAAGTTCTTGTTTGGAACCCGTGTCCCACTATTTCATTATTTCCTTGGCTATGTTTTTCAGTTAATGTTTATCATTTATTAATTTAAATATACATTTATTTAGGGTTAGTTATGTAAAACATAACTATTAGGGTTAGTTATGTAAAACATAACTAACCTTAACAAATATGAATATTTAAATTAATTATTGATATAATTTTTAGATTAATTAATCCTAAAATAAACAGGGAGACATGAGTTTCAAACAAGAACCACATATGATTAACATAACCCTTCATAATTAAATGTACTGTTTATTGTGACTAGCAGAATGTCATTGTGAAGTAAGTAGTTTTACAACTGCAATCACATGTAGCTACTTCCATTATGGTATAACGATGGTAGCATAAATCTATTTATGATGTTGTGATCAGCCTAGAATTCTTTTGATGTAGTGATCTTCTAGACAATATTTTACATTTAGTTAGGTTGCTATTGCTTTATCAACTGTCCAGATACACAATTTTCTGCAGCGGAAATTGAATCTGGCACCTTGACCATCAAGACGAGCTCTGTAACTATCCACATAATACCATTATGGTTTATATAAGAAAAGTTAAAAATAGTAGGAAATACCAGTGTTCCAAAGTACCCTTTGTTATTCACAGAAAATTAATGGATGTAGTTATAAGTAGCAGGAGATACCACTAGTATCCCTTGTTGCTCTCAGAAAACTAATAGATGTTGTTACAAGTAGCTCAGGCAAAAAGAAACAGACACACCAACAAAAAGGAGTTGTCATTTTTTTATACCTAAAAAAAGAACAAAAATAACTTATTGATTGGAAAGCAATAAAACCTAGAATAATATCATAAAAAAATCAGAAGGCAGTAGATGGGATTTGAACCAGGTCCATTCAGCCAGCACATATTCACCTCACCCCTGGGTCAACACGTTTTCCAAATTTGACAACACCATTCCTCAGGAAAACATGTTGACTCAAGGTGTAAGGTGAATATGTTCCAGCACAATGGATCTAGTTCAAATTATGTGTATTGTCTCCTGATTTTTCCTGTAACTCCTCGATGCTTCCTATTTACAGAATAATATCAGTAAAACATTTAGAATTGGCATAAACAAATACAAGTCAAATTTCCAATGACACGCTCTACATGCTGGAATATAACTAATAATGTGAGCTTTATTACTTACTGATTTTCTTGGTGGGTTTGGCAGTTTCCTTGCCCTCCAGGGGAGCACTTTGACCTTCTGCATTGACTGCAATGACTCGGAACAAGTATTCTGTGTCAAGTCGAAGGTCAGGAACAGTGAAGGATGTTTCTTCACCCTTGACCTTGCCAACCTGTGTCCAATTTGAGCGTGTAGCTGGTCGTGATTCAATGATGTATGCTGTTAATGGTGAACCTCCATCACTATTTGGAGGCTTCCAGGTGAGGTCAGCAGTGGATTCAGTCACATTTGAAATAGAAAGTGGGCCCACAGGCTGTGATGGCTTATCTGAAAATTTGACATATAAGAATACCGGTAGTCATCATCTAGCAAGAGTTAATATGATAGCTTCTGTCAATGTATATTCTAGGACAATTGGAAATCTTAAAAATTGATGAAGCTATAATTTTTGTAATCTATTTGTCTTTTCAAATAAAACATTGACCAATCTTAGGAGTCATTTGAAAAACAATAGACAGTTTTCAAATATAATGATGACTTATTCATTTATGCCAGAGGTAAGAATTATGAAACTTCTGCATTTGTATTCAAACTCCTTCACATTAGTAGGAACTAATCCAGAGAATGAGAATGTGCTGTATTATGGTTTACAGCTAGGCTGTGACACCTGCACTTATAGACACATGTGACTTCAGCATGACTTCTGGGTCATTTTGATTCACTATGGTATGGGACAACCAACCATATCCTCCAAAACCACCTAGGTTACCTCTCTGATATACATGGCAGGTCACAGTATTTCTATTCTTTGCATCCCTTTTGGACCAAGTTAACACAGATGATGTATGGACCAAGTTAACACTCTGGTGATTTGTGGAACAATTATACAGACCAGTAAGGAATATAGATTAGATATCAATATACAAAAAACAAAAACTACAGTAATCAGCAAAATCAAGAAGCCTGAGCTAAGTTTACAAATACATGGTAAGATACTGCAGTCAGTCAACAGTTATTTGGAAAATATGAATAAAAATAATGGTAGGTGTGACACTGGATAAAAAAAAGGAATAGAAATGACAAAAAGAGCATTCAATTACATGACAAAAATATGAGGATTCACATAAATAATTTGTAAAAAAACCTGAAAGTTGTCAATTGCTACTTATTTAAAAATTATACATTTGAATTGGTCACATGTTTAAATATGATGTGGTCACATGTACACAATGAGCATGCATTTGGAGGAGAGAATTGTTGTCTTTAGTATGTGGATCAACATATGGATGATGCGAGACTTGAACTTTAAACAAGACTATATCCAGAAGAATAAATTCATTTGAAAGGAAGTACTAAAGAATGATCATATGAATACAATGGACAAAGAAAAAAGTAACATTGAAATTTTGAAATTACTGTAACTAAATGAAGGGTGGCTTCTAAATACCATCATCCTACAGTACTTTGGACACTTAAAGGAACATGTTGGTATCAAAAGGCTGATTCTGGAGGGCAGAGTGCCAGGAAGGAGAAAAAGAGGAAGACCAAGATGATGGACCAGCTGATATCGAAGAATGTATCAACATGTCTTTGGCCAATGCAGGCCTACTTGCACAGGACAGAGAGGCATCAAGAGTATACACGATAAAGACAACATTCTAGAAAGAATATGTCACTTGTTATAGTATGTGGATATAAAAAAGGGAATTAGTAAATGTTATGGATAAATAAAGAGGCGCTAGGAAAACTAAAAATGAAAAAATAACAAAAGTGAATAAACATTAGAATTAAAAATATGAAACTTTGATGAAATTCTAACAATGTGTGAAGAAATTTGAGATATTAGTAGAAAGATTTTCTTCTTTCATTCTCAAACATCTAATAGTTAGCAGGATGTAGACTGGGGAATGCAATGTTGTGTCATAATTTACAGTTTTTCTGTGATATCTGCACCTTTCAGCCTGACACAGCTGGCTTAGTATTATTATAAAACAAAACTTTATCAACTTACCATGAGCACTTCTCATTTTAATAGAAGTCTCCGTCTCCAGCCAGTCACTGCGACCATTTCTGTTCTCTGCACACACACGGAAATAATATTCTGTCCCCTCAATGAGATTACGAGTCTTGATTAAAGTCTCAGATGGTGGACATGTGTCTAGTTTAGTCCACTGGGTCCTTGTGGCTTCACGTCGTTCAATGATATAGCCAGTCAAGTCTGAACCTCCATCACTTAGTGGTGGTTTCCAGGAGAGAGTTAATGAGGTTTTGTCAAGGTCACTCAGAGATAAGGGTCCAACTGGTGCTCCTGGTGGGCCTAGACAAGGTATGAAAATGTTTTTAAACCTAAATAATATAGTAATCAACAGAATTGACAGCATTTTCAGGCAGTTCTACAATGAATTATTTTATCATGATTAGCTGAGTCTTATTCTTTCTACATTCATTCTCACTTCTGCAGATTAGTACGATGTAGCCCAGAGAACAAAATGTGCTGTGTCATAGTTTACAGCTTGACTAAGATATCAATGCCTTTCAAGTCTGACACATCCTACTTGTTTAGCTTCTGGGTCACTTTGATCCACTATGGATTGAGACAGTCAACACACACCCTAAATCCTCCTTAGCCACCTCTTATGACATGTGTGGTAGGTAACAGTGTTGCTGTTTAAAAAAAAATCAAATCTTTTTTAGGGATGCGGTGTGGTCGAAGATGGAAGATGTGTTGACTCAAGTTGTGAGGCAATTGGGTGCCATTTGAGCAGACGTGGTTAAAATCCTGTTTACTGTATGATTTTCTTTATTACTAAATCATCAATGCTTCTATATTATATTATTCATTTACTATTCATATTTCAGACTGCAGAAACACATGGAAGACTTGCTGAGTGATATCAGAAATATTTAGAATTAATGACAACAGATTATCCCTGCAAGTATTAAAATATGTTCCATGTGGCAAAATAGAAGAAGACAAAGAGAGGCTCTCCATAGAGCAAACATCAAGGAAGAAATGATTAGAGATCTAAACAACTTGCAAGAATTACACAGAGCAGCATCACATAGCTAGAATTGGAGAGCACTAAATCTTAGATTTGTCACTGTACAAGATAATAGTACAAGATTTATATGATCTTAAAGAGAAGATTTTTGAACTTACCTTCAGGTTTCTTGGGTTTGATGACAGCATCTGTCTCACAAGATTCACCAAAACCGATCTCATTCTTGGCTGCCACAGCAAAATAGTAGCCAATATTCTCCTTGAGGTCTGTCACTTTATATGTTGTGTCTAATGACTTCAGGTCTGCCACTTTAATCCATTCCTCAGATTTTTCTTGGCACTTCTCCACACGATAACCTGTGATCTTCGAGCCTCCATTTTCTGTAGGTGGTTTCCACTCTATTGTGACATAGTCTGCTCCAACTCTGGCAGCTCGTAGATTACTTGGTGGACCAGGTGCAGCTATAGAAAAGTATATTTTGGCATTTATATTTCTTGAATGAGATGAAACTTTTACTTCTATAAAGTTAACTCTTTTACATGCCTGCTATAAAGTGAACTCTATTACATGATGTAGTTTTTTTCTTTCTAAAAATAAACCAATTGGACATATATTTCTGGGTCATTTTTACATTCACAATATTAAGGGTTGTTTCTGAGGAAAGCCATATGTTTCTCAATGGATCCTTGAAACCTTCAAGATTATACATAATTTGTAAGATACTGAAACTTGTAAAAGACTATTTTTGCCATAATAAATGTGAAAAAAAGTTTAGTGTGCATTTTTAAGTGTATATTTTTCTTATGTAGTTTCACTTAAGTTAGTTTCCTAAAATGAAATATTCAATATTGAAACTAGTTTTGTTTACTTACACAATCTGTTTTGGGTCATAAAAGCTCCTTTCCCTTCAGACCAAACATTATAAAGAAATGGGTACCACACCCATAGAAACAATTATAGGCCTATAATTTTCCAATTTTTAGAAACATATTATGCATCCTCATTATATCATTAGGTGCTGTGCCGGCCGGTGTAGACGATCATGGATCTCCACAGCTCTCTATCACTAGTACTATTAAATTGCATGCTCTAAGTCTATTTTTGTATGTCACCACGACTTTATTCTTGGGAGAATAATGCAGTAGTTTCCCCATTTCTTTCAACATCCATATGGGGGGGGGGAATACCTTGATTATTACAGATGCACTCTGTACCACACTGCCACTGTAACTTCTATGTGAGTGATATCACTTATACAGTCAGTAACATTATCACTTTTATGTGAGTGATATCATCCATACATTCTGAAACTTTATCACTTTTATGTGAGTGATATCACTTAACTTCTATGTGAATGTCATGACTTTATATAGCAAACATAAATCTTGAGCTGATTCCCATTTTTGTGTGATTTATTTTTCTCACAAACCACTAAACACAAGAAGCTAACAAAAGTACAAGTTTTTTTTACTGAAATGTCTCCAGTGATATGAGGAAATTGTCTGATGTGAGTCTCAAACTATCATAGTGATGTTACTTCTTTTTATTTACAGTTTCTCATGCACAGTAAGTCTGATTTTCTTGATAAATGTTGCTATATTAGAAAGGTCCTCAATACTCTCATACAGATTTCTGTGGATGTCTCTGTGGGCCAGCTCTCCACCCTCAACTGGTTTAGTGTAATGCAGTCTTTCAGAATATGTTCTGCAGTCTGTGCTGCCTGTGCAAATGAACACAGAGATAATGGAACCAGTCTTAGTCTATTTAAATGGCTGATCACTGCATTGTATTGTGTTCTACCCTGGTGTGAAAGATAACTTGTTCAGCTCTGTTGTGATAATGGTAGTTGTCTTTTGGGTGGTTGACTTTTCTAATAGTTTTGATGAGGATCCTCTTTTCCTGGTAGATAATATTTTGGTCTTTTTTTGTTCCAGTGTTGCTCCATCTGTTGCTAACATATCTGCATTTTTATATTTTAAATCAATGTTATGTTACATGTCCTTGAAAGATTTATGGTTACTTACTGATTTTCTTGGTGGGTTTGGCAGTTTCCTTGCCCTCCAGGGGAGCACTTTGACCTTCTGCATTGACTGCAATAACTCGGAACAAGTATTCTGTGTCAAGTCGAAGGTCAGGAACAGTGAAGGATGTTTCTTCACCCTTGACCTTGCCAACCTGAGTCCAGTTTGAGCGTGTAGCTGGTCGTGATTCAATGATGTATGCTGTTAGTGGTGAACCTCCATCACTGTTTGGAGGCTTCCAGGTGAGGTCAGCAGTGGACTCTGTCACATTTGAAATAGAAAGTGGGCCCACAGGTTGTGATGGCTTATCTGAAATGCCAAGAAAGAATGGTCATATTCATCATGAGATAATCTGACAGCTGCTTTCAGAATGTGGTTGCCAGATAGTAGAAATTATTATAGTCAAACTTATATAGTAATATATGGCCACAAATGGCCAAAATAATATCATTTAATATATTTAAAAATTTATCAAAAATAGAAAAATTATCAATTTAATGAACTTTCTTGATTGGCAAAAATTTGGCTATGAAATTATCAAATTCTAGAAACCCTATATCAGGAGTTGTACATTTCCTGAAAAACAAGTGAAAACTATTTATAGAAAATCAATATAACTAATTCACTCCAGAGTCTTATTGAAATCTGGAAACTTAAATGAGACGTGTTCTGTCCAAGTGGGTTTACTACATTATAAAATGTATATCAGAAGTTGTATTATAATTAAGTAAAGCAATTATTAAAGAACATTTATGCCCTGAAGTCATCAGAGGAAGTCACCATAGGCATTCAAACATGCATTTCATTATCTGGATAGATGGTGAATTTCGTCTAAGAAGACTTCCTTTGCTCATTGAACTATTTCATCACCACTGTCATGACATCATCAGAGTGGAATCATTGTCTCTTAAGAACTTTTCTGAGGGTCCAAACAAAAACAAATGAAAGCCACATGACAATAGGTCAGGGCTGTAGGCTGGATGTGGCAGAACTTCCCACTGTTTTAAAGAAAACACTTCCTGCACAATATTCGTGACATGTTGGTGAGCATTATCATGTAACAGAATGTCATTGCATGACAGCATGCCATATTGTGAATTCTTGATAGCTGTATAGTCTTTTGGTAGAAACATTGATGTGTTTATTTTTTCTGTGTGTTTCTAGTAATGATCAAATTTCATGACATGTTTCCAACCTTTCTCTTGTTATTTCTCTATAATTTAATTATTGTATACTGTTTTAGTGTAATATTTTTTTTTAAATTGCTAAAAATCTTTGTTTTTAGTACGGTCTTGGAATTTAAAAAAAAATAAATTTGTCAATATTAGCTTACCATAAGGACTTCTCATTTTAATAGAAGTCTCTGTCTCCAACCAGTCACTGCGACCATTTCTGTTCTCTGCACACACACGGAAGTAGTATTCTGTCCCCTCAATGAGATTACGAGTCTTGATTAAAGTCTCAGATGGTGGACAAGTGTCCAGCTTGGTCCACTGGGTCCTTGTGGCTTCACGCCGTTCAATGATATAGCCAGTCAAGTCTGAACCTCCATCACTCAGTGGTGGTTTCCAGGAGAGGGTCACTGATGTCTTGTCAAGGTCACTCAGAGATAAGGGTCCAACTGGTGCTCCTGGTGGGCCTGGACAAGATATTAACACATTAAAAAAATATTGAATTGTAGACGTCAACAAATAAAAGCTAGAGCAACATATTCAAATAGCATACAAGTTCTTGACATTATATCCTATAATTTATATTGGCCCTATTGAAATCATGCAGTTATCAACTAAATGGTTAAAACTTATACCGCCAAATGGTTACAATATTTCATGTTATTGGATGTCTTTATACAAAATGGTGGCAAATACATTCTACATACAAATACAAATCCAATTTGAGTAGAAGGTTTTCTCTCTAGACATTGCATAACTGAAAGTTGGAGTCTACTTGGCAACCTCTGGAGAAACCTTCATTGAGAATACATTTCACATATGAAACAAGAGTTTCATAGATCATAATTCAAGATGATCAAAACAAGCAAATGCCTTGGTATTTTTGTGCAAATCTTGTATACATCTCATTAGTCTTTCATCAAGTGTTGTTTTTTTGGGTCCAAATCATTTCCTTTCAAAATCACAGATAAATATTTTCTCATATTGTAACAATTTATTTGTTTAACTTTGATACTGTGAAGTATCTTGTGTGTAGTTTATTGGAGGCAAAGATGTGAGCATGCATAATTTGCAAATTAAATTGATTTCCAAGTAAAACTGAACTGAAGTAAATATTATTTACATAAGTGTGAAAGTGTTTAAATGGAATAAAATAGTACTTCTGTGATCAATAACATGCCATCCAGTACAATAATGGTCATGTATAGAGTGGTTTATTTTAGGTCACTGTGGGTTCGCCACAATTTGGTTTCTTAAGATGCTTCTATGGGTCAGACTGTCTCTCTGTGACCAGGGAAGCTGGGATAGTCCTGCAATGTTTTTTTTTTACCCTTGTTGTTTGTTTTGCGGCTGCATGTTTCAACATCATTTTGGCAGTTTATGATTTCAGGTGTTTGGTGCACATATTTGATTGTGTAATGTAAACACTCCATGTCTCAAGTCCCCTGCAATTGGGGAGGCATTTTCTATGGTATGATAATGATGGCAGTATCTTGTGATACTTGCCTGATTGCTGCTTTTCAAGAGACTTCCCAAATATTTGTTTTGTTTTGAAGAATATGAAAATGAACATATTGTAATGTCAAAATATTAATGTCTGTGTTGTCATCTTGGTGGAAGTAGAAGTCTATATTTAAAATACTACTGATAACTATGAATCATACTTTACTTGTTGTGTTTTATGTTTTGTAGTATATCTATGCTTTTTTATATAATATTTATTTTCATATCTGTGTAACTATAAACCCATAATTGATCTTTGGATCTTATTGAACTTTCTGGTAATTATACATTATAACTGCATCTTAGTATTCTGAGAAAAGAAAAAACTTACCTTCAGGTTTCTTGGGTTTGATGACAGCATCTGTCTCACAAGATTCACCAAAACCAATCTCATTCTTGGCTGACACAGCAAAATAGTAGCCAATATTCTCCTTGAGGTCTGTCACTTTATATGTTGTGTCTAATGACTTCATGTCTGCCACTTTAATCCATTCCTCAGATTTTTCTTGGCACTTCTCCACACGATAACCTGTGATCTTCGAGCCTCCATTTTCTGTAGGTGGTTTCCACTCTATTGTGACATAGTCTGCTCCAACTCTGGCAGCTCGTAGATTACTTGGTGGACCAGGTGCAGCTATAGAAAAGTATATTTTGGCATTTATATTTCTTGAATGAGATGAAACATTTTCTTCTATAAAGTTAACTCTTTTACATGCCTGCTATAAAGTTAACTCTCTATTACTAAGTAACCCTAGTCTCAGATTTGGCTCTTATAGTATTTCCTCATTTGTTCATCTAGCAGTAAATTATAAATAGTAATAAATATCAATGATATAAACAAAAAATTCCCTAAACTACATAATTTCATTATCATCATTTGACGCAGTGAGCATCATTAAAAACATGTTTCTGAGGAAATCGTAGTAGATATAGCTATAAAGATGAAATGTTTCTGATGAAATCATAGTAGATATAGCTATAAAGATGAAATGTTTCTGAAGAGATTGTAGTAGATATATTTATAAAGATGAAATGTGTCTACAAAAACTGTCTTCAAAAGCAGCATGTTCATGTGTTATATCTGCTATACACTCATGTACTCATATATGGAGTTTTGACCTTAATGACAGTTAATATTTTCAAAAACATTGTTATTCTTCTTCAGTGTTTATTCTCAAACTCCCGCTGGATCTCTCTTGTAGCAGAACAATGGTTCTACTCGATACCCAGCAGGATATAGTCCAGAAAATTAAAATGCTTTGTGTCACTGTTGTATTTCTGTCAATGGCCCAACACACCTGTCATCAACAGACATTTTCATTCAATTCTGCGATACTTTATAGTAAAAAAAAGAGAAAAGTCAACAGAAAATAGTTAGATAGAGGTAGGTCCAGATAACTCTTCATCTACTATGCCATATCAACTATTAGTGGGATGGCCAGTTCTTTTTTTGCTGTGTTTATGTCCCCTAACTCATTTACAGCTCAGTCGACTGGAGGTGTGGTTGTGTCAAGCAAGAAATCACAACCCAGTTTTTTATGTTCCTACGTGGTTTCGAATCTGTCACGCTGTAAACTTGATAAGAAGTAAGCTCACCATCAACTAGGTTACCACACTCCTCAATATAATTAGTTAGACAGACCTATAAATATACACTGATGTTCATCTATCTGGTTGTTACAAATATACACAAACTACAATTATAGAAATAAACTAGATTTGTGTGTAACTAACATTATTAAAAAAGTTATTTTTTTAAATGACACATCAATAGACTTACTTATTTTTTTGGATGGCTTTGCTGTATCTTTGCCCTCCAATGGAGCACTTTGTCCTTGATCATTGACTGCTATGACACGGAACAGATATTCAGTGTCAAGACGGAGATCAGGAACGGTGAATGCTGTTTCATCACCTTTGACTTTTCCTGCTTGAATCCAGGTTGAGCGGCCTACAGGTCGTGATTCAATAATGTATGATGTTAAAGGTGAACCTCCATCACTCTGTGGGGGTTTCCACATCAGATCAGCTGAATCTTCTGTTACATTATTGATGACTAATGGTCCAACTGGCTGTGATGGTTTATCTGTTAAGTAACAAAAAATATAGAATATTTGTATATCTGTATACAATATATATATACAAACAGGGTAGGCAGGAGGCAAAGACACATGATTTTAACTTTTTAGCATATTCTGACAACTAGACCTTACTATTCACTATATTGATTGTATATGTAAAATTGCCAACACTAACGAAAAGGAAACACTACTATTTTCATAGATGATCAACAAATTACACAGGTGAAAGAATCCATTTATCTTGTAAGCATCATATAATCAAATGAGAAAAACACCAAAGAAATCCAACATTGATGAAACATAGCATACCAGATCTTAGGACAGATGTCATCTAATTTCAAAAAAAATATATATCAACATAAACATCAAAACTGCACTATACAAAATGATTATCATACCATCACTATACTACTAATGTCAAACATAGATACTAACAACAAAAGCCAAAATAAAACTTGTTACAACAGAAATTACTTGACTACATAGAATTCGCAGGGTAACAATAAGAGGTAATAACAGAAATGAAGACATCAGAAGACTAACAAATAAGGCCAAATCCTGAATTGCATCAGAAGACAACAGATTAAGTGGTTTTCACATGCTTCTAGACTACTAACAGATTGTGCCCCTCAAAATGCATTACTAGACAGGTACAATGGGTACAAAGCCAGAGGCAGACCATGCAAATGATGGATTACAGAAATAAAAAGGTATGAAGCATATACAACACACATATATGAAGCACACAAAAGGTAGTCTCCAAAGAACTCTTCTATCCCTGATACTGCAAGGCATAAAAGGGTATAAAGCAAAAAAGGAAAGACTATAATTATATGAATGTAACCAGTATATTAACACTTATAAAACACCAGATCTCATTACAACTATAACGTTATTAGTTTCAATCTAAAAAAACAGTTTGCCTGCTGATATAACATGATTGATAAAATTGGTAGAGTTAAAACTAACAACAAATATAATTTCTGCTATGAATGTTCATTTACCAAATGGACTCTTGGCTGTTGTTGGTTTCTCAGCTTCCAAGGCATCGCTCTGTCCAGCTTTGTTCTCAGCAATGACCTTGAAGAAATATTCTGTGCCCTCAAGCAGATTAATAACCTTGAACTCCGTAGAAGATCCATCTACTTTACCTGCAGGAGACCAGGTTGATTGCTTGGGTTCTTTCTTCATAATAATATAACCAGTAACTGGGGATCCACCGTCATCACTTGGAGGCTTCCAGGTCAGTAGAACTGAGTCCTTCTGGATATCTGTGACTGTTAGAGGTCCAGTTGGTTTAGAAGGTTTATCTGTGGAGTTACAACATAGACAAATACTAATATATAATAAATTATATAAAAATAAAATAATGATAAAAACATTAGAGGAAGACATTGAAAGACGTACTACAAGAAACAAACACTTCAGTATTATATAAGTATTATAGCATAAAGTTAATAAAATAGACTGAAAAAATGTTTTGACTAAAAGACTTAGATAAAAAAATACAGAGGGCAAATTAGTTTAACTAATAGGCCTAATGTAAATGAACTAGGCTATTGATTACAAAAGTATGAAGACCAAATTCTAACCAAAATTCATACCAAATCTATGATGCAATGATATAATAGTTGGGAAAACAGCAGAAATTGTTATAGAACTGTTAACATATATAAAAATGAATGGCACATAGTAATGATGACCAAATTGTTACTAAAATCACAAATAAGTCACCCACATCCACAGTGATTCTGTCAGATTTCCAAAGCATGCTGCATGATATAAATATGCTTTATAAGAAAAGAGTAGGTCACTTTTCTCAACAATACACAAAGTGTTACATGGATCTACTGTCCAGATCATGCTGAGTTAGAGGCAATAAAAAAGCTGATGAATTGGTGGCTAAAGCTTTAGTGGAAGGCACTGTGATAAGAACATAAATGGCTGAATTAATTAGGGCTTACAATCATGGATACACTGAATTCATATTGGCCAGCAGCAAGACGACACAACATGAGAATTAAAACACCATGAGGAAGATGATTGAAGGAGTTACCGATGTCCTGAGATGTCATACTATTTTCTATCAAGTGACCACATGTACCATAGCCTGAAAATTGATCCTGATTCAATCCTGCATACCTAACAGCAAAATCAGAGAAAAAAATGATGGAAGGCCAACACTTCAATGATGAAGAAGAGGTTGATAGAGTCATTGTATATGTATATTGAGAATGATAGATATTGGAGTGACTAGACAAGAGGGAAGAATTTATATAATTTCTAGCAGACAAGAGGGGAGAAAGTGTATCATATGTGAAAAGATCAGAAGAACCTATAATCAACAACTGACTGGGACACTTAGCTCAACATTGACATTCTAAGATAGCTGAAGGAATGGCAAGTAGAGTCTTTACGGGAATGAAGCAAGTAATGCTGGTTCCAAAAGAATCACAAATACAGTATTTGAATGTATCTAGATGTCATTGAGGAATATGTACTTACTTATCTGTCTTTGAGGAATGACTGTGTCAGACTTTAATGGTTCTCCAGCACCAACGTCATTGACTGCTGAAACTCTAAACAAATACTGCTGGTCCTCTTTCAAATCTTTCACTGCATAACTTGTTGTCTTCGCATCCACTGAATCCAATGGTGTCCATGTTTTACCTCCATCAGAAGACTGGTCAAGTGAATAAGATGTGACCTTTGATCCACCATCTTTTTTGGGAGGAGACCACGTCATGGTGACAGAGTCTGCCAAGATTTTGGAGAATTTGATTGGACCAATTGGCTGTCCTGGCACAGCTATAATTATGGAAGAAACAAATGTAATCATTGAGAATATAGAAACTCAAAGTCATTTATAGGCTAAGTAAAGTTTTAGTTTGGCAGGCAGACATTTTACTCTTAACTTTCCACATCGATTATGTAATGTCTCATTTCAGATTCAAAGCACATTTTATATTTGCATTTGGTCTCAAAAGATAAATTAATTATATTGTTGCTTATGTTATGTACAACTTTAGGACTTAGTAACATAATTACTTCTTGTCTTGTGATAAGTAACAATTAACACAAGATGGCACCTGTGTGTTGTTGGTGACTAAAACAGGAACAAAGGAAAGTAACACTGACTAGTAACACATGCTGTAAGAGAGAACTAAGGAAGTTTGGGAGTGGAGTTTGCCATCCCCAAAAGTCTAAGTAACTCAAAAGTCAATCTATCCTTATTAACCAGCCAGCAGACTCACCAACCTTCTACTTGAGAGCATGGCACACCACCTCTACACCAGACCTGGCATTCCACTCACCAGGCTTGGAATTGAACATCACACGTGTCGTTGGAAAGCAGCTTGGAGGTAGTGACCACAGACCAGTATTTCTGGAAATCCACAATGAATTTACCAAGGACAGCAGCACGCTCTCTAGGTGGAACTATAAAAGGGCAGACTGGAAAATGTACCAGCATTTAACCAGTGTTCTAGCTAAGGACATGAACTTGGACAAAGACATCAATAGATCAGTGAGTGAATTTAATAGATGTATACTGCACGCAAAAACTACAAACCCTACTGGAATGATGAACTGGAAAAGCTGGAAAATGAGATGGAAACATCTAGACAGCAGGCTGAGAACAGACCTAGCCAAGAACATCACAACAAATATCAGCAAACAAAGGCTAAATTTCAAAGAGCCAAGTTACAAGCCAGACGGAGCAGCTGGAAAGAAAAAACAGAGTCGCTGAACCTAGAAAGAGATACTAGGAAATTATGGAAACTTGTAAAACAACTAAATGATGAAGGTACAGGGAGAAATACCAGGATCACACTTTATAAAGATAGAAACATTTTAACAGGTAAACATGCAGCTGATTACTTTGCAGATGCCTTTGCAGAAGACAATAACATCAAAGTCAGCCCAGACAAACAACAGGAGGTTCGAGAGAACCAGCAAAACATTGGACAAGGCGAACCTATACCTGAAGTCATGGAGGCACCAATCACAATGAGAGAACTGGAGCATGCTATATCCAAATTAAAAAGTCCCCTGGAGCTGATGGAGTGTCCAATGAAATGATTAGAAACCTGGGAATTGCAGCAAGAGCAAAGCTACTGCAGATCTTTAACACAAGCTGGTCCACAGGTAATGTACCACAGGTGTGGAGAGAAGCAATAATGATACCACTCCTCAAATCAGGAAAAGATGGCAACACAGTCTCCAGCTACAGGCCCATCAGCCTCACAAGCTGTCTATGTAAAACAATGGAACGCATTATCAATCTTAGGATGAAGTGGTACCTTGAAAGTGAAAACCTTCTGGTATCACAGCAAGCAGGTTTCAGACAGTGCTACTCTACTGAAGATCAGGCAACCTACCTCTCCCAAGAGATTGAGGATGCCTTCCAAGAAAAGAAATTGATACTAGCAGCATGGATAGACCTCAGGAAAGCATTTGATAAGGTCTGGAAAGAAGGGCTCCTAAAGAAATTGCGAAATTGCAGGGTTAGCTCAAGAATGTACAAATGGGTAAAAGCATACCTGCATAATAGAAGAGCCAGGGTACAATTAGATGGTCGTGAGAGCATGAAAGTTATACTGCGTCATGGAGTCCCCCAAGAAGGAGTCCTGTCACCCACACTTTTCTTGGTTTACATCAATGACCTAGTTGCTGAACTACCACATGGGATCAAAGTGGCAATGTATGCTGACGACCTGGTGCACGGAAGAACATGCAACAGTGGCCAATAAACAAATACAAAGAGCTATCGATGCCCTAACCTTATGGGCAAATAGATGGTGCATCAGCATTAACACAGATAAGTGCAGCACTACACTCTTTACCCTCTCACCAAAACAAAAAGCTGGTCGTATCAAGATAGATGGAGAGCTCTTGAAAGAAGACAAACAACCCACATACCTCAGAGTTACTTTTGATGATAAACTGACATGGAAGCAGCACATAAACAAAGCAACAACAAAAGCCAGGAGGAAGTTAGCTATCCTGAGAAAACTAAGTGGAACCACATAGGGAGCCAGTGGAAATATACTCGGTAAAGTTTACCAGCAAGGCATAAGACCACACCTGGTTCAGCTGCGTGGTGTCCTTCATCAAACACCACATTACAAGATCTAGATAAAGTGCAAAACCAGGCACTTAGAATAATGTTGGGAGAAATCAATGAAATCAACTCCCATAGCAGAGATGCAGAAAATGGGAAGAATGCAAACACTTGGTGAACGCAGAGACACAAAAGTACTAATTCAAGCAGAAAAGTTTCAGTGTATGCCAAGTCATCCAATGAAGGAAAGATTCCAAAATCTAGCAATGGGGCAACTGAAAAGGAGCAGCTTTATCCATGAAGCTAAATGACTCCATAGACAACTTACAGACCTACCTGAAGTTGACAGCCCCTTAAGGTCTGTACCAGAACAAATCCCGTGGAGTGAAAGCCATGGAATGCCAATATACATTCAGACCCATGTGAAAGGAATACTAAGCGAGAACGAACAGAACAGTGTACAGCGAATGACAGTCACCCTCAGTTTCCTGGATGAGGAATATCCACAAGATATATGGGTCAGAGTGTACACAGATGGGTCAGCACAGAATGCTGTGAGGAATGGAGGTGCAGGTGTATATATAGAATATCCACACAAGCCTAGAGATACAATCAGAACACCAACAGGAAAATTCTGCAATAATTATGATGCAGAAATCCAGGCAATTAGTGTGGCAGCTAAAAAACTGCTGAACTCCAACTCTGGCCTACAGCCTGTGGTATTCCTGACAGATGCAAGGTCAGTGCTTCAAGCTCTCCAGTCTGGAAAACTAACAGACTTGAAAAAACTACTTAGCGAATTGTCTTACCAGTATAGGGTAACCATGCAGTGGATACCCTCTCACTGTGGAATACCAGGAAATGAAAAAGCAGACCAACTGGCTAAGGAAGGTGCTGCCGAAGACCAACCAGATATACCAATCAACTACCATCAGAAAAAACAGATGATCAAGTAAATAAGAAAGCCACAAACACTAACACAAGATGACTATCACATTATGAACAGATCAGAACAAGTTATAATTCTACGTCTCAGAACAGGACACAACCGACTCCGCAGTCACATGTATACAAAGTTCAAGAATGGCAACACGGGCATGTGTACATGTGGACAGGCAGCACAGAGTGCCAAACATATACTTCAAGAGTGTTCTGAGCATGAAACGCTGAGGCAGACATATTGGCCAGAGGAAACAACACTGGAATCAAAGCTCTATGGGACACTGTATGAACTACAAAAGACAGTGAGTTTTATTAAGGAGACAGAATTACAGATATAGACATGTTTCAAGTGAATGAAAGAAGAAGAAGAAGAAAAAGTCAATCTGAAGTATGATGCACCAGCTGAAAGAGATAAATGGCAGCCTATCTGCAAAACTTGATATAATAAATTCTGTTCTCTGGACTACAATGTGCAAGCCAACAGAAATTTGAGACTGAATTCAGAAAAAGAACACAAAGCATGGAACAGGCTTAAATAAAAATTATTTGTTATATTTGAATTCATTATCAAGTATTCAAAATAACAAACAATTATGAAAAATTTAGATGATGGAACATTTATTAAAATTATTAATTTACCTGCTTCATAAGCTCTAGATTAGTTAGAAATAGTAATGGACAGCAAAAGTAAAGCAAATTATTAATTATATAAGGCAATCAAAGTAGCAGATTATATTTGTGATTCTGATGTAGCAGCAGTTATTTAAAAATCAGGCTTAATGGGGCATCTCATCAGCCAAGTCTAAGTAGGGGATGATGGATTACAGCCAAGTCTGAGAATGGACATCTCATGAACCAAGTCTAAGTAGAGGACATCACATCAAACAAGTCTAAGTTGAGGGATCTCATCAGTCAAGTCTAAGTAGAAGACATTTCATCTGTCAAGTCTAAATTGGGATATCTCATCGGCCAAGTCTAAGTAGGGGACATCTCATAAGCCAAGACTAAGTAGGGAACATCTCATTAGCCAAGTCTAAGTTGGGGCCATCTCATCAGCCAAGTCTAAGTTTGGGGCATCTCATCCACCAAGTCTAATATGGGGGTATCTCATTGGCTTAAGTAGGACAAAAAGGAAGATAATCTAGTTAGTACTTGCAATATTTATGTGGACAGGAGTAAATGAAGGTTCTACTAATTCCTGCAGACTCTTGCCATAGAAAACACCTGGTGTCAACAATGATCTGAATGAAAGATCACCTCTTGACTGTGAATCTTTATCTGATGATGATCTACACTTAAAACTGTTGCATAGCTCACTCAATTAAATACATTATTTAAGTGCACAATAAGCAATCCACAGAAAAAGAGATTAGTGTTTGCTACATTGATGCTACCAGCAAATTGTGAGATCAGAGCATTCTTGGTAGTTATTATTGCAATATGTTGATCAATGACATTGAACTTGGATGTGCCAGGCCATTGGTGCAAATAAAATGGTGACACAAATACATCTCTGTTCTCTGGACTACAATTCTGCTGGAAATCTAGTAGGACTATTATCCTACAAGAGAGTTTCTGCAAATCTAGTAGAACCCTTGTCTTCTACAAGAGAATTCCATCAGGAGTTTGAGAAAGAAATAAATGAACACATCTGTACTGGACACTGATATGCAATGGGAATTACAATTGGCATTGATACACTACCTGCTGGAGTTTTTGGTAATATTTCTGAATCTGCTTCTAGAGGCTGGCTTTCACCCACACTGTTAACTGCTATTATACGGAAGATGTATGGAGTATCTTCTATGAGCTTGGATGCTGTGCATGTGAAAGTTTTGGAGTCCAAAGTAGCAACCTTTGTCCAGGTAGGTTTTCTGGAATCTCTTCTCTCCACAATGTAGTTCTTAACAGGAGATCCACCATCAGAGAGTGGGGGCTTCCAAGTCAGAGTGACACTATCAGCTTTGATGTCCTTGAACTCAATGGGCCCTTGTGGTGCTGAGGGTTTGTCTGGGATGAGGAACAAGACAAGTATTATTACAAATTTCTCAGATGTACAAAGTACACAGAATGTAAGTTTTAAGTTGAGTTTGCAAGTGAGAAATGAAAGTAATATTTCATCTCTCACATTTATTCTATTGGAAAATGAAACAACTTACAAATAAGTAATTAAAATAGTATTTCATATTATACCTTTAGTATGTTTATAAGTAAAACAAACTACTTAGCATTCAATCAAGTGCCATGCCAAATGGCGTAGGCGATCATGTTTCTCCACGACTCTCTGTCTCTTGTATTGTCAATAAGCTTGGTTGGTAAGCTTCTGTCATGCCACAATACAAGTCCATCTAGTAACTTTTCTCTTTGTCGTCCCCTATCTCTTCTCCCCTTGATCTTTCCAGTGGTTATTAAATGTTCAAGCTGTGTTCTCCTCAGCACATGCCTAGAAACCTTGACTGTCTGCCCCTAATGTTTAATATGATCAATCTTTTTACGCCAACATCAATGAGAACCTCTGCAATAGTTTTCTTAGCTGTCCATGGTATTTTCATCATTCTTCTCAGAAACTAAATTTCTGTAGCCTCTAATTCGCTTTGAATTTCGCTTAAAATATATTTTAAGTCTTTCCAATGAGATCATATTGTTTACTTCCATGGTAATCAAAGCACATGGTAATCAATTGAGATAAATCAATTTAACAATAAATTTATTATTCTGAAGTAAACCAATAGCAATGAACTCATTATATTGAAATAAATCAATAATAATGAACTAATTCGATTGTAATAAATCAATTTAACAATGAACTCATTATACTGTCTATTGTCTGGCCACAGGATCATACTGATACTACTGGTCCACTACTTGTTATCAAGCATAGTGGTGGAATGTTTTGTGTTTTGATCCCCTCCAAGTACAAGCTTCTTCAAAAGACATTTCATTAAGCTGAAGTCTCCTGTGTAAAACAGCTCTGAAAAACTGCACAACTGAACATAGAAAGTAAGAGCTAGTTGCTCACAATGTCTGAGGATAGTGACAAACAAACAAATACCTTAATTTTCATCCCAAGGCCAGATGTGTTGTCTTAGTTGCAGTGTATCCACATTGTTCAGAATGTCTTTGATGTTATCTATCCATCTTTTTATTGTCTTTCTTGGCTCTGTAACCTATCTTACTTTATTATCTGTGCCTACAAGGATTTGGGTGTGCTTCATTCTCATAAGATGTCCAAAATATTATATTTCCTGTCTTTCAATGTAGGCCCTTCTTCAATGCATGATATAATGCCTATTACATTTCTGATGTCATTACTTCATAAACTAGTCTAATCTGGCAAAGATGAGTGTTTCTCAAATATTTCACATGTTATTAGCTTTTATTTATATGAAGATGTCATTGTCCATGTCTGGCATTGGTAACAGAGTGTTGGATGAAAAATACTCTCTATCATTTGTTGTTTGACTTCAATATTGATCATCAAATGTTTGTCTTTCAGCACTTTGGTTCTATCTCTCTGTCAAGACTTCCATTAATGGTGAAAATATATATAGGTATACTAGATATTTGAACTTATATGTGTGACTCGTTACATTGTATAAATGCAAGATTATCATGTGACATATTCTTTCATATGGTTGAACATGGTCTTTCTTATGGATTCTCTGAACATGCAGTGAATCTGGGTGAATTGATTTGCTGCAGCTAGAGACATGTTTAAGCAATATGATATATCACTGTAACAGCATCATCTTGGGCGTCCTCTTCCCCTGTCTCTGTTAACTCTGTCTACAGCTATTAATCTTGTCATGCTGTTATGTCTCGTTATATGCTATAAAAAATTCAACTTTCTTGTTATGATGTTGTTAAGGAACCAGCCTTCTTTGACATTTATTGATCTTAACACTTCTTGATTTGTTTTTTTTTAGCTCTCCATGGTCACATAATTGAATATATTTAAACTATATATGTGACACATTTCATAGAATGACAAATAATAATGACTATCACTAAGATACACATTAATTTACTACAATTAATTAATACAAAACTAATGAATATGTAGAAGAAATCTATGTAAAACTTGGTGCCTACCTTTAAAGTCAACAGACATCTATAACTCAGATCCTGTGTTTATTCTTATGTCCACTGCAAAGTGTCAGTCTACTCATGACAAGTACATGCAAAATTTCAAAGCAAACACTCTTCAAAAT
Source organism: Meghimatium bilineatum (assembly GCA_034231615.1). Taxonomy (NCBI): domain Eukaryota; kingdom Metazoa; phylum Mollusca; class Gastropoda; order Stylommatophora; family Philomycidae; genus Meghimatium; species Meghimatium bilineatum. The sequence continues at coordinate 41,926,016 of CM067306.1, read as the reverse complement.
GATTACAGGAGATTTCTATCTTCAGTTATTGTATTTCATGCACAATAAAAGAAAGAATATGTATTAGTTGAGTGCACAGATTAGCTTCAATCAGGTACATTATATATCAAGTACCTGAACCCAGCTATCAATGTTAGTCCTGGAAATGTTCATATGTGGAGAAGATAAGACAAATATGCATGACCAAGAAGTATGGTACATAAAAACTTGCAACTTCAGCACATGGAACAATGTGCTAGAAAAATCATAACTGGAACAGTGCGCGAGAAGCACAATTTATTTAAAAAAGGAGTGAAAGATTAACTTGATTGTTCTCAGGTACCTACATATGTAATCTGTCCCTCACAATAGAGTAGAAAAACCACCTGTCCCACTGATGGCATGTAACTGTATAGCTTTAAGCAATAATCTCAAGGGATCTCTGGCAAGATACAATTATATGGGATCAAACCTGTGACCTCATGAAAATAGGCTAAAGGGCTGAACAACTACAATATAGCTGTCAGCTTATTTTTTCATAAATCTGTATTTTTAACAATTTATTTCCATATTTCAATAAAAACGTCCGTATTTAGCACAGAACACACCCCCCCGTTTTGTTTTCATTTTTTCTCCACCTCAATATGAGCGTGTGAGATAAAAACATCAGTATTAGTAGTAATTACCAGGAAATTCAACAATAAATGATTTAAAAAAAAAAAAGAATAATACAAAAAATTGAGTTATTTTGGGGGCCTGAAATCCTTACTAATATGGAAAATCCGTACTAGTTGATATCTATGCATATATTCCATGTAGGATTTTTGGGGGGCCTGAAATCCTTACTAATATGGAAAATCTGTACTAGTTGATATCTATGCATATATTCCATGTAGGATTTTTTTTAAAGATGAAGCAGTGACCTAAGGATTTTGTCAGAACAAAAGAAATGAACACGACAATAAAAACAATTGAAAACTTGAAGTAACAGATAAAAATGAATTAAACATTAACCCCACCCCAAATTACACTTGAAATTGAAATAATAATAAGGTATTGATGAAGAGATAAGGAATCTGTAATATGACTGTTAAATGAAAGAAGTAGATTGAAAAACACTGTCTATTGTAAAATGTATGATCTATGTTTGGTGCCACACATCAATAAGAGACACATCTACATTATGCTTTCTGTAAATTTTATTACATTTATGCATCATTATAAGTCGTCATGGTTAGACATAGTATATTAGACAAGCATGATCACATGCACATACACACAAATAAATATATAATAATAGTATAAGATATGTTATTACTTGGCAGCTCGGTTTTGGAATGCTAGGGAATGTAACAAAATAAACAAGTGTATCTTGAAAACGAAAATATGTCCATAGATTTCATAGTGGCCAAGAACAAATAAACATTGCACAAATGTGCTTTGACATTACAAACTGTAGGATAATATGTTTCATAGAGAAAGTGGTTGAAACAGAAATAGATACATTTTACCAGCCAACTGTTTTATTTTGTATTTGAAAGATTCTTAAATATACATTGTACTTCAGTGAAGTTATCAATCTGTAAAGTTTCAAATAAATTTTCTTCACAAAATACTTTATTATATTGGATCAATCAATTAAGTGCCAATGCTGAGTGGCATAGGAAATCATTCTTCTCCACAATTATCTCTCTTGTGTTATTAATAAGTTCAATTGGTGGTTTCTTTGTGTGCCACAGTGACAAACCATCCAGAATTTCTCTCTTTGTTTTCCTCTGTCTATTTTCCACTTGATCTTTCTAGTGGTTACTAAATGTTCAAGTTTTACTTTCCTCATCACATGTCCTAAAAATTTTGATTGTATGCTTCCAATTTTTTGCTATAATTTGTTGTTTTATTTTAGCCTCTTTGAGAACTTCTACATTAGTTTTCTTGGTTGTCAATAGAATTTTCACCATTCTTTTAAAAAATCACATCTCATTTGCCTCCAGCTTAATTAGATTGGATACTTTCTGCAAAAATGAAGGTGTGATTTATTCTAATAGTTCCAGCCAATAAATGCATCGTCACTTAAAGTGTTATTATCTGAGGGAAATTTGTATTCTAATTGAACGTTGACATTCATTATTTTTAGAAACAAATACCAAGAACTGTTGTAGGTTTAACAGTAAAAAAATGAATAGTCAATGATCTGACACACTAATGAAATATAACTTTCTTGAAATAAAACTTCAGAAATAAAAATGTCAAGCATAAATATTTAGACGTTATTGCAAGTTTTTCACACAATCAGCACTAAACGGCCAATGGAATATTATCTTATAAAATGAATTATATTTCACAAATATATAATAATTAGAACCTCTGAGTAGATGAGACACACATGAAACAGGGAAAAATATAATGAATAATTTTGTTGTGTCTGTGTTCTCGGAGTAGTTACAAAGTCAGAAAGCAATGGCAATCTACTGAAAATAGATATTGCCCAACAATTATTGCAGCCAAAGAAATTATGGACTTATTTGCAACTTCCTGAATAAGTTATGCTTTCAATTAACTCTTATTTCAGTGTAATCCTTGAGTGTGGAAATTGATGTCAAGGCTCTTTTCTGGAAACCTGTTGATGACAAAGATGTTGCACTTTACACAGATGGATCAGTCATTTACCATGAATGGTGCGCATAGGTCTTTACTACCAGATCACATGGAAGAACAGTTTACAAAGCCAGAGGGGCCTTCATTGGAAAAACAAATAGTTTAATGATGGAGGTATTTGCTGTACCTCAGGAATAAAAGTGGCTGGAATCACAAGAATATTCACATGCAGGGATAATGAATGTAAACTTGTTTGGTTTGAATGTGTAATGAGACACGAATCCCTCTCTAAAACTATTTTTCAAGAAGCAGTCATGGGTCGAATACAAAGAGGTGGATAAAGAATATCCTGGATTGATAACATTAGGGAGTGGTCCAGTCTGAGGAAAGAAGTGTTTAGAGGGTTTTATGGGTCTTATTATTGACCCCTACGGCCCTGATGGGTTATGGGTCTTATTATTATACTGAACAACGAAATGAGTATTCTTAAGCAAGTCAAAATAGGTGATGTGTGTAGGTGATGTGTGTAGGTGATGGCTGGAGTATTGTAGAGGGTTAAGAATTGGTTCTCACTGCACAAAATCAATTTTATCTTTATCTTGGTACAAACAGTGTGGGGGAAAATGATCGAGCTGATAAGTTGGCTTGTTGTGATACCTATCCATTTAATTTGTGTATATACCGTACCTCCACCTCATTACTATAAAAAAAAGCAGCACAGTGTGAATATATACATAGCCTAGCCTATACATATATATCCAACTGACTTCAACAATTTACTCTTACCTTGCATGAAAAAATGCAAATATAAAACACTGAAGAACTTGCTGAAATAAAACTGTGAGGTTAGAAAGCAGCATTCATAACTTTCTTCTACTTTGTATTGGCCTATATGTGTGTGTATGTTATATGAAGCCACAACATAACAAACTGATGGAGCATGCAGTTATAAATCAAAACTGCACGCAATTATAAGAGTTGCACAGTGTTGATGAAGGAATCAAAATATAACAACTAGCATCACCAACAGACAGATTATTTCCAATTCCATTGATTCATGTGACTGATTTTGATAAGGTATCTGTCCTATTTTACAATCAATTCTCAAGAGTTTTCTATTACTACTACAGTAGGCCTACTTCCCTTTCTAGCAGCATATAATTTGTGTTTTTATGCAAGTACAAAACTATACTTTTTAGATTGACCTGTCTACTTAAAGTATATTCAATATGGCAACACTTTTCCAAAAGTGAATATGCATGCACACATACATTGGAGCAATTTTTGGGCAGAGTCAAATTAAGAAATAAGAAACATAGGGAAACTAGAAAACATACAAAATGATATGTAGCAGAATGTATGTTGTGAACACAGTCCATTTGACAGCAAACTGAATGAAATGAACTGCTGACCATCCGAATAAGCTGTTATTCTTTTTCTCACTTTTACTCTGCTGTATCATATTTCACTTCCTATTAGAGTTTATTTCTATAAATCTTTATGCCTGCTAAACTGAAAAGTACTCATATTACTTATACATTTTATGACTAATCTCACATAATCATGTGCAATAATCTGTCTACAAATGTAAGAGGTTTAATCGCCCGTGTGTTGCCAGGGCCCGAAAGGGGAACAAAGAATAGCAACACTGTTTACTTTCCACACATGTCGTAACAGGCGACTAAGGAGGTTATGAGATGGAGTTGGCTGTCCCATCCCATATAGAGTCAGTGACCCAAAGCCATGCTGAAGTTGGATGTGTCAGGTCAAAAGGTGCAGATATCACACCAATGCTGTAAACCATGACACAACACATTCCATTCTCCGGACTACATCCTGCTAATCTGCAGGAGTTTGAGAATGAACGCAGAAGAAGAGGAAGAAGAAGAGGTTTAATAATAAACAAAACAATTACTGAATGGCTACAATTCATACCTGTCAACTTGTACAGATTATCTGCATTGTGTAGAGAATAACAACACACAAGACATTTTCAAAATTTCAACCGTTAGTCGTTATCAAGAGTATACAAAATAAACATTAAAAACAATGTTACCACTACAGAGGCACTAGAATGCAGACATTTAAACAGTACAGCATTAAAGGTGATAAATACTATGTGTACTGTTTAAATGCTTGCGTTCTAGTACCTCTGTGGCAGTAACATTGTTTTTACCTTTTTATTGCTTGTTCACAGTTTGTTTTGTATATTCTTGATAAACACCTAATGGTTGAAACGTTGAAAATGTCTTGTGCATTATTATTTGTATTGTTTTGCGTTTTCACCCCATAGTCCTATAATGATAGTCTGTTAGTCATCGTTAAGTGAAACTTCAAAAACCTGTGTTCTACTAAAGTACTATTGTTATTCAGTTTTACAGCACTATTACCTTTTATTGATTCTCATGTACAAAATAATGTTATTTCAATCCCCAGGAATTATGAGTGATTAACTCTTACTTACTGTGTGCAATAGGCTGTTTTCTACAGAGCTTTGTTTCATACCCAGAAGACTTCAACTCTCAGTTGTGTACATTGTTTTAGAAGTCTCAATGAGATAAATTCTAGGAATTTGTGGCTTTTCTACCTTTCTGCAACATGCAAAGTTAGAGTCATAAGCTTCAGCTTTTCTGGCAAGCATCCTTTCCTATCAGAGGTGTCCATAGCAACCCTGCCCTAGACCATGCTCACTGGGATAGGCAGGACAGCCAGCTATGCATTCCCCACCATCCAATTGGGGATCTCCAATTATGCTGAGCTAATATGTTTGTCTGATTATTTACCTTTAACTATTTAACACCATAATGATTTTCCTGCACAGCCATAATATATTTATAAGTAACTATAGAAGCCTACAAATGGAGGTTTTACCAGCAGAAGGAGGTCTTCTGAACTGGCTGATTTAGTGGCTTGTTAGATATAAGGAGATATGAAGTACTCTTAATACTTTTAACTCTTAGATTATGCAGACCATGGTTTTATCCAAAACAATATGACAAACTTTTATTTACAATCACTGTAAGTTGTTTCTAATAAAAATTGGGATAACTGAAAGAAACATCATGTGGTATTTTGCATTTTGAAAGTTAATACAAAATACAGACAGAATTTTAGGTAAAAACACAGAATGTCAGGGATATTTTGAGCTGAATTACAGAATGATCGCTCTGGAAGTTGACAGGCATGAACTTACTTACAAACTAATATTGAACAACTATCTACTTACAAATTATTTGCTTACAAGATTGAAATTGTCAAAAGTTCCCTCAACTTCAAAGCCTCTACATTCACCTGGGTTATATATCACATAAATTGTTAAAACTCAAGAGTAAATATATAGAAAGTAACAGTCCCATTTTATCAGTGTCAAATAACTATAGAGTTGATTTACTAAATGATATAGATTTATACAAATATAGCACAAGAAAATAAAGAACTGATGACTTCTTGATGGTTTTTTTGACGAATCCTATACTTGATTCTGTCATTGTATGTACATGAGCTGAATCACTCAGCATGCAACAACTGTTAGTACATTCAGATTTTTCATGTCATCATCATAATACATCCACATACCAAACTGGCTCTTTGGCACTACAGCTGCACTGGTCTCCAGGGGTTCAGACTGACCCACTTCATTCTCAGCAATAACATGGAAGTGGTATGAGTTTCCCTCAACTAGATTTGTTGCTTGGTAATCAAGGGTCACTCCATCTAAGGTTGCAAGCTTTGTCCAGACAGCTCGCTTGGCATCTCGGCGCTCAATAATGTAAGCAGTTATGTCACAACCACCATCATCTTTAGGTGGCTTCCATGCTAGTACTACACTGTCTTTGGTCAACTCAGACACCAAGATTGGACCTTGGGGTGGAGCTGGTTTATCTGTTAACAAAAAAACACATATATTAAGTATACATATATATATATATATATAATATATTACTAAATCATATCTTATCTCAATGGAGGCAGCCTGTAAGTGTTTGACTATATTATGGGACAGGAAGGTTTGGAGAACATAGTTACATCAGGAAAGAATGAAGGAAAGAGAGAAAACAAAAGCATGAGAAAATATTGGATAGTTTAACATCATGGCATAGCAAAAAGTCAACAGGGATCTTGAAATAAAGTTGATCAATGATCAACTATTCTAGGCAGCATGTCATTTACAAAACTATCAACCACATAAGGATATTTCACAGCAACATCAACTTTTATAATATATAATAATATATAGACAATAAAACTACATTTGTACACACACATTTCCACATAAAATTAATCTTACAGGATGACATTACACTGTATTCATGGTCATGTGACCATAATAGAACTACAATAAAATAATTACAAATACATGGGAAAAAAAATCGAAACAAAATGTAAGGTTGTTTGTGAAGTATATCAGACCACATAAATATTTAAAATTTAATTATATGTAATTATTGACTATTTAGGTTGTTTTTAACAAGTAATTCTACAATGTATTTTGATTTTTACCCTTGCTATGAGTTTGGCTTCAGTATATGTTAATAATGGCAATATAAGCATATTTTTATGTTAAAGAAGAACTTACCCAAAATCTCCACATCAAATTTAGCTGTGGCTTCACCAACTTCATTTTCAGCAACAAGAGTATATAGCCCATCATCATTTTTGGTGACTTTCTTTACTGTCAGGCTGGTACTCTTCTCCTGGATATCAAGCGTAATTGTTCCTCCTGTGCGGAGAACCTTATCTTCTCTGTACCAGGTGACTCGAGGAGAAGGAATACCTCCAACACGAACTGGTATCTTCAATGTTGAGCCCACATGTAGTGTAATCAGGTCTCTGAATTTATTGTCAAAGTCTAAGCTTGGTGGTGCTAGTGTCAGAATAAATTAAGGTAATAATCAGAATTGTTTATCTTCACAAGAAGAGAGCAGATGATAATGACAATAATAATGATAATTATAGAACTCTGACGAAGTATGAGTTTTTCACTCTTTTGGATGTGGTGTAATTTTATTGTCCAGATTGGCATTTGCCTTAGTGGCATTCCTTTAAACCTATAGCAACCCGTAGTCTACAGATGTCATCTAGCGATAGACATCCAACATGTGCAAATGTCTATGTCAAGGTAGTCATTTTTAGGCATGGATAACAATCGTCCATTTTATTTCCCATAATGCTCTTATATAAGTGTGTGCTAGAGTTATTATTTCTTAGCTTTTCACAGGGATATAAATACGCAGTCGTAATTTATTTAACTTTTCATGATTGGATACCAAACTGCATAGGTCTAGCTTCAGTGCCACCATTTTTCACTATTTCTTCATGAATTATGATTCAGAAAAGGATGAATTTTAAAGCTTTAGTGTTTCAGCTACTGTAGATCAATGTGTGGTGTTTGAGAGAGGTGTTTATAATATGGAATAGTTATGTAATTGAAGTCATTTATGATGAGGAATTTGAGGAGCCGTGTTTTCTACAACTAAGTCTACATGTGACCTTGATGTGGTAAGTTCTTTGTGTGCATTTGTCCACATTCTTGATTTTGATTGTACATATAACACTGACACACACACACACACACACACACAATCAAATAAGACCTTAAAACCATATCAACATCCATTTATCTCTATTGTCTCCAAATTGAAATCAATGCCAATAGTTGCAATAGTGGCAATGCCAATAGTTGCTGTCTTTTATTATGAAGAGAACTTTGCAGTGACTTTTTTATAATCTAAAGGCATAGTGCAGATATAAAGATTGATTCCCTCCCTGTGATCCAGGATTGAGTCTCCATCCGGCATGATCACAGCATAGATCATAATTGACATCAGACAGTGCCCCTCAAAAAGAATTACTAAACAGACACAATGGATACAAAACCAGGGGCAGACCTTGCAAATGATGGATTACAGAAATAAACGAAAGACAAGAGAACTCTTCTACAACTAATTCTGCAAAGTACAAAGAAGTATAAAGTGAAAAGAAAGAATTTAAGAAAGGGGTCATAATTTGGGGCATGTCAATGAGTCTTCATCACAGCAGAGATTAATAAGTTGAGGAAGTAAATCCAATGCTCAAACTTCTTAGTTGTCTCTTACAAATGGCAGGCAACAGTATTGCTAACCTTTGCTTCCCTTTCAGGACCAGATAACACATGTGTGAAAAGTAAATAAGAAGAGCAGAAGATAATATTAATGGTAGAAGACACAACATGGTGGATGATGGACTTATATCAGAAATGTACCTAGAATGGAAGAAAACAGACTGCCACTACAAAATAATTAAAATGGATACCTGATGATAAAAGAAAAAGAGGAAGATCAAGCGACTCTTCATAGAACAATGGCAAAGAGGGTATAGCTATGGGTTTCACCAACATGCAAGAATTACACATAGTAGCATCACATTACTCAAACTAGAGAGCTCTGGTTTCTGTCATATGCACTGTATTTGCAGCTGAGAGAACACAGATAAATAGACACATCACTCATTCATTTTAATCTAAAAGAAAGGTATATATTCCACACAATATTCTTATTGGAAGCCAATATGTAAGCACAAAAAATTGTATCCATATTTTTAATGTAGAACAAATCTGATACATAAAGTCCTCCTACCCTGAATCTCCAGAACTCCAGAAGTATTAACTGTACCAAGGTCATTGCTTGCTTCGCAGGTGTAGCTGCCAGCATCTTTGTCTTGGACATCTTTGACTACCAAAGAAGCCACAAATTCTTGATATACTATTTCATGGCGTTTGTCTGCTGTAACCTCTCGTTGATCCTTAAGCCTTAAGACAACAAAAAACTTTATGTGAGAAAATCTGATTTTTAAACATAATAATGAACTACAATTCTGTTTGAACATAAACTGACTCAGCTCAATACAAAAATCATATTGTATTGAACATAACTACTATCTAAACTTAACAACAATCAAAACTTATATGACAGCACATATTAATTTCTTGAAATAAAAACTATAACAAAATCTGATTTCTTTAAATAATTAGAATAAAAACTCAGTGCAAACAAAATGTTTATCTCTTGATCTAATAAAAAGTCAAAACTGTGAAAAAAAATCTGATTTCTTAGCCTAATAAAAAATTGAACATTTTGTTGTGAGCACAATACATATAGGTCTACACTTATAACAGTTTAACAAAGCATGAATGTTTATCTCAGTTCTATCTTCTATTTAATCACATCCTGTTGTTATATGTGGCTGTGTTGATAGTGATGCTTAACAGGGATGCTTCCCGTAGTCGTAACCTTCGATAACAGTTACCATGTTGTTTCAACAGGCCGAGGTTGTGCTTGAACTAGTTACGGGCATGGCGTGGGTAGGTGGAACAACAAAGAAACCTGTCGCAAGGGCCAGAGTTGTGCCCTGATTTCGACATCTGTTTCGGAGGCATTGGACTCAAAACACCAGCAAGTTGAATGGCTGCTGGAACAGAGGATGGAGCACTTATGGGAATGCCCCACATGCTGTGAGGCCAGTTTTGTAATCAGGAGAATCAAGAACAGGGATGAAAGGAAAAGAACGCTAAACTAAGGTTAGCTTTCAGGTTTGTGTCCAGTGTAAAATATGAGAACCATATCTCTCTTATGACTGGCCTACTAGCAATGTGGCTACAGATGTCCACTGTTCAGTGGAAGTAGTAAAAACACTGAGAGTATTAGTTATTAGTATTACATGAACAAGAAGTTGATAATTCAGCATATGACACACATTCAGCAGGCATAGTCACCAATCTTAAATGTCAAATAATCAAAACTAATACCATTTTATAGTAGGCATTGGCTGTCCACTAATTTTGCAACCCAAAATGGCAGTGTCTCCTTCCATTACAGCAACATCTGGCAAGCCTTCTAAAACTGTGGGTGCTTCTCCAACTGAAATATAATTATCAGAATAATTGTTATTATTACCAATAGCTCCTTGGTAGAAATAAAAAGCAAGACAAGTAAGGATATATGCATTGTTTTTAGAGTGGGATGCACATTCAGGACATCACAATCAACCAAAGCAATTTTTGGCTGCCATTTTCTCGACAATGGTTCAACAATTACGTGTTTGACAGGCATGTAACAAAAGTCAGCTATGTAAACTAACAACTTGTATAACTGCATGCTGTCCATCTTAAAAACGTTAAAGTGTTGAAAAGATGTAGAGAATTGATGTCATTTTAGTCAGGCTGTCACATATGTACTCTATCCCTCTCAACAAAGCAACATGCCACCAGCTGAGAGTACCAGCCAAAGCACATAATTTCACAGCTTCAAGCGTTAATCAAATACTGGAAAAAGTCTCCAACTTTAATTACTTGGGCAACTGAATGTTTGTTCATGGAGACTCAATAAAAGAAATAAATACATGCATAGTAGTTGCAGCTAGCTAAACTTCACTAGTGCAGCTAGCACATTCACTAAACTAATATCTGAAAATCAAAAGATCTAAGTAGAAACTCCAAGCTAAAGCTATTCAACTCCTGTATTGTTCCAGTATTAACATATGGAAGTGAAAGCTAGAAATCAAATTAAGCAACAAACCAAAAATTAAACAGCTTTGAAAACAAATGTCTCCAGAAACTGATGAGCATAAAATGGAGCGATTTCGTCACAAATAGTGATTTAAGAAACAAAACACACCAAGAATATGTTTCAAACATCATAAGAAAATGCAGATGGAAATACATGGGTCATGTTTTAAGACTAGATGAAAACAAAATAAACCAACAAGCCTTATAGGGACACCTGAGGGTTAAAGTAGTTAGTCGTCTTATCATCATCACTGCAAACTGGACACGTCCATAGTTGCTCTGATCTCTCCCTGAGTGTATCTGCCATTACACTTCTGCTGACAGTACCGGTCTTATGCTGGTTGACCATCATTCTTCTGCGTCCTCCAAAATGTTCACTTCTAGCAACACTGCATTTCAATCCCTGATTTTTAATTCTAGCCATTGAAAAGGAATCATCATCCACATTAGTCTCACTCTCGCATGTCAGCACGATCCATTGTCCCATCGCCCTGTGCCACAATCGCGCATGACGCCAGTTGATCGCTCTTTCATTGCCTCAAACACCCAAATGTCCCAGCACGAAAATAAATGTGACCACTTTCAGCCTCGATTTTCTCAAGGCCACAATCCACTGTTTGCGAACGAGACCCACTTGTACCTTCTTAATCATACTCATAGAGTCACTCAAGATGCACACCTGCGTTACTTCTGTGTGTATACCCACTCAAATGCTCTGGTCACCGCCATAGTCTCCATGGTCATACTACTCATATTGACCGCAAAGGCACCACTCTTCTCCGTGATCGTTTACCTGCGCACTGAGCTGTGAAGGCTCAAGTACTGCGAACATGTCTAATCACAGATCCATCAGTGTATATAATCACATCCCCCTCTTTGGTATTCTCACTGACCAAAACCTGCACCTCTTTCTCCACAGCTGTGGGACACCATTCTCTGCATTCCCTGCTAAGTGATATTACTACTCTAAAACAAGTTTCAAAATCCATGGGTAGACTTTTCCATTCCACACCTGCTGCCATATCTTGCAATCTGCACATGCTTTGTATGACATCCTCTGCGCATCCCATCCATGATCTACCTCTCTTGAGTCTGCTGCCTTTAATTTTCTGTATTTCAGAATGCAACAGGTGTTCCTTATCTTGAGGGTTAAAGAAAACGAGGAAGGCCTAAAGCAACATTAAAAAACACCATACTTAAAGAAGGGGAAATAATAGGCTGCAAGACCATACAAGAACTAAAACTACAGGCAGCAGACTGTAACACATGGAGAATCAAAACCTCTGCTCTATGTGCCACCTGCGGTACAACAGGAATAAACTAACTAACTAAGTGATAATCCCCAGAAATCTCTGAAAAAACATCTTTATAGAACGAAGATGTCACAAGTGGGATTCGAACTTGTGACCTATTGAGCACAAATTGAACAGCTTAACCGCTACACAAATCCTCTAAAATTTACTACAGTTTACTCCCCTAGAAAATGAAGCAGATGATTCAGATATACTTACCAAGAGGTTCTCTGATATATACAGGTACAGATGGGGGTGACATAGGTCCAACACCAGCCCTGTTCTCAGCTGCAACTCTGAATTCATATTCCATGCCTTCAACTAAATCTTTCACAATAAAACTGGTGTCTGGAACTTTGCTGTCTGGGTTAGCTAGCAGCCACTTGACTGATCTTAGTGGGCGGTACTCAATAACATAGCTAAAGATGGCATCACCACCATCTTTGCTGGGCGGTAACCATTTGAGAGTTGCAGAGGAGCGTGTTGTGTCTACTACCTCTGGTTGTTTAGGAGCTGCTGGTTTGTCTGCAGCAGAGTAAATACAGTATTTAACTATAATAAGAAAATTTATGTGTTGAAAATACTTTTACAATGAAATATACCATCAATCACAAAAAAATGTTTTGAAATATATTGCCATATAAATCTAAAACTGAATATACCAATTATCTTATAATGCAAGACTAGAAGTAGGGCCTACAAGCTCTAATCTCTAATTCTCATTATTTTAAAACACGTGACTTGAAGTAGAATCTCTAATCCTCATTGTTTGAAAACACGAGACAAAGTAGAATCTCTAATCCTCATTATTTTAAAATACAAGATTCAAAGTAGAATCTATAATCCTTATTATTTGAAAACATGAAACTTGAAGTAGAATCTCATGCTCATTATTTTAGTAAAAGAATTGTGAACCCATGTCACTAGTAAAGACTTACCGTAAGGATCCTTGGCTGTTATTAATCCTGTACTAGCAGATGGCTTGCTAAAACCAACTGGGTTCTCTGCCATAACCCTAAACTCATATTCACCACCTTCCTCTAGGTCATTGACAGTGAAAACTGTGTCTCTGATAGGGCTTTTATTTACACGAAGCCAGCGAGAACTGGTTGGTGACTTGCGTTCCAGTGTATACCCAGTTATAGCAGCACCTCCATCACTCTCTGGTGGTTCCCAGGTCAAGGTCATAGATGAACGAGTGACCTCAGATGCTGTCAGTTTCTTAGGAGCATCAGGCGCATCTGTATCATGAATGATAGAATTATGTAATATAGAATGTTTATGAATGACAGAATTATGTATTATTGAATGTTTATGAATGATAGAATTATGTAACATAGAATGTTTATGAATGACAGGATTATGTAATATAAAATGTTTATGAATGATTGAATTATGTAATATAGAATGTTTATGAATGATGAATTATGTAACGTAGAATGTTTATGAATGATTTAATTATGTAACGTAGAATGTTTATCAATTGCTCTCTAATTCATTTCTTCATAATAACATAAGACTATTATAGCAGGACACGCAGTTGTTCTGGCTAATCATCAAACAATACTTGTAGTTACTTAGCAAAGGGATGTCACTCTAATGTACATAAAACTGCTGTTAGAGAGGAGGTGGAAGATCATATTAATAATTACGGCATCAAACATTGAAGTTGAAAATCTCTGTATTGGGCTGAATGCTTTAAGGAAAGTAACTGATAAATTTCTAAATGACTAAGAAAGCAATGGCAAACTATTATGCGAAGAAACTCCTGATGAGCACAAACTAAATAGAAACAGAATACTAAGGACATTCTAAATACGCAACTGAAAGAAGCAGAAAAGGTTGCATAGTAACATGAAACTTGCAGTGAAGCGAGGAAAATGTTCTACAAAGGGCACATCAAATAGAAGAAATCATAGTAGATAATTCAGCCAGACAATAACAAAAAGGACCTCCATGGTATAATGTTCAGTGATATGAGTTTTATGAGTGGTACTCTTGCCAGAATCCCACGACAAGCCTTCATGTGGACACCAGACGGGAAAAGATAACAGGAAGGCCAAAAACAACACTCAGAAGAACATTTATGAATGAATTAAAATCAACAGGTATAAATGCACAAGACCTGCAATCCCTAGCAACTGACCTACAGGCATGGAGAACTATGACATCCACCCTATGTGCCAAACTTGGCAGGAGAGGAACCGACTGACTGACCCTTGCCAGGTGGTATAAAGTTTTTTTGAGAGGGGAACTAGAGTACAATGAAGTTAATCCTTTTTGAGCGTAGTCAGATCAACAATAAACTTAATTACCATCTAAAATATCTAGTCCCATCAAACAAATAACAGTTCTTGATCTTCTGCCTTGCAACCAAACACATTTCTTCTCTACCAAGCTATACTACTTTTGAGATGTCAAAATATCTAAGTATCACACTAACAATCATCAGATTATGAAACTGTAAACACATAACTCTTCTGAATGACCACAAAGTTAGAAGGTTACACACATGACTTGAACCTGGCCTGTCCAATTGGCAACTTCACCAGCAGTTCTGGTTTCATAGCTTTGTTAATTTCTAGATGATTTCTCCAGAACTTTCTTTCACACTAAAAAAATCCAATCTAAGAGGTCTGCGATACTTTGAGAATAAGTGTCCTATTTATATGAATTTTAACCTTCACCGAGCCGATATGATATCCAGCCGCCGAAAAACAAAATGGCCGCGCGCGCTGATGGCGGGCCGTCCCACCCAGCGAGATTATCGTGAGATTTACACGTACCACAGTCCGTGCACATAGCTGGGGACATGCGCAATCGAAGCCGGTACATCCCCCACTTCCGACATGATCGTTTTTGAGAATGGCTGGCTATTCGTAAAAGTTTAAGAGCAATTAATCTGACCACATCTGTACACCGGTACGATGCCATGATGATGGATCGGTTTTACAGACCTTTATTTCATCGTATTTCGAATAAAATAACATTGAATCGTGGATTGAATCATGGATTATTAGGTTATTTAGTTTCACAGCAGTGAATATACAGAATGCCGTGCTGGTTTGGGGACTTGTACGTTTGATATCGAATATTTTGAAGTGGCAGAAAAAATAACTCTAGGCCTAAGCTCAAAGAACGATTTTACTGCAAATCTACATGTTTTATACAGTTCCCCCGGCTATATTTTGATAATTTCGCAGTGAAAGAACATAAATACAACAGATTTACATGATTTAGTTGACAGTGTTGCCAAGGAATTCGATATGGAAGGTAAGTTATTTTTTTCCTTATTTTTTCCCTCTTTATTTGTTATAAAATATCTGTTTTTTGTGAAAAACGTCTTTACCACTTTCTCATACGTCTGGTATCACACACACACGTACATAAATTACACCAATATATGCATAATTCAATTCTTTATTTATATGTGCAAATATTATTTAAATATCTCTAACAACCAAAAAATTATCACATTTTCAAAACAGTCACCATCAATAATGAAAATTTTCAAAAAAGAATCCGGTGGCAGGGAGACATTTCGTATTTTTTAATCTGGCTTGCTAAAGGTTAAATAGGTTGTACATAAACATATCACTTACCAAAGGGACTTTTTGCCACAATGCCATCAATGTACATAAACATATCACTTACCAAAGGGACTTTTTGCCACAATGCCATCAATGAGTTCAGCAGCTTCTCCAATACCAAATTCATTCTCTGCAGCTACACGGAAGTAATATTCTTTACCTTCCAGAAGTTTCTGCACAGCAAATGTTGTGGTTGTAGCATCAACTGACTGAACCTAAAAACAGGCATTAGAATGTTAAATAAGAAAAGTAGAATGATGGATATTACATATTTTCAAATATAAACCGATCCAATTATAAGCCAAGTACCGGTATATAACTTTAATGTCCAAAATGTGACAAAAGTCAGAAATCTGTATATAGAAAGAAGTATAAAAAAATATGCAAGTAATAATACTGTGGAATCCTGTTATTATAGGAATGAAGGGATAAATGAAATATTGCTAAAACAAAAATAACACAATCTTTAGCAATGGTAAGATGCAAGATCATTTCTTCCATTTGCACTCTACCAGTACTCACATTCATAATCAAGGACATAACTAAAATTGAATTTTCAAAAGTGGATGTAACAAATGGTCATCATCACTTGTGATGGACAAACAACAACAACAACAACTCCCATAAACTACAACAAGGATAATACAGTGTGAATTTTGCTCAGAGGCATTGCCAGCTTCATAAAACCTGTGACCATGTGGTAGCATAGTGTTCTGAGATATCGGATTTTCATTCATTCAGTGCTGTCTCAGCAACAAAGGTTGGCAGCAACAATAGTGATAGCATCAGCACTTACAGTAAATTGAAAGCCTAGTCAATGAATGAATCAGTTCTACTTTTAGATTTGTCTTCAAATCACACAGTGGAACAAAAAGGTTTCAAGATGGTTTTTTTTGTTCAGATAAACTGGACATAAGAATACATGCTTCACTGTTGTTTTAAGTTGCATGGTAGATGGACACAAAAGCTGCCATCAGATATATGCCATACAGCCGGAATGTTACTCACCCAGTTCCACATACCCCAGTAAGATGTAGGACAGGAGATCCACGGAATACACAGCAATATGATAATAACTTAATAATTGTCAAATTTAATAAAATTACTGCTACAGAATATCAACAATTACATACACATATCTTTCTGCCCCCCCCTCCCCCCACACACATCTCTTTCTATCCTCCCCACCACACACATATACAATAATAAAAAATATTTATCCCTTTCTTACCAGTAATATAAGAACTTATAATTGAATACCAATAATTTATTTAGTGACGAATCTCTATATAAAATATGCAACATTTTGCTGCAACATCCTAACAACAACAAATGAACAACAAATACATACCGCAGCCCATGTATTTCTCTTAGCTTCTCTTTTCTCTAGGACAAATCCTTTGAGTGCACATCCCCCAAAATTGCTCGGTGGCTCCCATGCTACAGCAATGCTATCTTTCATAATTTCCAGCACATGGAAGTTTTCTGGTTTCCCTGGCTTGTCTGAAATTTAAAAAACAAGATGGAAAAAACATAACTTAGATTAAATATAAGCAACAAAGAGACATGTTTTCTTGTTTCTTTTGATTCCTAGAATTATAACCAATGAAGCTCTTGTTTCTTACATGCAATGTGATATTTCTCCATTGACCTCTTTCATATCAAATGAAGACTTCAATTCTCAGTGGTTTGAAATTACTTTGAGCAGAAGGCTCTTAATCAGAGTGGGTGTATCAATTAATCAATCAAGTGTCATGTAGAGTGATGTAGGTGATCATGCTTCTCCACAACTCTCTGTCTCTTGTGTTTTTAATAAGTTCAGTTGGTGACTTATTTTTGTGTCACTGTGCCACCCCATTCAGAAATTTATCTCTTTGTCTCTTCTACCTTTGATATTTCCGGTGGTTACTAAATGTTCAAGTTTTACTTTACTCATCATCACCACATGTCCTAAAAATCTTGGTCTGTTTCTAATTTTTGCTATAATTTGAGTTTTTACTCCAACATCTCTCAGAACTTCTACATTGTGTATTTTTTTAAAATATTGGTAGCATATCCTATTCAGGACACAACAATCAACCCATCATTTGAAATCAATAACCTCATTCACTTAGTATATGTGTCAACCATCCCATCCACTCTGTGTCTATTTCCTTGTGACAATAAAAAGCAGTGGAAGTTTTTTTATTTTTGCAGCTCAAGAAAAGGAATCAGCATAGGGACAAAGCCATTGTGGAAAGTGCTAAAGAACTGTACATCAGTAAAGGTATCTGTAACTACAAGTGTGCACAGTTGTAAACCTACCTTTGACATTGATTTCAAAATCAGCGACTGCCTTTCCAACCACATTCTCAGCAACAATAGTGTAGATACCAGTATCCTCAATAGCAGCATTCTTTATGAAAAGTGTGCTATAATCTGCTGTTGTCTCTATTGAAAGGTGGTCAGATTTCCTTAAAACTTCATCATTCAGTCGCCACGAAATGGAAGGAGACGGGATACCACTAACATCCACTTTAAGAGCAATGTTTGAACCTGCTTTGATGGTCTGTGCACTTTGGAAACGGTTATCATATTCTAGTGCTGGCATGGCTGAAATAAAAATAAAAAAAATCAACGTGAAATATGAATCACTAAATTTTATTGATCTATGTATAGGATAGATAGATCTCTTTGCAACAAATTTTACTCAAGATGTAACACAAAGCTGTAACACAAAGATGTAAGATGGACATGAATTATTGGCCCAATCCTAATAGCCAGCCCACATTTCACACTTTACAAGAATTCAGTGCTGATTCGTATTTTTAGTTATTTCTACCGCTGTATTCCTAGTTACAAAATGGCTGCCGTAATTGGGCTCCGATCAATAATATCATTATTACCTTTACAATAAGTGTTCCCAGAAGCAAAGACGGACACAGGGAACAACTATAATGTTTACCTACTATGCTGCAGTGAGGTAAGGGTAGGTCCCATGGCAGCAATCTGCCATTGGGGATGAAGATAACTCTTCATGTACTAAGCCACAGCAACTATTAGGTTGGGTGGTCAGTTCCCTTCCTTGCTGTCTTTACCTCTCGTAACTCATGTGTCACATACTCATTTACAGCTGAGTCAACAGGAAGAGTGGTCGTGCCTAGCGAGAAATCACGACCTAGACTTTTTAAATTGACTGTTAGAAAGCATTTTTCGCTGGTGGGTAAAGAATATGTTGTATTCTTGTTTCAAAATTAACATAGGCATGTGACACAAAACAGCAGTCTGTTCTAACAGGATTATTGTGTTAAACAAATATTTGTTCATATTTTCTCTTTTCATTTTTGTCTGTTTTGAATCACTTGAAGTGTTCTACTCTGTTCTTCTTCTTCTTCTTCTTCATAGTTCATTCTCAAACTCCTGCTGGATCTCCTTTGTAGCAAGACCATTGTCCTACTAGATTTCTAGCAGGATGTAGTCCAGAGAATGGAAATGCGTTGTGTCGCCGTTTTAATTGCGCCAATGGCCCGGCATATCCGTCTTCAGCAGATTCTACTCTGTTCAAAGATTTTAATATCCAAACTGATTTGACCATTCCATGCTGCACGATCAAGAGCTTGTGTCAATCCTGCATTGCTTGAGAGATGTCTAAGTAGTCCTTGAAACTATTTTTCTGGCCTTTATTTGAACGTTTACCTACACACAGTTCACCATTAAAAAATTTGTTTTGAAGATGCTTGTCTGGCATGTGGATGATGTGACCGACCCAACGAAGTTGAGACTTCATCCATCATCATCATTTGAGACCAAGAAGGTGCAGGTGCTTTCCATGTTAGACTTTTTGAGGATCTCAATGTCAGGGACGTGATCATGTAATCACATATCAAGAAGATTTCTCAGGCACCGAAAGTAAAAGGAAATTAGTTGCCAATTAAGTCTGCTACTCTTTATTATGTAAAAAAACCATTTTATTTATGGAACTTACTGTGAATAGATAGAGTGCCCTCGGTTTGAACTTTTCCAAGAGGGTTAGATGCTTCACATCGATAAACATCTGCATCTTGAGGCTCAGTCTTGTGAATGACAAGGGAAGCAACTTCATCTTCATAACTCATTTCATATTTTGCACTCTTTCTTATCTCTTTCTTGCCACGATACCTTTTCAAATGAAACAAAGAAATTTTGAATAAATACTCAAAAAAATACTCAGAAACTCAAAATCTGCCTTTGAGGTGTTGTTTACGTTTTCTGTACACAGGTCTTATAGCACAGTAGAAGGTCAGTAACTGCTGTAACATTTGCTTTACGAACAACATGAAAGGGAGTGACATAGAATTCCTTTGTTTAGACTACTGGTAGTTCGTGTTTCCCAGATGCAAACAAGACTAGGCCTAGATGATAAACGTGTGTTTTTTCACAGACCATTACCGTATTTCTGTCAATAAATAACATTAGATACTGGTATATTATAACCCTAGGCTTTTTATCCTGTTTTGAATTTATTGACAAAAACATGCAAGTAACGGTTTTTTGGGTTGTTTTTTTTACCAGTAAGTTTTTTCCCTCTGTTACCTTCATTTGACGTATTTAAAAAAAATTTGACTACTTGTTTATAAGACGAGGAGCCTAAAGCAATCTTTGATTTTTTCCAAATATTCTTGGCTTATGCATGCCACAAGATGGTACTTAATTTTAACTAAAATGTTAACTAATAAAATCCTGTATTTACATAAAGGAATGACCCATGAATCATTTTTCTATAATCATCCAAATGGCAGAAAACAACAGTTTGGAAGGCTTTTTGTACTGATGTCTCCAATTTTGTATCCCTATTAACCTGATTATGGGTATTATTATTACTACTAATAATGTTCCAAAGCAACTATACATCTGTGTTCTACACAATGGTCTTACCATTTGATGTCAGCCTCTGGTTCTCCAACATCAATGTCACACTCTAAGATGGCATCATTTGGTGCAACAAATGCAATGTCTTGCAAAGGTTCTAATAAAACTGGTGCGACACCAACTGTAAGAAAATAAAACACATCACAACACTATACAATTTATTTTGAGTGTAGACTCAAAGTGAATTTCAGTAGACAATTTAACATAGGATGTATGTTTCTTGTTAGGAAAAAATTCACAATCCCATAAGACTAGATATGATTAACTTTGTCACTCTTTCTCTTGGACACATAGGCAAATGAGTTTTATTACCTTTTTTACAGAAATGGCTAATCTGAACAAATGGTTAAAACAGTTTTTGATGAACTATTTCATGCAATCTTCCTCTTTCATATAGATTATATAGACCAGTGCACCTTTCATAAAGATTGTATATACTAGTGCACCTTTAATAAATATTATATATACTAGTGTACCTTTCATATTGATTATAATAGTGCACCTTTCATAAGGATTATATAGACAAGTGATCCCGCTCAAATATAATATATTGGCAGGCATCCACCCTACAACATTAAAAAATGGATAGCATAGCCTATTCAAGATGTAACCATCAACCCAGCATGTTTTCCTGATAATATAAATATTTGCAGTAGATTGCCATTGCTTTCTGACTGCGCACTTGCCTACAGTGGAATTCAAACCCATTATTTTGGCCACCACAGCTTTTCTCTGCACCTCACTGCCTTGACTCCCAAAACATACTCATGTATAGGGCCTATATTTTATTTCTTACTGTCTATTACTATATACAGTAAATGTTACAAAAAACCAAGGGTAAAGTAAAGGTAAAGATTAAGAATATTAAAAAAAGTATACATTTGTTTTTAAAGTCATAATTATGCAATGGCTTACATTAATTGTAATGCATTTAAATAGTTTTTAATTTCTAGCACAGATTTACCAATTTGAACAAGAACATTAAGGTCCAGGGTTCATCTAGAATTTTATTATCATCAATCAATTTGTGCATGATTTTGTTTTATTTCTTGCAAAGTAGCAAGTAACTTCACTTCATTTTGCATTTTTGGATTGGTTCAGTGTTTCCTAAAGCGTTATTGCCCGTTCTCTCTTTAGGATGTTCTCTCCTTCCCATTAAAAAATTTATCATCACCATGGGAGAAATATCCCCAATTTGAGATAGCCTAGATTAAATGCATGAGATCCGCTGAAGATGGAAGTGTCATGCCATTGGCACAAATAAAACAGCGACACAACACATTTCCATTCTCTGGACTACATTCTGCTGGAAATCTAGTAGGACAATGGTCCTGCTACAAGGCAGATCCAGCTGGAGTTTGAGAATGAACGCTGAAGAAGAAGAAGAAGAAATGCATGAGACATCTTGAGATTTACTTGTAATAGAAATATCTATTTCATAATTTGACCACAAGTTCTGAGGAAATTTGGCACAAGATTGCGGTTGAAATTGCACAAAGATACAGAAACTTTTGAGGTTCAGGTTAGAATACAAACAACACAAGTAAAACAAAGGTCAGTCCAAAACAGCAGTGCCTGAATCATTTTACAACTAACACTACTTAAACACATGAACCTGCTAAATAACCATCTCAGAGATAAAAAGGGCCAATACATACATTTGATAATAACTTGCTCTCCACGTGATGGTTTGTGTGTTTATCTGCACAGAAGCATGAATGAGGGTCAAAGCAGAAGAGAAAGAAATATGTTCACAAACACAAATAGGAACAAAATTAACTTCATGTGCACACAGAGATTTATATTCACAAGAATGTTCTGGAAGAAAATTAACATTACAGGAATAAAAACTTACAGACTGGAGCAACTACTTTCACAGGTTGAGTTGGTTTAGAGGCTTCTCCAACACCAGCCTTGTTCTCAGCACTGACTCTGAACTCATAATCTTTATTCTCCTTCAGTCCTGTCACACTGAAAGTGGTGTCTGGCACTGTGACTGTCTCACTTGCACGCTTCCACTGAGATGTGCCTTCTGGACGGAACTCCACAACATAGTTGAAGATTGGAGCGCCACCATCAGATTCTGGAGCAGTCCATTTGAGTGCCACTGAACTCTTGTCAGTGCCAGTTACTTCAGGAGTACCAGGACATCCAGGAACAGCTAATGATGAAATGGTGTTGACACAATTAAATGTAGGACAATAATGTATTATTATCATTAAAAATCCATACATGATTAAAAATATTACTACATCTTGTGTAGCAGCTGGTGTAAACTAAAATAATTATAATCCAGTTTTATATATCACAAATCAGTGTTCTAAACTCAAATTCAGTCTGAGGTTTTAAAACCATCAATGATAGAAGTTATTAATAACTTTAGCACAAAGTCGGATGTATTGTATCATTAATGAATGGCTACACAACACATCACCTTCTCTGGACTACACCCTGTTGGAAATTTAGTAGGACCATTGTCCTATTGCAAGAGATTTCAGTCACTGTTTGAGAACAAACACATGTACCAATTATTGAAGTATTTCCTGTTAAGGACACTGCTAGGACACAAATAATTCAATCAGTCAAGTGCCATGCCAAGTGGCGTAGGTGATCATGCTTCTCCACAACTCTCTGTCTCTTGTGTTGTTAATGAGTTCAGTTGGTGACTTCTTTTTGTGCCACATTGACAAACCATCCAGAAATTTCTCTCTTTGTCTTCCTCGGTCTCTTCTCCCCTTGATCTTTCATGTAGTTACTAAATGTTCAAGTTATACTTTCCTCACCACATGTGCTAAAAATCTTGATTATCTTTTTCTAATTTATTCTATAATTTGTCATTTTACTCTATCATTTCTGAGGACTTCTACATTAGTTTTCTTGGCTGTCCATGAAATTTTCATCATTCTTCTTAAAAGCCACATCTCAGTTGCCTCCAGCTTATCTCAGAGAAATTGAATTAGACTGGGTAAGTTAGAGATCAAAAAGTTAAAGAACAGCTTATAGAAGTCTTCATTCTGAAAATCCCACATACTGATAAAAATTATAAAAGGTATGAGAGTGCAATTAGAATATCATAAACATGACTTACTCCAAGGATCTTTAGCCTTGACTGAAGGTGATGGCTCACTAGGACTGCTGGGTCCTGCTGCATTAATAGCAATAACTCGGAATTGGTATGAGTTGTCTTCCACTAGATCAGTAACTCTAAGCTCTAAGGTAGGAACAGGTTGTTTGTTGACTATCACCCATCGTGGTGAGAAGCTGGACATGCGTTCAATTGTGTACCCGGTTACTGGAGACCCATTGTCCTTGAATGGGGGTTGCCAGGTAATCAATGCATTGTCCTTGAAGATTTCTTTAATAGAAGGAGCTGCAGGTGCATCTGGGACATCTGCAAAATGAAACATTTGTGTATAATTTGACTACAAGTTCAAAGACAAACAAAAAGTAAACCGTAGATACATAAAAACAATGATCAGTTTAATAACTCATCATCATATCTTGTTTACTCTACTGCATGTAATCCTCATGAGGCCACCATAGAAGATAACATTCTTATAGGAAACCATTAAAAAAGAATACCCCGGTAGTTATGCCATTATATTCAAATACCATGGAAATCAATTGTGCATCCAAACTGTTTAGAAAACAATGTCAAAATACTGAACATATTTATATAGCCTAGAAAATCAATACAACTAAAAATTGGTGTGTTGATGGTCCTGAATAGGATATACTAAACAATATTTTTGCAATGTTATTATACTGGTAAAGTGTATGAATGTTTTCTTTACCTAATTGTGCTGGCTTCAATGCCTAATTATGCTTACTTATCTTTCAGAATATATTAAATGTTCTGATATTTCTATTCCTGATCAGGGGATCCAGAAACCACAGGGATAGTTAGTTTAAAGCAAGGCTCCTTCATTAGGAGACCAGATATTTACATGGCGAACAGTATAAATATTTCATTCTCCATTAAAGAAGATATCTACAAGGAGAAAAGTATATAGGCAAGGGATATGATTAAAAGACCACTGATTTATATGAAACTAATTATTTCAGCATTCATTCTCAAAATTCCACTAGATCTCTATTGCAGCAGCATAATGACCCTACTAGATTTCCAGCAGTATGTAACCTAGAGCATGGAGATGTATTCTGTTATGATTTTATTTGTATCAAGTGGAGGGCAGAAAAAGTGCTTTAAGGATCACCTAAAAAGCTCTCTCAAGAACTGCAGCATCGATCCTAGCTCCTGGGAGACTACAGCACTTGATCGCTCAGCCTGGCACACTCAGATCACTGCTGGCATTACGATTATTGAAAAAGAAAGAACACTGTGGGCAATCCACAAGCGCAAGAAGCGGAAGGACAAATACGTAAATTCTCCTACCCCGAACCTTCAGCACTCATGCATGCACTGCAATAGAACTTTCCGTGCACGAATCAGACTCATCGGTCATCTACGAACTCACAAACTAAATTAGTTAATTACCAATTTTAATTATTATATATATATATTTTATTTTTTTCATCGCATTTAATGTTTTTTTTCATGCCATGCTCATCTTCGCTTGCGAAGGAGGAACATCATCATCATCATTTGTATCAATGGCTTGACACATTCAACTTCAGCAGCGGTATGTATATAATGCAGTATTTTATCAATTTCAATAAATGGTGGAGATCTGTAGTCATATCACTACTAGGCCAGCCTGTGTAGTTCAATCTGTTGATCAGAATTTCTTTCAAGAAAAGTTAACTTTTTGTTATCCATCCAAATTATGGTCACTGTTAATGCTGTCTGTCCTTTTTGCCACTATTTTAGTAGCTATTGACTTGAGCATGGACAATCTACAAACAAATGATTAAAGATTACCTTTCTGATTAATAATTAAGACCCATAACCCATCAGGGTCTTAGTGGTGACACACTGGAGACATTAGCACACACAGCTCTCCAAAAATGTCTATCCTCAGTCATTCAGAGGAGTGTAGAATAATCATGCCCAGACCATTTCTTAATGTTAACAATCCAGGATTTTCTTTTTCTCTCACTTTTCCTTCCACCCTCTGTTCTTTGCAAAATAATTTTAGAAAGTGAGTTGTGTCTCGTTATATGTCCAAACCAAACAAGTTTACGTCATTTCACCACTGCCACCTTTCTGATTAGGGGACTAGAGTATGAAAATTATGAAAGTTTAATTCTGTTTTACTAATATGGAGACCAAAGATCTATTGTTATGTTATGTTATGTTCCTCCAGGGCCATAGGCGGCGCATAGGGCAGAAACCATAGCTTTCCATTTCTGTCTTTGTGTTGCCAGGTCTTTCAATTGTTGCGTGTTGTTTAGGTTCATTGACATGCCTTCTCTATTAATGGTTCTTCGTAGAGTTTCTCTAGGTCTCCCTCTTCTTCTTACTCCAGGTGGCACCCAATATAGTGATTGCTGGGGAATTCTTAGGCTGTTTATTCTGAGAACATGGCCGATGTAAGTCCAACGCCTTTGTCTAATGAAGGAAGATATATAGGTTTGTTTGCTTTCCTCTCTTATAGTAGTGTTAGATTTAAAGTCACTCCACTTAACGTTCAGAATGGTACGTAGGCATTTGTTTTCAAAGGAGTCGAGTCTTTTATCTGTGGCTTTTGTGGCTTTCCAACTTTCGCACCCATATGATAGAATAGGGATGATGTTGGAGTTAAATAACTTGAGTTTTGTGGTGTTTCTTAGTGTGTTTGACGTCCATATGTTGCGTAGTTTATTGAAAGCACCCGCTGCAAGGGCAATACGGTGTAAAATTTCTTTTGATGAGTCTCCATCCAATGCTAGATTGGTGCCTAAATATGTAAAATTGTTGACTTTTAATAATGGAACATTTCGAATTTCTATGTTGTCGTTGGATCTCGTAAAATCTAGTATATGAGTTTTTGATGTGTTGATTTTCAACCCTATCTGATTTGAGTAGTGTTGGAGATTGTCAAGCTTAGATTGAGCATCTGTGTGGTTTGCGCTCAAAAGGGCTAGGTCATCTGCGTAGTCAAGATCTTCGAGAACGGTAAAATTAAAGATCTATTAGGAACAAATAATTAAAGACCATCTTTTAGAGTAGGGATCAAAGATCTACCAAGAACAAAGTTTAAGAACTACTTTTCTGAGCAAAGGGTCAAGAGGTATAGAAATTTTGGTTAACTAAAATGTACCTCTTATAGGTAATTTCCTTTCAACTGCAGACATTGGTCCAATGTGGTTAAATCAGAGCTTTTAACCATCAAAAATAATGGAGGTCACATTTCTGGTAATTTAGTTACCATGACCTCCAGTGAGTGAGGTCTAGAAGTGGAAAGATTATGTATTTGATATTTTTCTGTAAAGACATCAGAGCATTGTGTAGATTGACTGTGGTAGTTACAACAATAACTTAACTTTAAATAAACATTGTAAGAATCTGTATAGTAAAAGAGTTTTGAAGGATCTTACCAAATGGATTTTTGGCTGTGATAGTCTCTGATTCAACAAATTTGCTTGTGCCAACTTCATTCTTGGCACATACTCTGAAGACATATTGTTTTCCTTCAATGAGTTTTGTGACTTTATATGGAGTTGTGTCTCTGGGCTGTTCAAGAGTATTCCAAGTCTGCTTACTGGCATCACGCTTTTCCAAGATGTATGCAGTAACAGGCTTGCCTCCATCATCCTCTGGTATTTGCCATGACAGTATAGCAGTCTCAGCTGTAATATCTGTGATAGTTACATCCCTTGGAACTGATGGTTTATCTGAAGCAGGAGAAAAACCAAAACAGTCCAATTATGAAACTGAAGGCCTAAATGATTCCCAATTAACAACTTTCACATGTGAGGTGGTTTACATCAATGGTAAGCTTTCTTTTTTTATTGCCTGGAATATGCTTATATATGAAGTTATGATGGTACGCTAATATACACAATTTGAAAATATTAAATATAAACTTCAACAACAATAATTTATAAAGTGCATATAATAGTCTACAAGTTCAATGGACAATAGATTTTGTGAGCTATATTCCGTTCTCTGGATTACATCCTGCCAACTAGCAGGAGTGTGAGAAAGAACACAGAAGAAGTGAGCCATGTTAGATTGCTTTGACTTTATGCTTTGAAAAGCAAGCTTCCCTGTTCTCTTACTATCACAAACACATTATGTAAAAAAGTTCTATCTTGTCTTGTCTTAGTCACTAGTATCGTGAGGAGAGAAGTCCAAGATGGCGACCATGCTAGTCGCGATGTTTTTGTCTCACTGTTTATGTGATTCGAATTTCGTGGATTGTGCTAGTTGTGTTGTTTAGTTGTGTACTCAAGTGATAAATGGATATGTTTCCGCACTTTAATGTTGCTATTTGCAAGATTCGAGTGCTGACAAAGGAGAAACTTGGTTTTTTTCGTTATTGTCAATCGGATAAAAACATCTCATTTGGTGACCTATTCTCGCCGCTGGGGCGGGTTCACTGACCGTGTCAAAATGGTCTGCCCTATTTTTACATGGTGTCAACCTGTTGCAGTCGATGTGATATTGGGCGACACACTGTAGCTATTATGGACACTCACAGTGCTAAGAAATAAGCCAACCTAGCATTGTTAACAAAGGCTTTGTCTACCTAGACTTAAAAAGTCTGTTTACGGCGAAATACTCTGAATAAGTTGGCAGGTAACGCAACGGGTACATAGGCGCTAACAGCAGAGCTGTGTGGACAGCATAGGGCACAGTTAGACACATAGTATGCTCTGGCCATCCACTGCACCTGATTTTCTCCCAGTTGTCTCGACTTTGTCTTGCCACTGGACCAAGATAAAACTCAGGAGAGAGAGTGTGGTTGACGATTAGCGCAACTCTTCCACACTATAAACCAACTTCAGCGCTAGTTTTTCTCAACCCATTTATTTACTTATCTTTTTCCTTAAAACATCTTAACATTGACGTAGGCGCTTGGGAGAGCCTCGCTCAGGATAGAACAGCATGTCATTACAGCATTAGACTGGGAGCACTAGCGGCGGAAGAATTCAGACAAGAAACTGCAAGACAGAAGCGGACACGTAGAAAAGAAAAAACATCTCAACCTCACACAGATACCTTCTGTTTTCAATTCTGTAAATGAACATTTTGTGCACGCATTGGACTTGCTAGTCATTTAAAAACGCACTATTAACTTTTATTATTTTTATTATTTATTGTTATTATTATTATGGTTGAGTTTTTGGTCATCGTCGATCACGACGGACAAACATCATCATCAGTGTCATGAAGCATCGTGGGGAGCATCATTCTTTGATCTTTAGCCACTTGTGTTATGTTTGTTGTTGTGATGCTGTGTTTTTGTAGTATGCCTCTGATATTATTAATCCATCTACCTCTTGGTCTTTCTCTTGCTCTGTAACGAGAATTTTTTTTATCATATGCTATAGGTGGTAGGTGATCTGGTTCCATTCTCATAAGGTGCCAAACTATTTAATCTGTTGTCTCTCTATGTATTTGATGCATGGAATAGTTCCTATACAAATTTCTGATTTCTTATTCGGTCTGTTCTATTAACACCAACAATCTTCCTTAGGCATCTCATTTCACAGGTTGCAATCATTCTCTCCTGTGTTTTGGACAGTGACCATGTTTGGCATTGATAACATAAAGTTGGTATAAATATACTCTTTATGAACATTTATTCAGAGGTCAGATGATTTGTGTATGGGTATTTGAACAGAAGTGTCAGTTTGTATACCACAGAGTTGACTTTTTGGCATCATGTATCAATTTCTTTATCTAGTTTGCCATCTTCAGCGAACATGCTTCTCAGGAATTTAAATGAATGTACTTGCCTGAGATTATTTTCATTGATTAACTCGAACTAGAACAGGTTATAAAACAGGTGATCTGCTGATTGTCACAGTTTCTGTCTCTGATGTTTTAATTTTCATGTTGTACCTTTCACAAGCTGAATTTAGTAATTTTAAATGTCTCTGTAGTTGTGTTTTGTCTTCATACATTAAACATTGGTCATCTCCTAATAGCAATAATTTTATTGAGTTGTGTGTTTGTTTTTTTGAGTGATTTCATCTCCTTCTTCAATATCTATACTGGCCTCAGTGTTGACTCTGTCCATATATATATATATATATATATATATATATATATGGACAGAGTCAACATATGGACAGAATATATATATATATATATATATATATATATATATATATATATATATATATATATATATATATATATATATATATATATTGAATAGCAGTGGTGATAACACACATTCCTGTCTAAACTCCTGCATTTATTCTGAAAGTTTTGGTTAGCCCTTCATTAGTTCTTACTGCTCCAATACATTTTTGATACAAGGCTCTGATGTTGTCTAACAGTTCCTCTGAATCCCAAAATGTTATATGTTAAGATTGAAAAAACAAACTCTCCCAAGAAAATATTAACTTTTAATATGTGGAGATGAAAACCAAAGATGTATGCCTGAGGACTACTATAAAAAGTCACTTTAAGTGGTGCATTGTATTTTGTCTATTTGATTGTATTTTTATTGACAAATTAAGTACAATGAACATGCTCTTCTAGACATTGATTGACTCACCAAGTACAAGTAGGTTGATAGTAATCTCTGCAATACCATTTGTATTTTCCAATTTGACTGTGTAACTTCCACTGTCTGTTCTGATGACATGACCCAACCGGACTGTTGTCATGTTATAAATTGTCTCTGCTTCCATTCGTTTTGGATCTGGAAGTGGACCATCCTTGAAAGTCCATGTAACCTTTGGTTGAGGATTTCCAGTGAAGGGGATTTCAAATGCAGTTGACTGGCCAGCATGAAGAATCACAGTTTCTTGGTACTTCTTATCCACAAAGATCTTTGGAGGCACTATAATAAATGACAGACAATGTTTATTGTGACATATAGTAAGCTTACAACAGTTATCAATTAGACTTACGTAAAACACAGGTTTATATATCGTCTCAATGGGACACCATAGACTATATCTAACACTAGTGGGTAATGATGGGCAATGATGATCACATAAGAAATCATAAAAATTACAATACACAAATCATATTCACACAAATCATATTCAACGTTTCAACCAAAAGGTCTTTATCAAGACACAAACAAAACATTAAAAGACGACGAATAGAAAAATTATCACAACGTCCAACGGAAATATGGAAATGATATGCCGGAAGGTCAGAAAGTACATAAAAACGTAAATATATGTGGAAAATATATATAAACCTGTGTTTTACGTAAGTCTAATTGTTGTTACGTTTCACGCAGTTACCTTGTATTGATTGTCAACAGTTATCACAGACTTCTGTTATACAACTTCTCTTGTTCAAATACTCAAGCCAAGATTGTTTGGGTTCATTAATGAAATGGAAAGGTATTACACAAATATAGTTAAATATTGATAAACTTTACATATTCCAAACAAAATATTTCAGAGCTTGTGTTGGTCTTTTTCCATTGACGTGCCCCTGGTCTTGCTGGTCCAAACAGGGAGTAAAGAATATTGACAGTGTTGCTTGTCATGTAATTCATAAGAAATGACTAAGGAGACTCTGGCAGTGGATTTTGTTGTCCCATTCCATAGGGGGTCAGTGACCCGGAAACCATGCTGAAATCTTATGTGTCATGCTGAAATTTGCAGATAGCACAGCATTATTTGTGAATAAATCATGGCACAACATATTTCATTCTCTGGACTACATCCTGCTAGGCTAGTTTTCAGGAGTTTGAGAATTAATGCAGAAGAAGATGATCCATTGACAAAAATGAAATATAAATTCTTTATTCAATGACACTGTTCATAATAATAATAATCCCACACCACTAATACATGTTTACAGCTATACATTAGGCTACTCAAAACTATTAAAAAAAATGTAAGCAAACATTTTGGACATATACAAAGACACAATGATTAGAAAGATTAATCATGGAGGGAAAAGTTTCAGGAAAGAGAACAAGAGGCAGACCAAGACTATGATGACACAGGATATTGAAGACCTTCTGAACATGACACTGGAAAAGGCTGAACAACTTACATAAAACCAAGAGGCTTACAGAGTGGCAGAGATGACAACTTTTTGCAAAGGATATGTTATATTGACAGACTATTCATTCAAGTAACATAAAAATCCTATAGCTTGGAGGTCTCCTTGCTAAATAATGATCGCCATAAAAACATTGTTTTATACAAACCTTCCACAGAAAGTTTAGCCTCTGACTTCTTGTTCTTAATCTCAATCTTGTAGACTCCTTCATCTTTCCCATCAGCATCAGTAATTGTCAGTCTATGAATGACTCCTTTGCCAAAGAATTCATGTTTATCACTTGCTGTGATGATCTCACCATTGTGATACCATTTGGCTGGCACATTCACCTTGGAGACTTCACATTCAAATGTCAATGTCTTTGGAATTTCAGTTATGGTTATGTCCTCAAGTGTACGGATGAACTCTAAATCAGTTTCTATATTTAAAAAAAAAATGAAGAGAATAATGAATGTAGTTTCTTACTCTAATATAAATAGCAAAAAAAAGAAATCGGTAGCGTATCCTGTATAAATAACTAAAATGTCAGAGGATTTTAGACAAAGTGAGGAGTGCCACAGAAACAAAACAAATAAACGATAACAGACTATATGAAGTTAACAATGTTACTATAACACTAACTATCAAAATAAACAAAACAATAAAGAAACTAAATAACAATAAATACAATAACAAGGGCTCTTTGCATGTTGCAGATGGCCCAGATGCACAATTGCTTTTGGCGGGGGTTGAACTTGGTACCTTGGCCATCACTGATGCACTCTGTACCACTCTACAACAGAGCTGGACCAATAGCAAATAATCACATACCGGTAATGCCATCATGCTTTCAATCATACAGTTACCATGTTGAGTGTGTAGGCAATCTTGTTTTTCCACCACTCTTTGTGTCTTCTATTGTTAATACGTTCATTTGGTGACATTTTTTTGTGCCATTTGTGCCATCTCATCTAACAACTTCTCTTTGTCTTCCTCTGTCTCTTCTCCCCTTGATTTTTCCAGTAGTTACTAAATGTTCAAGTTTTACTATTCTCATAGCACATACTAAAAATCTTTACTATCTGCTTATAATATTTGCTAAAATTTATCTTTTTATTCCAGAAACTCTAAGGACTTCTACAATAGTTTTCTTGGCTGTCTATGGAATTTTCATCATTCATATAAAAAACACTATATCTCAGTAGCCTCCAGCTCATTTAAAAGGTTTTTTTATTTACCATGCTTCACATCCATAAATATGAATTGGTTCAATATAACATTCCAGCACTCAAATTCATTAATGCATTGATACTACTACATTGAAAGGAACGTTTCATCATGCTTTACTTCAAAATTAAATTGTTTGCCATTCTTGAATAAATTGTCCAAAATAAACTTCAACTCCTTATATCTGACAATAGCACTTATGCAAAACACAAGGTACAGTTAAAACAGTTGTTCTTCTGGTAAGAAGCTAAAACATCCATTTAAGTAGATCCCCTTGTGCCAGTAAGATGCTAAACTCTCAATGTTTATAGTTACAATACATGATGGCAGGGTAGGAAACCCATTGTGGAAATTTAAGAGTTAATAGGCATTAAGCAGGTGTCTTATTATAAAAAAAATTAATAGAATAAGTGTTATCAAGAAATAGAAGTGTTAAGATCAATAAATGTTGAAAAGGGCTGGCTCCTTAACAACATCTTAACACAAAAGTTTTGTTGTTTTAGTCATATAAAGAGACATAACAGCATGGACAAATTAATAGTTGAAGGCACTTATGAAGTGTATGAAGTCACAGCACTAGACATTTTGATGATAAGTAAGGCAGCCAGATATACAGGTCTTCTGCTTTATCTACCAGATACTGACATTTCTAACTCTTACCTATGACTTTGACATCAGCTTTAGAACTCTTGCCATCAATTTTTATGGTGTATTCGGCTTGGTCAGATAGTTGAGCTCTCTCAATGGTCAGACTATGAGTGTTCTTGTTTGAGGCTAGGGTGATGGTCTCAGATGTTACAATTTTAGCTCCATTCTTGTACCATGTTGGAGTGAGGTCAGGTTTGGAAACTGTACATTCCAAGAAGATGTTCTGACCTTCAGTTACTTCAATACTAGCCAATAGTTTGGTAAATTCCAGTGGTTGTTCTGCAAACATAGAAGGTTCATGTTAAAAATGTTAGTTAGTTAGTCATTGGATCATCATCACTGCAAACTAGGCACGTCCATTTTTCTCCGATCTCTCCCTGAGTGAATCCACTATTACACTTCTTCTGACAGTACCAGTCCTCTGCTGGTTGACCATCATTCTTCTGCACCCTTCAAAAAGTTCACTTCTAGCAACACTGCATTTCAAACCCTATTCTTTAATCCTGGCTATCGAAATATAATCCTCATCCACACTAGTCTCACTCTCGCGTGCTATATCTCTTATTAAGTTCAAAATGTCAGCTCAATCAATTGCCCCATTGCCCTGTGTCACAATTACATAAGACACTAGTTGATCTGCTCTTTTATTACCTCGAACACCCACATGTTCTGTTATGAAAATAAATGTAACTACTTTCAACCTTGCCTTTCTCAAGGCCTCAATACACTGTTCATGAACAAGACCCACTTATACCTTCCTAATCATGCTCATAGTCACTCAAGATGCAGACCTGTGTTGCCTTCTGTGTGCATGCCCACTAAAATGCGCTGGTCACCGCCATAATCTCCATGGTCATGTTAAAAATGTAATATATTTTAATAACTCCCATTCACCCCTAATGAAAAATCACTATGCTGATGAATTAATTTCGGAATTTTGAAATTTTTTGTGTTATAGATCTTTATACCTGATACATCATTTTACAGGTATATTATTGTTATCTTATAACTTAGTTTAGTTTTCCTAATCAACATTGACTAAATCTGGATAATCAATGGGTGCTCTGTCACTTCCAGCAAGGCAAAGAATATGCTTGCTGATAGAAGTGACTTGTACACACTCCTTAATCACTCTATCAAGCATATTATTCTGGTTTTCAATTTCAATTGCATTAGAGTACGGTTTAAGGTACAATGTATCAAAATGATCTATGTAAACCAGTGTAGATTTAAAAAAGAAAGTCACAATTAAATTTTCTGCTGTGTGGGAGAGTTGAGGATGAGTACACAATTATGTTAAATTCAATGGTATCAATAAACATACATTTTTGAAGATGAAAAGATATTCAAGGGAAATTACCTCTGACAGTAACCCGTGCTGAAGTCTTCCTGTTTTTCACTGTGCACTTGTAAACAGAATCATCATTGACTGTAGCTTTATCTATCTTCAATGTGTGTGTTCTGCCATCTCTAAGAATCTGCACCCTATCAGAGGCATCAATAGTTTGACCATCCTTCTGCCATGTAGCATCAAGGTCAGACTTATTGACCTCACATGTCAAAATTAGGGGCTGGTTCTCCATGATTTCAATATCTTTGAGTGGTTTAGTGAACTCAACAGGCACCTCTGTTTATGGCACCAAATAAAGAAATTAAAATCTAGAAATAACAATACAAAACAAAATGCTTAATCTGTCCTCCATTTATATGTGACCAATGAACATCAAAGGAATAATAATGTTTAATATTAATATGTGTAATAATTAAGTAATTATTTTAGCATAAATGATGATACAATATCAATTTAATAGACGATGAATTTAGTGGAAAGAACTTTAAAAGTGACCCAACTACCAGAATACTATAGATGATAGGATCATCAGATGTGGAAAACAGTAACACAAACATAAAAAACAGTACTATTTGAATAAGATGTTATCAGAAAATGCTGTTGGTCCTACATCGGACATGTCCTACGCACAGACACCAACAGAATAAACCACCAATCTCTTGAATGAATACCTACAGGCAAAAGAGCAAGGGGTAGACCAAAAGAAACACTCAGAATAACAATACTTAGAGAAAGTAAAACAACCAATATAATACTATTCAAGAACTGCACAGAACAGCTTTGAACAGACAGAATTGGAGAGATCTAACCTCTGCCCTATGCGCTAACTTCAGCGCAAAAGGAAAATGAATGAATGAATTTTACAAAAGTAATTATAATATAAACAATAATAATCTATAAAAATTAATAATAAAAACAGTTAACAAAATAACATTTTGGTCTAATGAAAAGGGCCTTTCTGAGAAATAAATACAATAAGGCATACAATTGAAATAACTAATATTAATAACTGCCTTTATTATTCACTATTTCTGTTATTTATATTATCATGAACCCTTTTAAGATCATGTGTTTTCTCAGTGGCAATATATGGATGTGAGTCTTGGACTTTAAACAAGAGAATATCCAGAAGAATAAATTCATTTTAAATGAAGTGCTCCAGAAAGATCCTACGAATATCATGGACAGAGAAAAAGAATAACATTGAAATTACTGAAACTAAATTAAGGGTGGCTTCTAAATACCATCATATGAAGGAAGCTACAGTATTTTGGACACTTAAAGAGACATGATGGGATGGAAAGACTGATTCTGGAGGGCAGAGTGTTAGGCCAGAGAAGAAGAGGAAGCCCAAAATATATGATGGACCAATGATATCATCAAAGAATTTATAAATATTATCCCTGACCAATGTAGGCCTATTTTCCCAGAACAGAGATGTGTTCAGAGTATCCATGATGAAGACAACATTCGTTGAAATAATATGTAATTTGATATGTATTATCATTAAGATCTTAAGCCTGTTTAAATGTCACAAAATATCTTGAAAAACTTACTCTTAAACCTGCTCAATTATTCAAACATATCTTGAACTTACCCCCTCTGAGTAGG
Source organism: Meghimatium bilineatum (assembly GCA_034231615.1). Taxonomy (NCBI): domain Eukaryota; kingdom Metazoa; phylum Mollusca; class Gastropoda; order Stylommatophora; family Philomycidae; genus Meghimatium; species Meghimatium bilineatum. The sequence continues at coordinate 41,889,220 of CM067306.1, read as the reverse complement.
AGACTTTTTTCTTAAAGAATTGTGTACCACTGATAGAAGATCTTCTGGGTATGAAATAAAGTTTTGTAGAAACCATCCCATTGCACAAAGGAAGTAATAAGAGTCAATCAGTTGTAATTTATGCAACAACAACAACAACAACAACAATCTTGAAAAACTTACCATCAACAAAGACAGATGCTTCACTGCTTGCACCATCAATCTCAACCTTATACACGCCTTCATCGTCCAACTCAACTGAATCAACAATGAGATGGTGAACTTTGCCATCAGAGGTCAGTCTAATTCTGGCAGAGGCTGTGATTTCCTGGCCATCAACATACCAGTGAGCTGTCTTGTCCGGCTGGCTGACCTCACATTCTAAGTGAAGACTTTGGTATTCTGTCACAGTGATATCAGCTAGTGGTCGAACAAATGTAGTGGCCAGAGCTGGAGTGAAGAAAGTTGGAGTAAAATTGAAGACAATCTTTTATATCTTTCAGATATTTTCTTCTTAATATAATAACAAATATGCGAGACATTCATAATTGAAAAAAAATCAAGTTAAAGTATTAGGTTTTAAAATATCAATTTATCATTAGAAATAGTTAAATAGTGCAGTGAAAGTACTGTTCACAAACCTTCAACTCCAAGATTAGCTGATGACTTCTTATCTTCAAACACAACCATGTATTTTCCAGCATCATTCAAAGTTGCAGAGTCTTTGATCAAAGTATGAATTTTGCCATCTACCTTGACTTTGAAACCATCGTCTTCAGAAACCTTGAAGCCATCTTTAAGCCAACTGACTTTAACTCCGGGTTTGGAGAGCTCACAAGTGAAGGTTGCAGATTCCTTCTCTTTAATTGTCTGGTCTTCCAAAGGTTTGATTATCTCAACTGAAGATTCTGTAATAAAAAAAAGTTATGAGATTTTAACATTTTGAAAGCAATGATTTAATAAACTATTCATGATTTTTCAGGAACAATTTAGGCTTTCATATATTATATTAATGGATCTAACAAGATCCATAAGTCAACATCCATTTGTGGGATAAAATACCAGATAGTGAAGTTCAGATTCCCATTAGGGTTGAAGGAGTGCCACTCTAGATACATTAGCACAAAAAGCACTCCAAACAACTCATAACCAGTTTGAGGAGTGCAGAAAAATCATGCCCAGACGATTCCTTGATATATGAAATCCAGAATTTTCTCTGGCCTCCCTTCCCCTTCCACCCTTGAACTTACCCCCTCTGAGTAGGAGACTTTTTTCTTAAAGAATTATGTACCACTGATAGAAGATCTTCTGGGTATGAAATATCTTCTGGGTATGAAATAAAGTTTTGTAGAAACCATCCCATTGCACAAAGGAAGTAATAAGAGTCAATCAGTTGTAATTTATGCAACAACAACAACAACAACAACAATCTTGAAAAACTTACCATCAACAAAGACAGATGCTTCACTGCTTGCACCATCAATCTCAACCTTATACACGCCTTTATCATGTATATTAATTCATAATGTAATGCCAGTAGATGTATGAAACATTTTAAAGATATGCTTAAAAGATAAATGACTAATTTCAATGTAGACAACTAGCTAACTGATGCAAGATAACTAACTAACTAACTAACTAACTAACTAACTAACTAACTAACTAACACAAGACAATTAACTAATTTACACACATCAACTAACTAACTGACTGACATAAGACATCTAACTAACTGACTGACACAAAACAACTAACACAAGCTAACTAACTGACACAAAACATGACTAACTGGTGCCACAGACTAATTATTGGTGTAACTATAAATAACCAAAATGTCAGAGGATGTCCGACAAAGTGGGGAGTGCTGAAGTAACAAAATAAATAAGTGATATAGACTAATAAAGTTAAAGATGTTACTATAATACTAACTATCAAAATAAACAAAACAATGTAAAAATTGAATAGCAATAAACACAATAACAAGGAATGTTTCCCCATTGCTGTCCAAACTGGCCCTTATTCAAGAAGTGAAAACACACAACAATAACAAAAATGTATGTACAGAGATATTTATACCAAGATATTCCTGTACATAGAGAAAGGAATTAATAGATATTTGCTTATAAAAAAGAATCCACCTTTGGTTATTATTTATAAGTAAATTATATTTGTCCCCTAATATCTATTTACTTCCTTTCTATGTGCAGGGATATCTTGGTATATAGAAATCAAACGTTGAATCAATCAATCAACCAGGAAACCAGTGCATTAACCACAGAGCTACTACTAGCCCCCCTGAATGGGGTACAGTCATCAATTCTGTTTACCAATAACTTGTCCCTTACCTTCAACAAGTACTAAAGCCTTGCAGCTCTTGTCACCAGCATGCAGAGAGTAATTAGCTTCATCATCAACATCTGCTGCATCAATCTCTAAACGATGGATACATCCATCCACAATAAGATGAGAGTTCTCAGCAGGGATGAAGGTGACTGCATCCTTCTTCCAGGTGACTGGATAATTTGCTTTAGATAGTTCTACTTCAAGTATTAGCTTTTCTCCTTCAGGGACAGTCGTGTTACGCAGTGGTTTTAGAATCTCAATAGGTAGCTCTGCACAAGAATACAATAATTTAACATTACATTTTCTTGAATCACTAAATGATGTCAATCAATTGTCTCATTCTAATACTTACTGGTAATTCTAGACTAAAAAAATCATAACAACAATAACATGCATATTAACAGAGCTGTATCAGCAATCATAGTAATAGAAAGTATAAAAATAATATTATAAAACAAGATAACAGTCTTGATGCAATATTGCATCAGACATTCTGGAAGGTTATACTACTGTATAATGTGGTAAAGCAATGGACCAGGATGACATACTGAATTCCTTATGAGAAACAACATTGACAAATACAATTAATGAAGATGAGTAGTATTTTTCTATGTACAAAATAAATAAGCTTGGTTTGAAATGTGGTGTTGCCAGAAATGAGCATCATTATGAATTTTGAACAATGGTAGTTAAACAATAGATAAGTGGAACTAACAGTCCTGTAAAGGCAAATATACACAAGGCAAGATCAAAGTTCCCATGAACATGTCCTGTGTGCAATAATGAGGATCTGACAACTTATGGAAATGTTCAAGCATATCAGAAAATAGCTTATTTCATGTAAACAAAATAATAATAATAATAATAATAATATCTATAACCAGTCTGGATCATAGGGGTACCACATTGGAGACATCAGCACAAAAAGCCCTCCAAACACCTTTGTGCTTAGCTATTCATACGTGGGTACAAAATTCAGCCCTGACTATTTCTTGATGTTGTAAATCCAAGATTTCTTCTCCCCTCAACTGTCCTTTCAAAATAATTCTAAAAACTGAGCTATCCAAACAAAGTAAAGTGTATGCTGTTTCACTACAGCTAAAATTATTATATTATATATAATTATATTTGTCTATTTGTTGTCAAATGAATTTTTCATCTGTTCTGCATAAACACAAGAAAACAAAGAAGCACTGTACAATTAAGTATGGAAAAAAGAATTATAAAAAGGGATCCAAAAATAGGCAAGTTATTTATTTTCAATATAAAAACTTTTTTAATTATAGTAGGTTATAGAGGGCAAGTGGACATGAGGTAGCCAATGATAAAAGAGGGAAGAACACAATTAAATGATGGAACAAGTTTGACAGAATGTACAGCCATAGAAAAAGACAGAAAATGTTGATCTTGCTAACACTTAATCACTTGGTCACAATCTTCTAACACTTGATGTCACTTTATCTGGTCTGAAAAAGTATCAGGCATAGGAAAATTGGCCTCATATGAACATGTAGCAAATACAGGCATATCTCAACTAAAACTAACATCCAACAAGATGAAAACAATAAGACAATAGAATATAAGTTACACAATCATAGCTGTCAACTTATTTTTTCATAAATTCATATTTTTTACAATTTATATGTATATTTTAATAAAAAAGCCTATATTTAGCACCAAAAGATGATTTTTTAGCCCATCAATAAGTTTAATACATGCGCGTGAGATTTAAAAAAATGCTCACATTAGTAATAATTACTGAAATTGAACACCAAGTGACCTTTTTTTCTTCTTTGGGTCTGAAATCCATATTGATATGGAAAATCCATACTAGTTGACATCATCATCCAGTTATCATAATTCTTTAATGAACTGCACTGTAGTCACCAGCTCGTGACAGGACCATAGAGATTGTTCCTCAGAGATGTTTCAGATGGCCATAATTTATTCTTGTAGTGTAATACAGTGAGCAGTTCTATAAAATATGGTCTGTGTTTTATGCAGATTGTCCACAGGAGCACACATTGGTGCCACTAATTTCAAATCTCTTATAAATTATGTTGTTGGAGCTTGTTGTTGACTGTTCTTAATCTAAAATGATTGTTATTTTCTTCCAAGCTTGTGGATGGCATTGTAATTCTGGTTGCATGGGTGAGATGAGTTCCATTCCATGTCCATCGAATATTTTGAAGATAGACTTCATTTCTGGAAATGATAACATGTCTTCTATCTGCTGTTACTTGCAGTTAATTTCAGTTTTGGCTAGCCGATCTGCTATCTAATTTCCCCTGATTTGTGAGTGACTAGGGAATCTATTGGAGAAATCCATTTTGTTTGGTTGTTTAGTTGAGATTAATGTAATTTTAGGGCATTCAGGTGGAGTGTGTTTAGGTTTTGGAGGACTTAAAGCATTGTAGGCATCCTTCTGTTGTTCTAAATATTCATTTAATCAATTAAGTGCCATGCCGATTTGTGTAGGTGATCATGCTTCTTCACAACTATCTGTCTCTTGTGTTGTTAATAAGCTCAGTTGATCACTTCTTTTTGTGCCACAGTGACAACACATCCATAAATTTCTCAATTTGTCTTCCTCTTTCTCTTCTCCTCTTGATCTTTCCAGTGGTTACCAAGTATTCAAGTTTTACTTTTCTCTACATACTACTGAGCCATATAACAGCACTTGTTTTTTTATTACAATTAAAGATTGGTAGTTTTGTTCATCTAATTATCTTTGATGTTCATATATCCTTCAAAACAATTTCATCTTGCCTTTCAAAACATTTTACTCTGATATCCCCACTTTTCTAATCCTCTCACTCTATATGTTGCTGGAACAGGGTAGCTGGGGGTAAGATGGCACAGCTTTTTCCCGAACTTATCAGTTTTTCTGGTAGCATATATGACTAGATCAGATGCTAACATTCCATTCTTTGACACAATGAAATTGATAGGTCAAGGACGAGTAAATTTTCAACAATGTGGAATAATTTTTTCCCACTATGTTTGATCATTTAAAAAAAAATTCTGGCACTCTGCTTGCTGTTATAATTAATATCATGAATTTTTAAATATTTAAACTGAAATATATGTTGTGTTGTTAAGTTTTTAAGTACCATATCTTGTCAGGCTACTTTGTTTATTCATCGGAATTTATGATTGTTGCTAAAAATGTGATTTTTTTTTGAAAAAATGGCACACATTTATTGGGGTAAGATGGTGCATTCAAAACATATGCAGAAAATATTGATATCATGTGGTAGTTGTTGATGCCGTTCTAAAGCGGAAAACACCGATACATATGGTCATAACGATCATCCAATGTTACAAAGCATTATTAGCTTTAAAATGGAACTTATGAATTTTCTTTTATTCAACCTTTTTTTTTTCAGATTAAAGTTATGAAACTAGGTCTATCCATTTATTCTATGTACTGTTAGCACACATTTACACACTGCCGGTTTGCTTAGACTTGTACAGTGGCAATTTCCCTCAATTTTATAAATTCTTGAGACTAACGGGAATTGAATTTTTATAATGGTTTGTATCACCATTTTGCCAGCCCCATCTTGCCCCATAAAATGTGGCAAGATTTATTTTTTTCATATGTTCACAAAATTTCATTCTACTGTCTACTAATAGTTGTATGTTTTCAATACTTTCACTAATGTTAGATAGTTGGATAAGCTATATACTGATGGCAGTTTGGTCTCTTATATTTAAGTGTAGTTGTCAGAATACGCTTTAAATTAAAAAAAATTTTACTGCTGCCCCCGGCTACCCGAAGGTCAAAATATTATTTCTAGATATCACCTTCAACTCATCAGTTTCAGCCTTCCTCCAGTCACACTCTCTCCATGGTTAGCTATATATTCACACTGTATAAACTGCTATATTTAAATAATTTGGTATTAGAAGTTAAAAAAGAATTTTTTCTAAGCAACCAATTATTTTCTCCCACCTTCAACTATGAGAGTTCCTGTTGTTTCTTCATCACTCATAACACACGTGTATTTTCCAGCATCATCCAGTCGGGCATCCTCAATCACCAGTTGCTGCACAAACCCATCAGTAATGGCCTAACATGGGAAATACAAATTTCTGTTTGTAAACACACACAACTTATAATCAAAATCATGATGCAAAAAGAAAAATGGATAGTGTTTCATAGGATCAAACTAAAGAACAAGAGAGAAAGCTTACTGCAGTATGTGTCAAAATGAGATGTCTAAAAAAAGCAACAAACAGAACAAGAAGAGATCATGTGAGGAATGAAGGTACAAGAACTGTTGGAGCAACACCAAAGGGAGAGGACCAAGAGGAAGGTAGATTACATGAGTTACCAATATTTTGAGACATTACAATATTCTAACATATTACACGACCACACATGCCATAGCCCAAAAACTGATCTTCATTCAATCCTGGAATGCCTAGCAGTCACAGCAGGGAAAAGACAATAGATTGAATTAGATTAGAAAAGTTAAGATAAGATAAGGTAGGTAGATAGGGTAGGTTAGATAGGTAAGATATATTTATAAATATGGATAGATCGGACAGACAGACATACATACAGGACAGACAGTATAGATAGATAGATAGATCGATACACAGAAAAAAAATAAATATATATATATATATATATATATATATATATATATATATATATATATATATATATATAGATAAATATAATAAATAATCCCATTAGCTGTGAACAGATAATTCTTGACAACCTATAGTCTTTCAGACAAAAACAGTTTCATTTCAGTAGAAAGACAGATATAAATGATTTTAATATGAGGCATCATTAAACTCAGGGAAGTTGTGCTTAACCTTTCGGCCCCTATGGTCGCAACATCGCGCCTTGCGTGTGCGTCCCACCTTGCCTGTGGTAGCAATCACACGCCATACGATATCGCTCCATTCCCGAGTACGGAACTTCACCAAGTTAAAGCTTATATGACGTAGAATTCCCGCCACACAAAGCTAGGAATACGTCACAGTTTAAAGGTCAAATTCCTTTACTCATTACGATTGTAAGAGAGAGAAAGACGGTTGAATTTGTCAACGCATTTCTAGAGCGACTAGTCATTTTCGGCCGTATTTTACTATCAAATTGAGTACCGCGTGGCATGGGTAAGTGATCGTGACTACATGTTCTAATTGTTGTTTTTTGTGTTTAATATGCTGTTATTTGATAAGAATGTGTGTGTATTCATTAAAAAACACAAAAATAATATGTATCAGGGGTTACACATGTGTGCATGGACAATAATTACGCTGCGTGTCGGCATAGACCTAGTGTTGACCGGACGGACGTTATATGCGATTTTTTCACGTTTTATTAGTTTTTTTAGTTCATATTATATTAGTTTTGATATAAAACAATATATATACAATAAGCATAGCTATTTATGAGGATTTTATCAATGTTGTCACACATTGCTCATGTATTAGGGTCGTCACGAAGATATATTTGCGATTTTGAAAATGACGTTTTACGTTTTTCGCCCGAATTTTCAACTTCAAAACTTGCTCACAACTGTCATATCACACATACAACAACAAAAGCACGATTATATTCACTATTCACTCCTTTATTTAGATGTGCAAAAATTATTTTGATATCTTTTAAAACAAAAAGTTATGATGTTTTCAAAACACCCACCATCAATAACGCAAATTTTCCAAAAAATAAGTCAGGCCCTGGGGGAAGTTTTGCAATTTTAAGCCAGGGCTCTAAAGGTTAAAGTACACCTAGGGTATCATCAATAACTTGAAAGATTTTCATGAGTGCACATATTCTGCTATTCTTTCAGACAATATACAGAATAATTATGTGCTCTCAATGAATACCACACAAAGACATTTTATAAGCTGTAAAATTGAAACTGACTTGAATGCGGTCATCCAAAGTTAATTCTTTGCCATCTTTCAACCACTTGACAGACCGGTCACGCTTGGACAATTGGCATTCAAAGATAACCATTTCTTTCTCAGGAACTTCTTGATCATCCAGTGGAGTTGTGAAGAATGGTGGGATTTCTGAAATGTGACATAAAAAATATTATAATGTATTGCAACTACTGGATTCTCAATGATTCTAAATAACCACTTTTATCAACATCAAGTTCCATCTCTGCAACGAAGGTTGGCTGCAATGGTAATAACCAGGTTACTTGCTCTTTAATATTTTCTAAGCATCAGAAATAAAAATAGTCTCTACAGAACATTCTAGATTACAGGAGAAATGAAAAATCTTGACAGAAGATTATAGATTACAGGAGAAATGAAAAATCTTGACATAAGATTATAGATTACAGGAGAAATGAAAAATCTTGACAGAAGATTATAAATTACAGGAGAAATGAAAAATCTTGACAGAAGATTATAGATTACAGGAGAAATGAAAAATCTTGACAGAAGATTATAAATTACAGGAGAAATGAAAAATCTTGACAGAAGATTATAGATTACATTGAAAATTCATATATGAAAATAGTCTCCATAGAACATTATAGACTAGTCTTTTTAAAACATTACTCATCTTCATCATGTGTCATTTCCATGACAAAAGTTGGCTGCAATGGATCTACAACATCCTTTCTCTTGTCTTGGTGATGCACTTTGACAGACTATCCTACAATCTAAGGATTTCTTTCTTCCATGTTTCATCCATTGCTCATCTCCCCTCAACTCTACTTTCAAGTAATGTCTCCAACAAGATAATCATGCCCAGTATATTTGATTTCTTTGATTTCTTTTATGTGCAGTATATTCACTGCATTGCGTAGTTTTAAAACATTATACCTATACATAAAACAATATTTTGAGAACCTAAGAGACAAAATACCATATATTTCCATATATAAGCCAAGGACGTAATTTTAATATCCAAATGTGATAAAGTTGGAAACGTATATAGACAGAGGTATCAAAAATACTACTGGTAATAATACTGTGGAATCTTGTTGTTATTATAAGAATGAAGGCACAAGCAAGATATTGCTAGAAGGAAAATAACTCAAACTTTAGTTATGGTAAGATGCAAGGTCATTTCTTCCATTTGCACCCTACCTGTACTTACATAAGCTACAACAAGGATAATACAGTGTGAACTTTGCCAGGTGTTGTTGCCAGCCTCATAAAACCTGTGAACCATGTACCAGTGTACTGAGATATCAGATTCATTTATTCATTCAGTGCTTTCTCTGCAACATGGGTTGTCTACAATGATAGCAATACTATTATCAGCCATTATGGTAAATTCAAAGCCTAGTCAAAGAATGGATTAGGTTAAATTTTAGCTTGGCTTTTAGATTTTCCTTTAAATAACATGGCAGAATGAAAAGGTGTGAAGATGGTATATGTAAAGATGACAGGACAGAGAGGACATGTTTCATTGTTGTATTAGGTTGCATGGCAGATCGGACACATTTGCTTACTGCTAGCTTGGCCGCAGATATACTGTGCCTTATGGCCTGGCATATTTGACTTCAACGTGGTTTCTGGGTCCTTTCAACTTATTATGGGATGGGACAGCCAACTTTCCTCTCACATTCCCTTAGTCACTTTGCATGCCATGCATGGCAGGTGACATATTACTATCAGTTTCTCCCTTCTCAGGACAGCAACATACGGGAATCACATTACTTTAACAGACATAATCTAATAGCTTACCATAAATTTTGAGCATAGCTGAAGATTCAATGTCATTGGGTAGGATAGCTGTGTATTCGCCTTCATCCTCAGGTATTGTGTCCATAATTCTCAGAATATGGCGGTAGCGGTCACATACAATCTTGATGCGGTCACTTGGTGTCAAAGGTTTTCTATTCTTTAACCAACGCACTTTGACTCCTGGCTTGCTCAGGATACATGCTAATTCCACATCTTGACCTTCATGACCTTCTACATCCTTGAGAGTGGCAGTGAACTGAGCTGCAACTTCTGCAATAAAAGATATTCTTTCAGTGAAAAATCTCATACATTTTCTTTCAAACACAGAAATTAGAGTGTATCTTGCAATCAAGAATGGTTCACAAATATAAAGTTACAAAAAAATTAACCCATGTTAATTTAACAGACATTGTGCTTTGCCAGGAAAACATACAGCAGACATTGTGCTTCATCACAGGAATGAGCATACTTTTTTTCCTGAGGCAAGAAGCAGTATCTACTGAAAGGACATAGATATATTTTGTTTGAACTTTTCTAATTTCTATTGCCTCTGTGGTGCGAGTCCAAAAGGGGAGAAAAGATTATCAAAACTGTCACCTGACATGCATATCCTGTTTAGATATTGTAGGTTTACTGATGTAAATGTAAATGTATGCATCTATGAGTGGCAGAGATCGTACACCTATGACCGACAAAGATTATGCATACTGCGACTGAGAAGACCCAGAAGGCCTATTAGGTTTGATATGAGTAACACTGGGTAAAATGATAGGTGTAAAACATTTCCCAGTTCTGTGGGAGCAATATAAAAAAACTCACTATCAGAACTACCATAAACACTGACACTATGAGAGAACTGAGCACTCTCCAAAAGGAAACAATAGTATGCAACATGATTGAAGATATGTACCCCAGAGAAGTGTGGATACAAGTATATACTGATGGTTCAGTAATAGAGCAGTGAAGAACAGAGGTGCTGAAGTTGATAAAAAATATCCAAAAAAGGAAATTGAATCCCAATGTTCACCAACTAAAATCTTCTGCCCCAACTACTCTGCAGAAGTATCGGTCCTAAACATTGCTGTAGAAGTAATTGAAAACACAAGCCAATGTCAATAGGTGGTACTTCTTACTGATGCAATGTCTGTCATACAAGCCCTTAACAGCAATAACTATAAGACCTGAAGGAAACCATATGAGAAGTGAGCATCCAAAGAAGAGTAGTACTACAGTGGATACCATCCCACTGTGGCATACCAGGAAATGAAAAGGCAGATATGGTAGAAAAAGACTAAGAATCGCCTACCAGATAAAGAGGACCTTCATCAAAGCTATTTGGAAAGTCAACAACTCAAAACAATACTACCACTATCTTGACATAGCTGAGCAAGTTATCCTCTTTCCCATGAGGATAGCACACAACAGACTAAAAAGTCACTTAAATAGACTAAGACTGGATCCATCACATCTGTGTTCATGTGGCAGGAAGCACAGACAGCATACCATATCCTACAAGACTGCATTACACTAAATGAATTAAAGGAGGAGCACTGGCCCACACAGACAGATATCCACAGCAAGCTGTATTGAAGCAGTGAGGAGCTTTCAAATACAGCACAATTTCTCAAGAAAACCTGACTTGCTGTTAATGTTAACAAACTGTATGGGAGCACTGAGGAGCTTTAAAATACAGCAGCATTTATCAAGAAAACTGGACTTGTGTAGATATGTTACTGCAAATGAGAAGAAGAAGAAGCATAGGTGTCAATTTATGTTTTCATAAATTTGTATTTTGTAAAATTTATATGAGTATTTTTATAAAAACGTTTGTATTAGTAATAATTACTGAAATTTAACATCCCCCACTTATCATTTAATTTTGTGCCCATTTTTACGTACATGTGAGATAAAAAAAAACGTCTGTATTAGTAATAATAAATTAAATTTTACCCCCAATCAATATTTTTTTTGGGCCTGTCAATATGTGCATATATGATACACATCGCTGTAAATTCATACTAGTTGACACCTATGAAGAAGTAACACTGGGCACTTTAGGGGTAGAATGATCAATGCTTTTAACCAGTGATCTACAAGTACCATCAACATTCCTACCTTTTGACACCTGCTGATGAGACTGAACACCTTTGGATTTATCAGGTAGTGTAATGCAGGTAGTTCATAACTAATTATAATGGAATGTTCAGATATCAATACATTGCTAAGTCAATTTATCTATGAGTAACATAATTTCTGCTGTAATGTTAGACACAGCAGTAGAACTCAATTTTATTTATTGATATACAAAAGGCTCACCTTCTACACGAAGTCGAGCCTTTGATTCACAACCATTGATTTTAACAGTGAACTCAGCATCATGATCGAGGATAACTTCTGGGATTTTCAGGATGTGCCTCTTGCCATCCATGATGAATTCAAAGCCATCTTCCTCTGTGATGATAACTCCATCTTTCAGCCACATAGCTGGGGCATTCTCCTTGTTTACCTCACAGACAAAACTTACAGTTTCCCCCTCCAAGCATTCAATATCAGAGATGGGTTGCGTAATGCATAGTGGTGCCTCTGCAAGCAATCATGTGTATGAATATCATGATGAAACAAACATATCAAATGTAGGCCTATAATAGGTGCTACAATGTGCATGACAAAATTAAACATGATATTGAGTTGGCTTTATTCATCTTGACAGATGATCTAAAGCAAGTCAGTATCAGATGGAGTTAATTGGGCATGAGACCACTAATTTTTGCATAAATTCATATTATATAAAATATATATGCATATTTTGTACAATGATAGTAGGTCAAGTCTGTTGAGCACCAACGAATTATGTTTCTTGGTTTTGTAATGTGTGGAATTTTCAAACATTATAAGCAGAATTCCACACACTAAATGATGACGTCATCATGGGATAAAATTATCAGCCGCATGTGTTCTGTCTTAACTCATAGTGGACCAAGCAACAACCTATTTGTTGGTTTAGTCCATGATCCACTAAGAGTTAAGCAAGAGACAAAGGATTTAACCACATTACCATGGAGAGACCCTAATAATTGATTCTTGTTTATACAATATTATTTCCAAAAGGCTAACGACTATACTGACATATTGAAGCATGTGTTGCTAAAAGGTCAAGTGCCCACAATGAAGGTATATAAACTGCCTGAAACTACAAATAATTTTATGACATGTCTTAAATACGATCAAGTACAATAATAATCTTCTTTGGTATTCATCCTCAACTTCTGCAGATTTGCAAAACTTAGTCCAGAGAACGGAATGTGTTGTGTCATGGTTTACAGCTCTCGATATCTGTACCTTTTAGACTGAAACATCCAATCAGCCTGGCCTATGGGTTACTTTGATGCTCTATGGGCTACTTTGATGCTCTATGGGTTACTTTGAAGCTCTATGGGTTACTTTGATGCTGTATGTGTTACTTTGAACCTCTATGGGTTACTGTGATGCTCCATGTGATTGTACAGCCAACTCCATCTCCAAAACCTTCTTTGTTGTCTCTTACAACATGAGTGGCAGATTAACAGTGTCATTACTCTTTGCTCCCCTTATGTGCCCAGGCAACACATGTGCAACACACAACTATAATCAATTTATTATATGAGCAAAGACAGATAGGAAGTGTTGCCTTTAAACAAACATAATACTATCTCATAAGCAAATATAAATAGTATAGATAGGAATGAATTAGAATATAAGATAACTAATTTTTCAAAATTTGTATTTTACTCATTAGATTTCTGTTATTAGAAAAATAACACTCCCCTTATTAATTTTTGTTAACATTTCCTATTTAACTGTATTACCATGGCCAAGGACAATAACTTTAACAATATGTTTGTTATATATTTTCTTGTATTTTGTTTATTACATCAATATATAATCTAGTATATAATCATATATCATGATAAATGAATGATGAACAATGAAACTTTGCAGCCAATAACAGCAGTTAATTCATCACATAACCAACCTTCAACTAGCAAGAGAGCTGTAGAGCTCTTGTCCTCTAGACGGATGGTGTATTCTGCTTCATCTTCTAGGTCAGCCTTCAGTATGGTTAGTGTGTGTATAGTTCCATCCACTGAGATGACCACATTTTCTGATGGACTAATCTCTACATTGTCTTTGTACCACGTGCCCTTGACATTAGGTTTATTGACCGTACATGATAAGCTGACAGGTTCATCTACGATGACCTCAGTCTCAACAAGGGGCTTGAGAATTTCCAATGGAGTGTCTGTAATTTTGTAAATAAATTATACTTACAAAAAGGCATAGAGAATTAATTTCTCTTAACTTAGGTTTCCTCATACATCCTTTGTCTATCTCAATGAAGTAACACTATTTGACAAGAGTACCACTTATAGCACCATATAAGACTCCATATAAGCCAACATCACAGTGAAAATAGTAGAGTTTAAGTAGTCAATCAATCAATAAACCTGCAACCCTTCAGGATCGTAGGGGTACCACATTGGATGCTTCAATACACAGAGTCCTCCAGCGAATTCTATCCTCAGCGATCCGGATGAGTGTGGAAAGTAGTATAGGAAGTTTAAGTAGTATAGGGTTTCCACCGAAGGAAAGCCTCACTGTATAGGCATGTTATCTACTCAGGAATTGCTGCTGCATGGTAATTAACCTGATAGACCACTTTAGATGTTCTGAATTTGGAGAGACTTACAGACAGACAGGTTAAGGAATGAAGTCATCATTACAGAACACACACAGAATCTCAGGATAATTATGACCTGACAGGAGCAAAGCATGTACTTCTGAGTCAACTACCTCATTATTGTCAGATTTGTTGACCAATCCACAGTGATGATACATCTTTAATTACCCACTGGATTATCTTGAATTATCTGCCACAAAAAAGCAAAGATGCAATGTCCACTGGCATGCATCTCTTTATCATCCATGGGGATCATTTGATAGAAACAAAATAAAGACATTGAGACAAGGCATGTAATGATAATAATAATATTTTAATAAGTGACAGGGTTGTCAAACTATCTCCCAACTTTTCCTGGTCACCTCCTATGACATGCCTAGAAAGAAGACAGTGGCTCCATTCTTTGTATTCTGAACTAGAAGTCAAGTTTCCAGTTGTCACAAGTACATAAATATGGTAAATATATTGAACAAAATGGTGCTGTGAATTTGGTCAAATACTTACATATGACATTTTTTCACATTAACAGTAAATGCTTACAAATTTTACCATTATTTCCTGCAAGCCATATTAAAATAAGCAATATGTGAAAAGCAAAGGTAGTTGAATATCATACAATACAATGCCTCACATTTTCATAACTTAAAGATACACCCAGTGTGAGTAAAGTACCCATTTTTACAGTTGTCATTTTCTAAGGTCACATTTACTATAGAAGATTGCTTAACTTGCAGCCAGCAGAATATGTCACATGTTTCCTTTCTCATAATAAATCCAAGGGTTGTGTATTCCATATTCCAATTAACCATTTATTGTCATGGTAAACAGTCTCAAATGATCTTTTCCTATCAAGATTCTGTAATAATAGGAGAAAGCCACTAGTTGAATGTATTAACAACACAAGAGAAAGATAGTTGTGGAGAAACATGAGCACCTATGTGCCACTCAAATAAGCACTAGATTGATTGAAAGGATAAATCCTCAGTGTTATGGAAGAACCTAAAGTACTAAAGATGTGAGGGCTGATTTCTCCCTCCCCCCCCCCCACTTTATTGCTTCTTTTAAAAATAGTAAAGGTAAGTTTTTGTGTTGCAAAACTACTAGCTAATATTGAGATGAAGTTATTACTGAATTCACCTGAAACAGTAAGAGAAGCTGAGGTGTCATTATCCCCGACCCTGGCAATGTATTCTCCACTATCTTCTGGTTGGAGATCATGAACAGTCAGGGAGTGCTTGCGGCCATCTTTAGAGATCTCAAACTTCTCACTGGGCTCTATCTTGTCTTTATTGATCAACCACTCTACTGGTGCATCATCCTTGGAGACCTCACAGGAGAATGTTACTGATTCATGAGCTGGAGCAGTGGTGTTCTCCAGCTTCATTGTGAAATCTGCTGTTACTTCTGAAGATATATAATAAAATATTATCTTCCAGATTATCTTGCCAAATATGAATTTTCATAATCTGTAACATCAACAATATCAGTAGGCCTAATTATGAACTTTATGTGTCATATACATTCATTCATTCTTGCTGCAAACTACAGAAATACAAAGAGCAAACTAGCAATCATTTTTTACTATTCTATTAAATGTCAAAGATTAACTTCCATACAACATAATTCTTTCTACATAGTGAATTCTGAATGTACAAAAATACAGAAAACCAAGCTTGGTGGTAAGGTTGAGAATTAATAATTAGGAGAGAGTCAATGAAGAAAACATCAAGATATCAATTCTCAATAATAACATACAAATGAAGGAAACAATATAAAAAAAATAAAAATTGGAAGATCTTTGAAATCAGACTTTACAGCATACTTTGCTTGTAATAATCATTTTACATTCAAGTGTAAAATTGTCTCGGAATTTAAACCTTCCATTATATTTTTCTTACAAAAATGTTAGTGATGTAGACATCAGTGACTAAAAAAAGTAACTTGAGTTTTAATCAGAATGTATTGTCCGAATTATATATCTTCAAAAATACAAATTAAAGACATTTAAACTAAATTATAACCAAACAAAACCATTACAACAAAAACATGAAAATGTTCACAAATTAAATCTAGTTCATCACTATTCATTGACAATTTGCAACAATAGAAACATATATGAAAATTGAGTTATTTACCTTGAACATTAAGTTTGGCTGTGCTCTCCTTATCTTTTATTCTAATAGTATATTCAGCATTAGCATCCAAAGGTGTGTTCTTTATGGTCAAAATGTGTGTTCTTCCTTCAACTGAGGCAATAACGATGTCAGACAGAGTAATATTTTGTCCATTCTTTAGCCATGTAGCAGGAAGATTTGATTCTGTGACTTCACATTTAAAGGTGACTGTCTCACCTTCCTTACATGTTTGATCCGTTAAAGGAATTGTAAATTCCAGTGGTGCTTCTGTAGGTGAGTTGAGAAAGTACAACACTGATCATTAGATTGAGGAAACTTATTGATCAATAATTCATGTTTATCTAACCTATACAATGGTCGCCATAAAAACCATTGGTACTTGGAAGATATGTGTGTATAAAATATGGAACATGTTCCACTTGGGTTTTCATATAAAATGAAGATCACTTGATTGATCAAATGTAGACTTATATGATTTGTGACTAGATTTTCTTGCATTGATTTATGCTTGGTAATGAATCCTAGCATATATTTGGTTGTGAAATGGGCCAATTGATGGTTCATCATTATGAAATGCTAATAAAAATAATGCTAACTCTTCATTTGTGTATGTGCTCCTGTTACCGAGTTCTTAAATTCATTAAATAATTTACATATTGAGCAAACATGACATATTTATCACACAGTGATATCATCTAAGAAAGTTCCACCACTGAAGGAGAAATCCCCACTAAGTCACCTATGGACATCTGGTTGGAACAAATTCTGTGTTTTAGATATAGGGGCTTACATTCTTCCCAAGCACCAAATAGTCAGTAAAATTGATGCAACTAATGAAATTGAAATAAATTTAGCAGATCAACTACCAAGTACAAAAAAAACCCCCAAGAGGTGTGTTCACAAACAACTATTGTATAGAAGCAGAGAAGTTGATACTGTCTCAGAATATGTGACATTCTGATATGTTCAAGAATTCCTTTCCAATGTGTTTATTTGTATTAGATGTCAGTTAGGGTAGAAGAATAGTGGTATTACTCCAATAAAATTTCAAACATGTGCGTTCTGGTGTAACCTATTTTTAAGGTTATGAAGTTATTGCAGAGTGTTGATCCACGACTAAAACATTCTGAGTAAATTGTTCCTGAGACCGCCTTGATTTAAGGTTATGTAGTTTTTGTTGAGATGAAGTTGCTGATGTAAGCAACCTTTGAAGTCTAGTGTTCCAGATATAACCTGAGGTAAGGTTATATAGTCTTCTTTGTGAAGCTGTCCTTTGAATCAAGTCCACCAGGAGCCTTCTTTGTGAAGACATCCTTTGACTCAAGTCTGCCAGGAGCCTTCTTCGTGAAGCCGTCCTGTGAATCAATTCCACAGAAGCCTTCTTTGTGAAGCCGTCATTTGAATCAAGTCTACCAGGAAGTAATTTCTTTCAATGTCTGGCAGCCTTACTTGAGCAGTGTAGATACAGAGGTCATCACCTATTGCAGTCAAGCTAGGAAGTGCAACCAAGGGGTTAGTTTATCGTGCAATAACAAAAACAGTGAACACATCATTATCAAGATCACACTGTCGAAATAATATGCATATTTGTAAACTTGTAGATAGTCAATTAGAAGGAACTGAACATTTCAAAGTCATGCCCATAAATAGTCCACACTCCTTTTGTGGTTATAGGGAGACTGTTATCATTTAAGAAAGAACTTCTGAACAATTAACATGACAATCTAGAAAGACTATAGGGTAAAATTTGTGACAATAATTAATTAGTTAATTATTGAGGATAGGTAGTTAGATTGACAGTTGGGTTTTTGAAGTAAGGAAATCTAGGCCAGGGTTTTTAGCCTAAATTGTCCAAGGATGCAACTATACTCAAAAAGTGAGTAAATTTATGTGGAATGTTTGAGAAGTATTGACTTGTTGACATTCTTGATAACATATAACTCTTTTCCTCCCTACTAGTTCTGATCGTGATTGTTATAAAAAATATCTATGTGAATTACAGTTTTCCTTTCTTTTAAAAGTAAGACTTAGTTAAAGTTTCAGATAGAACCAGCTCCTTTAGCTCACAGTCACACAATGAACATCAGAAGTACTTATAACATCAACAAAAGTTCCTGATTTGGAAATACTATACGATGAAGGAAGATGATGTCAATGAGGCTGAGAACATACACATACATGAATGTCAGAAATGGGAGTATCTAGAAGTAAGGGAAGGAAAAGTAAATTTTTTGGAAAGTCCAGAAGATCACACAATCAACACCTGACCGGGACTCTTGAGTACATATATTGGGATGGCTGCTGGAATGGAGGATGGAGCACTTATGGGAATGCCCAATGTGCTGTGAAGCCAGTTTCTAATCAAGAATCAAGATGAATGAAGAACATGAGCCAGGGACCATAACATTAACAAACTATACAAATAGAGAATATAACATAATAACGTTACCATGATCAACATAAGATTAAAATAAATAAAAACAAACCACCACCCTGATCTACACAAATTTGCATTGTGATACTACTACTAATTTGGTAGTCCAGATAATAGGCTCCATATGCAGCGCATATGTTTCAAATTCGTGATATGGTAAGGTAAATATTATAGTTTTCTGTCTATAATAGTATATTCAAAACATTAATCATGCAAATGTTTTCAGAATCTTTGAATGTGTATCATATAATACTACCATACAACATAGGCCCTATTTGTGATGTGACAAATAAATGCTGACAAGCATATTACTGATAGAAAAAACCTTTGCATCTGGAATAAAATGGGTTATTATGATTAGGTCTATTTGATTGAATTAATGTTTCATTTTGCAAGATGAATGTATATAAAGGTTTTCACATCTTATCCATAATATAAAGAAGCTTTATGCTTGTACATTCATAAATTAGAGTATACAATAATAATAGGCCTACACTCAAATTCTTTAACGTGAGAATGTAATGGGAAAATTGGGTAGAGGACAAAAATGTAACAGCGCTTGAAATGACCCCGCACTGCAGGGGTTTGAGCTTGTTACTCAGCGCACCTAAGGGGTTAAAGTAAATTTCACATTCACATTATTAGGAAACAAAATAAGATGTAGGGCTTATAGTTCAGTGAGTGACCAAATAAGTTGCTTTCTGTGGAGTTCTGTATTGTCTGTGGTTGTTAATGTGTTCATGCAGAAAACAAGACTATTTAACACAAAAAACAATTCAAATATATAACTAAATCTTAAGTATGTTATAATGAAGACTAACCTTCTTTCAAGCTCAGCCCAGTCATGCGTCTGGACCCAATCACAACCATATAGTCTGTGTAGTCCTCAGCACTCAATTCATGCAATATTAACTTATGCATGCAGCCTTCGTCAATAAGTTCATACTTTCTAGACGCAAGAAGTTTCTGCTCCTCCTTGTACCAGGTCACCTTCAGATCAATCTTTGACAGCATGCAAGTGAAGTCAGCCTTGACTTCATCCTCCGATGTGACTCGCTTCAGGGTCACAGTCATCCTAATAGGTACCTCTGGAAGGCAAATCACCCACTACGACCGTCATCTTGATCTCCCATGTTACTTGTTCAAGTAACCTGAGACTTTCATATTATGTTTTGATTGTTATGATTTTCTTATTGTTTGTGTTAGTTATACTTTTCTCAGAACTTTAATAATTTTACTTTTGATTTTATAATAGTTTTGAAATTATAGTTTTCTTACTGTTTGTTGTTGTTGACAGTTTTATTCTGATAATATTAGTTTATATTAAAGCTTACTTTGTTTTTATAATAATTTATAGATGTATATTTTGTTTTTTATCTAAATTTTCTATTACTATTTGATTTTTAAAATTGGATTTCCAGGAATGTATTTATTGATAGTTATGATTTATGTGTATTCTAAATAATGCTCTTTTGATTTGTGGTCTTGCAAAATCTACTAACAGTTATCATCAGGTAGCATACCTGGACAAGATTTAGCAATCATCACAGTATTTAAAATGCCCGCCAATGTTGAGCAAATCTTTCTGCTTCTGTCATGTTCTGGTGGTCTTTCCATCTACTTTGTAGAATAATACTTTGTCATTGCCTCAGCACTATCCCCTCCATTATGGTCTTTTCTAGACTGTCATGTCATTTGATATTGCTAAAATATTGTCATTTTCTGGAGAGAACCTTGTTGTTTAGCCACATTTCTTTTCATTTAAATTATCTCAGAATGTCCCTATTGGTGATCTTTTTGGTTCATTGTATTCTGAGGAATGTTCTGTAATGTTTTGTTTCAAATTCTGCAATTTTGTTTCTCACCATATTGGTGATTGTCTAATATTTACATCCAAATATTGCAACAGAGAATTTGCAGGCTCTAATTTGTTTGTTTGTTTTTGTTTTTCGTTCGCTCCATTGTAACCATCACGGATATCCGTGCGATTTCCGCCGGGAGCGTGATTACGTTGTGCCACCGTTATGCGCCTTGTAGGCCTAGCACATCCGATTTCGGCATGCCTTGACAATTCGGGTGGGCTACCCTTAGCCTGTGACAGCCTCTATATCTGTCTCCAGGCACGCATAGTGAAGACTCTTCGCCCAGACGATTTTCTTGCTCTCGTCTCACTCGAACGAGGTGTTCCACTGTCTATGAACTTGCCTCGTGTAATTGGACGTGCTGTGCCTGTGCCCATTAGGTACTGAACCGTTTCTCATCCATGAGCCTGGTTCCTTAAGGGGAAGAACTCAACAGAGGAGTTGGACCTTGGCTCTTTCGCCCTCTTAGCCGAGGTGTCATTCACCGACATCGTGTACCCCTTGTCCAAGTTCGAGTCTCACACCACGCGTTTGAGAGCAAGGCGTTCTCGAGCTGAGCGTCCTTGTCCCAGTAGCGCCTGAGCCCATCAGGTACTGAACCCTTTCTCTCTTCAAGTGTATTTCCGGTGTAGGAAAACCTGACAGTAGAGTTGGGCCAGGACTAAATCGTTGTCCCTTTTGTGCCTGAGCGAATCGAGTACGGAACCCTTTCTCTCTGCAAGTTACTTCCGGTATAGGAAACCTTGACAGTAGAGTTGGGCCAGGACTGCCATCGTTGTCCCTTTCTTGCCTACACCCATCGGGTACAGAACCCTTTCTCTTTGCAAGCATATTTCCGGTTTAGGAAGGCTCGACATTAGAGTTGGGTTAGGTCTTTTGCTTTACCAAACGCCGATGGATGGGTCTGAGTCTCTGCCTGTTAGGAACTCTGGTGACTAGAAGCCCGTCTCGAGCTGACGGAGCTTGTAGTTCCCTTTCCTAGGGACTTTTCACTTTCTATTTGCAGTTCGCGCTGCCCTCTAGCGCTGTTCTGCCCTTTCATTGTTTCATTGTACTCTGTATGAAACATATTTGTCTCTCATCATGTATTTACCTTTACGTGCATTTTACATTGGCCGCCCCTCCAATGTTCGGACTGGACTGACTAGCTTCACTGTATGTCGACAGTGTCGCTATATGTGGTGATGCTGGTGGTGTCGGAGATATGTCTGTCTCTTGTGCAGGAAAATCTCTTTCCATCTGCTACCTCCACATTCTCGGACACGATCCCATAATGATTTGGCCAGAATCAGCTCGAGCTGCTGTATTTCTGTTTCCAGGGTGCACCGCGTGGAGGTACATTTGGGATCTTGGTTATCTGCTAACCCTGGGTCCGCCTAGAGCAATGCGTTCCCTTTGCACCCCGCAGGCTCTAATGAAAGTTATTTTGTTGAAGTCCAGCCATATGTATTTGTATAATGTTATAATTATTACCTGGCATTTCTACATTTGTTGTTATTGTAATTATTTTGCTATTGAATTTACTGTGGAAAGTTGTTAAAGGACTTGTTGCAAGTGTAACAGTAATACTGTTATTTTAGCTTATTGTTTCATACCTATGCAACGCGTTCAGCTTGCAGTATTTTTAACACAGTGTGTGAATGAGAATTAAAACTACAGTGTTCGTTGAGTGCACTAACTTTATAATTCACCTATTTCAACTATTCTACTTGTGTATGTCAACATGTGCATGCATCATTCAAGTGCTAGTATTTATGCAGCAATGCATGCTATGAACATGGAAAGTCAGAAAAGTTATGATATGAAATTTCTCATATAAAACAGCTCATAACACAAAATGTTGTAAAAGTGAAATTGGTATATTTTGTTCAAATTGGTTGCACATCTTACTGGTAAACTAGTAAACTAATACAACTTGAGGAATATTATTGGTAAATAAGTATGACACTAAAATAGAAAATACTTGTCCATGGCCTATATATCCGAGGATATGTGGACACCCTTAAGGAGCCCAATGGCGTGATTGACTTATGATCTTACAATAAAGTATGTATGCTACAACTTAATGCAATGATCACAATATGTATGTGGAAATATGAAATGAGATAACATTTCTGGTCATTTATATTGCAAGTGTGGTAGTGGGACATGGTAAATACAAATACAAGATTTCTTATATTGTGTGAACTTTGAAGTGTGATCTGAGAACAACTAAGATTAACAATTTTGAGTGCCCATTTAAGTGTAATGTAGGGACATGGTGCATTCAATATAAAATGTATAATTTTATGTGCAGCTTTGAGTGTAAGGCAGTGATATAAATAAAATGCAATTTGTATATTTAAAAAAAAAATTGCTTCCAATTATGATTTAGGAATATGATGTTTGAAATAGAAATATTACAATTCTGTTCAATGATTGATCAAATAATGGATATTTGTGATGGTAATAAGCATTAAGTAGATGTCTTGTAGAAGTTGGCATCATGGACACACAAACATTTAACACTATACACACATGGACACACATCTTACAGCAATGTGTACAGTAGAACACAACTGTAAACAAAACACCACAGTGCAATACAAGAATATGGTAATGGACAGTACAAAAGAAAATAATAATATAACTAGAATATAACAAAACTGAGGACAGAACATCACTTAACAAAAGAATCACAATTTTAATCTGATAATGAAGTTCATGTAGGATACAAAGCTTGAAGACTATAGATATCATTATAGAAGCATTAGTTTGTCATTGAATAGTCATTTCAACTGGTAATAACACAAATAACAAAATCATAGTGATATATGGGTTCATCTCATCTGTTTTGTGGTAGTCCTACATATGAATATGAAACTGACTTGCAGTATTATGTGATCCATATCTATCATTTAGTACCTATTTGTAATTGGTATGAAAAAGTACTCAGATTTCATTGAATATGCCCATGTTAACATTTAGAATTTAACTATTGTAAAATACTCTTCCAATGAGTATAAGACAGAATATGGCATATAGACAGAATTTTGAGTTAAAATACAGACTTTCTGAAGTATTTTGGTCTGAAGTACAAAATCATCCTTCTGGAAGTTGACAGATAAAGGTAAAATGAGTTATGAACCAGTGTCATAGTACATGGTTTTATCATAAGTCCTCAGCTGCCTAGTCGGTGGCTGACCAGAAAATGCCTGATGAATATCAATAGCTCAGTAGCAATGGTACCACTCCTCTACCTTCCTAGAACATGAGCCGTGGTACTCTACTTCTTGAGTTATGGGTGCAGGTCATCATAAGCATACTCCAGATAAATCCATATGTACTCTAATCCCCATCTCAATAAATGTATCATAGTGTAGCAGTCTATAGTTCTAGTTCAGTGTTGATTCATCATTCTCTTCTATCATGTTTCTTTATTATGTTTCTCTTTCAGGGCTGTTCCAATCTTTACACCAATCTTCCGCAATCTTGATAGCAAACATGATTCACACTTTTTGTACAACTTCTGTGTCTACATTCTTGAGACTGGGTGAACCACAAAAGTAGTGTTTATTTTAAATCATGAATAACGAGTGAACTCATAACTCAAGTCTGCTGATCAACAAATGAGTGACTTAACACTACATTACACTACATATGTCACAGCTCCCCAAGTTGACAAATAAGTGAGATAAAAACTAAATGAGTAAATAGAATATTGTAAATATTCTACTGAAATTACTGTAGTAATTAAATTGCAGTTACACTTTTAATAACAATTCATTTTCTGAAATCCATAAGGATGTCACTGACAGAATCAGTAAATCTGTGTGCTGGAATTGGATGCCATTCGATTATATCGGGTTCAAATTTTCATAACAGAAAAATAATTTTCTGTTTCTATCATTATTACTGAGTTCTTCCTACTTATTATTTATGTTATACCAGAATAAGGTATGGAATGAACCCACATAAGGACACTACAAGGTAGGTGCAAATATGAACATGAGGATGTGCTTTTTACAAACTCATTATTTCTACAATCAGCTCTAATGACATTGTGTGTGATTGCTACAGGCAAACAAGTAATAACAGACAGGAGTTTAGTAACATTGTTAAGTTGAATTAATGCAAATACAGTGTAGGTAAATGGCTTCTCCTGAAGAAAGATAATTTGAATAAAACAAATCCAAAATGCTAGTAAAAGCATGTGAAAGCCAGAAGGAATGTGATCAAAAAATTATACATCAAACTAATGGTTATTCCCACAAAAATACAATAGACCTACTCTCTAAACTAAATATTTATTATGGAGTTATATTTATGTTTGCAACAAGAATTTTTTTAGGACATTTATTCTCAGACTTCCACCTGATCTCTCTTATGAAAGGACAATGGTTCTACTAGATACAATGGTTCTACAGTAGGATGTAGTCCAGAGAATGAAAATGTATTGTGCCACCATTTAATTTGCGCCAATGGTTCAAGACATCTGACTTCAACATTGGTAACTATGACATGTTTAGTGTTTCAGTCAAAGGTGGACATTGTAACTATATTTCTAGTAGGGCCTATAGTAAGCTAGCTGTATAAGAGAACTGATTCTGATAATGTTTGTCATTGAGCTCAAAACTAACTACGGTCATGCATGCTTGATATTTATGCTGTTGTCTTGCATAAAGTCATCAATTATTAAATGTAAATGTAAAATGTATATATGAATCTTGCCATTGTGATGCAGATGGGAAAGACTAAAAGGAATGAGTAGTAATACTGTTATATGGCAATCATGTTGCAATAGGAGATCTGGAACCTAGGTTTAGCTACCCTAACCTGTAAATATCAATCATGTTGCAAGAGAAGATCTGGATTCCAGGTTTACCAATCATACCCTGTAAATCTACAGTAAAGCTACCAGTCAACTTCAACTGCTCAAAAATTCCAACAGAATACAACATAGAAATTACATACAGATTTAAAGCCTCATTAGAGGATCAAGAATGATTACCAGTGGAAGAGTTAGCCAACAGGATTAAAGAGATTTACATACAGGGTGCACAAAAATATATCTTTAAGTAACACAGCTACAAAGATAACTTCAAATAACACAGCTACAAAGATAACTTTAAGTAACACAGCTACAGAGATAACTTTAAGTAACACAGCTACGAAGATAACTTCAAGTAACACAGCTACAAAGATAAATTTAAGTAATACAACTACAAAGACATCTTTAAGTAACACAGCTACACAGATAGCTGGTAACACATCTATGGTCATTGTTTTAAAATGACATACATTTAAAGATTTCAATAATATGTCCAAATACACATTATTAAGTAACTTGCCTAAAAAGTAACATATTAAAAAAAAATTGTCTACACATTATCTATCATAATGTGCAGTGTCGACTGGCATAGGCGACCATGGATCTCCACAATTCTATTTCCAGTTTCTTTTATCAGGATTGGTGTTCACACTTTGCCATGCCACGATGTCAGACTATCTAATACTTTTTTGAACTTTCATCCTCAAACTCTTTTGCTTGTTTAACTATGCACGCTAGAACTACCTATCTCATAACATGTGTATCTTTCTGATGATATTATTAAGTAACCCTGTCTCACATTTGACTCAGCACCTCTTCATTGGTTTTTCTAACTGGCTATGGTACTCTCAGCATTCTTCTATAGAAGCACATCTCTTTTGCCTTTAATTTTCCAGTCCTGTTTATTTATTACATTATCTTTAAGTAATTTATTTGCCTAAAGTGTTTTTTACACAAACATCTTTAAGTGAATAGTTTACAATGACAACTTGAAGTCAGGCATCTATGTTTATAAAGAGAGATTAACATCATATTCCTACACAGTCAGTTTTATTCACAAAGACAGTTTCAGCTTATATACCCCAAAAAAATTGTTTCATATGTTAACAAAGACAGCTTCCACAATAGACAGGTACTACCTGTAGACATAATGGAGACTGTTACTTGCTAGGTAAGACATGTTCAAAAGGAGCAGTATGTTACAAAGGGAATCTCCCTGGCATAGTAGTTAGCCATTCACTTTGTGATCAAGAGGTTAGGGGTTTTAATCCAACTTGCGGTGTCATGTTTAATAATTTATTTGAGATAACTGGGAATTATCACCTGAAGCTACAGATTTATTCTTGGCAGGTGATGGTGGCACTTTTTAAAAATGAGGAAACAGAGTACATATGGCATAACCCAAGTACAGTGAAGTAAATCCTCTATGTCTTTTGATTTCCTTTTTTTAACCATGTCCCAACTATTCGATAAACCATTGCATAATGTATTTAAACCATTGCATAGGCCTAAACCTATCTACACTAAAAATAAAAAGAGATACCTAAGTAGTTATACTACAGGAAATAGTGAAGAAGATTGAAAGCAATGAAATGAACATGCAGAGACCTAAGTAGTAGGCCTATTAGATATCCACAAATATCAGCAGCAACAAATAGCATGGCCAGTTTATAAGTCAAGCTACTAATATCACAATTTAAATGGATATAAAGCTATTAATATCATAATCCAGCTGGATATAAATTTAAAATAAGTTTAGAATTCCTGTGAACTTGTTAAGTTTACCTATAACCCTACAATTAAACCTTTTCAGTTGTGTTGACAATGAAACCTACCACCTCATTGATGTAATATTTCTCACAATTATCTCCTGCCACTCTAAATATATTTTAATGCAGGGACTACATACCATTTTGCCAAGTATGCAATAAGTACATTAAAAGATATGGCTTCAGTAGTAACTTAACAAATATTTCAAGAAAATAAGAGTCAATTCTACAAGAATTTAACATACTTTTTTGATCATTAATTGCTGTATGATTATAATTTATAAACAGATTTATCTGATCTGTAAGGTTTCTTACATTTTGTCAATGAAATTTTAAGTCTTGTACAGGTTCTCATCTCAAAAATAGGTATGGTTAAGTGTATAAAGGGCATATGTTACAAGCATAAGTTTTCATGCATCCAATAAAAAGAAGTGAGTACATCTGTCAACATTGGCATTGTGACACAGGTTAAATATGTGGTTGAATATACAGTTGTATCAAAAATATAAATTATCAAATGTCATCTCCATGGCCTCCGTGTTTATATGGGGGACCTATATATTGATATGAGGTGTGTATTTAAATATATAAATATAATATGGGAATGAAGCATTTGCCAATTAGAGCAGAATGTACAAGGTTTACAAATAAGATACATAAAATTATAGAGACTACATTTCCAGTGACCATCCAGCATAGATAAATTAATAAATAAACCTGCTTAAATCTAATGACTAGTATAAGACAAAGAAGAAAAGGACCTACACTACAATGCTGTTAAAAATGGAATACCTTTTTTATATTGAGATTATAATATTTCTAGAATGTACTCCTCTTTATGGATTCTCTGAAAAATTCATGACTCAGGGCAAGTTGACCTGTTGCAGCTAAGGACAGCTTTAGTTCATTATTATCTTGAGTGCCTATTTCCCTGTTATCAGCAACCATGCCTTCCAATACTACTTTTTCCATACTCTTTTGTTTCTCTATATGGCCATAGAAAATCTCAGCCTTTTTGTTGTTGCTGAATATTGTTTAGGAGCCAACGAACTTTCATATTTAGTGTTCCTAAACATTTTTTATAACTACAAAACTCATATGTATAAAAAGTTGATATTATAGATGGATAAACTGCATAATAAACTAGGGGAAGAACAATTGTTCCGAGCAAAGTATGGAATAATTTCAGCCATTTAAAAATGAGAGAATCAGTATTTGTGTTATAAAGATAGCCTTGTGCGTCTTTACTGACAATCTTTAAGCATATAAATTAAAACTTGATCCTTAGTCTGGACAGTAGTTAAGGGAATGTGGTTTTGAGCACCAGCTTACTGATGAAAATTAAATGCGTGTCATAGAATGACACTATATTTCTACCAGCTGACCCTTACCTGCTTGCAAGAGATAGGCTATTGAGACAAAGTTGAGTTTATGATTTTTAAACAGAGAGACCAGCATTACATTCATACCATATGGATACAGTGAACATGTCACATCTCTATGTTTGCTGAGAAGCTGGAAAGTGTTGCAATAGATATTGTGAATGTTTGGAAATGTCAGTCTCATTTTCTTTATATAGATATGCAGAAGTTGTTCACTCCTGGTTTATACCAAGCAGAGCCCTCATATCATGCTCATCAATGTTTAAATTATTAGAAAGGCCAATTTTAAATGCATGCATAAAATCAAACAATGTGAAGCAAAAGTAAATGATCTTATAAAAATATTTGATAGTACATTATGAAACAAATGATACATCACAAGCTGAATTTCCCTCAGTAATATAAATTGCATCTCTTCAATTAACAAAATTAAAGCATAGGTTCAATGAAACAGTGTTATTCACATTCTAAACAATTTCTGTTCTAATCACAAACATATTCTTTTTACTATGTACAGTAAGTTACATCACAATATTAAGAAAAAAAAATAATTTAAATAAAACAACTACAAACTATTGAATTGTAAATATATCAAACTGATTCACTCAGATATCTTTTTTTTTGGCCTCTGGTGTAGCTGTTTATTTATACACCATTAAAACTGCATATCAGTTGGCTTCGTGACACTCTGAGAAAAATGTTACGCTGACTGATTGTCACCACAGAATGAATCAGTTAAAATTGTAAAACAATGTGCAATGACTACAACAAAAAACTTTCTGTGTATAAACAAAACTTGGAATAGCAAGTACTTCAAAAAATGAATTTCTTTCACATGTGCCACATTTTATGGTGACCTTCAATTAGAAAGTCAGAAATTAAAATATAAAAGGTGCATAAAATGGAATTTTTCTTATTTAATAAAACAATATTATCTCCTATCTTAGCTTGCTTAGACATTTATAACTTGTAAATAAATTTATTACATGAAATAAAATATATTTCACATTTAGCTCAACATATTAGGGTATTTGCATAAATAATTGTTCTAACACTATACAGCTATCTGATTGAATGTAACTTTACTTTTACACTAAACTACAGATTTTAATTGTTTTACAATATTTTATTAAGGATTTATGACAGAGGTGGCAACATATTTTTATTCCATGGGTCAAATTCAAAGTGTGGAGTATATAGCCTAATGGCTAGAATGCCAAACACATAGCCATAAAGTCTCAGGTTCAAACCATAGTTGTGACAGGTTTTTTTCTTTCGGTGGTACAATTTTTAAAAATCACTCATATACCTACATGTTGTGGTGACAAAGCAACCTTTCTTCAACCACCTATAAGAATTTTCCCAACACTCTGCATTCCTCAACAAGAAAACATGCAGTAACGAAAGTTATTCTTATAATGCTCATTTATCAAAACTGCCCAACCAAAACTTTGTTTTAACATAAAAAATTATTGAACATGGGGAAGTTCTGAAGCTAGTGAAAATAATTTTAGTAGCAAATTAACTTACTGGACTGGTATATACATTTCTCAGTAAACAGAAATACAAGAAGCAAGAAATAGGCAACCTATTACAAAGTTAGTGTGATTGGCAACAACATCTTGCCAAATATATTTTTCTCATTGTCAACACGCTGTCCATGATAAGAACTTTTCATGAAATTAATGAGGGATCAATCAAAGATAACTTAAAACTCACACAATGTTGATTTAATGAGAACAATCTGACATAGACACCAACTAATATCCACATGAAATGGCTGACATTCGAAAAACTGGTATAAGGTGTGTAAGCATATCAAAAATGAAAAATAAATGGGCACATGAAATAGAAATTGCACTTGGAAGTTTGTATGAACAAATAATGTTTCACAAGTACTGTTATAAAGTAGACCTAAATATAAATATAGGAATAACAATGTTTTTTTTGGTCTTACATAATTCTACTTCATCTCATACTTTGACAAACAACTTTTTCATTGTATATTTATTACACATTTTTATTTTCCAGTTTTGTTAAATCATAAAAAATACTACACATAGGTTCAAATTAAAAAAAAAAAATCTAAATTTTATTTAAGTTATACAAACACCAGTTGATCCGGAGAAAATAAGTACTCACCATCCAAGTGTAGTTTTGCCAGGCTCTTCTTGTCCCCAACCACAATACTATATTCAGCCACATCTGATTGGTCGACATCTTTGATAGCCAAGGAATGTCTTCTGCCCTCAGACTGGATAATATGTTTGTTGCTGCTTGGAGATAATGGTTTTCCATCTTTCTGCCACTCAATGGTAACATCATCCTTGTTTACCTCACAACAGAAAAGTGCCATCTTGTGTTCTTCTGTGTGGATTTCTGAAAGCTCTGCCGTGAAGTCTACTGGTACTTCTGTTGAAAATTAGCAGACTGCAGTAAATCTATTTACCAATATTATTTGCATTATTTGTTCTCTGTTTATCCATATTTTATTTTTATAGAAAAACCTAATGTTTGAATATTGATTTAGTCTATCATGTATACTGTTAACAATTGTTTTTTCATGTCAGTTTGTTTAAATATGTATGTAATTGTCTTTGCACACCGGACATGTCCATAGGTGCTCAGAACTCTGCTTTAGTAAATCTCTCAGTGTATATCACATGCCTATTGGTTTTGGTCAGGACATAAAGAAATATGCCAGATTTTATGTTCAGTCTGTGAATCATAAAATTTATAAAATTGTGTTTTTATTGATACTTTCTTCTGTTATAAGAAATATTAACAAGCTTTATTATATTCCAGTTGCTAATCTAGGCTTTTTAATACAAATGTTTCAAATGAGTGATATGCATATGCCATATAGAAGCATAAAACCAAACCACATTTATAGGCATATCTGAGAGACAAAAAAATGTGCTTACAGTCCACTAAAAACAACTACTGTCTGTGGTGACGTGCTGCAAACTAATAAGGTTTGGGTATCTAGTAAGGCAAGACTCCCTTTCAAAGACTTTTCTGCAAGAGATAGTTGAGGGAGAAGGGGAGACGAAGAGGAGAAAAGAAATCCTGAATTACTATTAAAAAGTAGCCAAAAATATATTATAAATACCGCAGACATCTGTGTATAAACCGATAATTTTTAGACATTTAACTGAAATATATTTAGAGGTCTCTGCCTATAAAGGGGTACAACACAATTTAATAAAAATGTTACGTCAAATCCCAGTAACAGGGAAAAAAAAAACTTACTGGTAAAAAAAAACCACAAAAAAAATGTCAAAAATCTGTGACTTGCATGTTTTTGTTGACATATTCAAGCGAGGATAAAATTCCTAGGGCTATAATATACCAGTATCTGGTGTTATTTATTGACCAAAATACGGTAATGGTCTATGCCGATCTACCAGTAACTCACTTTTGTCATCTAGGCCCAGTGTAGTTTTAACTGGGTAAACGTTATAAACACATGTTTATCACTTAGGCCTAGTCTACCAGGTAGTGTTTTGGTAGACACTTCTATAGGAATAGAGAAAATTAAAGTGGGTTTGACTTGTGTAAAACAAAATAAGCTGTAAAATGTAACAGAGCAAACAACGTACCTGTACCAGTAGGTTTACAAACAGTCATTCAAAACCTTCAACAGTCATTCAAATCATTCCAAGTCGGAATTCTACTGGAAAAACAACATGTTAGGCAAAATTCATGATGTCACAATTAGTAGGCCTACCACAAATTTCCTTCTTGCTGTCCGAAACAAGGGGCAAAGTCAAGCAAGAGATAGGCAGAGATACAAGTGGGAGAGTAACATTATGAAATGGACAGGTTACAGTCTAGCAAAGAGACACACTGATGATCTCAGCAGATTATGTTGAATAATTTGTCAAATGAACCAATCATGATATATTTAGATTTCACATATTGAACCACTTCCTTAGACAAACAAATTAAGTTTAAAAAAAATTGGTTTAGGTTCTTGTTGCAGTGGTAGGACCCAACATGGTCTATATTATCAAATGGAAATTCAATGCTCCACAGGGAGCAGTATAAACTTAGTTAAATCAGTTACATAAAATATGTGTTTACTAAAAAGCAAGATCAGTATTACAGTAAAGATTAATATATTCAGATTGCTAGTACTAAGTATAATTTTATCCACATGTGAAAGCTGGACACTCAATGTACTCATGGAAAGAAGGATTCAGGCTTTTGAATAAAAGTGCTACAGATGTTTGTTAAAAATTAATTATATTAAACACAAAACAAATGTATTTGTATGGCAGTAAATGAAAAAATTGCAGGTTATCTAGAACCACTTCTGGCAGTGGTGGAATGGCATAAACTTGTCTGGTTTAGACAAGTAATGAGACATGACATACTTTCTAAAACTATTTTGCAAGGAACATTCAAGGGTGGAATGGAGGCAGAGATGTTTGGAGGGGTTTTTATTATGTGCTGTCTCCTTTGTAGCATCACTATGACTGATAAGTTATGGGTCTTACTATTATTGTGTGTTTATTAGGAGATACAGGAAGTCGGTTCATACCCAATAACCAATCCTATCAATAAAATCCATAACTCGTCAGTGTTGTAGGGGTACTGCACTAGATGCAGCAACACACATTCCTCCAACTTTTTCAATAATGAAGATTTCAGTAGAGAAATCATGACCAATCTATTCTTTGATGTTGTCTGGTCATGATTTCTTTTTGTCTTTCTCTGTTGTACAACCTTCAAGTTTTCTCTGCAGGATCATTTTTAACAGGGAATCATGTAGACTGGCATGCCTAAACCATGTTAGTTTTCACCCTTCTACAATTGAAAGTGGTGATTATTGTGGACTTTTATACATCTCTATTTTATTTCTAATGTACACAATGAATAATAATAACAAATGATAAATCCTAAAATGTAAATAGAAATCATCACTCACCAGTTACAGTTAGAACAGCATGTGTAGATTTGCCCTCAACTTTAGCCATGATTTCTCCAGCATCTGGCATGATTGCATCCTTGACAACAACTTTGTGGATCCGACCTTGCACAAGGATCTGGTATCTCTCATCTTCATTGATTTCAAATCCTTCATGAAACCATTTTACAGTTGCACCATCTATGTTGAGTTCACATTCAAAAGTGGCTGTTTCACCCTCATTGACATTTTGGTCTGTGAGTGGACGGATAAATTCTGGTGGACGCTCTACAGAACAGAAAGAATCGAGCAGATTTAAGAAAAATAAAAATAATAGTCAACTTTTATTCTGAGTCAATCTCAAACTCATATCATTAACAGGGTTTATTGTATCATAATTTATAGCTTGTGTTTGATATCTCTGCATCTTTGTGCTAGATACAACTGACTTCAGCACATTTCCAGATAGTAATTTTTGTGTGTTTAAATACACAAACTAAATGTTCCCAATATAAAATTGCAGATTTTATAGTCAATTATTATGCTTCTTCTTTTCTGTGTTTGTTCTCAAACTTCTGCTGGTTAGCAGAGTGTAGAGTGGAGAACAGAATGTGTTGTATCATGGTTTACAGCTTGGCTATGATATCAGCTCCTTTCAGCTTCACACATCCAAATTCATCATGGTGTTTTAGTCACTATCACCTATAGAAAGGGACAATCAGCTTCAATCTCATATTGCCGTAGTTGTTTGTTATAACATGAATGGCAAGTAACATTTTTGCTATTGTTTGCTTCACTTTTGGGTTCTGGTAACACATGGCTATTTATGTTTCAACTATTTTTTAATATTCATTTATGATTTCTTCTTCACCATTCATTCTCAAACTCACACTGGATCTCTCTTTTAGCAGGACAATATTCTGACTATATTTTCAGCAGGATATAGTCCAGAAATTGGAAATGTGTTGTGTCACCGTTTTATTTGAGCCAATCACCTGACAAGTCCATTTTCTGCTGTATTTATGATTTAATTTCACAAGTATAAAATACACCACAACTAACACAATGAACAAATACAATAAAACTAGAATCATAGTCTTTGAACTTAAGGTTTCCCACAGGTGCTCAAACAGTTGAAGCCACTTTTATTTTCCTGGTTATTAGAAAAGAACTTAATATTCTTCACCAATGTGTTGCTGGAGCCTGAAAGAGGTGCAAGGAATAATCTGCATGAATACAGCTCACCTCTAGTGAGCTATGCAGATTCCAAATGAACATACTTGTTATGGTATGACAAAAATCACCAAAAAGAATGGAAATAGATATACATATGAAGTAACTTGCAATAAAGTCAAAGCAACCACTATAGAGAGATTAGCAATATAAATTGCGCATCTCCATTGTTACTAATGATACATGGCTTCTGTTGATGTACTCACCCTGTACAAATAATGATGCAGATGATTTCTTGTCACCAACTTGAGCTGTGACAAGTCCTTCATCATCAATACAGCAGTCAGTAATAACAAGTTTGTGTGTCAGACCATCCTTGACAAAACGGATCCTGTCCTCTTCTTTTAGTTCGATGTCATCGACAAACCAACGAATCTGTATGATCATAAATATACCATAAGTTCAAATATTGAAGTTAACTATGACAGGATAACATTGTTTACTTTCTAGATAAGCTTGTGATCATATTTATATATTTTTCAATCTCAACTAAACACACATTCTTTCCAACAGGTTTTGAGATAGGTAACACAAGCGTGGCAGATCATGGATGGCAGAGGCTGAAGACACACTGCGAAGAGTATGTGAATTGGAAGAAATAGGAAAGGGCAGTGAATAGGTGGAGGTAGAAACTGAGAAGAAATCACTGACTAAGTAATAATACAACTAGATAAAGTGTGTAGAAAATGGACGGATGTCAGGGCTCAGGATACAGTGCGCGAACTACACTCCAAACCACAAGACAATTATATACACAGATGGCTCTGTTAACAGAAACACAAATAAAAGCGGTTGGGGTTTTGTTGCCTACAGAAACGGTGTGAAGTTGGTTGAGAAATCTTGAGCATATTCTACTGTCACATCAAGCATGAGGATGGAGATAGAGGGAGTTACAGCAGCTCTTAATTGGTTGATAACTGATACATCAACACACTTGGTAGAACTCACAGACTCTCAAAGCATGTTGCACAAAATAGAAAAGTTCATGCTCAGAAAAGAATGGGGGGACTTATTGAACAACTCAATTGTCCAGAGCATTACATGGATATACTGCCCTGGTCATGCTGGGGTCAGAGGAAATGAAAGAGCCGACTTATTGGCAGGCAATGCCGCGATAGACGGCACATTGCTGAGAAGAGTTAAAACAGACTTAATGAAGGCAGTAATAAATTCATTTCAAGATGCAGATAATGTCAATGAGGTTGAGAACAAACACATACAGAGAATGTTAGAAATGGGAGTATCTAGAGGTGAGGAAAGGAAAAGTAAATTTTTTGGAAAGTCTCGAAGATCACATAATTAACACCTGACCAGAACTATGAGTCTACATACACTGGGATGGCTGCTGGAATGGAGGGCAGAGCACTTATGGGAATGTCCCGCGTGCTGTGAAGCCAGTTTCTAATCAAGAATCAAGACCTGTTCTTTTTGTATAACCAATAAACAGGCTGGAGATTTGTTCCAAGAGTTGGTTAATATGCCTATTGATAATGGGTTATTGAAAACAAGCATTAGCAGTGATATAAAATAGACTTATCCTATCATCATGTGACATAAGTCTATTATATTCAAAGTGTGGTCTTCCTTATATATTCTCTGAACACTCTGTGATTATGGGCGAGTTGACCTGCCGCAGCTAGAGACATGTTTAAACAACCTGATATATAGCTGCACCATCTTCATATTAGGTGCCCTCTTCCCCTGTTGCCATTAACTCTGCCTTCATCTATTAATTTTTCCCATGATGTTATGTTTCTTTATATGACAAACAAAAACTTAGCTTTCTTGTTATGGCGTTGTTGAGGAGTCAGTCCTCTTCAACGTTTATTGATCTTAACACTTTTCGATTTGTCTTTTTAGCTGTCTATGCTACATAAATTCTTCTGTAGCATCTCATTTCGAAAGCATTGATTCTCTTTGCTACTGTTTTTTTTTAATGTCCATGCCTCACAACTGTATACTGTCACTGGAAATACGCATGTTCTGACCATACATAGTTTGGCTATGCTGCTGGTACTTTGAAAAATATTTTGTATGTGGGGCAAGTTTCGATATTATCATTGCAATTTTTTTCTTAATTTCTACAACAAAGTCTCCTGAAATATTATCTTTGAGCCTAAATACTGGAAATTTTGTATGTCCTCCAGTCCGAAATTATCAATTGACCCATACTATAGAGTATTAAAGCAATAGTAATCACCACTCAAGAAGGGAGATGACAAATAAGAACTCTTCCCACATGAATGATGCATTATGGTAATGATGGTGTTCCTCCTTTTGCAAGCAAAGATGAGCATGGCATTAAGAAGGGTCAAGTTTGGTTTGATTTCTTACGGAGTCCTCAAATGGCTGATAAACCCAATGCAGCATCTGAAAGACTTGTTCTAGTGTGAGCAGAAATGTTGTAAGTCTTAAAATTAGAGAAATTTTGGTA
Source organism: Meghimatium bilineatum (assembly GCA_034231615.1). Taxonomy (NCBI): domain Eukaryota; kingdom Metazoa; phylum Mollusca; class Gastropoda; order Stylommatophora; family Philomycidae; genus Meghimatium; species Meghimatium bilineatum. The sequence continues at coordinate 41,851,530 of CM067306.1, read as the reverse complement.
ATTGTAATAATGCAATTGGTAATAATGATAACAAGGGCTCAAAAGACAGAGATGATTGACTATAGTATACTCAGATTTCCCATTTGTACTCCACAACACTAAATGAAACAGCCTACCAAGAGTATTACTCAGCACATTCCTCTGTATTTTCAAGTGATAGTAACCAGAGTTAAAAAACAAAACCAATGGACTCATAAATAAGATTCATGACATGGAATCAAAGCCATAACCTCATGAACACAAGGCACATGCCTAAAAGATAAATATTATAGATAAGTAAATATATTTTCTTCTTCTTGTGATCAATTATTATATATCTAGTCTGATATTGGTCATGTATAGAGCAGTTTGTTCTAGCTCTCCTGTGGGTCACACTGTTGTTCTGTGAACATCAAAGCTGAGATTGTCATATTATGGTTGTTGGAATTTTGCTGTTTGTTCTGTGATCATGCTATTGTATGACATTTTGACCATTTACCATGTGGTACATGATTTGAATTCTGTAGCATAAACATCAAATTTTAGTGCCATATACAACAAGTATAGGCCTATATGTAAAGTATAACTGGCTCACCAAGGATATGTTAATAGATGAGTGTACTTAGTCATCAAAATTAATGAAAGATAGCCTTGTGTTTTTTCTGTGCTTTATTAAATGTATGCGGGATTGTTCATTTGCAATATTATTATTTTTATTACTTTCTCTCCGTTCGTCCCTTGATTTTTATTGGTAAAGACAATATTGATAAAACATCAATTCAATCTGTTTTGTAAATTGTTAACTTTATGTCAGGCTGTTCTGTATTACATTGTGTTTTCCAAAATACTTGTAGCTATTGTTAAATTTTACTGCAATCATAGCAGTTATGTGTTTCCACTATTGCTTTTAAAATTATTCATGATTGCTTTGATACATTATCTACAAACTACACCTACCTTTGGTACATCCTTTGTAAGTTCACACATCATTTCAGCTGTTGCTTTCTCTGTGACAGATACATCGTTAAGTGGAACTAAAAAGTCAGGACCCAGTTCTTCAACCACTAGTTTGGCCTCAGATGATTTTCCCTTTGCCAAAACCTTGACAACACCATTGTCCTCTGAAGACACATCTTCAATTCTGAGTGTATGTTGAAGTCCATCCTTAGTGATATCAATGCCATCTTTGGGTGATGGTGAAAGTTTATCACCTTCTAGGTACCATGAGACATCAGTATCAATATTGAGCACACAGGTAAATTCTACATTTGACTGTTCTGGGACAATCTGATCCTTTAATGGTACAGTAAATTCCACCTCAATTTCTGATGAAAAAAAAGTATCAAGATGAAGCAATGGGTCTCTTAACAAAATGGTAGGCCCTACACATATAAACACAAATTGAGACTAAGCAATAAACCAAACAATTCATAAACCTATCAATCAATCAATCAATAAACCCATAACACTTCAGAGTCATAGGGGTACCACATTGGATGCTTCAGCACACAGAGTATTCCAGCGATTTCTATCCTCAGCGATGCGGATGAGTGTGAAAATATCTTGTCCTGTCCATTCCTTGATATTGTCTGTCTATGCCTTTATTTGCCCTTGTCTGCTTCTTCCCCCTTGTTAAGTATCATTTTGAGCATCACTCTACTGGGGAGCATTATAAGGCTAATGGTTCTGTAATTCGTAAAACATATAACCCATCATGGAATAAGTCAACATACACACAGAATCCTTCAGTGATTTCTATTCCCAGAGATGCAGATGAGCACTGAAAAATCTTGACCTTTCCATTTTTTGATATTGTATTGCCATGATTCTTTTTGTTCTCCTCTACTTCTTCCACTGTCATCTGTACCCTGCAATATCGTTTTTGTCAGGGAATCATGTCAACATACATGTTCAAACAATGCAGGTTTACATCGTTTTACTATTGAAAGTAGTGATTCTTGTAAACCTATGAGATTCTCTACTTTATTTCTTATGCAAACATTTATCTTATGCTCTCTATAGAAAATGAGCAAAATTCTTCTAAAACACTAGCATTCAAAAACCTGTATCCGTCTCTCTTCATCATAGAGGCAATATATAAAGATTCAAAAGTGTCGTATTCATAGACTTAGACTCATAGACTAATGTTGGTATGCGACAAGGATGCTTACTTTCACCATTATTTCAACATGGTGACAACATGGACTCAACATTATTTAACAACTACCTAGAAGCAATCATAAGAGAAGTGTTAGAGGAATTCCATTCAACAATATCAATTGGAGGTCGCCAAATTTCTAATCTCTGCTTCACTGATATCGATCCAATGGTGACAATAGAGGCAGAACTACACGAGTTAACAACAAAACTGGAACTATGTAGAAAAAAACTTGGCATGGAAATCAATGCAGAAAGGAATACAATTTTGGTGAATAGGAGTACTAAGGTAGTCCCAACCAACATAAAGTTTAACAATCGAAGGCTTGATGAGGTTTCAATGTTATTTATCTGGGAGCCCAGATTAGTGGTGATAGTGAATGAACAGTTAAAGTTAAGAAAGACTGACAATGGCCATGGTTGCCATGACAAGAATAACTATCATTTGGAAAAGCAGGATCACTACCCATATTAAGATTAACTTTTATAAATCTTTAATTTTGTCAATATTTCTATCTGGCTGTGAGACCTTGACTCTAGCTACAGACTTAGAAAGAAAGAAAAAATGCTATATGCAATAAATTGACAATAGGTGATATATATGTGTGTTAGGTATCTGTTACAGAGAACATAAGACAAATGTGTTTGTGCATGATAGGATTAATGTATTAGTAAGTCAACAAGAACCACTGTTAGTGTTGTGAAACTTCATAAATTCCGATGGTATGAACACAAAGATTAGGCATTCCTCGATGATAAAAATTGTTCTCCAAGGTGCTATGAAGGCTACAAGCACAACAAGTGGTGGGAGAAAGACAAGGCTGACTGAATAATATCAAAGACTGGAGGACTGGACAGGGTGTGAAGTTTCCAAACTCCCCAGGATAATAGAGATGCATGGAAATATTTCTGCACCAAATGCCTCAATGTGACATCCCTATAACCCTGACAAGTTATAGATTTTGTTATTACTATTATTATATAAATCTCTCCATATCTGCAGTGACTGTCCAACTCTCACAGTCATACAGTATATTTGCACTACTGAATCATAAATTGCCAAATAAATTAGACCAAGCATTACCAACTGAAAAATCAGTGGTCATGTGTCATAAACACTTTATCACTTATTTACAATAAATATTAAAGAATGAACATATTCACTCTGTAATTACAGCAAGCAGATAAAACTGCCACTTAGATACACTCACTGTGAAGGTAAAACTGATAAATTATCACATTTGATTGTAGTTCCTAAATATATTACAGCAGGACAGGAAAACATTGATGACCACTTACCTTCAACATTAAGATGTGCCTTGCTAGTCCTACCATCAACTACAACTGTCACTTCCCCAGCATCAACAATCTCAACTGTGTGTATTATAAGCTTCAACTTATTGCCATCAACAACAGTCTCAAAGTGAGGGGAATCGGGTTCGATCTTTTGTCCTTTACTAAACCATTGAACTCTGTCAGCAGTTACAGGCATAGTGAGAGTACATTCAAACTCCACATTAGAATGTTCTTTGGCAATCTTGTCTTTCAATGGTATCAAGAAGTCAGCTTCAATTTCTAGGAAAGAAGATAAAAGTTACATTTCAGACAATATTTTCATATAAAACTACTATTTTTCCTAGAAAAATGTGTTCTAAGTGAAATATAAATATCCACTAATTATGTAAGAAATATATCAACTGTATTAGCTCAAAAAATGGTATAATTAGAAACAGAAATATCAAACATAACCATGTTCATCTAGGAAAATATTTAATGCTGTTTCAATTTACTTCATCCAATGCTGGATAACTCATCTTTGATAAGGAATTGTCTCTCTTAACAATGGCCTCTCATATTAACCTTTTATATGAGAATTATATACAGATATTTTATATATAATTTTATTACTTTGCGGCAATGTATTTGACGAAACAATAAAAATTGCTGCTTTAGCGGTGTACTGGTAGAATTGGTCTGCTTTAATTTAGTAAATTTCTGGAGTTAAAGAGATAATATGGATACTAGGTGATAAATAAAACAGGAAGACCAAAGATCTCTTTGTTCCATCAGAGAGGGAATAATTATGGATCATGAAAGAATCACACTAGAAAATTAACTGAACAGTACTGGTTACTGACATATACACCACATTTGGTGCTGAAAGAGCTTAGACCTAATGAGAAATATTAAATTGTTTCATACACATTTATATATGGTGTATTTTTATAACACTTCACTGGATTTGACCAAAAAATGGTAAGGTTATGATCATTACCAATGATAATCAAGAGTGCAAACTTTAAATCACAAAAGACTCACTGGTCAATACATCTTTAAGAAATATGTGTCAGAATAATTATAGAAAAAGGAAAGAAGAGCAGAGTGAGACTGACCACATCACTCAACATGCCATCAGTTATAGAAAGATATACCCAAAATAATATTCCCTATAGGCTACAATGAACAGTGCAAATATGGAGTTTATGTGCTTTCAATGGTCATGTCTACTGCTATGTAACACAAGTGTTGTATCTGCTTACTCTGAACAGCCAATCTGGCAGAGGAAGAGTTGTCTCCAATAACTACAGTCACTTCACAGTCATCTCCTGGTTTGAGGTCACAAATGGTAAGAGTGTGATCGGAACCATCTGAGTCAATGATGTACTTGTCAGAGGGTGTGAGAGGTTTTCCATCAATGTACCACATAACAGGAGATTCATCATCATTAGTGGTGCATGAGAAGGTGGCATCTGTATTTTCTTTGGCTTTTGTGTCTTTAAGTATCATGGTGAAGTCTGCTGGCACCGCTGCATATATTAAAAGATAAAGTACAGTTCAATCTCTCATATTACACATCATTTTGGTTATTATTGTTTAACCCTTGACTGTAGACATTTCCATAAGGTGCTATGAACAGTTACATCCATTAAGTGAACATCTTAAAAGTGTGGTAACATTTAGTTTTTGTGCACTAATTTATTTATTTGTAAACTTACAGTGATGTACACCTGATACACGAAAAGTGCAGAATTTAATAACATTTTCAGAATATGTGTCTGTTGTCTTGCTTGAAGAGCAGAAATACATAGTATAATAGATGAAAGTTTCTGATAAAACATACCTATAGCTAAGTTTTTTTTTAAATGTCACAATAAAAATATTTATATCTAATATAAATAGATATATGACTATTGACTGGCATCTAAAGTTTGCTGCTTTGCAACTCTGTTTGCTGTTTTTTAAACAATAATTTTCGCTTCTTTCCTTGATCACTTATGATATTAAACTAATGACAGTATTTGCTCCCTAACTAATATCACAAAATAACAGACAAAAGTCATGAGGGAAGATCTCTAGAATTATTGTGAATGGGCAAAATACTAGTATTCTTACAATCTCCTTTGGTGAAGCTTTTTTAGCAAAGTCTAACACTATCTATTAGAAAGTCGAGTCGATCTACGGTAATGATCAAAACATCTTTTCAAAAGATGACCCATATACTACGAGTAAGTGGTTGCTGATCACAAATTTGCCAAATCTGTCTTCATAGTGGACATCCAAAGTTGTGATTGTAAGAGGTGAGACTAAAATAGTTTAGTGTAAATGCAAGTAGATCACATAATGTGCGATCATGGTAGTCAGTGAGTTAATATTCTGGGTGTTATTACTTAGTTTCGTCACTGAATTTCTAATTTTCTCCTTTTACTGCTCATATGTTTTATATGTTATAGTTCTCTTCTCTTACAAATGCATAAAAATCTTTCAAATGCACTGCATAAAACTATAGCTTTATTCTATGTGGCATGACCTATGTAGAACTTTGTTCTCACTGCCACTCTGTTAGCCTCTCATGCAAGCTTCTCTTCTTTTTTCAGTGTCATATTCAAAAGATCTTTGATATCTTGTGACCACCATGTCTTGGGTGACCTCTTATTTTCTTCCCTAAAACTTTTGTTTCTATGAATAGTCTTTCTAAAACATTATGTATTTTATGTGCTCAAAATATGTTAGCTTGCATGTTTTGAAGTGCAATTAGTTTTCTATTCAGGTCTTTGCAGACATCTGTGGTGGATCATTTCTCTGTCCATAATAATCTTAGGACCTTCATATAACATAAACTATAAAACTGTTACTATATAGCAACAAATCATTTTTTGCTTTTGTTTTTACAATAATTGAACACATGTTAACACTACAAAAAGTAACATCTTACGTTTAACAGTGAGTTTAGCTTCTGTAGTGATGTCTCCATAAGAGCAGGACACAGAACCAGCATCTGCAGGTCTGCACTTGCTGACCAACAAGGTGTGGGAGTTGACATTTGACTGAATGGCATATTTGGGACTAGACTCCACCTCCAGATCTTTGACCTTCCAGATAACTTTGACATTGGGAACTGAGAACTCACACTCAAACTTAGCTGATTCTCTTTCTTTGACAGCCATGTCTTGAAGAGGGACAATCCAGTGCCACTGTTTTGAGATAAATGTGAATGGCTTTAAATTAAAGTATTATTACAGTTAAATCAAAAGTTAAATGAAAGACTTATATAGCAGTTTCACAAATAAATTTTAATAAAAATGTAAAGTGAATTTAGAAACTAATAATTTGTATGACTTGTTTAGTTTGTTCGCAACTCTCACTAGATCTCTTGTGTAGCAAGGCAATGGCTCTACTAGACTGCAAACAAGATGTAATCTAGCCTTTAGCATGCTGTGGTTATAAAATGGGTAAAGCATTTCACCAGAATTGTGGCCTATATTGATTACTAAAGTCGAAATTCATCGGCCAGTTCGCTAAACCCGAAACCGTACGAACATTTTTTTTAACTTTTTGATAGAATGTGATAGCAACAGTGGGTAGACAATTTGTCGCCATTTTGTTATAATGGTGGAGAAAACGATATGAAGTGATTTTGACATGGAAATTCAAGGAATTTGTGGTCTGCATCGTGTTGAAGCAACAAGACAGTGAATTGTGTTTATTATACTATTTGTTAATAGTGTATCCAGTGAAATCAATGATTAAACAGCTGTAAAGGTAAAAATTCTTAAAGGTAAGTTCTTCATTTGTGATTATTAAATTATGCCACATTGTTTCCATTATGTTAAATATATAATATTCAACAGATTTCACAGCTTACCGATCGATCAAAAATATGGTAGGCCTATATCTAGACAGGTATAAATTTGACTTTATCATTTTCTCACACGTCTCATATCACACACACACACAAACAAAACTTACACCAATATATGCAGAATTTAATTCTTTATCTATATGTGCAAATGTTATTTAAATATCTAACAACAAAGAAGTTATCACATTTTCAAAACAGCCACCAACGATTGCGTAACATTTCGAAAATCAATTCCAGATTTAAGCACAAATTAAGCACAGCATGCCTAAGGCTAGAGAATACAGATGCAGATGTTGAATTTATATGCTGATATTTTTATTTGCACCAATAGCTTAATGCATTCAACTTAAATGGTATTATCTAATGCATTCACCTGTGTGTTGCCGGGTCCCGAAAGGGGAGCAAAGAATAGCAACACTGTTTACCTTCCACGCATGTCGTAAAAGGCGTCTAAGGAGGTTATGGGATGGAGTTGGCTGTCCCATCCCATATAGGGGCAGTGACCCAAAGCATTGCAGAAGTTGGATGTGTCAGGCCGAAAGGCGCAGATATCTCAGCAATGCTGTAAACCATGACACAACGCATTCCGTTCTCCGGACTACATCCTGCTAATCTGCAGGAGTTTGAGAATGAACGCAGAATAAGAAGATCTAATGCATTCAGTGTTTTACCAATTTCACTGAAAGCTGGATCCACTGAAAGCTGGACGTGACCAGTCATATTTCTAGTAATCACTAGTAGTATTGCTATATGGAGAACTCTAGACTGACTCCTGCAAAGCCAGAGAACAGAAGCAGCATTTTCAAAAGACTCTTGAGATATAAATGGTTTACTTCAAGTTGAGACACAAATTCATGGGACAGTCTTGCACAAGAGAAGATCACAGTCATGAGTAATGCAGCAGCTGCAGCGAAGCTCAGACACAATGATGCACAACTAAAGTATTCTAGAGGAAAGTCAAGAGTTGATGAATATCGCACAGACTCCTCTCACACATACTCAGAGTGCTGTAGAAAAACCAGGCATGCATTGGACTCATTAGTCATAGCGGAACACACCCCAGACATGATCATCTTCATCCCAGTTGAGATGAATGGCTATCATTGACTACCAGGGATGAAAAATAGATCAGCTGTGTGTTTTAACTTATTTAACATAATTTCTCACGCTGCCCACTGACCTCTTTCATCAATATGAAAGCAAACCATGGTTAATGGAGCTTCATCTTTTGTCACTGCATCACTATTGACCAGGACATCCACAATTGTATAATAAAAACATTACAGACACTTTACATATAGAACTAAGTTTAACATCAGTGAATGAACTAGACCCATGTTTTATGTTTTAACTATTGAAATGTCACTTACTTTAGCTTTCTGTCTCATATATTGTTGCTCTTCTGATTCCTCTAACTCCTGCGACTTGACTGCCCTTGTGTATCCGAGAGTTGCTTCCTCATAATCCTGAGTAGATGCTGTGAGAGGTATGTGGACTCTCTCAAAATGCTCAAGATCTTCTTGCTCTCTATGTGAGATTTCAAATGTAACTGGTTCTGCTTCCTCTAGCTGTTGGAAACAGATAACAGACATGCACATAAGTACATGAAATTGCAACATAAACTATCCAAGAAAACTAACAGAATATTGTTTGGAATATGTTATTCATTTTTATAATATACAACTAACAACACAATACAATAATAATGACAAGAATAATAATGACTTGCCAACTAGTACAGATGATCTGTATTGTGTATAGAATATACTGTCAACTAGAATAGATGATATGTATTGTGTACAGAATATACTGATGTTTCACTGACTATAATACGCATGTGGTTGCGTCTGTGGGTCTCACCAATGGCCCACTAGACATACCATCCATGCAACAGAAAACCTTAGTGGATGACATGCCGTTATATTGAGGTTATCTTCTTATAGAAGCTTCATGGCACGTCATCTATACAATTATGATTTTGTTTTGTTGTTGAAATGTTTTACATGTTTGCCAGAATATATATGTATGCACCCTCTGTGGTTGGGAGGGAGCCAGAGATGTACTGTGCAGCACTGAGGAGGAGGAAACTGACATCACTGTTTTTCCTATGGCTGAGGCCGATCATAGAGGCACAGTGACTCAGGATGTGACAATCCTTTTGACTTGAACATTTGGTTGCATTCCTGGAGCAATAGAGAAGTTCGGCATAACCAGTAGTCAACTGGTGGCGGGGAATGAGCACAGTGAACCCTATCTTGGCTACAGTAGCTAGGAGCAGTGCATAGGTTTAAACCTACCTTCCTGGAGGTGTGATAGTTATTCTCTGGCTCTGTCCCGGGGTGGGCAGAAAATCCACAGACTTCCCAGCAATATAATGCCATCTAATGGCATTAGGTCAAAGGGCATGAGCCCATGGACCGCTGGATCAGCAACCAACCAACCAACTGACTAAAATGTAGAATCTTTGTGTTTTTACTTTAGATAAAAGTACTCTCTATAAAATAATTTGTGTATAACATCTTGAATTTAGATGTACTTTTTGACTAAATTACAGAATTATCATTTTCACAGTTTATAGGTAGGGATGACACCAGAACAATATAGTAATCATCACACTGAAAAAATCAAGTGTATAAATGGATGTTGGGGAGGATGGGGGTTTAAACTACACACAGGAGAATATAACCCAACATTTAGTATTAGAAAACAAGCAAAAAAGAGGGTAACATTCCTCTCCGACAAAGGTTATAAAACATGCTGGCGGGGAACTGGGGGGGGGGGAGGAGGTAGTGTGGTGTCCCTCTAATTAACCTTTACTAAACCTGACAAATAATAATAAGTGTGTCTACAGTATAACTGTTAACCAAGTGATGAAAAGTAACAATAACATATGAGCCTTAGTAATGTTGATCATGACACTAACACAACACAGAAGTAATCAGCTGAATTAATCCAGAACAGATGCTAGTTTTTACATAGGTAAATTTGACAATTATCATAAAAACTAGAATAACCACAACACATTAAAAAAATTAATATCAAACCTCTGGCCGTTCTCGTTTGGGAGCTGGGTGGTACTCAATTCTATCAAATTCAGGAACATCTGGTTTTGGTTTATTTTCAGGAGATGGAGACTTAGCTTCCTGTATTTCTACATGTTTTAGATCAATCTGCCAATGAGTCTCATCATCTGGTAGCTCCATGTGGGCCACCTCTCTGTTGAGGACACAGGTGAGCAACAAGGCTTCATATTATCATTTGATATAAAAAATAATTTAAGAAAATCATTCTCAATGTTAAACAAACATATAAAGTCCCCATTCAGACCTCATCAGAAATTCTGGAGCTTTTGTTAATCCATCAAAAGTATTGATAACATGGTTTTCCCTGAATAATCAAATAGCAAACATATCCATGTCCTCAAGAGTACCAGCACAATTAAGTACTTGGGGGTGATTACTTGTTGGATTGCAGTTGAGTTTCAAAGATCATGTTGACCACATTGTAAAGGCTTATAAAGTTTTTGCAGCGATGAAAGTTATGGCTGCTTCTCAGTGTGAACAGAGGCTGCTATTTCTGCTGTATCAGGGATTAGTGGTAGCAGTGGTAGAGTACGTGCTGGCAATTCTGACACTGAGTCAGACTCATATAGAAAGATTGGATAGAATGAATCCAGAATGAGGAAATGTGAATCATTTTGGGGTGTAAGATATATACTTCGGCATGGTCTATGCATTACTTACTTAATTGTCCAACTGCAGAGCAAAGAATACAAATGTGCAGTGCTCTGGACTACTTACAAATCACCGCTGATAAAGAGCACCCTCTACACCCTGAAATTCTCAAAGTGAAAGACAGTCGACTTAAGAAATGAAACATCGTGGATGGGGTACGCAGAAAATATTATACAGAGTGTGTACAGATTGGAGGATATGCTACCTGACATGGAATGGAGCCCTCATAGTGTCCAACAGCCTTCAAAATAATAATAACACTCAACAGAGAATGCAGGAGATGGTGTCCGACAATGGTGGAGTCGAAGGTGCTCACTCTGATCGATGAGAATTCCAGGGAGGGTGATATGATTATATATATAGATAAGTAGGTTGAGAGACACATCTGGAGTGCCTGAGCCTTCATGGCTCAAAGGTGAGGGAAGACCATCAGAGAGGAATGTGGTGCATTCACTCAGACGACAAGCAGCATGACAATGGAGATTTTGGCAGTAACCAAAGCTTTGAAATGGGTGTGCTCGCAGAATGTGACACATGCCTGTATACTCGATGAGCATGATAGTGCAGGTGGGGTACATTTGGGAACAGTGGCTGGATGCAGTGAAGAATTCCAGTGTGTATAAAGTAAAGTGACATTTATTTTTGTGCCAGAATAATCAGAAGTTAAGGGTAATGAGAGAACAGATAGGTTGGCCATTTAAGAATACCATGGAAAGTGAAAAAGATGAATCAAGAAGTAAGAAGAATTCAAAAAATTTGGTCATAAACAGTAGTGACTAAACATTGGAGAGAGTTGGCTCATAAACAACATTATAACAAGAAAGTTGAGGTTTCTTGGCCTTATAAAGTCATAACAGCATGGAAAAATTAACAACAGGAGGTACGGTTGCTGGTAACAGAGATAAGGGTCACCCGAGTCAACAATGGATAAGAGATATCTCAAATTATGGAAAAACAGCCTTGGCTGCGGCAGGTCAGTTCACCCAGAATTGTGAATTCATAACATTCATAAAGAAGATCACATTCTAAGAAAGGATATGTCACTGAAATAGAATGGCCATTTGGACATTTTCTTGCATAAATTTGATGAAAATAAGAAAAACCACACATACAAATAATATTGTTTTTAGTCAAATTGTTTATCTCATTACTGCTGTAAAAAAAAAACTAAGTAACAGAATATAGCATAATCTTATCATCTTTATGACAACCCAGACTGGACTTCTAGTTTAGGGTGCTAAAATAGGGCTAATTCTTTCCAGTAAAGGCTGATAGCCTGTAAAATGTGACCTATGAAAACATTTTCGTCACTAAATGTCTTGTCTTGATTTAGTAATTTTGCCTTCTATCAACTGATCCTCATAGATGATGAGGTCATGCAGTCCAGTGGTGATAGCATCTTTGTCTTTTTGTGATAGAGTTCTAGGTGATTGAAAATGCTAGATGTGCCATTACTGCAGATGGATCAACAAATCTGTGTATTGTGTACCTAGAAGGGTGTTATGATCCTGGGATATTGCCACACTGGACATTTTCTGAAAGGCTATGGGCTGTTAAGAGTTATGTGATCACGGCTATTGGAATTATTTCATCAACATCAACCTAATCTCAAAGAAGGAGTTACTAGAAATATAACATTTAATTGTATTTCCCTGAATTGAAGGTTGTGTTATGTTATCAGATTATTTTATTTTTTACACAATTTAGAAGTTTGCCATTTTTACTGAACCTTTGGTCATAAATAGTTCGAACTATCTGTCAACCAAAGATAATATATTCTATTGGGTATCCTAAACAAAGAGTGCAACAGAAGATGAATTGCTGCTAGAACTATATTATCAAAACAACTTACCTGTGTTTAAGCTGTGATTTCCAGTCAGCAGCATCCTCCTCCTTGTCAGTAACAATGAGAGTTGCTGGGGCTTGTTCAGCCCCATGTTCATTGGTGGCTGTCACTGTGTATGTTCCAGCATCTTTATTCTTAATATCTTTCATTTGAAGGACGTGCTCCCCAGTAGCTTCATCAACATAAACATTATATTTGCCTCCATCTTGGATTTTCATCCATTTTCCTTTAGACCACTCAACTTTTGGTGTAGGAACTCCATCAACTATGCAGCGGAATTCTGCCATGTGTCCTGCAACATAAAATATGGAATATTTATTACAACTATCTTTGAAATTGTGTATTAATATTTAAACTTTAGGTTTAAAAAAATATTTTAATACACTTTTTTTTCAAAATAACCCACCCCTACTCCAAATAAAACATGAACTCTCCCCTACTCCAAATAAAAGATGATATTTAGTATTCAAATCAATCAATAAAACCCATAACCCTTCAGGGTCGTAGGGGTACCACATTGGAAGCTTCAGCACACAGTCCTCCAGCGAATTCTATCCTCAGCGATGCGGATGAGTGTGGAAATATCTAGCCCTGTCCATTCCTTGATGTTGTCTGTCCATGTCTTTATTTGTCCCCCTCTGCTTCTTCCACCCTCGACAGTTCCCTGCAGTATTGTTTTTGACAAGGAATCGTGCCTGCATACATGTCCGAACCATGCTAGTTTTCGATCGTTTCACTATTGAAAGCAATGGCTCCTGGACACCTGCACACATCTCTACTTTATTTCTTACGTACACATTGGTCTTATGTTCCCTATAAGAAATTCGTAGAATTCTTCTGTAGCATTTATACTCGAAAGCCTGTAATCTTCTCTCCATGTCCGCAGTGAGTGTCCAACTCTCACAACCATACAACACAACAGAAAGCACCAGCGACCTATACTGTTTGATTTTCACTCCAACACTGATGTTGCTTTTCCAAATCACAGTTAGCCTTGACAAGGACGCTAAAGCCATCTCCAGCCTTATTTTTAGTTCTGCTTTGCATTTACCATCGCTGTATATACTGGATCCGAGGTATTTGAAGGTATTCACCTCTTCAAGCTTATGTCCATTCATCATGATATTAGTCTGGTTTTCTGTGTCTCTGCTGTTTACCAAGATTTTGCTCTTATCTGAATTGATTTCCATTCCGTACTTGCTGGTAACTTTTTCTAACTTTGATGTTAATTCTTGCAATGATTGTTCTGACCTAGCTATAAGATCAATATCATCAGCGAAACGCAAGTTGCAAATAGGGCGACCTACAATCGATATAGACGTGTTGTAATCATGCAATGTCTCTTGTATGATGTGCTCTAAGTATATGTTAAAAAGTACTGGGGACATTATGCATCCCTGTCGAACTCCCACAATTGTTTTGAAGAACTCTCAAATTGTATTGTGTGACAAGACAGCACTATTTGCATTTTCGTACAGAGCTTCAATAATTTCTATAATTGTGGTGTCAAAATTAAATTTCCTCAGTATGTGCCACAGACCATCATGCCAAACATGATCAAAGGCCTTTGTAAAGTCAATGAAGTTGTGGTATAGATCACGTTGGTGCTGAATATGTTTTTCGATTAGTGTTCGGATGTTAAATATTTGTTCAACAGTGCTTCTGTTTGCTCTGAAGCCAGCTTGTTCTTCTGCAATTATTTCTTCTGACTTGTGTTTTATTCTGTTAAGTAGTATTTTGAGCTTCACTTTACTGGGGTGTGTTATAAGGCTAATTGTTCTGTAATTTGTACAGACTTTCAAATTTCCTTTCTTGGGAATTTGTATTATTAGTGATTGTGTCCACTCAGTGGGCCATTGTTTTGTGTTCCATATATTTTGGCATATTTTGGTATTAGAAAACAAGTGAAAAAAGAGAATCCCCCCCAATAATTAAACAATTTGGTACTTTACAGGATAATTTGTCCACACGCTTTTAATGAAACAGACCACACATTATTTACCTAAATGAACTTTCATTAAAGACGCATACAACGCAGCATCCATCAAAAGTTGGAATGTTGTGGACACATTATCCCATAGTGAACCAAAAATTCATTCCACAAATACATGGTGATACATTTAATCAAATTTATTAAATTATCATCCAAGTGGTACATAAAAGTGAGGGACATCATTGTTTGATTGTGATGTGCCATTTAAGTCATGATATTTTAACAAGGTGACTGAAATACATCAGATGTGTTTAAACATTAAACAGTTAACTGATTAGCAATGGAGTATTTTTAGAACTCGGACGGAATTGAATTTTATTCGATTTCTTTTTCCACATCCATCACAGGAACAAGAAATGGTACTTTTAATATATTTACATTATAATGTGATATATATATTTTGGAACAGAAATGGACAAAGAATGTGATTATCACAAGCTCAGTTTTGAAAACAAAATTAGTTATTATTTAACAATTGATTTTACAAATAGAATACAAAGTTAAAAATAAAAATTATTGGGGACATAAAATTTGAACTTAACAAATTTTCAAATCAATAACTTCCACTCAAACTGTATCAGTTTTGAAGATAATCCAATTACGAACACAAAAATGTATGGTATATAGGCATAGTGATTCATTCATGTGTTATTCACAACAAAATTCCACATGATCCAGAGAGTATGAATATAATGTCAGCAAAAAATGTGTCGGATTTCTCTTAAAAATGGTATAAATTTGCAAACAAAATGCTAAATAGCAGTTCCAAGTAATTGCCAGACTGGATTTCAATAATTACTGTGAGCAAAGCAAATAAAACAGTTATACTTCACAAAAATAAGTGTGCTCAAAATATATATATACAGAATATAAGGAATACGGCACCATATACCACATGTTCAAAACTTATTAATAACTTACAAAATTGATATTATAACACATCAAAATCATGCCAGAATTAATGTGGATATATAATACTTTTGATAAAAACCACCTGTATTATGATATAAAAATATCAAAAATGACAAAATAGATGTCAAATACTAGAAGACTCAATGGAGTATGTTAAGTCTGAAGTCATAGCAGTTCCCGACTCAATTTAGTATCTTCGGATGGAATTAGTTAAAAATGAATGTCTTATAAAGGAATCATTCAATTATTTATTATACCATGATGAACACAGAATAAGGAAATTAAATGTTAGACTGGCTCTACTTACCTTCAAGAACAGTACACTTTATTGGAACCTCCACAAATGTTGGAGCTCTTCCTCTGACATCAAGATGTGCAGAACACAGGACATCACCACCATTGTTCACAGCAAGGGCTTTAACCTCACCAGCAAGTTCAGGGGTTGCATCTTTAATGGTAAGGGTGGTTGTGCCATCCTTAGGGTTGACATCAATGGTGATATTATCACTTGGCTCAATTTCTTTGTCATTGATGTACCTAAGAATAAAACCAGCATGAAATCAACTGATTCCATATCTATCACATATCTGTAATAGTTATTATCTGTTCTAATGTATAACAAAAAGATCTCACATGTGGAAAGTCTGCGAGTCCCATCAAACTAACCTCTCTGGCATAGTGGTTAATTCATCAGTCTTGTTCTTAAAAGATTGCAGGTTTGATTATGGATTGTGATGTCTTGTTTGCAAGTTCTTCTTTTATGAGATTTCTGGGGATTACTGCTTGAAGCTATGAATCAACAAGTTATGAGTGGTGTTCTTGACAGGTGATGTGCTGCTTCAATAAGAGGGTTGGAGTACATAAGGAGAAATCCAAGTACAATGAAGTCACTCCTCTGTCTTTTGTCCACAAACCACTATACTACAGTAAACCATTAGTGGATGATATTCATATGTAGTTAGACTTTCCTCTTGTACAAGCTTTATAGCAATCTGTCTCTACAATGGATTATTATTTCTCTTATCCCCTCTGAGTAGGAGACACGGGTATGAAATTCAGCTCTAGAGTAACCTCTTCTTTACACAAAAAGATAAAATAGCTCTATTGATCATACTTACCGGAGATTAAAACAAACAAACTTAGGAACTCAAACTGATGCCATTGATTTATAGACATGCAGGAAAAAAGGATGAGAATGTGATTTTATGGAATGTACAAAATAAGACAAAATCTTGGGAAAAAAATAGGAATGAATAATTGAACTCTTTCTATCCTAATAATTTCTGACCTCTGAACACAACTCACTTGGGCATTAGACCCTATGCATATACTGACCTATGAACACATCACACTTGGACATCAGAATCTACACAATACCAACCTCTGAGCACAGCACACTTGGACATTAGAACCCACACATATACCAACCTCTGAGAATAACACACTTGGACAATAGAACCTATACATATACTGACCTCTGAAGACAACACACTTGGACATTAGAACCTATGCATATACTGACCTCTGAACACATCACACTTGGACATAAGAACCCACACATATACCCACTTGGACATTAGAAACTAGACATATTTTGTAAAATAAAATTACAACAGTTCCCTACCATTTAATCTCTGGCATAGGTACTCCTGCAGCTTTGCACTCAAATTTGACAGTTCCATGTTCCGGTACGAGCGAGTCAGAGAGTTTTCTCACAAAAGTAGGCTTCTTTGCAGCTGTAAAACAAGGGCAGTCTTCATATTGTTAAAATCACACATTAAAAAACCAATTAATGAAGTTAATCTATCTGCAATAGGCTCTATTGAATATTTTTTTTAAAGTAGCACTTAGTCTATACAAAAATATACAGTATATTTACTGATTCAATCAATTAAGTGCCATGCCAGGTGGAGTAAGCGATCATGCTTCTCACTTTTGGTGTGAATGACATCACACTTTGGGCATTCCCACAGGAGGAACACCTATTGTCTCTTTGAGCAGATGGTGAAATTATGCATGCTAATTCCCTATGTATGATAATTACTGTGACACATAGATCTTATATTTTCCTAGTCCAACCCATCAATTGCCCCCCACTGTTATCTCCTTGAGCAATTTCAAACTCCCTCAATCTCTTAATAAGTCTCATTAACCTTGGTGTCCCCATCTAACAGACACATATATAGGGAATTTGCAATGTCTTCTTTGCCTATTGTCATCTGTCCAGACACATGTGCTTTTACTGCCTTTTACTGCTGGTCTGTCATTTCTCTCACTGTCAGTGAAGTCCCAACTTACTCCATCCACTCATGATGAAGGTATCTATTCTGAATTTTGCGGATATAAAGACAAATCAATGCAAATTTATTACATTTTCTTGGCCTGAGAAGAGTGTGAAATGACTTGGCAATAAGTAAAATAAACTTACGAATGATTTTAAGCCTAGCATTACAAGATACTTGTCCTGCAGGATTGTGAGCTCGGGCAGTGATGATACTAGCATCTGCCAGTTGAGTTTTAGTGAAAGTTAGCGTGTGGGTCTGACCATCAACTTCTATCTTAACATCCTCTGTAGATTGAAGCTGCTCATCACCCTTCAGCCTGTAGTCACAAATAAAAGATGTATGTATAGCATATCTTAGAAAAAAATTTCATGGTCAAAGTACTACCTACACTCTATTTAGTACCTTCAACCAGTATCAAAAAGTTAAGAAAATTAACAATAATATGTGAAAAGTATTAGATTTTACACAATAAAAGCCCTTGAAAATGATTACATATTGAAGTATAGTACATATAATTTGTATTTCTAAATATGTTATTATGTCATTGATAAGTTTCCATTTCTAGTTATGTTACATTATAATTCATCCAGAATTTTTAATTTCAGAAAGGAAGAACCTGTTGGTATCTTTTATTGCTGAAAATAACAGGTGACAAAAGCATTGAATGAAAAAAAAAAATCTCTTCAGATCTGGATAGCAGATATGCCTTACTCCTGGTAAAACATACCTCAATTTGGCCTGCAAATAGAAAAAAAAAATTACCTGTCCCCTGAGCTATACACTGATGGGTTTAATAAGAGACAATTGTAATAACTATATGAGTTGCTTGGAGTACTGGGTGCTAAACATGCATCAATAAACCCTTGTAACATAACTATGCATTTTATAATACCTTATATAAGATTTGGGTGTTACCATAATAAATACAACAATTTCTTGTCTAGTCAGACAACAGACAACACTAAACAGACAACACTGCACTGTAAACACATACCATGTGACTGTAGGTGTGGGTTTGCCACTGACAACAACCTCCATCTTGGCAGGACTGAGTTCATATGTTTCCACTGTGTCTAATTTCTTAATGAACTTGGGTGCTTCTTTCTTTCCTGTACACAGAAACAACATTTAAGTTATAGAAACAAGGTCATAACTTTCTTTTCCAACATTAAGCTTTCATAAATAATGTTTGCTAGAGGACTGTGATCTCAGTCATTTTATTTCCACTTATTTTTCTGTCTTGGATCATCATCATCAAGTGCTGTCTCCAAAGGTTGGCAGCAACAGACATCCAACATCCCCTGTCTCTTGTTTTGGTGGTGCACTTTGCTAGATTGTAACCTGTCCATCTTGTGATGTTACTATCCCATTTGTATCTCTACCTACCTCTTGCTTGCTTCCCTTCGACTTTACCATCAAGTAAGGTAATCAACAAGATGTCTAGGATAACATTATTTAATAGTAATTCTGACATACAATCCGCTGCCACATTTAGCACATGAAGGATCAGAGCTGGACATCTTTGTGGTTTTCTGTGGTTTTTTTTCAGGCATATTATTTTGTTCCACTAAGATTTTAAGACTGCACACATGACACTGTCACATCCATGCACACATGTATTGACTCACACAGTCACACACTTCAGACAGTACACGTAGGACAGACACAGACTCTGGAACATGTTTTTCAAACCTGTCAACTCTATGAGATGTGGCACCAAATTTCACTGTATATATTATTTTATCACTAGAAAACAAACTCTGGGGCATGAAAGATAATCTCCAATGGATGGATGGTAAGTTTTATCTCAAAATGAATATTGAAGTCTGAAATGGGAGACCATGCAAAACAAAGAAGACAAAGCTTTTATGTACCACTATATAATTGAGACAGTCTATCCCTGGTATAAGGGATAATGGTTACAGCTGATGAGAATTGAATTGCACAGTTGTTAAGTCATTTGTCATTTGTTTTGTACTCAAAAGACCACAGACTAAAATCAAATCATAACATCTTGTTCACAAAGTTAATTTTTCAGAGGTTTCCAGGGATTATTACTTGAAGCAACAGAGTTACGTGCTCTGAGTGGTACTCTTGGCAGTCGATTGAGATGAATAGAGTACATATGAGGAAATCTGAGAACAATGAAGTCAATTCTCTATGCCTTTTAAACTCTTTGAGACAGTGAGGCTTAGTCAAGAGGTAAATTATAAATTTACAGACACATGTAAAGAAAACTTTGATACAAAGAGGTTTAGTCAAGAGACAAAATATACATTAAAATAAAACAAAAAAAGATTTTTATAAAAACTAAACCAATAATGCATGTTTTAGTTCAACTGGTTTTCTTTTTGTGCATCATAAAATTGTTTGCACAAGTCAAATAGAAAATTAACTTTTTAATCAGAAATTATATGCAGTATCCAACCTTCTACATTGAGTATGGCTTCACAGCTAGCATCTCCAGCTCTGTTGACAGCCACCACCTTAACAGTTCCAGCATCATCCAATTGTGTGGAGTCAATGTTAAGTGTGTGAGAAACGTCAGAGAATCCCTTATGGCTGCTAATATTGATATGGGCACTAGTTTCCACTAGCTGTTCGTTAATGAACCTGCAAAGTTGTTGAAGAAGAGATTAGTGATTTATTGACAATTTCTATTAGTATAAAGGTGAACAGTTCTATCTGACCATACAACAAGTAATTCATAAACACAAGCAAGAAGTGTTCCTCTAAATAGATTTCAGCAATATATATCATTATATAGTGGCTGTGTGTTGCTCAGGCTTGAATGGGGAGCAAAGAATAGCAATACTGTTTACCTTCCATGCAAATTAAAAGATGTGAATAAAGAGATTATGATCATGGGGAAGAGTTGGCTGTACCATCCCATAGGCCTATAGGGTCTAAGTGAAAATAACCTAATTGTCAGAGGATATCCAACAAGGTGGAGTAACACACAGTAACACAACCAGGAAGCGATAACAAAGTATTTATCACTAAAGAGTTTAAGTGGCCAAGAAAATATGTTAGTCAGATGTGTCTGGCAGAAAGGCACAGATAATGTAGCAATGCTGTAAACTATGACACAAAACATTCTATTCTCCGACTAAATCCTGCTAATTTTAAAGAGTTGTGAGAACGAATTCAGCAGAAGAAGTAGAAATAAGACATATAGTATTCACACATAAGAATATGTATGTAGGTCATGTGTGTTTGTGTGTGTTCATCTCTATATATCACATAGATGTCAACTTCCACATGGAGTAAGATTATGTATTTCAGCCGAAAATACTCCTAAAATTATATATTTTTACCCAGAATTCTGCCAATTCTGTATAAAAAGTACTTAGATACTTCACTAAATGTAAATACTAAAGCTCAATACAGACATATTCAATAAAATAAGTATATTCTGTACAAAATACAGAAAATGTACATGCCTAATAGTTGACATGTAGAATAAAAGTAAATATATGGATTTTTGCAACAAAACATCAATATATTCTGTACAAAATATAGAAAATCTGTACAAGTTAGCAGGTATGACCTCATGGCACACTAATCTTGTCTCATCATCAAGTCTCAACAATGAAGGTTGGCTGCAACGGACCTGTCTCATGTTTTGATGATGAGCTCTTCTAGCCTGTAACCTGTCCATCACGTGATGTTTCTCTGCCACTTGTATCACTGCCTACCTCTTGTTTGCCTCCCTTTGACTCTACCCTCAAGTAAGGTCTTTAACAAGGTATCATGTTTTTTAATATGTCAAAAATACTTTATTGGTTTTTTTATATTTCCTTCTACAGTTATTTTTTCATATTAAGTGTTGTCAAACCTCTTTGTTTTCTTTTCTTTACATGAAGTTATCCCTATTATTCTATATATCCACATCTCAAAGGCATCAATTCAGTCTTCTACTTGTTTGTTCATTGTCCATGTTTCTGAGCCATACATTCAACTAGTCTCCAAAAATATATATTTATGTTATGAACAATTTTTAAACAATAGGGCACATGTCTATTACAAATATTAAAACAAACTAATAATTGCAAAATTCAGTTATATGTAAAATAAATATTTGCATTATGTTACAGAAATAAATAGATGGTCAACCACTAAATGTTTGCTCACCAAGTTATTTCTGGTTCAGGCAGTCCAGAAACTGCACACTCAAACTTGACTGGTCGACCCTCCTTGCAGTCTCGGTTTGTTAGTGGTCGTGTGAACATTGGAGCCTCTGATCTACCTGTTTGTGTGAGATTTCATTACATGTGATGAATACTTTCTGAGAGTATTTAATGACAGAAGTAAAGGATTGAACATTTAAAATACAAGTCTTAGAATCTTACTGTGGCAAGCTTAGTAAGGTCTTGGGTTTTACTTCCTGGAGGTGCAAATATAATAACAAAAAACAGCACACATTATTGGTGACATCATTGGCAAGTGGCTCTCATTTCTAGGTTTAATATTACAGCTATAAATCTCCTCATTAGAGCTGTTGTTGGTAACATTCAGGATGTGGTCACATTCAGAATGTTGTAGCATTCAGGATGTAGTAGCATTCAGGATGTGTAGTGATCAAATAATAATTTTCTGGCTGTGGGGATTTTTAAAGTAATATTTAGGCCTTCGCTCTGAGGGTTGCTATTGCTATTTTGAGCTGACCTGATGCACAACTGTCCACAACAGAAATAGAACTTGGTACCTTGGTTGGCCAAGATTTGCTGTGTCCCTCTCAGCCACAGAGCCAGACCTTTCAAAACTGTGCAAACAATATAGGCATTACAGCTAAATATATCACTGGGAATATGTCCTAAGCTAAACTAAAAAAACAGTTTTCAATGTCCTAATTTGGAATATGCTAACATAACCCCCACAATCACAACTCACATGAATTAGAGTGTGGTTTAAGCCAGCAGAAGTTGTGCTATTCATGTTGCAATGGCTATACTGTAGAATGTATAAGTAGTAGAAGGCACTTTTCCATCTTTCCAGACGATAGTATTATTGTTGTGCTATAAGAAATATAATCTATGATCCATGGCAATGAGATGGAGATGGGGGTAAGGAGTATACTTCTCCATAGCACAATGCCTGGTTGGAAATATGAAGATCATGTGTTGCCCATGCAGCATAATCCCTCTCTTTGCATGCCTTGTTAACTCCAAAGGAAAGGTAATACCAATACATTTGGAATGAGGTAAGCTGCAGGAGGGATCAGCAGAGCTGTATTATATCTTTCCACCTACAGTGCTCCCAACTAGACCAGCTGCCAACCAAGGCTAAGTACCAGGTATGCTCTGCCACACCATTTGGTTTTATTTTGAATTTCCTTATCCCAAGATAAGGCTTGTATCTTAGGCTACATTCTGAATATGCTACCAATTTCTAAAAATAAATTAATTCACTAAGTCAGCTATAGCACACATTTAATAAAAGTAAAATAACAAATATCAATTACCATGATCTCTTCAAAATCCCCAAAAAGGCAATTGAAATAAAATTCAAATCTAAACCCTCCAAAAAAAACCATGAAATAAACATGCTAACATTACAACTTCCTAACCCTCAACAATAACACGTCCAATGCACTCTGCAGAACCAGCAGGATTTCTAGCAACACATTTGTAGATTCCTTCATGGTCCATCTTGACTGAAGATATCTTCAATTTGATTGTCTCTTCCTCATATTTCACCATGACATTGGGACTCTTGACTAATTCCTTCTCATCTCTGAAATTTTATAAATGCATAAATATGTTTTAATACAGACTGCCTCTGTATATACATCAATCACTTGTTATCTATACTGGAACAATGGAACCTTCAGAAAAAAATAATTTCTAATTGATACTAGATACATTAGAAACAATGGCAACAATCCTTTGATAAATAGTGATATGCTAAGCAGAGCTGTCAACTTATTTTTCATAAATTTGTATCTTGCAAGTTTATATACATATTCTTATAGAAATGTCTGTATTAGTAATAATTACTGGGCCCCCTTTTTACCTTTCTTAAACACATCACTGTAAACCCATAGTCATACACTATTTGATTGTTGTTCTGCAAAGAGTCTCTCTTGGTCTTCCTCTTTTTCTTTTGTCAACTGGTAACCATTTTAATGCTTGAAGTGGTAGTCAGTTTTCATTCATTCTAAGTACATGTCCAATATAAGTTCATCATTTTCTTCTTATTGCTGTAGAAACATATTGCTGTTTGGTGTCCTCTTTCACTTGCTTGTTTGACTTGAATTCTTTCCAACGAATATTTAAGAGGTTTTTCGGACATTTATTTTCAAATGAATTAAATTTCTTTTCCAGTTCTTATCATTTTGTCCAACTTCTGCAACCAATGTTAATATAGAGTTGAATGGAGTTGAATACATTAAAGTTGAATGATCATAGTTTGGTATGTTTACTTATTGTTTTTGATTCCAATATTTTTGTAAGGTGTTTGAATGAGCTTGATGCTAATGCAATTCTGGTAGTAATCTCTTATTTTCATATCAATCCCGTGTCATTTTGCTGCAGAAATAGGAACAGCTATCATTATTTATCATTAATCATAGTGCTATCCATTTCTGTTACTGTGGAAATGGCCTTTTTGTCAGATACTCACTGGCTTCTTGGTTATCAACACTTTGGTTAATACACTTTCTGTAATGTGTTTAACATCCCAGTTACACTGACATATATCTCACAGTTAGAGACATGGTTAGAGTTTTCCTGTATGTCTTCAACCAATATTAAACTATCTTTAACATATCAACTTACTTGTACCAGGTAATCTCTGGTCGAGGTAAGCCAGTAACACGGCAGTACAGTTGAAGAGTGTTCTGTTCCATGACAGTCTGCAGGTACATACAAAGAATGAATCATTACCCTCCTATTAATCTGTGTATGTGTATATATAGTATTCTACATACCTCCCACCCACATATGCGTACATCTATCCAACCATGAAATACACAATGACAGAAGAAGTCTTCTTTATCAATACCAATAACTGAGAAACACTAGATGAGGAACAATAGAGCTGTGGAGAGCCATGACCGCCTACGCCAGCCGGCATGGCACCTGATGATGATGATGAAGCTGAACTCCTACTTCAATAGAGTAAAAAAAATGTCAAATAATGTATGTTTTTATAAACTGTAATATACAATAGGTGAGATTGGGACAAATACAAATATCAAGTTACTTCAACTTGATTATATAGTGGCTGCAGATTAAAAATCTTAATTAAAATATTAATCTGTATAAGTTATATATATTATAGATGTAAATATAATTATTGAAAGAGTCAAATATTCATATAAAAATGTAAAACACTTGAAAAACCATACTAAAAAGAAGAAGTCAATGAGAACCAATTAATGGTATGTCAAAGCCTAGTATAATGCATAGTTCAGACATTAGGCAGAAGATAAAGTAAGAAATTGATACAAGACACAAGAGAATAATACCAGATTTGTTATGGATCAGACTTAGATCTAATAGAAAATATATATTCACATATATGAGATAGAAAATATTGGAGACGCACCTACAGCTGACCTTATGACATAGAAATGGATTGCATATAAACATTTAAAAGTCTTACAAGATCTGTGGAAGTAAATAAACTCACAGTGTCTTCAAATGTCTCAATGAACTGCGGAGGTCTGGTCTCTACAGGTGCTTTTTGTGTTTCTGGCGATTCAGGAAGTCTTGTCTCCTTTGGAATTTCTGCAAAAAATATGGTAGTTTTTATAAACTGTTTAAGCACATAACAATACTGTCATAATCACTTATTTTAACAGATGAAAACTAGCATGATTTGGATGTGCAAGTCAACATGATTCATCTAAAGTGTTCTAAAACAACTCCCAAATCTGACTATCTGTCAACGTTGAGAAGGTCCAGATGACATTCTTCTTCTTCTGCATTCATTCTCATACTCCTGCAAATTAGCAGTATGTAACTAGGAGAACAGAATGCGTTATGTCATGATTTACAGCTCTGCTGTGATATAAGTCTAAAACCTTTGACTTCAGCATGGCTTCTGTGTCACTTTGGCCATATATGAAATTGGCCCGTCAACTCCACCCCATAACCTCCTTAGTCACCTCTTATGAATTGAATGGAAGGTAATGTTGCTATTCGTGGCTTCCCTTTTGGACCATGGTAACTCACAGGTATGGATACCATTATTTGGAACAACAATCAGCTGATGAAATGCACAAAGTAAACTACAATTGTTTATGTTTAAAAAGAAAAAGAAAGAAAAAAGAAAACTGATGTACAACAACAATTCCATGTTGTAAAAATAAACCAATCCATGAAATAGTGTTGCAAATAAGAATATTTGGTTTGAATTTCTGAAAGTCATAATATTAATAAGTCATATAATGTAGATGTAAATTAAAAATGTTGATATCAGTGGATTGCTAGTATTGCGTGTCATAAAAATGTCTATTTTAGCAGCTTGCAAGATGCAGAGAGTTAATAACAAAAAAGCATGACATTTTCTGTTAAAAAGTGTCTGCAATATAGTTCATTTGCATTATTGTTTCTATTATTAGTTCTCTACTTGTACTGTAATTTTTCCTTGGTAATGACTTTTTTTATAGAAATGTTGATTTAGTGTATTTGGTATACTGTTAACTATATTATTTTTGTATCAGACAGTCATCTGTTTTGCGAAATGCAAAACTTAATGCTTTGTGTTCATATAAATTAATAAAAGAAAGACAAATAAGTATAGGGTTGATATAATTTAATGCTGATCTTACCACAAAATAAATCATTGCTCTAACTGAATCTTGTTACAATGATGAAAAGAATTAATGTCTCAATCTGAGTCTGATGGTTGCAAGTGTGTTAATTTAATTGCTATTTTCCAGATGAAGGATCTACCTTTTTTATGAAAAGTTAATTGAAATATGTAAAAATGAAAAAAGGAGACAAAACTGTACTCTTTTGTTTCTGATTAGTTCCCTTTGCTATATTTATCAGGCGATAGGTGAATATTTCTTTTTAATTATATATATAATAAAATTTTATAAATTATAGATCTTCAGCTAAATTAATTGTTGGTGCTTTTTAACAGTGTTCTTTCAGCGGATTCTTCACACAGTGTAGCACTTTAAGGTCATAGTATGTCCCTGCACACATATCTTTGCATCTGTAAGCATTTCCTCACAACTGTAACAAGCGTACTGCATCTTTTTGCGTCAAAAGCAAGTTCATCATAGTTACAGCAGTCATTTTGTAACTAGACATGAATGGACAGAGTGACATCACAAATTACTAATAAATATGGGCTTGGCGCAGATTTCTTAAACAGTATAAAACGTAGGCCCTTCATCTGGGAATGAGCCATTTAGTTATATATTAAATTAGTAGATACCTTTGATAGTGAGATCAGCAGTGCAGGAAGTTTTGCCAAACTCATTCTGAGCAGTGACTGTGTACTCTCCAACATCTTCTGGAACGACCTCATACACCTCTAAGTGATGTTGACCATCTTCCTCAAAAATCATGTATCTTCCCTCATCTTCCAGAACTTGACCACTGTATAACCATGTCACTTCAGGCTGTGGAATTCCTTTCACTTCACATATGAAGTCAGCAGTTTCTCCTGGTGCAACCTAACAATCAAAACATTTATGTATAAATTTATTATCTTCATTTGCAGATAATGATAATAAAATAATTATTACTGCCTTAAAGAAATAAAAATCACTATAGTTACATAATATAATCCACACTCCACAATTAATTAAAAGTAAACAACAAAGGTAAAGGTAAGCTGAATTATCAACCAGTGTCATAACACATGGTTTTCTAAAAAGTTCACAGCTGCCTAGTCAGTCGTTGACCAGACAAGCATGGCTGACATCGCTTTCACACTTGCTGATTAGTGATAGCACAACATCATTCGACATTTCCAGAGCATGAGAGTATCATACTTCCTTGTGGCTGAGTGAACCATGAAAGTAATTTTTCATTTCAAACCATGAATAACAAGTGAACTCAAAACCTGAATTTACTGCAAGCAACATCTGACTTCGGGTCAAAATGGCGAGTGAGAATGTATGTGCTTTCCTTGGTGTCAGTTTAAATCAGATGTTCCTCCTGAAAGTAATTACCAACTACAGGAGTATAATGCCAAGAAATTTTTTATGGATGTGGTGAATAATTTATATTGGATTAATGACCAGGAAGATTGGCTTCTGTACACCATATTAAAGAAAAAGCAAGTTTTTTTGGTCACATTAAGAGACATGACGGCACGGAGAGAGTGTTACTGGAGGGAATGATATAAGGCAAAGGCCGCCCAAGACGTCATTGGACAAAAGACATTTAAGAATGCCTGCACATATCACTAGAAGAGGCAGGGCAACTTGCTCAAGACAAGGAGAATTCAAGAGATCCATAGGAAAGATTATGTTCTGGAAAGAGTATGTCACCTGATGATGAACATCTGGCAGGAGACTTAATACTAACAAAAACAACTGCAAATTAAATGTCTATTACATAATAATTATAACTGGTAGACTAATGTAACCCAAAATGCTAAGTAGGATGTATGAAGATGAAAGATTTAGATATTTCAAGTATAAATCATGACACAATGAAGTTGTTCCCCAGCCGGTCTCTGTTAACAGGCAGGAGATCAGAAATAAAGAGATTAGGGAATGGGCTAAGAGGACTAATAGGCTTATAATTGGCAGAAATTATAGAATTATCTATAGATAATGCAATGCAGTGGATTCAGTGGGTATGTAAATAGGTGTACAGATGTCAGCAAAAAGGTCAAGTAAATTTGACAGTGTCTAGGTTTGAGGTTGTTACCCCCTGTGCAACATGTCAACAGGTTGCAATATATGGCTGGACTCCTATACATATGGCTAGATATGTCCACTGTTTAGTAGAAGTTGTAATAAAAAACACTAAATGTATCTGTAACTATTGTCAAAATGTGATGTATTAGGATATTGGTTCAAAGAAAACAGCGACACAATGCATTTCCGCTCTCTGGACATTTGCTGGAAATCTAGTGGACCATTCTACTAGAGGGTGTTTAAGGTGTGTTAATCCAATGGGTGTTCAAGAACGAATGAAAAACAAGAATGCAATTCAGAAATAGTTGACAATGAATTGGACCTTATTTAATGAGTTGAACCTTCTTTAACAAACTGGAACTGGGAATGACTGATTTACAAATACTTATTCATTTATTGGAAGAAGCAAAGGAAGCCAAGAAAATCATGGGCAGATAATGTCAAAGGCTGGAGAGATCAAGATTTTTCCAAACTCATCCTCATCACTTATCACTCATCACTCATCGCTGTAGGACTGTTGTATGTGCTGTATGCACAATGTAGTACCCCCACAACCCTGACAGGCTATGGATTGATTAGTTCTCCTATATTCTGTAATAAAATAAGGCCTAGAATATTGTGAATTTACAGAAAAAATCATAGCTCAGGAAAAAACTGTTAACTATATCACAAACTGTCAGCTAACAACGTAATGAAATTTAGAACATCCTAGGTCTAATGGTTAAACCATTAGCATGCATTGTGCTTAAGAGACTGAAGGTTTGATAACAAGTAGTGATATCTTGTTTACTGTAGCTTCAAGCAAACATTCTCAGGAATCTCTGAAAATCCAGTTTGTAAATAAGATGTTGCTGTTGGATATGAGCCCGCAACCTCTTGAGCAATTTTGTGAGATAAATAAACAAAACATATAATTCACAATCTTACTGTTTGAGTTTTGATTGTCTGCACAAACTCTGGTGCTTTTCCTTCAGGTTTGACCACAGGAGTAGGTGCTTCAAACTCTTTGACGGGCTCATCTGCTGCTAATGAAAATACAAGACATTGTGATTAATGATATTGTGTTACACAAATATCTAATTGTTTATACAACAATAACAACACAATTAACCTTTAGCATGCTCTTGTCAAGACATATCAAGAAAGATGGTGGCATTTTACAAATGTGGCAGGGCTCAGACAAAAAAGAATATGTTTAGTAATGTGAGTTGTACATTTTTACCGGGTATTCAAAATTCACTAGTAAAAATAATTCATGTAAAATCCCTTATTGTTTAGTTGCAACACCAGATACACAAACTCTGTGGTTATTTTTTGGGATATTATGAACTTTACAGAATTCTGGGCAAACTCAAAAATGCTCAGTCTCCTATAGAAGATCTAGATACTAGGACAATCTATAATAGATGGGACTGCAGTCAAACTGCCTACCAACAGGTACTAATGGAAAGCACCAAATAAAAGGTTTACTAGGACAATCATTGTTGAATTTTCATCCAATAGCTACAATTACATGAATCAGTTTCTTAAAGAACATGATTTCATAAGCAGTGCACTGAGTGCCAGAGAAGTACCTAGATTTAATTTATTTCAGTGATATTATTGTATGTGGCATATTTTTTATATTTCCATGCCTGGTTTGGATATCTTATGAGACACCATTCATTTTCAAAGATTATCCTGCAGGGAAAAGATGAGGATGGAGAATAGGTGGACACAGAAAATACTGGCTTGATAACATCAAGAATTAGTCAGGTCATGATTTTTTTTTACACTTCTTTGAATGGAAGATGATGGGATATGTGGCAGGCTTTTTGTGATGATGACTCTAATGTGGGACCTATACAATACTATATGGGTTTCATGTATAATTGAATTTTATACATTAGGACAGACATAATAATTTTAGGCAATAGCTATTTGTGCTAAAAAAAGGCAATGAAGAAGTATGTTGATAGTCATCTAGAGTGTAATGACTATACTTACGTTTGCTAACAGTGACATCAATAGAGCATGTATCAGAGCCTGTCTCATTTTGGATGATTAAGTTATAAACAGCTGTGTCTGTGACCTGAGAGACAGGAATCGTCAAAGTCACAGTTTCTGATGTAACACTGATCTGATGTCTGTTATCAGTAGACAGAATATGTCCATTGACAGACCACTCCACTGTGGGTTGAGGCAATCCTTCAATGCTGACAACTAATTCAATTGTCTCACCTTCTAGCACAGCTACAGGCTGAGGCTTGACCAAAACACGAGCAGGAACTGCAATGATTAGATAGATCGAAGGAAATATAATCAAGTAAGCTCACTGTGGATAATTCCCTGCCAGTGTGACTGATATATACAGTGTCTGATGTAATAATAACAGTGTCTACATGTTGAACTAAATGTATCAGTAAACATTGATAAGGATGCAGACATTTTTGATGCTATACTCTTAATCAGATCTGTTTATCAGATAAGTACTATTTATCAATGTGTTAAATAGGGTGTTTTTCCTACAAACACATAATTACTCCTTGTTTGTGATATTTTTCATATTTTGTGTGTGCATAATACCATTAGGGGGAGGGGGGATTTACACTATATTTTTCCTACTCCCTAGTACTCAATGTCATATTTTATTTTTCTATGGGGGAGAGGGTGTTGAACTCTACAAACTACTTCTTCACCCTCCATTCTTATCCAAGGGCATTATTTTTTTAGCTCAATCCCACTGCTGATTGTACACTTGAATACATTGCTCTTCTAGGTATGATTGTTCATCCCACTGCTGAAGTGTACACTTGAATACATTGCTCTTCTAAGTCTTATTGTTCATCACACTGTTGAAGTGTACACATGAATACATTGCTCTTCTAGGTATGATTGTTCATCCCACTGCTGAAGTGTACACTTGAATACATTGCTCTTTTAAGTATTATTGTTCATCTCAATGCTAAAGTGTACACTTGAATACATGGTTCTTCTAAGTCTGATTGTTCATCCCACTACTGAAGTCTTATCTATTTGTTAAACCCTTTGTTGCCTTTCGGTGTCAGGGGTAGAAGAGTTTTCTGGAGACAGCCTTCTTGTGTGCTGAGTATATTGTGGACTTTGTCACCTCTTTTATTTCATTGGTCCATCGTTGACCTCTAGATCTATCTTCACCGAAGAGTACACTTGAATACATTGCTCTATTAAGTTGTATTGATCATCAATGTGTTGCAAAATGTGGATTCATTATTTATTTGTGTTTCAGACAAATAACAGATGACTCTTGCCACTGAGTGTGCATATAATCTAAGTTTAGTCAAGTTGTAAAAGATGATACTTGCCACTGAGTGTGCATAGAATCTAAGAGTCAATTTGTAACATATTACACTTGCCACTGAGTGTGCATAGAATCTGAGTCAAATTGTAAGAGATGACATTTGCCACTGAGCGTAGAATCTAAGTGTTAGTCAAATTGTAACAGATGACACTTGCCATTGGGTTGGGAACTGGGTGTGCATATAATCTAAATGTTAGTCAAATTGTAATTGATGGCACTTGCCACTGAGTGTGCATAGAATCTAAGTGTTAGCCAAATTTAAGATGGTAGAAACTATCTGGTCAAATCATGAACAGCATAGATTTAAACTAATCTTGACATGGTCTGCGCTAAGTGTCATGTTTTGTGTCATAGCACTATGAGTTTAGGCACCTTGCACATGGATGACCACCAGAGAGTTAAATTCCATGCCATCTCTTCCTATTTATTATACTTCCATCCATAAGCCAATAACCCGTCATGGTTAGGGGTACCACATTGGATGCATCATGGTCATAGAAGTACAATATTGGATGCATGAATACAAAGAACTGTCATGGTCATGAGGATAGCACATTGGATTCATCAACACAAAGAACCATCATGGTCATAGGGATGCTATATTAGATGTGTCAACACAAAGAAACCTCCATCAATTTATAAGTTCAGTGATGCTGATGAGTGTGAACAAAATATTGACTTGCCCAGTCCATGATATTGTCTGCTCATGATTTTCTTTGACATTCTCTTCAACTGTACTCTGCATTTTGACTGGGAATTACATCAGCATGCACACCCATAATATGCAATTTTTCATTGTTTTATTATTGAATGTAGTGATTCTAATGAACCTGCAAGATTCTTTAATTTATTTCTTACATATACATTTGTCTTATGCTTTCTACAGGAAATAAGCAAAATTTATCTATAACACTTGATTTATCTAATATTTATCTATAACACTTGCATTCAAAAGACTGTATATGTATCTCCATTTCTGCAGTGATGAAGTATGTGTTGTCTGTCCTATGTAGTATTTCTGTGTGCTTCAGGTATAATAGTGTAATTTTCATTTACACAACAGAGTATTTTGAACCTATCTAGTTATTTTGCTTTTAAGAACAAAAGACAGAAACTGAAACAATCTATAACAGAATGAGATTTGTAAAATCCTCTTTTGGATGTTTGTGGGTGATTTGTGCCGTACACCACTCTCTATAGTGTATCCTCTAACAATATCAGTTCTGGTGCATTTGTGATTTCAACATCAGTTCAATTGTGATTTATGCTTTTAGCATAGATATGAAATGGTGAGAATGTCTAATCAAATAATTAACAATAAATATGTTTTCTGTTCATCCATCACAAGTGATGATTATTTGTTAATCCACTTTATGACATTCAGTTAGAGACATGACCTTGATTATAAGTTCAAAGCTGCTAATAAGCCCTATCCTGGTTGCATAGGTCCTTGGGCAAGCTAGGCATGGGACGATCACTGTAGATGGTGTTTGATCTACCTGTACCTTTCTAGCACTCTCCGCTTTTGAGCTTGTGCATTTATCTTCTTTTTACAAGATGCTGCACCTCTTTTGACTGTAGAGACGTTTTGTGCAGCATCTTCCCCTGTATCCTGGTTTATAGCTTTCAGTGAGGTCTTGTTCTTCATTAGGTCATCTTGAGAATGTATGTCCTTCTGCTACTCACCATAGAGAAGTTCCTCTTATACGCAATGATCTGGAATATATACCACATGATGAGGCCAACAAATCTGTGACTATCAGAATAGTGTCAATACTAGGGTTACCATATGTGTTAAGGACTATGGTATCTGGAATATTGCCTGTATTAGACATCAACTGATGAAAG
Source organism: Meghimatium bilineatum (assembly GCA_034231615.1). Lineage (NCBI taxonomy): Eukaryota > Metazoa > Mollusca > Gastropoda > Stylommatophora > Philomycidae > Meghimatium > Meghimatium bilineatum. The sequence continues at coordinate 41,817,483 of CM067306.1, read as the reverse complement.
TGGAAAACAAGCAATTGCTGTTACCATGCAGCCACCATGAATTTAGCCTACAGCAAGACCTTCATACGGAACTGTTTGTTAGCTTAGAGTAATGTTTGCAGTATATACTGTGAAAGGTTACACAAAGATAATGCAGATTTTCACAACATAGAGTAAGTCAGCTTTCAATATACAATTACTCAAACAGCTCCATAACTGGGTGCATTATTATATTTGAATAATATTACACATAATTGATTAAAACCAACATGATTCTCTGTTCTGTAGGGAACAATAGAAGATGGTAGTGCAGAGAAAAACCAAGAAAAACCATGGACAGACATTAAAGAATGGATAAGCCATAATTTGTCTACACTCATTCACATCACTGAAAATATAAATCACTGGAGAACTCAGTGTGTTAATGCATCCAATGCAGTACCTTTATGACACTGGAGGATGGTGGGTTTTATGTATATGATATGGATAGATTACATCTAATCCAAATATAAAAGATAATTGTAATTGTTTAGTAATATTAGTCACATCAATAGTAATTAGTAGCACTGTTACAATGGTACTATACACCATTTTGAAGTTGTGTTGCCTCTGCTTTCTCCAATTACTTTATTTCTTATTCATGCTGATGCTGCATTATACAAATAAACTTATCTACACATATGTCAAAAACAAGCAGAGCAGGTGAGAAAGAAATAGTTAAAAGAGGGAAATAACCAATGCATTTTATCAAAAGTGTTTATTATTAATAGCAAAACTAACAAAATAGAACCACAAAAATAAATAAATTTTTATCATAAAATATGCAAAAACTCTTTAATAAATGCACATAATAACTTATTTAATAAAGATAATTTTAACCATTGGGGGTTAAACTACTGATTACTGTTTTTTGGTGAGTGATTTGATTGTAATTTGTTCTTTCGGGAACATGTTGATCTCATTACCACAAAAAGTCAGCAAAGATCTCTCAGCTTGGAGAGTGATGGCAGCAACTGATACTAAACAATCATAGCTTGTGATATCTTAAGAAGATCTTGTTATTTCTGATATTGAATGTACATGTTCAATTATCAGCACACCATCAAAGATTGATGTACGAGGCGTGTTCAAATGAAAACGGGACTTGTGGATTTATTTAAAAAGTATCATACGCAATTTAATATTTTCAACGGAATTGAACAAAGCAACCACTTGTGAATAAGAACGCACCTGGGTTCATCAGAAAAAATCTCCGTATGCATTTAGGCAAGCATCCCACTGTTTAGGTAGACGTCGAATGCCGTCCGAGAAAAAGTTGCGTGGCTGTTCTCTGAACCATGTGGTCACCGCTGTCTTCACGTCTGCGTCGCTGTTGAATCGCTGTCCCTTTAGTGCTTTCTTCAACGGTCCGAACAAATAGAAATCACACGGGGATAAATCGGGACTATAGGCTGGGTGATGAAGAACTTCCCAATTCTTCTTTGCCAATGTTTCCTGCACAATTTTTGCGACGTGCGGACGAGCGTTGTCGTGGAGAAGAATCACACCTTGAGAAAGTCTGCCTGGTCGCTTAGCCTTGATGGCCTTATGCAGCTTGTCTAAAGTGTCTTTATAATGGGCGGCATTGATGTTGACACCAGGTTCCTTAAAATCAGTCAACAAAAGCCCTTCATGGTCAAAAAATGCAGTCACCATAACCTTCCCAGCAGAAACCTGTGTCTTGAATTTTTTGGGTTTTGGTGAACCTGGATGTTTCCATTGCATGCTGTCAATTTTGCTGCTCGGTTCATAGTGGTGGCACCACGATTCATCACCTGCCACAATGCTCAACAGAAATGCATCACCCTCTGCCCTGTAACGCATCAGGTGGTTCAAACTCCACCCCATCCGTTCTTCCTTATGGTGGTCAGTCAACATCCGTGGGACCCACTGTGAACACACCTTCCGATAGTTCAATTTCTTCCGAACAACCATGTGGGCTGTCCCAATTGACATATGGAATTCTTCTGCAAGCGAACGAATGCTCCGACGACGGTCAGTCAGTACTGCTTTATCAAGCACGGCTATGGCTTCTTCTGTTGCAACAATATGCGCCTGACCTGGCCGTGCAAGATCTGCCGTTAACTCACGTCTGTCTTTAAACATACGCAACCACTCCATCACTCTGGTCCTCGACAAACATTTGTCACCATATGCTGCCTTCATTCTCCGACGAATGTCTACTGCTTGACATCCTTCAAATGAAAGAAACTGGATCACAGCACGCTGATTCACTTTGGACGGGTTCGGAATCACACCCGCCATATTGTTAACAGTCTTCTGCAGCACATATGCATGCTGGGAAGATGAACACGTGACCGTATGTAAATTATTGGATACTCATTACTAGTGCAAAATGTCATCAATATCAGTGCGCTCTATCACGCGTGGTGTAACAAGTCCCGTTTTCATTTGAACACGCCTCGTATCAGGCCATTGCCACAAATAAAATGGTGACAACGCATTTCCATTGTCTGGACTACATCCTACTGAAAATCTAGTAGGACCATGGTCCTACTACAAGAGAGATCCAGCAGAAGCTTGAGAATGAACACTGAAGAAGAAGAAGAATTATCAGCACCAACCAAATAGAGATTGAAAGATGGAGATAATTCAGAATGTAGTGATGTATATAATTCTGAGTTGTACACCCTATATGGCTTGTAAGGTTTCTTCTCAATTTTTCAAAAATCTCTCCCATGATTAACATGTGGTATTCCCATGCATACCTTATAGTAAGTTTTGACACAGAGCATCCACTAAACAAAGCTCCCTCATATGATGGTGAGCAGACTCAAAAGAGGCAAATTGTGGATCGGGTGCGCCAATGATACTGTTAAGATTTGTGCATTAGAAGACAATAACTTGGATGAGGAATGGAAACTTGTTCCTAAGGTCTTTCAAGAGTGTAGACACTTAGGTCAAGGCACTCAAATGTGAACATGTTGATGACACAAGTATGATTTACACAAGTATGATTTACACAGGTTTGTCAGTCATTTGCCATCAGCTATGCGTATGATGTGTATGAGCCTTTACTGTCAGATCAAATTGAACAAATCAAATTGAAGAATAGTTCACAAAACATGTCGTGATTGCCTCACGACAAAAAATAGTGTAATGATGGATATGTTTGCCAGACGAAGGCCCTAAACTTGCTGGAACTGCAAGTTTATCCTCATGCATGCATACTGAGTGACTCAATGACAATGATATACATACTGAATGCTCTATGAATCTGTACGATCGAAGGATTGTGTGGTTAATGAACATGATTCAATATCAAGAATGCCCAAATTTGGAGTTGGATAGGTATAGCCCAGAGAGAACAATTGACAAAAATTTTACATTATCCACTCAAACAACAAAGAAGTGGAAATAGCCACTTACACCCTGATCGATTTACTTAAGCAGATATCTGAACACCTATGGACATGTTCAGTATGTGAAGACTATAATCAATATATTTAATACCTAATAACTACTTTACATCATCAAAAATATCTTCGGTATATGATATCTGTTAGGATACTCACAGACTGTTACAAATATCACAAATCACAAATATTACAAATATAAGATACAAGTCATGCAATATAAATAGAAATGTTAAGTTACAACCAATAACATTTAACAAAGCATTATGGGTATGTCAAAGGTAAGGATAACAGCAAGCACCATTTATGTAATTAGTACAAAAATAAAATAATGGAAAAAAGTGTCCATGCAACAAGCAGGAAGCAAAATAAAAATTAGTGAGTGTTCCTGTGTTTGTATGTATGTATGTATGTTTGCATATTTATTTTCAGAAAATCCAGTGACTGAATACACAAACACAATAAAGGCCTATCTTATAATTATAATTTGAAATTATTGAGATCATCAGACTTTATCACTTTATTTTTACATCTAAAAATGCTTATCTGTTATTCTATTTATAACAAATCAGGTGTTTTATCACCTTTATTCCACCATTAAAACATTATTGTTATTTAGTTTCTCCATTAGTAGATTTTTAACTCTGTACCTGAGAGATACAGAGTGTGTCTCGGACGGACAGCCAATGTCTATCTATCTATTGTCATTTTCACTTGTTCTGTTAAGCATCATGGAGGGGGGGGGGAAGAGTTAAGAGTTTTTTGTCTTTGGCCATTTGAGTTGCATTGGCCATGGTCAGCCTGTGTTTCTTTGATTTGACAGCCAATTTTTCAGGTTTAATTCTCACTACTGGCAATTGTGCATCCAGACTGTTCAGAACGCAATGGCGACATATTGAACATATTTATATTGCTTATAAAATCACTGTAGTGATTTTCTAGGCAATATAAATATTTTCAGTAGTTTGTCATTACTTGGTGAATGGTGGTGGCTGAAATTCAATTCAGTAGTGGCTGTAAATCACTACAGCCAAAAAATTATTGTTGATGGCTACGTCCTGAATAGGATATACTACCAATTTAAATAAAAAAATTAAATCACAGTGTTCTCTAGCAGAGTTGATAGTGAGCTAGCCTCACTAGCCCAAATCACTGAATTGTTCTAACGACGATCATCCACTTTTTACTGATAGTACAATAGATGTATTTGTGGCAGCAGTCAACAATAGTTAAATAGCATTACCCAGCACAGGATATGATAATTTTTGTTTTAGAAAATCACTACAGCCAAAAATATTTGGTTGATTGCTACATCCTGAATAGGTTATACAGTTAAATCCCAGTATAACAACCTGGTCCAGACTGACAAAATGTGTATGTAATAATAGAAATTTGCTATATACAGTACAAACAGTGAAGAATAAATATCATTGAGGATTTGAAAAGTGTTGTTATAGTGGAAGATATATTATAAAAGGATGCACCATAGAGGGATTTCAGTGCATTAACAATTGTAATAATACACTGATGGTTCTACCAATTTCATAGTGCTAATTATCATTTTGTTTTGTCATTTTTAAAAAAAAATGTTTTTTTTTCAGAGCTCATCTTATGTCTTTTACTTGATATAAATGTTGATTCAAAATATTTTTTGCAAACTGCCGTTTTAATTCAATGGTAAACAGTTTTACCAATTATAATATTCGGCAAGATTTGCATGCAATGTAATCTTGACATTACACATATATCTTAAATTTACCCAATAAACATCAAATGATAATCTCTAATATTATGGTAAATTTTAAAAAATAATGTATGTAAACATATTCCATAAGAGGACAAAATATATTTTGACATTGATCCAAATCTTAACAGGGTCATTAATGTCATACCTATACACTGGAAACAATCTATACACTAGAAGAGTTTCCACACTAGCACTAACAATGGGACACAACCAGGAAAATGTCAAAGTTCATATCTACTGCAAAGTTTCTCTTATTAATGCCAAAGTCTTATCAGGGAATACGTTGTTAAGTACATATTTTTCATTGACCAACAGATATTGTGCAAATATAGAATGTGTAATATGCATGTTTGTAAATGAGCAAGATGTCATTAACTGATCTTAGTAAGACATCCTTGTCCAGACATAACTATTTTCAGAATTTGGTGTTTGTTATTAGTCTAGTACATCTTTGCTTTATTGTTCATATTAGCAAGTTTTGTGACATTATCTTAAGAAATGGATGTGCAGTAAGAATGAAATTAGGTTATGAGTTTGTATTTAAATACAAGCATTTATCTCTGGGTTAAAGTAAATTTCAGAAAGTAATAAAATATTTAGGTTTCTATATAAATGAAGATATTATTGGCTTCTCAAATACAAAAAAACCAGTTCATTTCTTAGCCCATCACTTCCCTTGCACACATTTACTTCCATGTCCTTCCTGGAGCATAACTAAAAAGCTTTTCAGCTTTTTTTCAAATCTTATTATCACATCTCATTAGGTATCACCTAAATCTGTGTAATCTTTTGTTACATTAGTTGCTAGATAGGTCCATGGTCCCACAGTTCAGTTTTTGTTTCTTTATGGCTTCTATTAATACAGCTACAAATTCTCTAATAGTAGCCACCTAAGTTCTTTAGGCCTATAAATATTTAATAATAGGCACTGAAGATATTATAAATCTTGTAATAATAGGCACCGTAGGTATTATAAATCTTTTAATAATAGGCACCTCAGGTATAGGGCCTAAATCATTTAGTAATAGGCACATTAGTACTCTGTGAGACACTGGTAAAGCTATTTGTCTTGTATTAATTAATTTAAGCATGAAGAATAGGACTATAGCATCATCTTTACAAGTGAACTTTTTTCAGAGATCTCTGGGTATTATGTTTGAGGTATGGAGAGTTACATGATCAAAAACATATAACTTGTCCCATCCCGCAGAGAGTCAAAGTGACCTAAAAGATATGCTGAAGTCAGATGTGTCTGAAAAAAGGCTCAGACATTGCAGCATGATACAATGCATTCCTTTCTCTGGTATACACTCTGCTAATCTGCAGGAGCTTGAGAATGAATGCAGAAAAAGATTACTTGTTATTATTATTTATTCAAAGTAAATATTAAAAGCATGTTGCCCTTAGAAAAGACTTACATGAATCAGCGATAAAAGAAACATGCAAAGAATGATAAGTGCATATAATCTTAAACAATCAATCAACTGCAATGCTGAGTGGCATAGGAGATCATGCTTCTCCACAACTCTCTATCTCTTGTATTGTTAAGAAGTTCAATTGGTGATTTTTTTGTGTGCCACAGTGAAAGCCGATCCAGAAATTTATCTCTTTGACTTCCTCTGTCTATTCTCACCTGAATCTTTCCAGAGTTTACTAAATGTTCAAGTTTTACTTTCCTCATCACATGCTCTAAAAATCTTGATTTTTAGTTCCTAATTTTCACAATAATTTGGCATTTTACTTCAGCTAAGAACTGAGAACTTCTACATTAGTTCTCTTGGCTGTCTATGGTATTTTCATAATTCTTCTTAAAACCACATCTCAGTTGCCTCCAGCTTATCTTGGACACTTTTGTTTACTGTCCATGCTTCACTTCCATTAAGAAAGATTGGCTTTAAATAATATCCTAGCAGTCTAACTCATGTATGCATTGATATTACTCCATTGCAAATAATTTTTCTAATTTCATTTTTTGAAATGTTGATTTGGCCTGTGCTATCCTGTTCTTAATTAATCTTAAATACTATGAACTAACTCTGATAAGGAACATGCAAAGAATAAGTGCATATAATCGCAAAACACTATGAACTAACTCTTTATCTCAGTTAAGTCACTACAACTGTCACGTTAAGTAACCAACTGTGCCAGAAGCTAATAAACCATCTATTTTATTGTCATGTGACGTATTCCTTCCAGAACATTGTCTTCCCAATGAACTCTTTGAATATCTCTCTGTCTTGGGCGATGTGGCTTGCATTTTCTAGTGATGTATTCATGTTATCTTTAATGTCGTCAGTCCATTGTCTTATAGGTCTGCCCTTTCTCCTCTTCCCAGGTAGTCTTCCCTCCATTATTTGTCTTTCTAAACAGTTGTGTCTCTTTATATGACCAAACATGCATAGTTTTCTTTTTTGTTATTGTGTTTAGTAACCAACACTCTGGAATATTCAATGTTTTTATAATATCTGAGTTTATGATTTTATCCTTCCATGATATTCTAAGTATTTTTCTGAAGCATTTCAGCTCGAAGGCATTGATCTTCTTTAGGGTCCATGTTTCACAGCCGTATGTTGCAACCGGAAAAATAAAAGTTCGTAACATTAGCACTTTCATTTCTATTTTGTTGTTTTTCCATATGTTTTTCAACCATATTATTTTGCAATATGCCATTGCCAATCTCCTCCTTATTTCTGTCATGCAGTCTCCTGCACCGTTGATGTTTGCTCCTAAGTATTCAAATTTATCCACACATTCTATCTCAGTATTGTCTATTCTGATTTTTGGTGTTGTGTTGTTATATCTGTTGACATGATTTTTGTTTTGTTGTGTGTTTAAATATTATTAGGAACTTTAAATCCAATAAGGCAGGACATAAAAACTCTTATGCAGATAAAGAGTTATGTTACAGCATGAAATAAAGAATGTGGTTGGCTACAAGTTGACCATTCATGGGTCAGAACTAGTGAAATAATTTTGACCATGGTTTATAAATACACACTGATTTATAAATACTTCACATTGACCCCCTGAACTAAACAGAATAATTTAACAACACACATGCATTAACGCTAAAAAATGTGTAGTTCAAACAGGAAAATCAATATAACATAACCGTACTTAAGAACAATAAACTGCTAAAGTGCAAATATAAAAAAAAATGAAATAATTTGGTCAAATTTGATCATGAAAATTAATTATTTTATGGAGCCAACTCAGACATGTGAATATAGTGGTAACTGGCATCTTTGATGTTGTGATGTTTTCTTTTTCTACAGTTTATATCTTAGATAAAATGGTCATGTAATTGTGTATGTGGTATTAGTATAGAAAATTATATACAACACAATATATATATATATATATATTTATAAATAAAGGCCTAATAGGCTAAATAACAATTTTACAAGGTGCAAAAATAAGATGGAACAGATATATACACACAGGCAAAGGTCTTTCAAAACAAACAGCTGAGAACTGTATAAGATTATGTAGTCCACAAGAAACTATCAGGAATGAGAATAGAGGGTTTCTTGTTTGGAACCTGGGTCTCCATGCTTATTTTAGGATTAATTAATCTAAATATTATTTCAATAATTAATCAATAATTAGTTTTAATATTCATTTTTAGGGTTAGGGTTAGTTATGTTTTACATACCCTAACTAAATTTATATTTAAATTAATAAATGATAAACATAAACTGATAAACATAGCCAAGGGAAATAATTGGGTAATGGACTCTGGTTCCAAACAAGAACATGGAGATTATGAAGGTGACCAGGGCATTTGAGTGGGTAGGCACACAGAAAGTAACATAGGTGTGCAACTTGAGTGACTCTATGAGTGTGATTAGGAAGGTACAAGTGAGTCTTGTTCGCAAACAGTGGATTGAGGCCTTGAGAATAACAAGTTTGAAAGTAGCTACCGGTACATTTATTTTCATCCTGGGACAAGTGGGTGTTTGAGACAATGAAAGAGAAGATTAACTGTCGCCATGTGTGATTGTGGCACAGGGCGATGGGGCAATGGATCGAGTTGACATTTTGAACTCCATAAGACTTATAGCATGTGAGAATGAGACTAGTGTGGATGATGGTTATTTTTCAATGTCCATGATTAAAGATCAGGGTTTGAAATGTGGTGTTGCTAAAAGTGAACATTTTCGAAGGCACAGATGAATGATGGTCAACCAGAGAGGACTGGTACAGTCAGCAGAAGTGTAATGGCAGATACATTCAGGGAGAGATATGAGCAACTACGGACGTGTCCAATTTGCAGTGATGATAATCTGATGATTAACTAACCAACTAAATTCATATCTATTAAGAGTCAGAAAAACTTGCTTTTGCTTATATTATAAAATTGTAAATAACTAACATACAATGAGAAACAAATTTGTTAGAGATTTGCAGTGTTAGACATGTGGTTACATGGTTGCTAAAGTTGTGTGGGACATGTGGAGGTGAGAAGCCATGAGAGAATTCATCATGGTGGTAATAATGAAAACTGTATGGTGCTGATAAAGTATGTGCAATATGTGACAACATACAGTTAGTCTGGGGAAGGGTTACTGCAACAATATAGGTTTTGTCATACTCAAAATACAGGACAAACCTTGAGGTAAAAGTCTTGCACTGGTAGTTGCCTCTCCTGCTATGTTAGTTGCCTTGCATGTGAATGTTACGTGGGCATCTTCTAATGTCACATTCAGGATCTTAAGACTAGCAGCAGTGTCTTTGTAAATGATTTGATATTTGGGTCCTTCTTTGAGTGGAATATCATTAGCCAGCCACTCTACTGTAGGACGAGGGACACCGGTTAGTTCACAACGAAGGTCTGCAGTATCACTGATGTTGACTGGAATATCAGACAGAGGCTTCGTGAAATATGGTGCTTGTAAGGTGACTGTGACCTGTGCTGAGCTGGAGCTGGTTCCATGTCTGTTTGTGAGTGTCACAGTGAATACTCCAGAATCTACAGATTCAGCCTCTTCAATAGTTAATCTCACTACATTGTTAATGTTCTCAATTCTAGAAAAAAGAACAACCAGAATGACATTTTATTCAGCGGGTATCAATTAAAATAATCACATAAAAATAAGTCAATAATTTAACAGAATTCTACTTGACATAGAAATAAGTAGAAAGGATCATCTATCATACTATTCATAATTGATACAAATAATGTACCAACTATAAGTCTTGAAAAATATACTGTGTAATATGACCTTGTCATTAGAGGTGAGAAAGAGAGTTCTGCAGTGCTATATAACCCCTATACTAACATATGGGTGCAAGTCTTGGACAATAAGCAAACTGGAAAGTGGGAGATTGGAGGCAACAGAGATGTGGTTCTACAGAAGAATGCTGAGAATACCATGGACTGCCAGAAAAACTAATGTAGAGGTATTAAAAGAGTTAAATGCGAAACGGACCTTAATCAACAATATAAGAAAAAGGCAATCTTCTTTTTTTGGCCACTTCATGAGACAGGCAGGTTTAGAGAACATAATCACAACAGGCAAGATTGAAGGCACCAGAGACAGAGGGCGACAACGTGAGAAAATATTAGACAGTTTGACAACCTGGCACGCCAAAGAAACAACAACGACTTTGATACATAATACTGTGGACAGAGAGCTGTGGAGAGCCATGACCGCCTACACCACCCGGCATGGCACCTGATGATGATGATGATAAGTCTTGAATATACTAATGTTATTGTTTATATATATAGAAAAATAGTGACAGCAGAAATAACATGTATGCAAAGAATACTTGGAATTTGATCAAGAGATAGAATTAGAAATGATAACATCATACAGATAACCAAAACAATACCAGTGTTGGAACACATCAAAAGATAACAGATCAAGTGGTTTTCACACGCTTCCAGACTACCAACAGACAGCATGCCACAGATGGCCATGACACATAGACAAAACAGCTATAAAGCCAGAGGCAGAAAATGCAAAAGATGGATCACCGAAATCAAAGAAACCGCAGGAACAAGCTTACAAACAGAACAAAGAAAGGCCATCTCCAGAGAATTTTTCTACCACTGACATCTCAAGAAACACAAGGACCACAACATATAGATAGATTGTTTGTGTACTTGGGTTGGTAGGAATATTTATTTTAAATGTTCTAGAATATTGGTGGCTCATCAAATATGCCAAATATGCTTATTCTTTGATTATGGATCAATTGTTAACTTTGATCAGACATATGGGGCTATGATTGTGTATTTAAAATAACCATCTCAGATAAATACATATTAATTTACAATATTCAATCTGATATCTACCTGCTAGTAAAACATTCATAAATATTGATTTTCATATTCTAATATCCTACCTGTATCGTGTGTCAGTAATCTTTTGTCCATTGAAGAGCCATGTGACTTCAGGAACTGGTTCACCCTTGATTACTGCCTCCAGAACAACTTTTCTAGAAATGTCTACTGTGGCATCCACAAGAGTTGAAACAAATGATGGTGCATTGCCTGTCAAAGTTACAAATGTAGCAATGTAATGAAGTCATACCATTGTATTACATTGTTTATCCTCTTGAATATTATTATGTTCATAAAATTCCTTACTTGCGAAAAGGACAACATCTGTGATGATGATGAGCCAGAGACAAACAAATGTTTCTGAAGGCATTTTGATTTATATAATCAGAAATTTCATACAGTCTCTCGTGGATCACCCTGGCGTAGTGGTTAAGTTACACGATTTCTGCCCAAGAGGTCATGGGTTTGAATCCCACTCACAAAGTCTTGTATGTAAAGTGGCTTTCTTTAGAGATCCCTGAGGATTATTGCTTAAAGCAAGCTATGAAGTTATGTGCTATGAGAGGTACTCTCTGTGTGTGACATGTTGTTTCATTGACATATCAGGTAGCTAGAGTACAATTAGGTCAATCCTCTATACTTTTGGATTTTTGTGTGTGTATACAATCTAGGGCACTGTGCATTGGTACATCAAAGTGAATCTCATAGAAATGTGAAGAATGATGTTTTATTTCAATCCTCAGGAATTACGAGCAATGAAGCTTATTTTCTATGTTCATACCTAGAATGCTTCAACTCTCAGTGGTAAAAAATAATGTGACAGTAAGTCTCCTACTCAAGGCAGGCACATACTATGTGTGAATGTACAAGTCATGTTCCACTATCATGTATGCAGAAACCTAATCACATCTAAATCTGCAAGCACATGGAGGTACTTATGCGTGTATACTTTTGATCACACAGTCTATATGACTGAATGGCTTCAGCACAGCCAAGGAGTGATAGTCATTATGATATGAGCATACAACAGTTAACTATTTGATGATGCATCAGAAATATTACCAGTTATTTGTTGACTGTCATGGAATTATATTTATTTTCTTTCTGAATTGGCAGTGTATGGTGGATCTTATAATAATATGATCACAGGTCAGCTCAATGGTAGAGTGGATAGTGAGCTAGTCTCACAAATCCAACTCCATTGAATTAGCTTGTGGTTCAAAAATCAAATGTTCACACTGTACTGTGAACAAATTGAATGTACTAGTAATGCATAAACCTTTCACAATATTTTAATAACAATGTCCTTTACAAGATATGCTTTCAGTTTCTCCAAGACGGTGCCAGTGACTGAAATATTATGACATTAAAACACATTTTCTGTATAAAACAAAGCAAATCTACAGGAAGTACTCTGAAAACACAAGATTTCAGACAAGTATCACAATATACCACCCCACAATAGAAATTGTAAAATGCCAGCTCAAGTGGCACAGGACTTGAGACAGAGCATTTAAACAATTACATTTATGCACCAAATGCCTGAAATAGTTGGCATAAGTGATCAAAATAGATAAAAACATTTACAAATGCAAAAGACAAGGTAATTAAGCTTTAAGATCACAGACTATCTGAGAAATAACAGTATACCAAACTCAATCAACTAACAAGAATGTCTTTATCAAGAAAAATACAAGACAAACAAAGTGTATACATAACCAATATTGGACTGGATGCATAGTGATTGATCACATCAGAAGAATGATTATATGATCAGAATTGTAAAAACTGCTTGCACAGGAGATTATTAACAGATAAATTTGGTAATTTATCAATACAAAGATTCTCAAAATTTACACGCCAGGAATTAATTTCATATTTATAGCATCTCTGATGAATTTATCCTGAAGAGGATTCTTCAGGGTAAAGAATCATTAAAAATTTCACATGACCCATTGGGACCATCATATCAGTGTCATCATTATAATAAAAAATCTCAGCCTGAGAAAGGTCTTCAAGTGAATCTAAGATTTCAGCATGAGAAAGGTCTTTAAAATGTAAGGAATTTGATGACCTAATCATTGCAAAACAACTTCACAGCTGAAATTGTATTGCAATGTAACTAGAAATGTAATCAAATTGGCCTTGCAATTGGTGATGTAAATCTTCCCATTCATGTTGCAGGATTCTCAGCTCCCAATAATTCCAGCATATAAAACAAATGATAAAACAAAGTCTAAAAAGGTGTAGAGGATTGACTTTATTACACTTTGGTTCCTCACATTACTACATCACTCTCAATGTCTAGTGGGAGTACCACTCAGGGAAGAGGGTCTAAAAAGGTGTAGAGGATTGGCTTTATTACACTTAGGTTCCCCTCATGTACTACGTCCCTCTCAATAGAGCATTAAATTGTCTAGTGGGAGAACCACTCAGGGAAGATAACTCTGTATCTCAGTCAGTAGTTCCCAGGTACCTAAAAATGAACTTTTAAGCAAACTGTCATGGTCTGGTATTAAACTTGTGACCTAGTGAACACAAGGCAAATGACTTAACCCCTGTGCCATGTAAACTCCCTAATGATCAAATACTAAAAATATAATTTTTCTTCTTCTACTTCTGTATTCGTTCTCAAACTCCTGTGGATTAGCAGGATATAGTCATGAGAATGGAATGTTTTGTATCATGGCTAATAGCTTTGCTGTGATATAATCACTCTTCGGCCTGATATATACAAATTTATTATGGCTTCTGGGTCACTTTGACCCTCTATTTGATGGGACAGCTAACTTCCCCACCAAAAACTTCTTTATTCGCCTTTCATTGCACATCAGGTTACAGTGTCAATTCCCTTTGCACTAATTGTTTAACCTAACAACTCATGGGCAAAACATACTTTTGAAAATGTTGACATACATCTTGATGAACCTGTATCATTCCACAGAAAAATTGTGTATTGTCTTTTTAAATTCTAAAACTATCATCAGCAAATGAAAATATTTATCAAAGACAATCAACTAAAAGGTCAACCTTAAATGGTGACAAAATATTACAATAAAATATCATCTAATAAGAAATCTTACACTTTAAAGTTAGTGACCATCATCAAATGCAATAATATAAGGAAATGTACTATTTTAAGTCTTCATTCAAAGATTATTATAGAATGAAATATTCATGTACTTACCAACTGGGTTGACCATAATCTCTGCTGTGGAAGACACACTTCCTACTTCATTGGTCAGTGTTACAGTGTACTCTGCATCATCTTCAAACGTGATATCATTGATGACCAGGGAATAACTCGTGTCAGTTTCTGTGATATCATGGCGGTCATCTTGAATTATCTTCACTTCATCACGGAACCTAGAAAGGAGAGGAAACGCATCAAAATTAAGTGTTATACAAGCTGGCATAGATGATCATGAACCTCCACAACTCACTATGTCCAGTTTCATAAATAAGAATCATTGATGACTCTAGTCATGCCACAATATTGAATTATCTAATATTTTGTCACACTGCTATCCACTGCCTTTCTTTCCTTCAATTTTGTACTTTATTTGTTCTATATTCTTCTTCTTCTTCATCGTTCTTCAGTCAGATACCAGGTTACAGCACCAATAGCTTCAATGAATTGTGTGATTCGCTTCAGGTCATCCATGGAACCCCTCAAGTCTGGAAGCAGTGCTGTCTGCATTCTGCTATAAGAATGTGTTCTGCAGTCTCTGGGCTCAGTCCACAGTTGCACAGGTCTGTCTCACCAATCTTCAGCTTTCGGAACATGTGACTTCTCAGTCTGTTGTGACCAGTTCATAGTCTGAAAATGATGGTTTGTTCCTTGCGTGACATTTGGTGGTAGGGGTCATTTGGTTCTGCAGTTGGGTGCATTTGTTCTATATGAAATGTCACAATATGTTCTCCCAACATTCTCTCATAATGTGAGGAAAAATATTACGTCTTATTGGTAAGTAATCTTATTCTATACTTGCCTCTTTATAAACCTCCTCATGGGTTTTTCTAGCTGTTAATGTTAATGTGAACCATGAACGGTAACAAACAAAGCTCAAAATGAGCTGAAAGCTACTGAAATCTGTCATAATATGGGAAATCAAAATAACAAGTTCCAAGAGATGCTGGAGTAAAAAAGGCAAATTTTAACAAACATTAGAAGCATACAGTCAAGATTTTTAGGTCATCTGATGAGAAGAGCAAAGTGTGTACATTTAGTAACCACTGGAAAGATCAATGGAAGATAAGACAGAGGAAGAAAAAGAGAGAAGTTGACAGTTGGGTTATCACTGTGGCACAAGAGAATGCCACAAACTGAACTTATTAACATCACAAGATCCAGAGAGTTGTGGAGAAACATGATTGTGTGATATTCATTAACTTCAATGTTCTTACTCACATTTTGTTGTGAATGTGTTCTTGGTAAAGATATTTTGTTCGAAATATCGATTTATGTGTTATTATGTGTCTTTATTATGTTCTTACATTTTGTTGTGAATGTGTTCTTGATAAATACATTTTGGTTGAAATATCAATTTGTGTGTTATTATGTGTCTTTCTAGTGATTAGCAAAACTTCATTACATTAGTTTAAAGGTGTATTATTATGTGTCTTTCTAATGATTAGCAAAACTTCATTACCCTAGTTTAAAGGTGTATTTTTATGTGTCTTTCTAGTGATTAGCAAAACTTCATTACCCTAGTTTAAAGGTGTATTATTATGTGTCTTTCTAGTGATTAGCAAAACTTCATTACCCTAGTTTCGCGGCTGAATTTCAATTTTGTTGCAATGAGTACATATTATTGATTTCCTAAATAGACTATTTGAAAAGCTGATCGGTTTGCAATGTGAGAGTTTGAGAAAATAGATGCACTGATTTATTGGCATCATTGGAGTTCATCAGTTAAACATGCTATTGAAAATATATGCTAATAGAAAAATATTAACAAAATTAATGCAATATAGATGCAAATATGATAAACTTCTGAAACTGAGACTTATCTAGATCATCTATTATTTTTAAAACCTAAATACAAGACTAAAAATCTTCACAGTAAGTAGGCTCGTTAAGAAATATGAATTCCGAAAACATAGTTTTCAAGTTAAAAGTAACTAGATAATTGTAAGAGAGGCATTGCTCACCATGTGACTTGTGGTTTTGGTGTCCCAGTAGCTGTAATCTCTAGTGTTACAGTTTCTCCTTCATTGACTTCTTGATCTGTCAGTTCTGAAAGAAGCTTGGGAGCAAAGGTCAAGTCTACAGTTACATCCTCTGACACTGGCTCAGGTTTCTATTAGAATTAAAACAGTCAAGCAAATATAATTCTGGCATGATAAAATCATGAGCTAGTTAGAAAATTTTAATTATTATAAAGGCAGAAGTTAAATATAATGAGTTGTTAAAAAGAATATTCTGCATGTGATTTGGCAACCACATCTAGAGTGAGCTGGAATATTTTCACTGTCTGAATAAATATTGTAAATATATCATCTATTTCTATCATAAATGCTTGAAAAACATGCAAAACAAAGATGAGAACAAAACATACTTTGCTAAATATTAAACAACTTTCTCAGGCATGGTTGTAACAGTGTAAACACAGACTTGACAACAATTAAGATCTGCTTCTTTCAGACTGTACATAAACTCAACATGGACTGCATGACTATCATAGCAGACAACACAACATTACAAACAACAAAGACTCTTTCAGGAGACTCATGACAAACATCAGCATTTCTGCACATCTCAATGTTCATAATAAATGTCACATCATGACTGATAAATTCTACATATCATTATGGTTATTTCACTAAATATGTACATGACAAATACTTATTTCTTATAATGTAACAATATTTAGTGTTACAAGTAGTAAGAAGAAAACACTAACAATAGATGTGAAAATAATATTACAAGTCAAAGGCTCAAAATTTTTAGAAGATTAACTACAATGTACAGAGGTTTTCCCATATGTGCTATGCTGCCTTCAACAATGTCGCTGGCTGAATGTGTCATCAGTTGCACTCAACTCTACAGCTTCAAGCAATAATCCCAAAGAATCTCAGAACAATTTCCTTGAAAACAAGACACAATGACCCAGTAGACAAATTGGCTTACCCACTATGTCTCGGGGATGCCTTAACATTACAAGTGTGTATGCCAAAGCTTATATGGAAAATCTCATACATATCTCTAAACAATATAAAATCCTAAAGTATACATTAAATATTATAAGTAAATTCAAGATGCCATTGAATATTCACATAACCTGATTGTTGGTTAGGAACAAGTGTCACAGTACTAGGGGCATTCTCATATATGCTCAGCTTGCCATTCCATCAGCCATCTAAAAGTGTATAAGCTCAGTGTCCCAGTCAGTTGCTGATTACGCGTTCTTCTGTCTTTCCAGAGAGGGAGAACTTTCTTCTATTGCCTCTAGTCACTCCCATTTCTACCATTCTCTGAATATGTACATTGTTTCATTTGACCTACTCCTCATCTTCTCGAAGGGTATCCATGACTGCTCTATTCAATTAAATCCTGTCTCTTCTTATCTTGGTGTCGTTCACCAAGGCTTTTCCAGTAAACACATCAGCTCTTTCTTTTCCCCTGACCCCAACATAACCTGGACAGTAGATCCATGTAATGCTCTGAGCTCTGTTGAGCAGTCACCCATTCAGTTCTAATCATACACTTTTCTATCTTGCACAGTATACTTTGAGAGTCCAATAGAATCACCGAGTCTGTTGGTGGTTGTGTCACCAGCCAAGTGAGAGCTGCTGTCACTGCTTCTATTTTCATTCTCATATTCAATGTTGTATTGGGGTATGCAGCTGAATTCTCAGCTAATTTATGCCATTTTGGTAGGCCATAAAACCCCAACCACAGCTGTTTGTTTCTTGTGTTACAGAACCATAGTCCTACACAGATAATACCACTGCCTGCATCATCTGAAAAAGGGTTCACTGAAGCATCTCTGCAGATGCCATGATTTTTACTGCATTGACACCCTTCCCAACATTCTGAATGACATTGTCCACATGTTTCGCAAAAGATAGACTTCTACCAAAAGTTATGCCTAGATATTTCATAGTCTTCTCCCTGTCAATGTTTATGCCCATGTATGTGGCAGCTGGTACTGTGTCTGTGACATATTGTGTCATTTGTCCAATATTCACATAATCCTGGCAAAGTACTAGAAAATAATGAAAAATATATCATTTGATACCTCTCAACCAGTACAAAACGTCTATCTATATGTCATGTGCAATTTTTTTCATTGAATATGTCCATTGTTAGTTATCAGATCATCATCTCAGTACTCCAGACAATTCCATAGATGCTCCAATCTAATATTCAGCATGTCCTTCAGAACGTGTTAATGACTGTTTTGGTTCTGTGTTGGTTAATAACTCTTCTTTTGATTCCTGCTTGCCGATCATTTCTTGCAACATCATGCTTCACTTCCATGTCCTGCATTCTAGCCATAGATACAGAAGAAGAAACACACCCCATATCTTCTAACTGGTCCAACTCCATGATTGCATTCAAAATATCTGCATGGTCCATTAGAATATGTTCATATTGATCTTTAATATTTTTATTCAGTGAAATAAGCTACTCTTTATATGGAGAATTGACAGATGTTTGAAACAAAATACATAATTCTAGGGATATTTTAGGCTGAAATACAGAATGATCTTTCTGGAAGTTGATAGGTATATATGTAAGCTACGAGACAACTAGCTACAAATGATGGCATGTGATGGCTAATTACAGCTGATAGTAACATGATACGATGACGAAAGCTGATGTATTAACTATCTAATAAAATTTGAACTAACCCAATGAACCTCTATTAATATTTATCAAAAGTACTAACACAAATAAGATATTTATGGTATTTGACTGTGACTTCATGAATTTGGTCAATTAGATAAAAACAGAGAACATCACTGAGAACTGGCTATATAGGTGGATGATGTAGTTGTGTTTTCCATACTCATCACCAAGTGTAGATATGAGAACGCAACTTGCACTCCAATGTCAGAACCATCACAATGGTTGTCCAAGTCTATGAGTTTATAACATATTTTTAATTTCCTTTATTCATAATTTTCTTGGAATACTTTTGTAGGTGTCTGGTTGTGATTCATTCTCATAATGTGTACAAACCATTTTTATTCAATACAATATGTTGTTCTTAACAATTTTAAACTGGAAATGTGGATGAACCAAAGATATCTAATATTTTGAGAATCACATAGGCTGTAAATTCTATGCATACCATATACATTATACATCATTTGTGATTCTCAAAATATTCAGTATCTGGCATTCATCCATAATTTCAGTTTGGACATGAAAACTTCTGCGTTCATTCTAAAACTCCTGTAGATTATCAGGATCCAATCCAGAGAACAGAATGCACTGTTACGGTTTGAAAGTTTTTTGTGATATCTGCAACTTTTGGTCTGACACATCTGACTTCAGAATGTTTTCTGGGACACTTTTGCCCCGATTTTATGGGACAACCAACTCCACTCCCAAAATAACGCTCATAGGAAACAATTAAAAGTTCTCAGATGTCTGTAAATACACACGAGGGCCATCTCCAGACACCTCCTCTACCCCTGAAACTGAAAGGCAATAAAGGGTTTAGCGAATACCGGTTAGATAGATAGAATAAACAGTTTGGTTCTCATTCATATGTTTTTAATCACATTTTATTGAAGAGAATAATCTGGAGTATTTCATAAGTGTATGCTGTCTGAGTGTGTGCTGTCTGAGTGTGTGCTGTCTGTGTGCTATATAATTAATAAGTGAATGATTGCAACAGTCCCAGAATAGACATATGGGAAAATTATTGTGGTAACCAAATCAAGAATGGGCTACCAGTAATTTGCACTTAGTTTAACTAAGTAGGAGAGATAGGGAAGAATAATGTACACCCCATAGGCTACATATTGATTTTATGGCTAGAATAGAAGTGGGCAAAATGTAATCCATATCTATCTGTCCATCCCACTGATTTTAGAATATTATATGCACTGATCTCACTATCTTGAGCTAACAAAATAACACATCACTAGCTGTTATAGCCAAGTTGTAATCACTCCACTAAACAGTAATAAATAGGAAATGATTACGTCAAATATTTGATGCTGTAAAGTGAATGTATGTGTAGTACTAAAAGAAACTTGGGGAGACAATATCTGTTTGCATCTTTCTATGATGAGCTCAGATGGCAATAAAAAGGTTGACTTTGATCAGATGAAGAGATTCTTTTAAACAGCACTCTAAAGATCTTTGAGACAGCAGATATGGCCTAAATCTGGTAAATCATACTTGAATTTGACCATCACACCAAAATGGTTGCCTGGACTAGTTTCCTTTATAGCAGTGTGAAAAATTCAACCCATAATATCAATTGAAGTAATCACTTCAATGATGTGTTTTATATTAGGGAGAAGTGTTTACATTTTAGTCTTAGTCTTCACAAAATATTGAGGTTACTAAATTACAATGGAACAAGATCACATTCCATCGATAGTCTTCAATAAAAGATCACCTGTAAAGAGAAACAGAGGAGGACCCAGACACAGATGGATAGATGACATCAGAGAATTACTAGAGCACCAACGTTGCACTATGGTAGCAGCATCACAGTTAGCTAAAGAAAGAAGACTGCGGCTCCCCATGACGCCTAGCGGCACACATAAATAGGACAAGACAAGACTAAATTACAGGAATACTAAAAGTCATTTCATATCATAATCGATTCCTGAATCAGATTAAGTCAGGTAGTAACATTTACATAACAAAGGCTGATGATATAAATAGGGTCTACAATATTTCCTATCTCTTGGCAGGGTGATATGTTCTACGAAAACTGTTCATAGTACTCTTTGCTCATCTGTTAATTTTCTTAGTGAATATCCACCAGGCATCCAAGTCTGATGTGCATTGTCACATTCTGCACCCACTCTAGTTTTTCTATTTTGAGTGTGACTGGGAGAATTGCTATAATTCTATATTGGTGCTTTGTTAGTTTGTCTGTATCTTGATAAAGACCTTTTGGTGGAAACATTGATCGATTTTCTAGCAAAACACTAATTTAACTGATTTCATAACTTTGCACAAAATATTTATCCATATATATGGTTTTACTCAGTTTACTGTAGACTCCGATTTATTCACAGAATCTGTGACTGAATCAGAGTTTACTAACATCAACTTGTGTCATCCTAACAAGTCTGTCAGTCAAAAGTCAAGCCTAACATGCCAAAGTTTGACCACTGTTGGAATGTTTGCATGATCACATCACAACATGTCTTGATGTATCTTAGAGTCATCACCAAGTGTGTGCACGTTCCATGCACTTAAAGTAAGTGGGAATATCTTTCACTATTTAATGAATTTCTGTGAATGGAAAAATTACTTGCACTGAAGATTTTCATTTCAATAAGGAAGAGTTGTGGAATGACCTCACTCATCAGAACTTATCTGAACTCAGTGGCAAGACAATTCATGATGACTGGACAATGAAATACAATGTAGTGAATGACTTTAGCTTTGTACGTTTCTCAACATGCTCAAAGTGGTTGTCACCTTGTACGCCCTTGAAAATTGTCTTCAATACATAGTGGACCGATAAACTATCACAAATCTGTTGCATTTTCCTATTCATAATACTGTACTCTTTGAGTGACAAAGAAGTAAAACTGATCAAACAATACTATTATAAGTGAGTAATAAATGTCCTCAGTCTACACAAAGGTATTGGGAGGCAACTAAGACTTCTATGGGAAATGAATTATAGGTAACCCGGAGTGTCATGCCTCTAACATGTCATATTAGTACCACTATGTGAATCATAACAAATGCATAGGAACTCAACCTTGTAGGTATAAATCTACCCTAGGATGAGTGTCATTTTCTCACTAATCTTTAAAATATAACTCCCATATTCATTCATTCATTTTCCTTTTGCGCTGAAGTTAGCGCATATGGCAGAGGTCAGATCTCTCCAATTCTGTCTGTTCAAAGCTATTCTGTGCAGTTCTTGAATAGTTCTAAGTATTGTTCTTCTGAGTGTTTCTTTTGGTCTACCCCCTGCTCTTTTGCCTGTAGGTATCCATTCAAAAGATTGGTGGTGTATTCTGTTGGTGTCTGCGCGTAGGACATGCCCGATGTAGGACCAACGGCGTTTTCTGATAACATCTGTGATGAAATTTTGATGTGTCTCTTCTCTGATTTTATCATTTGATTTGAATTCACTCCAATGGGTGTTAGTTATCCTACGAAGACATTTGTTCTCGAAACTCAGTAATTTCTTTTCCATATGCAGACATAAATTAATGGCATTTCCTAAATGACAAATTTATTGTATTAAAAAATTGACACATATACAGTGACATCATAAGTGATATATACAGCAGATATACATATACTAATGAACATTATGTTAATTGCCTGCAGTAATGAGTAAATATACACTGAAATATTGATAATTAAAAGAATATATACATAATATATGCATATACCAATGAATGAGAAGTTCATTGTGTGAAAAAATAGTTACAAAACACATAGGCCTAAATCACAAATCATAGGCCTACACACAAACATATTTGGAGACACTAAGACTTATCTAAAAGATTAGATGCAATTACTTGACTATTGGGACCAATGTTATGTGCATAGTTATGTGGAATAATTGCACAGTTCCTAGGGTCTCTATTTGATATATTGTGTAGAATCAAGAATATTGTGAGATAACCAAGAAGTGTGTTGATTGTGTGATGATTTATAAAGTTAAATCTAATAGGAACCATTACATTTAATCACATTCATATTTGGGGCAAGAAGACAATTGCTCCTAATAGAACCCAAGAAAAGAAGGACTGTTGTTTATGAAATGCTTAGATGATCTTAATGCACACTTGTTTGTGTGGGAAAAGTATCAGAACAATTATTGAGGACACTGCTTAGACTTAATCTGAATGCACTCTTTTTTGTGTGTGAAATGTGTCAGAACAATTATTGAGAAAACTCCCACAAGAAAAATCAATGATTATAATGATAGTCTGTACACAATGATGTGATTGCAAACCCACCTCAACCGTCTTCATAAATTCCTCTACTTCAGGGACTTCTTTCCTGAATGTAAACTCCTCTTTGACATCAGCGGTTGGCTCTTGTGCTGGTGTGAAGTCAGAACTGACTTCTGTCATGGAAACACTTTCAGCTCCATCGATTGAGTCAGATATTGTAGAGGAAAGGAAACTTTCAACAGCCATGGTCACATCTGTGGTTGTGTCTGTTAGCAGCAGAGAATCAATCTCACTTCTAGTGTCAACATGCTCATCTTCTTTATGTGGTTCCAGAGACATTTCTGCAACAACATCGTCTTCATATGTCTTCCAATCATCATCAACTGTTGTACCCACATCACTAATAGTCAAAGTCTGTTCACTTTCATCAATATCTTTGTCTGCATCAACATCCTCTTTCTCAAATTTATATGGTTTTTCAAAAAATTCAACAATTTCACTCTCAGACTGAGTTACTTCCACATCATATATTTGTGGTTCAATAATTAAAATTTCTTCCTCAATTTCCTCAACTTGAGCTTCAGTAATTACAATTTCTTCCTCAACTTCTTCAATTTGTGGTTGACTAACAAATTCTTCTTCAACTTCTTCAACATGTGGTTGAGCAATTACAATTTCATCCTCAACTTCAACTTGTGGTTGAGTAATTACAATTTCTTCCTCAACTTCTTCAATTTGTGGTTGACTAACAAATTCTTCTTCAACTTCTTCAACTTGTGGTTGAGTAATTACTATTTCTTCATCTAATTCTTCAACTTGTGGTTGAGTAATTACAATTTCTTCCTCAACTTCTTCAAATTGTGGTTGAGTAATTACAATTTCTTCCTCAACTTCTTCAATTCGTGGTTGACTAATTTCAATTTCTTCCTCAACTTCATCAACTTGTGGTTGAGAAATTGCAATTTCTTCCTCAACTTCTTCAACTTGTGGTTGACTAACAATTTCTTCCTCAACTTCTTCAACTTGTGGTTGAGTAATTACAATTTCTTCCTCAACTTCTTCAAATTGTGGTTGAGTAATTACAATTTCTTCCTCAACTTCTTCAATTTGTGGTTGACTAACAATTTCTTCTTCAACTTCTTCAACATGTGGTTGAGCAATTACAATTTCATCCTCAACTTCTTCAACATGTGGTTGAGAAATTACAATTTCTTCCTCAATTTCAACTTGTGGTTGAGTAATTACAATTTCTTCCACAACTTCTTCAACTTGTGGTTGACTAACAATTTCTTCCTCAACTTCTTCAATTTGTGGTTGACTAATGTCAATTTCTTCCTCAACTTGAGCTTCAGTAATTACAATGTCTTCCTCAACTTCAACTTGTGGTTGAGTAATTACAATTTCTTCCTCAACTTCTTCAACTTGTGGTTGAGAAATTACAATTTCTTCCACAACTTCTTCAACTTGTGGTTGAGAAATAACAATTTCTTCCTCAACTTCTTCAACTTGTGGTTGAGAAATTACAATTTCTTCCTCAACTTCTTCAATTTGTGGTTGAGAAATTACAATTTCTTCCTGAACTTCTTCTACTTGTGGTTGAGAAATTACAATTTCTTCCTCAACTTCTTCAATTTGTCGTTGAGTAATTACAATTTTGTCCTGAACCTCTTCAACTTGTGGTTGACTAACAATTTCTTCCTCAACTTCTTCAATTTCTGGTTGACTAATTTCAATTTCTTCCTCAACTTGAGCTTCAGTAATTACAATGTCTTCCTCAACTTCAACTTGTGGTTGAGTAATTACAATTTCTTCCTCAACTTCTTCAACTTGTGGTTGAGAAATTACAATTTGTTCCTCAACTTCTTCAACTTGTGGTTGAGAAATTACAATTTCTTCCTCAACTTCTTCAACTTTTGGTTGAGAAATTACAATTTCTTCCTCAACTTCTTTAATTTGTGGTTGAGAAATTACAATTTCTTCCTGAACTTCTTCAATTTGTGGTTGAGAAATTACAATTTCTTCCTGAACTTCTTCTACTTGTGGTTGAGAAATTACAATTTCTTCCTCTACTTCTTCAACTTGTGGTTGAGTAATTACAATTTCTTCCTGAACTTCTTCAACATGTGGTTGAGTAATTAAAATTTCTTCCTGAACTTCTTCAACTTGTGGTTGAGAAATTACAATTTCTTCCTCAACTTCTTCAACTTGTGGTTGAGAAATTACAATTTCTTTCTCAACTTCTTCAATTTGTGGTTCAGACATTATAATTTCTTCCTCAACTTCTTCAACATGTGGTTGAGAAATTACAATTTCTTCCTCAACTTCTTCAACTTGTGGTTGAGAAATTACAATGTCTTCCTCAACTTCTTCAACTTGTGCTTGACTAATTGCAATTTCTTCCTCAATTTGGGCTTCAGTAATTACAATTTCTTCTTCAACTTTTTCAACTTGTGGTTGAGAAATTACAATTTCTTCCTCAACTTCTTCAACTTGTGGTTGAGAAATTACAATTTCTTTCTCAACTTCTTCAATTTGTGGTTGAGCAATTACAATTTCATCCTCAACTTCTTCAACATGTGGTTGAGAAATTACAATTTGTTCCTCAACTTCAACTTGTGGTTGAGTAATTACAATTTCTTCCTCAACTTCTTCAACTTGTGGTTGAGAAATTACAATTTCTTCCTGAACTTCTTCTACTTGTGGTTGAGAAATTACAATTTCTTCCTCAACTTCTTCAATTTGTTGTTGAGTAATTACAATTTTGTCCTGAACCTCTTCAACTTGTGGTTGACTAACAATTTCTTCCTTAACTTCTTCAATTTGTGGTTGACTAATTTCAATTTCTTCCTCAACTTGAGCTTCAGTAATTACAATGTCTTCTTCAACTTGTGGTTGAGTAATTACAATTTCTTCCTCAACTTCTTCAACTTGTGGTTGAGAAATTACAATTTGTTCCTCAACTTCTTCAACTTGTGGTTGAGAAATTACAATTTCTTCCTCAACTTCTTCAACTTTTGGTTGAGAAATTACAATTTCTTCCTCAACTTCTTCAACTTTTGGTTGAGTAATTACTATTTCTTCATCTAATTCTTCAACTTGTGGTTGAGTAATTACAATTTCTTCTTCAACTTCTTCAACTTGTGGTTGACTGATTACAATTTCTTCCTCAACTTCTTCAACTTGTGGTTGACTGATTACAATTTCTTCCTGGACTTCTTCAACTTGTGGCTGAGTAATTACAATTTCTTCCTCAACTTCTTCAACTAGAGTATGAGTAATTACAATTTCTTCCTCAACGTCTTCAATTCGTGGTTGACTAATTTCAATTTCTTCCTCAACTTCTTCAACTTGTGGTTGAGAAATTGCAATTTCTTCCTCAACTTCTTCAACTTGTGGTTGACTAACAATTTCTTCCTCAACTTCTTCAACTTGTGGTTGACTGATTACAATTTCTTCCTGGACTTCTTCAACTTGTGGCTGAGTAATTACAATTTCTTCCTCAACTTCTTCAACTTGAGGATGAGTAATTACAATTTCTTCCTCAACTTCTTCAACTTGAGGATGAGTAATTACAATTTCTTCCTCAACTTCTTCAATTTGTGGTTGACTAATTTCAATTTCTTCCTCAACTTCTTCAACTTGTGGTTGAGAAATTACAATTTCTTCCTCAACTTCTTCTACTTGTGGTAGAGAAACTTCAATTTCTTCCTCAACTTCTTCAACTTGTGGTTGAGAAATTACAATGTCTTCCTCAACTTCTTCAACTTGTGGTTGAGAAATTACAATGTCTTCCTCAACTTCTTCAACTTGTGCTTGACTAATTGCAATTTCTTCCTCAATTTGTGCTTCAGTAATTACAATTTCTTCTTCAACTTTTTCAACTTGTGGTTGAGCAATTACAATTTCATCCTCAACTTCTTCAACTTGTGGTTGAGAAATTACAATTTGTTCCTCAACTTCAACTTGTGGTTGAGTAATTACAACTTCTTCAACTTGTGGTTGAGTAATTACAGCTTCTTCAACTTGTGGTTGAGTAATTACTATTTCTTCATCTAATTCTTCAACTTGTGTTTCAGTAATTGCAATTTCTTCCTCAACTTCTTCAACTTGTGGTTGACTAACAATTTCTTCCTCAACTTCTTCAACTTGTGGTTGACTGATTACAATTTCTTCCTGAACTTCTTCAACTTGTGGTTGAGTAATTACAATTTCTTCCTCAACTTCTTCAACTTGTGGTTGACTGATTACAATTTCTTCCTGGACTTCTTCAACTTGTGGTTGAGTAATTACAATTTCTTCTTCAACTTCTTCAACTTGTGGTTGAGTAATTACAATTTCTTCTTCAACTTCTTCAACTTGTGGTTGACTGATTACAATTTCTTCCTCAACTTCTTCAACTTGAGGTTGAGTAATTACAATTTCTTCCTCAACTTCTTCAATTCGTGGTTGACTAATTTCAATTTCTTCCTCAACTTCTTCAACTTGTGGTTGAGAAATTGCAATTTCTTCCTCAACTTCTTCAACTTGTGGTTGACTAACAATTTCTTCCTCAACTTCTTCAACTTGTGGTTGACTGATTACAATTTCTTCCTGAACTTCTTCAACTTGTGGTTGAGTAATTACAATTTCTTCCTCAACTTCTTCAACTTGTGGTTGACTGATTACAATTTCTTCTTCAACTTCTTCAACTTGTGGTTGAGTAATTACAATTTCTTCTTCAACTTCTTCAACTTGTGGTTGACTGATTACAATTTCTTCCTCAACTTCTTCAACTTGAGGTTGAGTAATTACAATTTCTTCCTCAACTTCTGCAACTTGAGGTTGACTAATTTCAATTTCTTCCTCAACTTCTTCAACTTGAGGTTGAGTAATTACAATTTGTGTCTCAACTTCTTCAACTCGTGATTGACTAACTACAATGTTTTCCTCAACTTCATCCTCTTTCAGTGGACTGATTTCAATATCTTCAGTAGTCACTTCTTCAAGAGGAACATTGAATTCTGGTATTTCCTCAATAATCTCATGTTTTTCCTCCTTGTCTAAAATGACCTGAGATAGTTCTTCAACTATTGCATTATCCAGATCTGAAATTAATTCAATCTGCACAGATTCTTCTTCCATCTTTGTGATTAATTCTGTCTTGTCCTGTATCTCAGATCTGACCTTATCAACAGAAATAACTTCTACACTTGCACTACTCATGTCAACTAGTGTCTCCTTTTCAGTTACAATCTCTATCAAAATGTCTTCCTCAGTTTCTTCTGCAGCTTCAACTACTGGTTGTGTTACCATGATCTCATCTATGATTTTAGGTTGTTCAATAATGTGTACTGGTGTATCAATCTCAACATCTTCAAAGAATTCTCCTTCATCATCTTTTGTTACTTCTTCTACCTCTTTTACTTTCATTTTTTCTTTCGACCACACAACCTCATTGAAAACATTAGATACAATCTTTTCAGCTATTATCTCTGGAACCACATGCAGTGCTTCCCTTGGAGCAATTTCTTCCCTTGTCTCATCCACATCTTCTTCTACCATAGTTTCTATTGCTTCTGCATGTGTAGCCACAACCACAGACTGAACAGACTCAATGCTAGAATCAACTGGAAATTCAGAAACTTCTTCTGATGTTTCAAAAGTCTCTGTAGCTATAACTTCTGGAGCAAATTTTGTGGGTGCCTCTTCTTCAAGTTCTGTCACATCATCGATGACAATATTAGAAATGTCAAACTCTGTTGATGTTTCTGCTGTACCCTCCTGCTCATCTTCAAATGCAGCTTCTGTCTCGTCTGTTGTTTTGGTTTCAGGTTTGTCAAGAATAATATCTATCTCTTCCACCACAGGCTTCTCCTTCAAGAGAGGTATGAAAGATTAAGACATAGTTTACCTGGTCAGGTATTATAATTAAACAGGTTTTTTTTTTGGTGTTTAGGTAAAAGTAAACCTGTATGCTGCAGCCAGAAAGCGTGACACACTAGATGAATTTATGACACCCTTGGAAATTTCACAACATGCAGGAAAGTATACATGCAGTTAGGACATAATGCATGAATCAAATTGTACTTATTAACAAATCAAAAAATATCTTGCATCAGCAAGCACTGTATGAAAGAAAACAAATAATTCAAAATATTCACCCAAAAAAATGTTGGATTGGAGTACATAACAAAAAAATTACTGATGTGTATTATGTCAATTGTGTGCAGATTTTATTTTAATAGCACATAAACAGCATGGAAGAAACATCTGGTAGTTACGTTAATAATAAAGATAAGTATAACACTATATTTATCTGTGCTTCAGGTAAAATGCCAAAGGATGATAGTTTTGGTGTTTCTACAAGCCGATTAATGATAGGCCTATTACAGCAAGGAGAAGAACTTTGCAGAGTTAAATTCTGCCTAATGACATGGTAACAGCATAATATGGATCATGTCTTTTTGTGCTGAAGCTCTAAAGTGGCAACACTGTGACCCTGAAGGGTTATAGGTTTATTATTATTTTATTTGTGTGTGTTTTTGTGTGTGATATGTATATAGGTCTAATTATATAAAATTTTCCTTGTGGTAATTTAGATGGTTCATTTAGCTGGTTTACATGTTTAGGTGAAGTTTGTTGTAGAATATATATGCGTGTGTAAATGAATAGACCCACACATAAGATCAATACTTTTTCATATCATTAAATTCAATTGGTAGTCTGCTGTATAATCTAAAAATTGCATTATCATCATCATCAAGAGAGATGTGCATGTCAGAGAGCAGACCCACTGATAGAAAACAGTATAGAGTGAATAAGAACACACCAGTAAACTAGATGTATGTTATAGTGGTTAATGAACACACCTTAGAACACTCAAGATAAACCTAAATGAATTAAGTTCTCTCTGCAGATGTTGAAGGGTATTCATGATGATGGTTACATCAGCTCACTGGTTTTGATTGAATGTGAATCTAGAGAGTTAAAGTGTGTGTTCACTCATGGTTGTGTGTATCCAATGTTTCCTCTTCTGCTTCAGATTGATGCATTTCATGACATTATTCTTGGTAGACAGGTTTAGATCTTTTATTTCAAGTGCTAGGTGACTATCTATATATCTATACGCTGTAGCTATTGTTTGCCCTGCATCGTCAGGCATGGAAGAGTTCTCTGGAGATGGCCTTCCTGTGTACTGTTTGTAAGCTTGTTTCCATCACCTCTTTGATTTAAATTTAAAATCCTAGTGTTAAATATGGTTGAGGTATGTACCATAGGGCCTATGTAAAATACTAGTGTATATATGGTTTGTGATATGTACCATATGTAAAATAACTGCTAAATATGGTATGTGAGCATAAGAGTAAAAACAGTTATAGTGTTTATAAGGTAACAGGAGGATGATATAATGTTAATTATATCATTAATGTCATAGGCAATTGGATGCATGTCAGTTGTAAGACATTAAGTCACTAGTTTGGTAAATTGAACAATCATGTCAAATATAAGTAATTACTGCGCTAAGCAAGTAGATACATGTTGAATACATAATTAATGCGGTAGTCAATGAATGAATGTCAAATATTAGTTATTAAATGTAAAAATACAAGCTAAATGACATTCCACATATACTTATTTCAATTACACAAAATATTTGTACACACATAATTCACATTCTAGCACATATTTCACATAAATTAAAATCATACTTTATATAAACAAAACAACAAAGACAGCACAGCACACATCTGCTAAAACAAAGACCATATGACAAATATATAGACTATCTGTCAACTTGTATAAGCCCCTATATTTTTGGTATTTTGTAAAAAACTATAGGCCTACCCAAGTTTATAAATAGGTACCTATACCTGTATTAAATTTTAGTAGGTTATTTACCTTTAGTAAAGTACACAATCTTTACATATAATTTATTATCATAAAACACAACTTTAGAGGTTATTCTGTGCCAAAATACAGAATGATTCTTTTGGAAGTTGCCAGTTGTGTAAAACAAATATTAAATAATACAGGCTATCAGAGAAATACTGACACAATCAATCAATCAATCAATAAACCTGTAATCCTTCAGGGTCGTAGGGGTACCACATTGGATGCCTCAGCACACAGAGTCCTCCAGCGAATTCTATCCTTAGTGATGCGGATGAGTGCGGAAATATCTTGCCCTGTCCATTTCTTGATGTTGTCTGTCCATGCTTTTATTTTCCCTCCTCTGTTTCTTCCACCCTCGATAGTTCACTGCAGTATTGTTTTTGACAAGGAATTGTGCCTGCATTCTTGTCTGAACCATGCTAGTTTTCATCATTTCACTATTGAAATCAATGGCTCTTGAACACCTGCGCACATCTCTACTTTATTTCTTACATACACATTGGTCTTATGTTCCCTATAGGAAATTCGTAGAATTAGTCTGTAGCATTTGTACTCGAAAGTCTGTAATCTTCTCTCCATAATAAAGATAATCTTCTCTCTTACTGACATAATAAAGGCTATCAGAGAAATATTTACATATTATAATCTATATAATATAATCTATATAATGCAGATTTCCAATAACTGTATCCAACTTCACATAATTTACCTAAAACATAAATACTGACTTCACACAATCCATTAAATGCAGAAATACCGGTACTGACTTCAGGCAAAATATAAAAGACATAAATATTGACTTCACATAGTCTTGTCTAACATAGACTTGATATAGTTTTGCTCCTAAAAGGAGAATCCACACAGTCTATCATTCAGTTATAGTATCAAAGTTCACCACAAGACAAATTGTTCATGCTTGCTCTTACAAACTGTTTCACACAGATGACATTAGTGAATGAGAATGAGAAACACATACAGTGCATTAAAAACAAAGATGACAGCAGTATAAACTGAATGTAGAGACACTTCAACAAACTCTTATTGTTAATAACAGTGAAGCAGTTAATAAACAGATTTGCTGTGTAAATAGTCATGTGCTGTTAAGGAAAGCAGAAGCTCTGTTGGCTTTCAAGAAAGTCCAACAAATTGAACAATATGTAGCACAGTTACTTTATATATTATATGTCAGCAACAAGGATATCATTGATCTTCATAAGCACGTATAATGTATATAGATAATATTCAACTTAAATAATACATTAGCATTGTCATGTGACAGTCTTATTCTGTCCAGAGTGTTGTTTTCATAAACCAATGTGAAAGCATTAAGATTCAACACAAGCAGACCAACATCTTCTCAGCAAAAATCTCTCTCTCTCTATGTCCTTTACAGAACATTGTCCTCACTGCCGCTCTGTAATACTCTCAGTTCTGTAGCTGCCCAGCTTCTTCTATTGTCATATTCAGAAGATCTTATGTCAAACTTATGTAGAAGATCTAAAATGTCTTGAATCTGATGTCCAGAGTAGGCTTATCACATTCCTCTAGTTAAGGACCCTGGCCTCTGTTAATAGTCATTCTATGCCATTGTGTCTTATGGGCAAAATAAACACTGCAATAGTACCGCGGTATTTAGGAGGAAATTACTTTGTTAAAATTTCTGTATTCAATATATTATTATTGGCCTTTCTTCTTGTCCATATATTCTCAAGAACCCATGTCATTTCAAATAGTGTTTCTCTGTGTCATTGTCTTAAGTGTCTGCATCTGACAATCATAGATTGCTACTGGGATGATACACAATCTGAGAAATAATATGTCAACATATTTGTTACTCATTAACTGGCTCTTAAACAGTGAGGTTCAGAGCGCATCTCGGACAGCTACGGTACCATGTTTGAACACCACAGCAGGAAATTGTGCATCCATACCATTCAGAAAACAATGGTAGCCTACTGGATGTATTTATATTGCCCAGAGAATGGCTATTCAAAAAAATTCAGGGTTGATCACTATGTCCTTAATAGAACATGCTACCAAATGTATCCGCATAAGTATTTGTGTAGCTATTGCTGACTTTCTTTTATTTTCTTCTCTGATCACTTGGGTTGTTGATTCGCAATAGTCAATGTCATCTACACCTTTCAGCTCTATACTGTTAATCATTATCTTCAGTTTGATCATTATTCCATTGTCAACATTTTGATCTCTTTAGCTCTTTGATAA
This sequence comes from Meghimatium bilineatum, assembly GCA_034231615.1. Classification (NCBI taxonomy): domain Eukaryota; kingdom Metazoa; phylum Mollusca; class Gastropoda; order Stylommatophora; family Philomycidae; genus Meghimatium; species Meghimatium bilineatum. The sequence goes on along the minus strand of CM067306.1, from coordinate 41,783,879 downwards.
ACTTGAAAAACAGAATGAATATTATATTCAAACTACAGATCAAACAATATGAGCTGATTTCCAAATAATACACTATACTAGTGAATTAATGGATCAAACTATACCAGTGAGCTAATGGATCAAAACTGTACAGATATGTCCATTGTTGCTATAAGATGTTTGAAGAGTCACAGTTTTTCCAGCAATATGTCCTACCATCTTAAGATCAGGTTACTATTTGTATTCCTTCCTGAGTGTAGAGTAGATTCTAGAGTAATTGCTAAAACATGTTGAGCATTCAGTACAATATCCAGTATAATAAATTGAGCCAGGAAGGCCCTAAATTGAATTTTGGATACAGTGACTATCAGCGCTGTTAATGTATCCGACTCTAAGTCCATGATCCAAAAGATTAATGCCATGTCATGAGTGGATGGAGTATACTGGGATCTCACACCTCCAAAGTCTTACTTGGATATTTTGTCCAGGTCATGTGGGGTTGAGGGAAATGAGATAGCTGACAGACTGTTGTCAAGAGCACAGGTGTCTGGGCAGATGACTAATGGACAAGAGGGACATTGTATATACCATGTATTTGCATCTGTTGAACAAGGACACCATGGTGGAAAAGACTGAAATTATTGAATGAGTTTGGATTCTCTTGAAAAGGAAGATGATGACAATTGATGGACAGGACTAGGAAAATGTACAACCAAATCACTACAGAAACTATCAGCATGTTGAAAGATATAGAACTCCTATGGGAATGCCAGGAGAGCACCAGTGTCAGTTCAGATAAACACAATCACATTCCTTGCTACATTTTTCACTCAATCATTATGTCATACTCTCATTTACAGCTGGGTTTAACTGAATAGTATATATACTTGGAATCTGTTCTGGTAAATAGTTCGTCATCGATTCACTAAGATTGTACACATGACATAGGTGCTTATCTCTCTTGAGTATCTCTACAATTTAACAATAGCTGAAACTTCCAGTTCTCTGTTGATTTACAATCGTTCTTCGAATCCTATATTTAATTGACACTCATTTCTGGTGACCTCACATTTAAAACCTAGCACCTTCATGCTGGACATGAGGAATGGACTGTTGTCATTGTTCTGGTAACCATCATTGTGAAGCTATCACTCTAGCCATATGTTTACACACTATATAATGACTATGATAGTGAAATCAAGCATCTAGAAACCCTTACCTCTGTCTTTTGCAAAGTGATTGTAGAATCAAATGTGAAATCTGATGTGACCTGTGATTGTTTAAACTCTGTCACAGTCTGTAGACAAGAACACAAAGAGCAATGAGTCAAACCATTGATGTTCTTACATTTAAATGATCTCAGAGATACAATATGTGCACACACTAGTGGTACTATATCAGGGTATAGTCATTTTTAAAGTAAGACTGCTGAAATATGTCTATGGAGGTGATACACAACTGGGGAATGAGAAGATATCCACACATTCAATCACAATATATTTTATTTATTAAAAAAAAAGGATGTGAATTCTTAAAAACTCTTCTTGGAACATTACACTTGACATACATCTAGCAACGAAACTACATAGTAATTGCGATGAACAAACTCGTATATAAAGCAATGATGCCAGATAATAAAGCAATGTGCATAAAGAACAAATAAATAATCCTACAATTGATAATTTCAACCAACAAACAATGGGAAAAATAAAACTTTGAATCCATCTCAAAACATTTCATACGGATATATTATTGTTGAATGACTATTATTATATTTAAGGCCTGACTTATATGTTCAATATATATTAAAACATGACCAGATCAAAGTTAACACAACTTGCACAGGACTGAAACATTCATATTGTTTGATTGTGTTGAAAATGTTACACCATTACACTAACACCTCTCATTCAGAAACAACTAACTTTGATCCATAGTATTTGATCCAAATACCTCACTATTAACACTATTAAAATTGGGGGGGGGTGTGGAAGAGAAAGAGAGCATAGGACCCTATGTACTACAACTACAAAACACAAAAATGATATAGGCCTACTGCTAAATGAATATTGCAAGTGTTATTCTAACAACAGTTTATCATAATTAAATTGACACTACTTATTACAAATAGCATCCATCTGAAGCAGAAACTGTGTTGCTCAAAGTGAAAAAAACTGTAAAAATTGTGTACCAAAAATAATGTATTATTTGTAACAAAAAACTGTATCTTTTAGCAAATAGCTATCACTTTTAGCAAAAACTTTGTCACTTGTAGAAAAACACTGCATAATTTTTAGTAACACTTAATATATGGCAGTAAATATTTATTATTCACAACACCAATAATATCACTAGAGCACATAATGTATCACAACAAATACTGTACCATTGATAGTACCAAATAGCCTATATGTTAAAGCAAACAATGCACTACTTGCAGTAAATACTATATCTTCTTATGAAGTATCTGTACACAATATTCCTCAGATCTTTGGGAATGGTGCAAGAGCTCCTCCTGTCACTGAAATGATGCTGTGACTGGTTTAGCGACCCAACAGTGTAAAATCTAGTACTAAGTAATACTGCTTGTAGGAAACAATGGAGTGACTACCATCAAATAATGCCCCTCAAAAAGCATTACTATACAGACATGATGGATACAAATCCGGGGTAGACCATGCAAAAGATGGATTACAGAAATAAAAGAATGAACGAAAACAAATATATATGAGGCACACAAAAAGGCTGTTTGCAGAAAACTCTTCTTCCCATGACACTGCAAGGCAGAAAGGGGTATAAAGCTAAAAGAAAAGAACTCCTCCTGTGACAGTTATAATGCTTAAAGAGGTCAGTCTCAGAAGGGAGATATCTTGACCATCTTGACCCTTTCCTTTCATTGTGTCTTGCAAAGGAGAAATTATTTATTTTCTTTCCCATTTGACATGTGGGAAGGTGTTGTGGAACTGGCAAGTCCAACCAACACAGATGAGATGTTCTTGATGTTGATAAACAATCCAACCTTACTCAAGAGCATTCCATGGGGATTTTGTTGGTCAAGTAAGGAATACCTGTTTACATGAGTTGTAAGGCGATTTGTTGCCACAAAAAGAACCTGGTTCAATTTATGTCAGCTGTAAGAATTATTTTAATTTATTCTCATGCTTCCTACTTCAATTTACTTGAAGAGCATTTCCTAGTACAAAACCAGGCTCACAAGTGCGAAAGATTCACTACCTGAGGACACAGAAGGAAATGGGCAGTCTATTTACATGAGACTAGTTGACTGGCAGCAGAACACCTCTTACACGATAGATATAGTTGATCCTAGTCCACATCCCTGCTTTACCGTCTCTTCTGTGACTGCCACTCATGGACATGTTTTGACCTGGTAAAGTCTAATGGCACAGTGGGTGATAAGCCATAATGGTGTAGAGTTGATACCCATCGCCTGGTAACAGATAGCAAAGCTGTTACAGGCTAGGAAAGCTCACATAAATTAAAAGCATGCAGAAACTGGAAGTGGTAGGCCTAGGTGGTGCAAATAAAACAGCAGCACAGCATACTTAATACTTCTCAATGGAAATCATGAATAATTTTGTTGGTCATCAGAGTGATTGCAATAAAATGGCAGCACATCATACATCATACTCTTCAGTGAAAATCACAGTGATTGCAGAAGAAGACAAATATCATCTTATTATGTCCTGTTTTACCTTTCAGCATCAGGTACCTTAGAGACTTCCTGTTTTACCTTTCAGTGTCAGTACCGTAGACATTTCTGATCTCAGCAATTGTATGTGCCTCATATTCTGCTGTCCCATGTTTTGCATGTACAATATCTAGTTCTATTAGTTATAGTTCAATGATAAGGCTCTTTATGGGGCATTTTCTTTATATTTTTCCCATACTGTACAACTTGTAGCAGATACATCATCTCTTTTAGTAATATAGTGTCATTTTTAGTAAAATAGTATCACTCAAAGTAAACACTGAATCATGTATACAAATTATCAGTCATAGAAAATCATAGCAAATACTAAATAACAGTTTAATATTCATTGCAGCATATTACCCATTATCAATTACAATATCACTCATATAAACACAATATCATCCATACATAACATTTGCTCACAGCAATCATGGCTTCACTCAAGTAAACACTACTGATGCCACTGATTTCTAACTACTCTCTTCACACTGTACCTGCAATCTAATTTACGAGAGAAAATAAAGTGTGTTCAATGGACAGTGTTAACATTACAATGAACAAAGTACAATTTAAGATTTTAAAAGTATAAATAACCAAACTCTCAGAGGATATCAGAGTGCTGTAGTAACAAAACCAAAGTGTGATAGCTAAGATAATGTACTATTGTTTAAAAATTAAAAAAAAGGTAAAAGGTAATAGTAATTCTTTCTAGAATGCAGTCTTCCTTATGAACTTCCTAAAATCCTCATGTTCTTTGGCAAATTGCACCACTTCCTCTAGTGACATGTTCATGCCTTCCTGAATATCTCTTGTCCAACAATGTCTTGGTCTGCCTCTGCCTCTACTGCCTTCTACCACCCTCTCTAACAACACTCTTTCCATGCCATCATGTCTCTTCACATGGCTGAAAAAAGCTAACTTCCTTCTTAATATGGTGTTTAAAGGCCAGCCTTCTTGAACGTTGATTTTTCTTAGTAAGCCTTGGTTTGTCTTTCTTTCTCTCCATGGTACTCTCAGGACTCTTCTATAGCACTTCATTTCAAAAGCCTCTATTATCTTGGCTGCAGATTTCTTTATTGTCCATGTTCAACCCATCCATAAGAAAATCCACAAAGTAATAGTACTGCAGTAAAACTGTATAAAAATAGTCATTATGTAGCACACAGGTAATGTAGTCTTACTGGACGAAGGTTAACAAACTCAATGACCGGTGCAAATGTGAAAAAATACAAACAGTACACAGCACATAATCATACAAATAACAATACACAGGCCATAATCAACATTTTGACCAAAATGCCTTTATCAAGATGACAGGCACATAACATCAAAAATGTTTTCGCTTGAACACATCAGTGTGTCATTGTGTCATTTCTACTTGTCGTTTTTTTAAGTTATGTGTGTGTCATCTTGATAAAGGCCTTTTGAGCGGAATGATGATTATGTCCTGTGTACTGTTTGTATTTTTTCATGTTTTGCACCCACCACTGATAGTTTGTTAGCCTTCTTCCACTAAGACTACATTACCTGTGTTCTACATAAAGTACTCTTGTTTAACAATAGTGCATTATACTATTTATAACCTCTAAGATTTTAGTAACCATCGTCTAAAAATCTACACAATATACTGTGCTGTAGAATACAATAAAGTAGTTAATTCTGTTTACGAAATGAGGTTGGTCTCCATTCCATGCAGTGCTTGGTAATGATATGGTGGGCAGATCAGCATAGGAATAAAGACACACTACAATATGATATACTCATATCTTGGGGCAAAGAGGTTTTGAGGAAGAGATAACACGCAGATTATGCCATACCATCAGAAAGATTTGGTTTATTAGTTTATATTGCATTCTGGGCAGACCCATTGGTGCTTATTGTCTCCAGTGTGTGCCCAGCTCTTCTTCTGCATTTGTTCTCAAACTTCTGCAGATTAGCAAGATGTAGTCTATATAACTGAATACATTATGTCACGGCTTCCAGCTTAGCTGTGATTCTGCGTCTTTATGTATCTGAGACATCTGACAACAACATGGCTTTTGTGTCACTTCAGTACTCAGTGGTGGGGTATGTTTAACCAACCAATGGAACCACTAACATCCATATACCCAACATCCACATGAGGAAGTTCTGCAGATCTTACAAGACCTAACATCTTGCAAACAGTTTACTTCTAGTAGATGATATGTCTATATAGTGAGATTTTTTTCTATTGAAAAATTCTCCAACATTCATCTTTAAAGTTAGAAATGTTGCATGTTGTATGTTTTGTTGTCCCCCATTCATGGGTTATATTCATGTTGTGTCTGAACTTCTCGCTTTTGTCTTATATAATTCTCATGAATGAAGATATGCAGGCTAGCGGACATTTCATCTTTGTCCTTATGTGACAGCCTCCTAGGTGATGGGGAATGCTAGTTGTCTCATAACTGTAGATGAGTAGCAAAGATGATAGAAGAATGAAACTAGTTAACTCAAAAGTATATATTACACTCCAGGCAGGATATGTCAATCCTGGGATACTATCACATTGAAATGCCTCCCCTTGAGGACTAAACATTCATCAAAAGATCGCCTAACACAACCATGCCTTTGAGACTACAAACTATATATGAGCTCTGGTGTCACATCAGATACTCAACTTAATAGTACCTATGCTTTTGTCAGAAAGGCTGTCAAGAGCTACCTACTCACAGTTAAATGATTACTTCATCATCATCACTATACTCACAAATTAGTTGAGAGAGACTGAGCATCTATGGGTCCACCAAGAGCACTATAATGTCATTTTACAAAACAATAACAATAAGACGAAATGGAGGTATCTTGTCAAACCAAACACAACTACACTAATTCTCTGTGAATATACTCAAAGCTCTACATATGCAATAACAATGTTTGTGAGACAATGTACAAATAACTGCTAAAATAAATGTGTTACAAACATTCTTTTCAATGAATAAAAAATATGTATGAGATGAAGAAAAGGAAAGACAAGATACAAGACTCTAGCTTGAATACAGACAACAAATAAATCTAGTTAAAATAGACTCATGCACATGATGGAGAGGCAGTTTTACATGATGATCTGACTGCAAACCAACCTCTACCTTCTTCACAATTTCCTCCAACTCTTGGTCTTCTCTAAAAGTAAGTTCCTCTTCCTTAAGTGTTGGCTCTTGTACAGGAGTAGAAGATTCTGCAGCAACATCTTCTCTTTCCGAAAGAACATCAATTGCACCAAATGTTGATACAGATGGGAAAGTTGTCATAGTGAATCCTAAGTCTGTGGTTGTGTCTGCATTTTGGAAATATCCACTACTATCTGTAACATCATCTAAATGAACTTCATGAGGTTCCAGAACAATATTCTCTGATGTAATTGACTCATCTGCTGCTACTTCTAAATCTGAAAATGTCACAATAACTTCACTCTCATCTATGTCCTTGTCTAAATCATCATCTTTAGCAATTTCTTCTTCCAATAAAAATGTTTCTGTAGTTTCTTCAATTTGTTCCACTTCATCAACCTTACCTGGCTGTTCAAACCCAACAACAATGACATCTCTTTCCTCCTCAATTATTTCTTCTCTGGGAGATTCTGTTTCTACCTCTTGAATTTCTGTGGTTGTTGGAAATTCAATGGTCTCAGTAACAGTCTCAACATCTTCAGGTTTTTTGACATCAGTTGTTATGGTTTCTTTGTGAGTTTCAGACTCTTCAAATGTAGGTTTTTCAAAATCAATCTCCACTTTCTGTGTGGAAACTTCAACATCTTCTAAAACCTCATCAACATCTTTTGGAGCTTCCTCCTCTATTGTAAATGTTTCTGTAGTTTCTTCAATTTGTTCCTCTTCTGGCTTGCCTAACCTGGTGTCTTCAATTCCTTCAATAAGGAATGTTTCTACAGTTTCGTGAACCTTATCCACATCTTCAGGTTTCTTGAATTCAACAGTTATTGTTTCTTTGTCAGTTTCAATTTCTTCAACAGTGGGTTTCTCAATAACAATCTCTTCTTTAAATGTTGATGTGTCAACTAAAACCTCATCAATATCTTTTGGAGTTTCTTCTTCAACTGTAAATGTTTCTGTAGTTTCTTCAATTTGTTCCTCTTCTGGCTTGCCTAACCTGGTGTCTTCAATTCCTTCAATAAGGAATGTTTCTACAGTTTCTTCAACCTTGTCCACATCTTCAGGTTTCTTGAATTCAACAGTTATTGTTTCTTTGTCAGTTTCAATTTCTTCAACAGTGGGTTTCTCAATAACAATCTCTTCTTTAAATGTTGATGTGTCAACTACAACCTCATCAACATCCTTTGGAGTTTCTTCTTCCACTGCAAATGTCTCTGTAATTTCTTCAATCAACTCTTCTTGTGGCTTCTCTAATTTGGTTTCTTCAATTCCTTCAATGTCAGCTTTTTCTAGAGTCTCTTGAACTTCATCAACCTTACCTGGCTGTTCAAACCCAACAACAATGACATCTCTTTCCTCCTCAATTATTTCTTCTCTGGGAGATTCTGTTTCTACCTCTTGAATTTCTGTGGTTGTTGGAAATTCAATGGTCTCAGTAACAGTCTCAACATCTTCAGGTTTTTTGACATCAGTTGTTATGGTTTCTTTGTGAGTTTCAGACTCTTCAAATGTAGGTTTTTCAAAATCAATCTCCACTTTCTGTGTGGAAACTTCAACATCTTCTAAAACCTCATCAACATCTTTTGGAGCTTCCTCCTCTATTGTAAATGTTTCTGTAGTTTCTTCAATTTGTTCCTCTTCTGGCTTGCCTAACCTGATGTCTTCAATTCCTTCAATAAGGAATGTTTCTACAGTTTCTTCAACCTTGTCCACATCATCAGGTTTCTTGAATTCAACAGTTATTGTTTCTTTGTCAGTTTCAATATCTTCAACAGTGGGTTTCTCAATAACAATCTCTTCTTTAAATGTTGATGTGTCAACTACAACCTCATCAATATCTTTTGGAGTTTCTTCTTCAACTGTAAATGTTTCTGTAGTTTCTTCAATTTGTTCCTCCTCTGGCTTGCCTAACCTGGTGTCTTCAATTCCTTCAATAAGGAATGTTTCTACAGTTTCTTCAACCTTGTCCACATCTTCAGGTTTCTTGAATTCAACAGTTATTGTTTCTTTGTCAGTTTCAATTTCTTCAACAGTGGGTTTCTCAATAACAATCTCTTCTTTAAATGTTGATGTGTCAACTACAACCTCATCAACATCCTTTGGAGTTTCTTCTTCCACTGCAAATGTCTCTGTAATTTCTTCAATCAACTCTTCTTGTGGCTTCTCTAATTTGGTTTCTTCAATTCCTTCAATGTCAGCTTTTTCTAGAGTCTCTTGAACTTCATCAACCTTACCTGGCTGTTCAAACCCAACAACAATGACATCTCTTTCCTCCTCAATTATTTCTTCTCTGGGAGATTCTGTTTCTACCTCTTGAATTTCTGTGGTTGTTGGAAATTCAATGGTCTCAGTAACAGTCTCAACATCTTCAGGTTTTTTGACATCAGTTGTTATGGTTTCTTTGTGAGTTTCAGACTCTTCAAATGTAGGTTTTTCAAAATCAATCTCCACTTTCTGTGTGGAAACTTCAACATCTTCTAAAACCTCATCAACATCTTTTGGAGCTTCCTCCTCTATTGTAAATGTTTCTGTAGTTTCTTCAATTTGTTCCTCTTCTGGCTTGCCTAACCTGATGTCTTCAATTCCTTCAATAAGGAATGTTTCTACAGTTTCTTCAACCTTGTCCACATCATCAGGTTTCTTGAATTCAACAGTTATTGTTTCTTTGTCAGTTTCAATATCTTCAACAGTGGGTTTCTCAATAACAATCTCTTCTTTAAATGTTGATGTGTCAACTACAACCTCATCAATATCTTTTGGAGTTTCTTCTTCAACTGTAAATGTTTCTGTAGTTTCTTCAATTTGTTCCTCCTCTGGCTTGCCTAATCTGGTGTCTTCAATTCCTTCAATAAGGAATGTTTCTACAGTTTCTTCAACCTTGTCCACATCTTCAGGTTTCTTGAATTCAACAGTTATTGTTTCTTTATCAGTTTCAATTTCTTCAACAGTGGGTTTCTCAATAACAATCTCTTCTTTAAATGTTGATGTGTCAACTAAAACCTCATCAATATCTTTTGGAGTTTCTTCTTCAACTGTAAATGTTTCTGTAGTTTCTTCAATTTGTTCCTCTTCTGGCTTGCCTAACCTGGTGTCTTCAATTCCTTCAATAAGGAATGTTTCTACAGTTTCTTCAACCTTGTCCACATCTTCAGGTTTCTTGAATTCAACAGTTATTGTTTCTTTGTCAGTTTCAATTTCTTCAACAGTGGGTTTCTCAATAACAATCTCTTCTTTAAATGTTGATGTGTCAACTACAACCTCATCAACATCCTTTGGAGTTTCTTCTTCCACTGCAAATGTCTCTGTAATTTCTTCAATCAACTCTTCTTGTGGCTTCTCTAATTTGGTTTCTTCAATTCCTTCAATGTCAGCTTTTTCTAGAGTCTCTTGAACTTCATCAACCTTACCTGGCTGTTCAAACCCAACAACAATGACATCTCTTTCCTCCTCAATTATTTCTTCTCTGGGAGATTCTGTTTCTACCTCTTGAATTTCTGTGGTTGTTGGAAATTCAATGGTCTCAGTAACAGTCTCAACATCTTCAGGTTTTTTGACATCAGTTGTTATGGTTTCTTTGTGAGTTTCAGACTCTTCAAATGTAGGTTTTTCAAAATCAATCTCCACTTTCTGTGTGGAAACTTCAACATCTTCTAAAACCTCATCAACATCTTTTGGAGCTTCCTCCTCTATTGTAAATGTTTCTGTAGTTTCTTCAATTTGTTCCTCTTCTGGCTTGCCTAACCTGATGTCTTCAATTCCTTCAATAAGGAATGTTTCTACAGTTTCTTCAACCTTGTCCACATCATCAGGTTTCTTGAATTCAACAGTTATTGTTTCTTTGTCAGTTTCAATATCTTCAACAGTGGGTTTCTCAATAACAATCTCTTCTTTAAATGTTGATGTGTCAACTACAACCTCATCAATATCTTTTGGAGTTTCTTCTTCAACTGTAAATGTTTCTGTAGTTTCTTCAATTTGTTCCTCCTCTGGCTTGCCTAATCTGGTGTCTTCAATTCCTTCAATAAGGAATGTTTCTACAGTTTCTTCAACCTTGTCCACATCTTCAGGTTTCTTGAATTCAACAGTTATTGTTTCTTTGTCAGTTTCAATTTCTTCAACAGTGGGTTTCTCAATAACAATCTCTTCTTTAAATGTTGATGTGTCAACTACAACCTCATCAACATCCTTTGGAGTTTCTTCTTCCACTGCAAATGTCTCTGTAATTTCTTCAATCAACTCTTCTTGTGGCTTCTCTAATTTGGTTTCTTCAATTCCTTCAATGTCAGCTTTTTCTAGAGTCTCTTGAACTTCATCAACCTTACCTGGCTGTTCAAACCCAACAACAATGACATCTCTTTCCTCCTCAATTATTTCTTCTCTGGGAGATTCTGTTTCTACCTCTTGAATTTCTGTGGTTGTTGGAAATTCAATGGTCTCAGTAACAGTCTCAACATCTTCAGGTTTTTTGACATCAGTTGTTATGGTTTCTTTGTGAGTTTCAGACTCTTCAAATGTAGGTTTTTCAAAATCAATCTCCACTTTCTGTGTGGAAACTTCAACATCTTCTAAAACCTCATCAACATCTTTTGGAGCTTCCTCCTCTATTGTAAATGTTTCTGTAGTTTCTTCAATTTGTTCCTCTTCTGGCTTGCCTAACCTGATGTCTTCAATTCCTTCAATAAGGAATGTTTCTACAGTTTCGTGAACCTTGTCCACATCATCAGGTTTCTTGAATTCAACAGTTATTGTTTCTTTGTCAGTTTCAATTTCTTCAACAGTGGGTTTCTCAATAACAATCTCTTCTTTAAATGTTGATGTGTCAACTACAACCTCATCAATATCTTTTGGAGTTTCTTCTTCAACTGTAAATGTTTCTGTAGTTTCTTCAATTTGTTCCTCTTCTGGCTTGCCTAACCTGGTGTCTTCAATTCCTTCAATAAGGAATGTTTCTACAGTTTCTTCAACCTTGTCCACATCTTCAGGTTTCTTGAATTCAACAGTTATTGTTTCTTTGTCAGTTTCAATTTCTTCAACAGTGGGTTTCTCAATAACAATCTCTTCTTTAAATGCTGATGTGTCAACTACAACCTCATCAACATCCTTTGGAGTTTCTTCTTCCACTGCAAATGTCTCTGTAATTTCTTCAATCAACTCTTCTTGTGGCTTCTCTAATTTGGTTTCTTCAATTCCTTCAATGTCAGCTTTTTCTAGAGTCTCTTGAACTTCATCAACCTTACCTGGCTGTTCAAACCCAACAACAATGACATCTCTTTCCTCCTCAATTATTTCTTCTCTGGGAGATTCTGTTTCTACCTCTTGAATTTCTGTGGTTGTTGGAAATTCAATGGTCTCAGTAACAGTCTCAACATCTTCAGGTTTTTTGACATCAGTTGTTATGGTTTCTTTGTGAGTTTCAGACTCTTCAAATGTAGGTTTTTCAAAATCAATCTCCAATTTCTGTGTGGAAACTTCAACATCTTCTAAAACCTCATCAACATCTTTTGGAGCTTCCTCCTCTATTGTAAATGTTTCTGTAGTTTCTTCAATTTGTTCCTCTTCTGGCTTGCCTAACCTATTGTCTTCAATTCCTTCAATAAGGAATGTTTCTACAGTTTCTTCAACCTTGTCCACATCATCAGGTTTCTTGAATTCAACAGTTATTGTTTCTTTGTCAGTTTCAATATCTTCAAAAGTGGGTTTCTCAATAACAATCTCTTCTTTAAATGTTGATGTGTAAACTACAACCTCATCAATATCTTTTGGAGTTTCTTCTTCAACTGTAAATGTTTCTGTAGTTTCTTCAATTTGTTCCTCCTCTGGCTTGCCTAACCTGGTGTCTTCAATTCCTTCAATAAGGAATGTTTCTACAGTTTCTTCAACCTTGTCCACATCTTCAGGTTTCTTGAATTCAACAGTTATTGTTTCTTTGTCAGTTTCAATTTCTTCAACAGTGGGTTTCTCAATAACAATCTCTTCTTTAAATGTTGATGTGTCAACTACAACCTCATCAACATCCTTTGGAGTTTCTTCTTCCACTGCAAATGTCTCTGTAATTTCTTCAATCAACTCTTCTTGTGGCTTCTCTAATTTGGTTTCTTCAATTCCTTCAATGTCAGCTTTTTCTAGAGTCTCTTGAACTTCATCAACCTTACCTGGCTGTTCAAACCCAACAACAATGACATCTCTTTCCTCCTCAATTATTTCTTCTCTGGGAGATTCTGTTTCTACCTCTTGAATTTCTGTGGTTGTTGGAAATTCAATGGTCTCAGTAACAGTCTCAACATCTTCAGGTTTTTTGACATCAGTTGTTATGGTTTCTTTGTGAGTTTCAGACTCTTCAAATGTAGGTTTTTCAAAATCAATCTCCACTTTCTGTGTGGAAACTTCAACATCTTCTAAAACCTCATCAACATCTTTTGGAGCTTCCTCCTCTATTGTAAATGTTTCTGTAGTTTCTTCAATTTGTTCCTCTTCTGGCTTGCCTAACCTGATGTCTTCAATTCCTTCAATAAGGAATGTTTCTACAGTTTCTTCAACCTTGTCCACATCTTCAGGTTTCTTGAATTCAACAGTTATTGTTTCTTTGTCAGTTTCAATATCTTCAACAGTGGGTTTCTCAATAACAATCTCTTCTTTAAATGTTGATGTGTCAACTACAACCTCATCAACAACCTTTGGAGTTTCTTCTTCCACTGCAAATGTCTCTGTAATTTCTTCAATCAACTCTTCTTGTGGCTTCTCTAATTTGGTTTCTTCAATTCCTTCAATGTCAGCTTTCTCTAGAGTCTCTTGAACTTCATCAACCTTACCTGGCTGTTCAAACCCAACAACAATGACATCTCTTTCCTCCTCAATTATTTCTTCTCTGGGAGATTCTGTTTCTACCTCTTGAATTTCTGTGGTTGTTGGAAATTCAATGGTCTCAGTAACAGTCTCAACATCTTCAGATTTTTTGACATCAGTTGTTATGGTTTCTTTGTGAGTTTCAGACTCTTCAAATGTAGGTTTTTCAAAATCAATCTCCACTTTCTGTGTGGAAACTTCAACATCTTCTAAAACCTCATCAACATCTTTTGGAGCTTCCTCCTCTATTGTAAATGTTTCTGTAGTTTCTTCAATTTGTTCCTCTTCTGGCTTGCCTAACCTGGTGTCTTCAATTCCTTCAATAAGGAATGTTTCTACAGTTTCGTGAACCTTATCCACATCTTCAGGTTTCTTGAATTCAACAGTTATTGTTTCTTTGTCAGTTTCAATTTCTTCAACAGTGGGTTTCTCAATAACAATCTCTTCTTTAAATGTTGATGTGTCAACTACAACCTCATCAATATCTTTTGGAGTTTCTTCTTCAACTGTAAATGTTTCTGTAGTTTCTTCAATTTGTTCCTCTTCTGGCTTGCCTAACCTGGTGTCTTCAATTTCTTCAATAAGGAATGTTTCTACAGTTTCTTCAACCTTGTCCACATCTTCAGGTTTCTTGAATTCAACAGTTATTGTTTCTTTGTCAGTTTCAATTTCTTCAACAGTGGGTTTCTCAATAACAATCTCTTCTTTAAATGTTGATGTGTCAACTACAACCTCATCAACATCCTTTGGAGTTTCTTCTTCCACTGCAAATGTCTCTGTAATTTCTTCAATCAACTCTTCTTGTGGCTTCTCTAATTTGGTTTCTTCAATTCCTTCAATGTCAGCTTTTTCTAGAGTCTCTTGAACTTCATCAACCTTACCTGGCTGTTCAAACCCAACAACAATGACATCTCTTTCCTCCTCAATTATTTCTTCTCTGGGAGATTCTGTTTCTACCTCTTGAATTTCTGTGGTTGTTGGAAATTCAATGGTCTCAGTAACAGTCTCAACATCTTCAGGTTTTTTGACATCAGTTGTTATGGTTTCTTTGTGAGTTTCAGACTCTTCAAATGTAGGTTTTTCAAAATCAATCTCCACTTTCTGTGTGGAAACTTCAACATCTTCTAAAACTTCATCAACATCTTTTGGAGCTTCCTCCTCTATTGTAAATGTTTCTGTAGTTTCTTCAATTTGTTCCTCTTCTGGCTTGCCTAACCTGGTGTCTTCAATTCCTTCAATAAGGAATGTTTCTACAGTTTCTTCAACCTTGTCCACATCTTCATGTTTCTTGAATTCAACAGTTATTGTTTCTTTGTCAGTTTCAATTTCTTCAACAGTGGGTTTCTCAATAACAATCTCTTCTTTAAATGTTGATGTGTCAACTACAACCTCATCAACATCCTTTGGAGTTTCTTCTTCAACTGTAAATGTTTCTGTAGTTTCTTCAATTTGTTCCTCTTCTGGCTTGCCTAACCTGGTATCTTCAATTCCTTCAATAAGGAATGTTTCTACAGTTTCTTCAACCTTGTCCACATCTTCATGTTTCTTGAATTCAACAGTTATTGTTTCTTTGTCAGTTTCAATTTCTTCAACAGTGGGTTTCTCAATAACAATCTCTTCTTTAAATGTTGATGTGTCAACTACAACCTCATCAACATCCTTTGGAGTTTCTTCTTCAACTGTAAATGTTTCTGTAGTTTCTTCAATTTGTTCCTCTTCTGGCTTGCCTAACCTGGTATCTTCAATTCCTTCAATAAGGAATGTTTCTACAGTTTCTTCAACCTTGTCCACATCTTCAGGTTTCTTGAATTCAACAGTTATTGTTTCTTTGTCAGTTTCAATTTCTTCAACAGTGGGATTCTCAATAACAAACTCTTCTTTAAATGTTGATGTGTCAACTACAACCTCATCAACATCCTTTGGAGTTTCTTCTTCCACTGCAAATGTTTCTGTAGTTTCTTCAATCAACTCTTCTTGTGGCTTCTCTAATTTGGTTTCTTCAATTCCTTCAATGTCAGCTTTTTCTAGAGTCTCTTGAACTTCATCAACCTTACCTGGCTGTTCAAACCCAACAACAATGACATCTCTTTCCTCCTCAATTATTTCTTCTCTGGGAGATTCTGTTTCTACCTCTTGAATTTCTGTGGTTGTTGGAAATTCAATGGTCTCAGTAACAGTCTCAACATCTTCAGGTTTTTTGACATCAGTTGTTATGGTTTCTTTGTGAGTTTCAGACTCTTCAAATGTAGGTTTTTCAAAATCAATCTCCACTTTCTGTGTGGAAACTTCAACATCTTCTAAAACCTCATCAACATCTTTTGGAGCTTCCTCCTCTATTGTAAATGTTTCTGTAGTTTCTTCAATTTGTTCCTCTTCTGGCTTGCCTAACCTGGTGTCTTCAATTCCTTCAATAAGGAATGTTTCTACAGTTTCGTGAACCTTATCCACATCTTCAGGTTTCTTGAATTCAACAGTTATTGTTTCTTTGTCAGTTTCAATTTCTTCAACAGTGGGTTTCTCAATAACAATCTCTTCTTTAAATGTTGATGTGTCAACTAAAACCTCATCAATATCTTTTGGAGTTTCTTCTTCAACTGTAAATGTTTCTGTAGTTTCTTCAATTTGTTCCTCTTCTGGCTTGCCTAACCTGGTGTCTTCAATTCCTTCAATAAGGAATGTTTCTACAGTTTCGTGAACCTTATCCACATCTTCAGGTTTCTTGAATTCAACAGTTATTGTTTCTTTGTCAGTTTCAATTTCTTCAACAGTGGGTTTCTCAATAACAATCTCTTCTTTAAATGTTGATGTGTCAACTAAAACCTCATCAATATCTTTTGGAGTTTCTTCTTCAACTGTAAATGTTTCTGTAGTTTCTTCAATGTGTTCCTCTACTGGCTTGCCTAACCTGGTGTCTTCAATTCCTTGAATAAGGAATGTTTCTATAGTTTCGTGAACCTTATCCACATCTTCAGGTTTCTTGAATTCAACAGTTATTATTTCTTTGTCAGTTTCTATTTCTTCAACAGTGGGTTTCTCAATAACAATCTCTTCTTTAAATGTTGATGTGTCAACTACAACCTCATCAACATCCTTTGGAGTTTCTTCTTCCACTGCAAATGTCTCTGTAATTTCTTCAATCAACTCTTCTTGTGGCTTCTCTAATTTGGTTTCTTCAATTCCTTCAATGTCAGCTTTTTCTAGAGTCTCTTGAACTTCATCAACCTTACCTGGCTGTTCAAACCCAACAACAATGACATCTCTTTCCTCCTCAATTATTTCTTCTCTGGGAGATTCTGTTTCTACCTCTTGAATTTCTGTGGTTGTTGGAAATTCAATGGTCTCAGTAACAGTCTCAACATCTTCAGGTTTTTTGACATCAGTTGTTATGGTTTCTTTGTGAGTTTCAGACTCTTCAAATGTAGGTTTTTCAAAATCAATCTCCACTTTCTGTGTGGAAACTTCAACATCTTCTAAAACCTCATCAACATCTTTTGGAGCTTCCTCCTCTATTGTAAATGTTTCTGTAGTTTCTTCAATTTGTTCCTCTTCTGGCTTGCCTAACCTGATGTCTTCAATTCCTTCAATAAGGAATGTTTCTACAGTTTCGTGAACCTTATCCACATCTTCAGGTTTCTTGAATTCAACAGTTATTGTTTCTTTGTCAGTTTCAATTTCTTCAACAGTGGGTTTCTCAATAACAATCTCTTCTTTAAATGTTGATGTGTCAACTACAACCTCATCAACATCCTTTGGAGTTTCTTCTTCAACTGCAAATGTCTCTGTAATTTCTTCAATCAACTCTTCTTGTGGCTTCTCTAATTTGGTTTCTTCAATTCCTTCAATGTCAGCTTTTTCTAGAGTCTCTTGAACTTCATCAACCTTACCTGGCTGTTCAAACCCAACAACAATGACATCTCTTTCCTCCTCAATTATTTCTTCTCTGGGAGATTCTGTTTCTACCTCTTGAATTTCTGTGGTTGTTGGAAATTCAATGGTCTCAGTAACAGTCTCAACATCTTCAGGTTTTTTGACATCAGTTGTTATGGTTTCTTTGTGAGTTTCAGACTCTTCAAATGTAGGTTTTTCAAAATCAATCTCCACTTTCTGTGTGGAAACTTCAACATCTTCTAAAACCTCATCAACATCTTTTGGAGCTTCCTCCTCTATTGTAAATGTTTCTGTAGTTTCTTCAATTTGTTCCTCTTCTGGCTTGCCTAACCTGGTGTCTTCAATTCCTTCAATAAGGAATGTTTCTACAGTTTCTTCAACCTTGTCCACATCTTCATGTTTCTTGAATTCAACAGTTATTGTTTCTTTGTCAGTTTCAATTTCTTCAACAGTGGGTTTCTCAATAACAATCTCTTCTTTAAATGTTGATGTGTCAACTACAACCTCATCAACATCCTTTGGAGTTTCTTCTTCAACTGTAAATGTTTCTGTAGTTTCTTCAATTTGTTCCTCTTCTGGCTTGCCTAACCTGGTGTCTTCAATTCCTTCAATAAGGAATGTTTCTACAGTTTCTTCAACCTTGTCCACATCTTCATGTTTCTTGAATTCAACAGTTATTGTTTCTTTGTCAGTTTCAATTTCTTCAACAGTGGGTTTCTCAATAACAATCTCTTCTTTAAATGTTGATGTGTCAACTACAACCTCATCAACATCCTTTGGAGTTTCTTCTTCCACTGCAAATGTCTCTGTAATTTCTTCAATCAACTCTTCTTGTGGCTTCTCTAATTTGGTTTCTTCAATTCCTTCAATGTCAGCTTTTTCTAGAGTCTCTTGAACTTCATCAACCTTACCTGGCTGTTCAAACCCAACAACAATGACATCTCTTTCCTCCTCAATTATTTCTTCTCTGGGAGATTCTGTTTCTACCTCTTGAATTTCTGTGGTTGTTGGAAATTCAATGGTCTCAGTAACAGTCTCAACATCTTCAGGTTTTTTGACATCAGTTGTTATGGTTTCTTTGTGAGTTTCAGACTCTTCAAATGTAGGTTTTTCAAAATCAATCTCCACTTTCTGTGTGGAAACTTCAACATCTTCTAAAACCTCATCAATATCTTTTGGAGTTTCTTCTTCAACTGTAAATGTTTCTGTAGTTTCTTCAATTTGTTCCTCTTCTGGCTTGCCTAACCTGGTGTCTTCAATTCCTTCAATAAGGAATGTTTCTACAGTTTCGTGAACCTTATCCACAACTTCAGGTTTCTTGAATTCAACAGTTATTGTTTCTTTGTCAGTTTCAATTTCTTCAACAGTGGGTTTCTCAATAACAATCTCTTCTTTAAATGTTGATGTGTCAACTAAAACCTCATCAATATCTTTTGGAGTTTCTTCTTCAACTGTAAATGTTTCTGTAGTTTCTTCAATTTGTTCCTCTTCTGGCTTGCCTAACCTGGTGTCTTCAATTCCTTCAATAAGGAATGTTTCTACAGTTTCTTCAACCTTGTCCACATCTTCAGGTTTCTTGAATTCAACAGTTATTGTTTCTTTGTCAGTTTCAATTTCTTCAACAGTGGGTTTCTCAATAACAATCTCTTCTTTAAATGTTGATGTGTCAACTACAACCTCATCAACATCCTTTGGAGTTTCTTCTTCCACTGCAAATGTTTCTGTAGTTTCTTCAATCAACTCTTCTTGTGGCTTCTCTAATTTGGTTTCTTCAATTCCTTCAATGTCAGCTTTTTCTAGAGTCTCTTGAACTTCATCAACCTTACCTGGCTGTTCAAACCCAACAACAATGACATCTCTTTTCTCCTCAATTATTTCTTCTCTGGGAGATTCTGTTTCTACCTCTTGAATTTCTGTGGTTGTTGGAAATTCAATGGTCTCAGTAACAGTCTCAACATCTTCAGGTTTTTTGACATCAGTTGTTATGGTTTCTTTGTGAGTTTCAGACTCTTCAAATGTAGGTTTTTCAAAATCAATCTCCACTTTCTGTGTGGAAACTTCAACATCTTCTAAAACCTCATCAACATCTTTTGGAGCTTCCTCCTCTATTGTAAATGTTTCTGTAGTTTCTTCAATTTGTTCCTCTTCTGGCTTGCCTAACCTGGTGTCTTCAATTCCTTCAATAAGGAATGTTTCTACAGTTTCTTCAACCTTGTCCACATCATCAGGTTTCTTGAATTCAACAGTTATTGTTTCTTTGTCAGTTTCAATTTCTTCAACGGTGGGTTTCTCAATAACAATCTCTTCTTTAAATGTTGATGTGTCAACTACAACCTCATCAATATCTTTTGGAGTTTCTTCTTCAACTGTAAATGTTTCTGTAGTTTCTTCAATTTGTTCCTCTTCTGGCTTGCCTAAC
The DNA here is from genome assembly GCA_034231615.1 of Meghimatium bilineatum. Taxonomy (NCBI): domain Eukaryota; kingdom Metazoa; phylum Mollusca; class Gastropoda; order Stylommatophora; family Philomycidae; genus Meghimatium; species Meghimatium bilineatum. Next base: position 41,763,907 of record CM067306.1, on the reverse strand, counting down.
CTGGTGTCTTCAATTCCTTCAATAAGGAATGTTTCTACAGTTTCGTGAACCTTATCCACATCTTCAGGTTTCTTGAATTCAACAGTTATTGTTTCTTTGTCAGTTTCAATTTCTTCAACAGTGGGTTTCTCAATAACAATCTCTTCTTTAAATGTTGATGTGTCAACTACAACCTCATCAATATCTTTTGGAGTTTCTTCTTCAACTGTAAATGTTTCTGTAGTTTCTTCAATTTGTTCCTCTTCTGGCTTGCCTAACCTGGTGTCTTCAATTCCTTCAATAAGGAATGTTTCTACAGTTTCTTCAACCTTGTCCACATCTTCAGGTTTCTTGAATTCAACAGTTATTGTTTCTTTGTCAGTTTCAATTTCTTCAACGGTGGGTTTCTCAATAACAATCTCTTCTTTAAATGTTGATGTGTCAACTACAACCTCATCAATATCTTTTGGAGTTTCTTCTTCAACTGTAAATGTTTCTGTAGTTTCTTCAATTTGTTCCTCTTCTGGCTTGCCTAACCTGGTGTCTTCAATTCCTTCAATAAGGAATGTTTCTACAGTTTCTTCAACCTTGTCCACATCTTCAGGTTTCTTGAATTCAACAGTTATTGTTTCTTTGTCAGTTTCAATTTCTTCAACAGTGGGTTTCTTAATAACAATCTCTTCTTTAAATGTTGATGTGTCAACTACAACCTCATCAACATCCTTTGGAGTTTCTTCTTCCACTGCAAATGTTTCTGTAGTTTCTTCAATCAACTCTTCTTGTGGCTTCTCTAATTTGGTTTCTTCAATTCCTTCAATGTCAGCTTTTTCTAGAGTCTCTTGAACTTCATCAACCTTACCTGGCTGTTCAAACCCAACAACAATGACATCTCTTTCCTCCTCAATTATTTCTTCTCTGGGAGATTCTGTTTCTACCTCTTGAATTTCTGTGGTTGTTGGAAATTCAATGGTCTCAGTAACAGTCTCAAAATCTTCAGGTTTTTTGACATCAGTTGTTATGGTTTCTTTGTGAGTTTCAGACTCTTCAAATGTAGGTTTTTCAAAATCAATCTCCACTTTCTGTGTGGAAACTTCAACATCTTCTAAAACCTCATCAACATCTTTTGGAGCTTCCTCCTCTATTGTAAATGTTTCTGTAGTTTCTTCAATTTGTTCCTCTTCTGGCTTGCCTAACCTGGTGTCTTCAATTCCTTCAATAAGGAATGTTTCTACAGTTTCGTGAACCTTATCCACATCTTCAGGTTTCTTGAATTCAACAGTTATTGTTTCTTTGTCAGTTTCAATTTCTTCAACAGTGGGTTTCTCAATAACAATCTCTTCTTTAAATGTTGATGTGTCAACTAAAACCTCATCAATATCTTTTGGAGTTTCTTCTTCAACTGCAAATGTTTCTGTAGTTTCTTCAATCAACTCTTCTTGTGGCTTCTCTAATTTGGTTTCTTCAATTCCTTCAATGTCAGCTTTTTCTAGAGTCTCTTGAACTTCATCAACCTTACCTGGCTGTTCAAACCCAACAACAATGACATCTCTTTCCTCCTCAATTATTTCTTCTCTGGGAGATTCTGTTTCTACCTCTTGAATTTCTGTGGTTGTTGGAAATTCAATGGTCTCAGTAACAGTCTCAAAATCTTCAGGTTTTTTGACATCAGTTGTTATGGTTTCTTTGTGAGTTTCAGACTCTTCAAATGTAGGTTTTTCAAAATCAATCTCCACTTTCTGTGTGGAAACTTCAACATCTTCTAAAACCTCATCAACATCTTTTGGAGCTTCCTCCTCTATTGTAAATGTTTCTGTAGTTTCTTCAATTTGTTCCTCTTCTGGCTTGCCTAACCTGGTGTCTTCAATTCCTTCAATAAGGAATGTTTCTACAGTTTCGTGAACCTTATCCACATCTTCAGGTTTCTTGAATTCAACAGTTATTGTTTCTTTGTCAGTTTCAATTTCTTCAACAGTGGGTTTCTCAATAACAATCTCTTCTTTAAATGTTGATGTGTCAACTAAAACCTCATCAATATCTTTTGGAGTTTCTTCTTCAACTGTAAATGTTTCTGTAGTTTCTTCAATTTGTTCCTCTTCTAGCTTGCCTAACCTGGTGTCTTCAATTCCTTCAATAAGGAATGTTTCTACAGTTTCGTGAACCTTATCCACATCTTCAGGTTTCTTGAATTCAACAGTTATTGTTTCTTTGTCAGTTTCAATTTCTTCAACAGTGGGTTTCTCAATAACAATCTCTTCTTTAAATGTTGATGTGTCAACTAAAACCTCATCAATATCTTTTGGAGTTTCTTCTTCAACTGTAAATGTTTCTGTAGTTTCTTCAATTTGTTCCTCTTCTGGCTTGCCTAACCTGGTGTCTTCAATTCCTTGAATAAGGAATGTTTCTATAGTTTCGTGAACCTTATCCACATCTTCAGGTTTCTTGAATTCAACAGTTATTATTTCTTTGTCAGTTTCAATTTCTTCAACAGTGGGTTTCTCAATAACAATCTCTTCTTTAAATGTTGATGTGTCAACTACAACCTCATCAACATCCTTTGGAGTTTCTTCTTCCACTGCAAATGTCTCTGTAATTTCTTCAATCAACTCTTCTTGTGGCTTCTCTAATTTGGTTTCTTTAATTCCTTCAATGTCAGCTTTTTCTAGAGTCTCTTGAACTTCATCAACCTTACCTGGCTGTTCAAACCCAACAACAATGACATCTCTTTCCTCCTCAATTATTTCTTCTCTGGGAGATTCTGTTTCTACCTCTTGAATTTCTGTGGTTGTTGGAAATTCAATGGTCTCAGTAACAGTCTCAACATCTTCAGGTTTTTTGACATCAGTTGTTATGGTTTCTTTGTGAGTTTCAGACTCTTCAAATGTAGGTTTTTCAAAATCAATCTCCACTTTCTGTGTGGAAACTTCAACATCTTCTAAAACCTCATCAACATCTTTTGGAGCTTCCTCCTCTATTGTAAATGTTTCTGTAGTTTCTTCAATTTGTTCCTCTTCTGGCTTGCCTAACCTGGTGTCTTCAATTCCTTCAATAAGGAATGTTTCTACAGTTTCTTCAACCTTGTCCACATCATCAGGTTTCTTGAATTCAACAGTTATTGTTTCTTTGTCAGTTTCAATTTCTTCAACGGTGGGTTTCTCAATAACAATCTCTTCTTTAAATGTTGATGTGTCAACTACAACCTCATCAATATCTTTTGGAGTTTCTTCTTCAACTGTAAATGTTTCTGTAGTTTCTTCAATTTGTTCCTCTTCTGGCTTGCCTAACCTGGTGTCTTCAATTCCTTCAATAAGGAATGTTTCTACAGTTTCTTCAACCTTGTCCACATCTTCAGGTTTCTTGAATTCAACAGTTATTGTTTCTTTGTCAGTTTCAATTTCTTCAACAGTGGGTTTCTCAATAACAATCTCTTCTTTAAATGTTGATGTGTCAACTACAACCTCATCAACAACCTTTGGAGTTTCTTCTTCCACTGCAAATGTCTCTGTAATTTCTTCAATCAACTCTTCTTGTGGCTTCTCTAATGTGGTTTCTTCAATTCCTTCAATGTCAGCTTTTTCTAGAGTCTCTTGAACTTCATCAATCTTACCTGGCTGTTCAAACCCAACAACAATGACATCTCTTTCCTCCTCAATTATTTCTTCTCTGGGAGATTCTGTTTCTACCTCTTGAATTTCTGTGGTTGGTGGAAATTCAATGGTCTCAGTAACAGTCTCAACATCTTCAGGTTTTTTGACATCAGTTGTTATGGTTTCTTTGTGAGTTTCAGACTCTTCAAATGTAGGTTTTTCAAAATCAATCTCCACTTTCTGTGTGGAAACTTCAACATCTTCTAAAACCTCATCAACATCTTTTGGAGCTTCCTCCTCTATTGTAAATGTTTCTGTAGTTTCTTCAATTTGTTCCTCTTCTGGCTTGCCTAACCTGGTGTCTTCAATTCCTTCAATAAGGAATGTTTCTACAGTTTCGTGAACCTTATCCACATCTTCAGGTTTCTTGAATTCAACAGTTATTGTTTCTTTGTCAGTTTCAATTTCTTCAACAGTGGGTTTCTCAATAACAATCTCTTCTTTAAATGTTGATGTGTCAACTAAAACCTCATCAATATCTTTTGGAGTTTCTTCTTCAACTGTAAATGTTTCTGTAGTTTCTTCAATTTGTTCCTCTTCTGGCTTGCCTAACCTGGTGTCTTCAATTCCTTCAATAAGGAATGTTTCTACAGTTTCTTCAACCTTGTCCACATCTTCAGGTTTCTTGAATTCAACAGTTATTGTTTCTTTGTCAGTTTCAATTTCTTCAACAGTGGGTTTCTCAATAACAATCTCTTCTTTAAATGTTGATGTGTCAACTACAACCTCATCAATATCTTTTGGACTTTCTTCTTCAACTGTAAATGTTTCTGTAGTTTCTTCAATTTGTTCCTCTTCTGGCTTGCCTAACCTGGTGTCTTCAATTCCTTCAATAAGGAATGTTTCTACAGTTTCGTGAACCTTATCCACATCTTCAGGTTTCTTGAATTCAACAGTTATTGTTTCTTTGTCAGTTTCAATTTCTTCAACTGTAGGTATCTTAATCTCCTTTTCATATGTTAGTGTATTTACATTTATAACATTCTGAATATCTTTAGTGGGCTTTTCTTGAATTTTATGTGTTGGAAGAATTTCCTGAGTCAACCCTTTGTCTATTTTGGTAGCCTGTACGTCTGTTATATCAACTTTATTTGTATCTTGCAGCTCTACAACTTCTTTTAAAGCAGCCGATATAATCTTCTGTGCTAGATCCTCCTGCATCACATCTAAGTCAACTACTGGATAAAATGACTCCTTAACATTCTCATCTTTTATATCTTTATATGCAGGCACAACAACAGACTGAATAGGCTGAACAATGGAATCAATTGAAAATGCTGATGTGTCTAAAAGTTCTGTAGCTAATTTTTCATCATCTGTGACAATATTAGAAACATCAAAAAGTGTTGTTGTTTCTGATGGCCTCTCCTGCTCATCTTCCAATGCAGATTCTGTCTCGACTGTTGTTTTGGTTTCAGGTTTGTCAAGACTAATATCTATCTCCTCCACCACAAGCTTCTCCTTCAAGAGAGGTATGAAAGATTAAGATATAGTATACTTGTTCAGTTGTTACAGTCAAGTAGTTTATAAGGTCACTGTAAAACATGTTAGCAGCCAGAGCAGACAACAAGCACTTTTAAGCTTGCATATTCCAAAAGGCATGCAGGATCCAATGCCAAAAACAAAACAGAAATAAAACAAGTGATGTACATAACATAATTGTCATGCAATAAAAATTAACATTTTAAACACAAAATTAACAAATGCCAGACAAACCTAAATTATAAAGTGTGTTATACTTGTGCAACTTTTGCATGCTGTAGACTGTGACAATATATGATGATGAAAGGCATTAGACTCGCTACACAACTAAATGTCTATTGTACTGACATCACTATCCTGTTGTATGTCTGTGAGTCATGAACAGTGTGCAGCAGACACGCCCAGTATTAAATCACTTCTACACATGCTGTAACTGCAGACTTCTCAGAATAAAGTGGAAATATAAAGTACCTGATATTGAAGTCATCACTAGAGCCAATATTTCAAGCATCTAACAATGCTGAAGATCCACCTGAGAAGGACAACATATGTGCATGCCTGCCAAACACATCACAAAACAGCTGATGTACTATGACTTTCTTAAAGCGCAAATGGCTTTTGGCAGAAGAAACACTTCAGGGACTCATCAAAAAGTGACTAAAGACCTTCAACAAAGACACCCTCTCCTAGGAATACACTCAGAATCATCCAAGGAGGCACATCAACACAAGCAAAGGTGCTTATATCACTGAGAAGTATCAAACTTAGAAATAGAATGGATTCAATATAAGAGTAAATATCTGTCCTGCTCTGTGACAAACAGAATGCATCTCAGACTGCCAAGGTATGTGGCTCAAACCCTGCCCCACTGGCAACTGTTGATCTGGACCTTTCAGAAAGCAATGAAACCTATCTAAACATATTTATATAACCTAGAAAAACACTAACCAAAAATTATGGGTTGATTGCCTTGAATAGGATACGCTACCAACCATTTAAATCTCTATATATAAAAATGGATAATTTTGGAGCTATGTGTTTTCAGTATTATCTATAGGCTCCTCAAAAACAGCACACAGACTGACAATATTTTGTTTCTTTATAGTTTGGATCAAATGCCAGCTGGTGGCATTCACAGAAAATCTTAAAAGTTTTCCTGTGCTTTAGCAAAGCTGACCAATGATATGATTGGTTAACCTTTTACCTCTGACCAGTGTACAAATGTCGAACAACTGTAAACAAATACAAAGACTTAGAAAATATTTTTGTTTTCATTTTGATAGAAGTTTACTGTGTTTTAACAAACTCAATATTCCTTCTCCTTGAATTTTGCTGATGCCGTGAGCATTTCTGCCTGAGTGAATCGCATAATCATACACAAAACATGCAATGATTAAATTTAGAGAAGCAACTGGTGAAACATGCTTCTTCATATCGACAAATAATAATGGTAATCAATGCCATGATAGAAATCAGTGCAAAGTAGTAACATTCTGTTGTAATACATAGCAGAGTAGGGCCTATGTGCTAGTAAATATGAAGATCCTTAATCTAATTGTGTTGCAAATAGACTGTGTTTTATAGATTCACAATAGCTGTGGATATATCACTGTTATATCCCTGCTTCTGCTGCCTATATGCACACCACATATTAAAACAAAAACACACATATACTTCAACCACATTACAAGATCACATCTGCTTCCATTTATAGGGTAAAAAAACTTGATGGCTCTTAAATTTTGGTAGCAAAATCATACTAATGTACATTTGTTAGTGTTAATGGCTGAATTATGCAACCAAAAATGATGTGCTGATTTGAAGCTACTGAATGAGACATTTATGCAGAGTAAATAGCATTTGGTTATAAATTAAGCATTCCTTACACTGATTCATAAATGTAGCAAAAGATATATGTGAACATATATTCCCATATACACAAGCACAATCACACAAATGTTTAGATTTTTTCTTTCATAAAATCATAATTAAACATACTGTCAGTGTAAGTAATGTAGAAAATACAATATTTTACAATAATTCATTATTTAAAAAAAATAATTGCATAAAATATAATTACCACTAATAAGGTAGGTTTCAGTATTGTCAGCAAAAATATGCTGGGTGACAAAAAATATTCATTTATTATTTATTTAAACAGTTGTCTTCACTACTAAATTCCTTAATTGACACTTATGCCTTCTTCACTTCTTGCACATTGCTGTAGATAATAGTCATTTTTGAATGTCAGCTGTCTGTATTTTTTTAAATGAAGTTTTTCACCATTATTTTAAATGGCTTTTAATTTCTTCAAAATATCCTTTTTGCCTTAACAGCAGCATTCCAAGCATAAAATGTGCTTTCAATATATCATTCTTAGCTGAGTCCCATATCCCTATCAGGACAGATTCTGCTAACTATTGGAATAGACTATCTAGACATGTATTCTGCTATACTCTATTACAACTATGCAGCCTATATTTCAGTCATATGTATGGCTTTAGTAATAGTTATAATCCTTCTACAAAATAATTGATATGGTTTCAAGTGATCTTTCAATAAATTAAAACCAAAAAAACCAATTGGAGTTGTGCTACATTTATTTTTACTTAAATAAACTCGTTTTTGCATTGATTCTGATCCTAACCTGCCTTATCTGTTGAAGATTGAATATGGCCGGTCATTGCCACAAATAATGACACAATGCATCTCGGTTCTCTGAACTACATCCTGCTAAAAATCTAGTAAGACCATAATCTTATTACAAGAGAGATCCAGCAGAAGTTTGAGATATAATGATCAAACTATAGAATTTACTTGAAAACCTATCATTTGAGTGTGGCATGCCTGTAGTACTTTTACATTTAAAAAAAAACTCTCATGACAACAGTCACTGAGGCAATAATCATTTAAAACTAAATCATATGCATGTGTCACAATAAACACACAGGCTCCCAAATGTACACATACACGCAAACAAATAAAATACTACACGATGTCCATAACAAACACACATTTCCTATAATACACTATTTCAGGGAGTAGTACAACTTCTTCAACTACACCAACCCAAAAAATATTAACTCCTTATATCTGGCATGCCACTAAAACAGTCAGTTACCCCCCTTTGCCTGTAAGTCACCAAAAATCTCAATTTTTATAGTTACTTCTAAATACATTTAAGTGAGGTAAGAAAATCCTTACAGAGATAAAGAGTTTGAAGGAAATGTATACAATGAGCATTTGTTGTCTGTATGCAACAATTATAAGGCTCAAAAGGCAAATAGCATCGACATGATTGTACTTAATAACAATTAGGGGGCCATGTAGTGCAGTGGTTAGTGCACTGGTTTCACATATGAGTGTTCCTGGGTTCATTTCCCACTTGAGACGGAAATGTTTATCAGGTATCAGATTAATTCAGGAATGATTTGGAGGGTGAATAGATGGCTACCATCCTCATATAGCAGAGCCACTGAAATATAAGATTGCTCATATTTCATACCCCTACGGTATTAATACATATTATGTGAGATCGCTAACTTCTCACCCCCTCCCAATCTACGGCACATTAATAAATGCTATATGAGATCATTAACATCTCACATCCTTATGACATTAATAAATGCTATGTGAGATCATTAACATCTTTCATCCTTATGACATTAATAAATGCTATGTGAGATCATTAACATCTTTCATCCTTATGATATTAATAAATGCTATGTGAGATCATTAACATCTTTCATCCTTATGACATTAATAAATGCTATGTGAGATCATTAACATCTTTCATCTTTATGACATTAATAAATGCTATGTGAGATCATTAACATCTGTCATCCGTATGACATTAATAAATGATATATGAGATCATTAACATCTTTCATCCTTATGACATTAATAAATGCTATGTGAGATCATTAACATCTCTCATCCTTATGACATTAATAAATGCTATAAGTTAACGTTACTTTACTTGGGTTCCCCCCCCCCCCATTTATTCCCTCTCAATTAAACGTTAAACGCCTGCCAAGAGTACCACTCATGGTATTTAACTTCACTGCTTCAAGAAATAATCCCCAATGATCTCAGAAAAATGCACTTGTAAACAATGCAACTAAATCAATATGATATTGTCATAACTTATAACAATAATACATAGGCAGCTATACCACACAAACAGTTCACACTAGTTATATGTGTCTCTTTATGATCTCTATTGAGATTAAAAAGACTTTCAAAGCCAACCAGAAATCACATTGAATTTAAAGAACAACGAGAAGCTTAGTTTGAGCAATTACTTCATAAGCTGTGTTGTCAGATTGGTAATCCAGAAATTAAACCTTCACAAAATCTGCAGCAAGCACTTAAATGTGATAACCAAACGTCATGTATGCAAATAATTCAGCCAAAGCTTTTTTTGTAATGTGAACAAACCATTCATTTATTATGTTGCTTGTTATGCAGAGCAATATGTCAAGTCATAAAAATACAAGTAAACATACATATATAAATAATATTAAGAAAGATATAATCTAAATATTATTAAGAAACAATTAAAAGTCTACATAAATCAACCTAACACATTGCTGACCCAATTTGACGATTGCAGAATTTACAGATATGTCTTTCTGGTTGGTTGCAGCTAACCATCTATGCGAAGATAACGCGTGATCAGGATGACCTGTGATGAACTTTGACAATTGTTGAATGTGTTATATTTGAGTAAATGTGCAGCTTTAGCAATATTATGACTAAAAATATATCCCCCGGGTTACTGTATCATTCCAATATGGCTGTGCCCATGGAATACAGTGTTTTAGTGTGGCTTGCTCATGAATGCTCCAGTAAATCAGAACTTTGTGCAAGCGAGTTTGTTCAATACATTGCAACTAATGTATAACAATGACCAGCATTACAAGAAATATGAATCTGGTTCTTAGAACAAATCTGGGGTTTTATAATTCCTTGAGACAACATGAACATTAAATTTCAACATACATTGAAAATTTTCAAGAGCTATGTTGTGATTTTGTTTTGAAAATAGCACTGCCATTTGTTTCTTAAAATTAGAAATGTCTCTTTATAATGAGATATAAGGATGCTCTGGATTTATGGTCAGCAAAGTGTTCAACATTTCTAGTATAACAGGAAATAGCTAGTCACAATAAAACATATGTTTATTTTTTTTCTATAAACAACATTGAAAAGAACATTAAAAAAACCAGTTCACCATCATTATCACGAACTACATAGAAGAGAATGTATATTACAATGCTATATTGATACATTTCCGAAATTAAGGGTACAAAAGAAGAACTTACCTCATGCTGTTCTTGTACTGTGGTGGTAGTAGATGTGTACTCTGTTGTCACTTTAGACTGCTTCAATAGTTTCACTTCTTCTCTTGCCTGAAAAGCATATACAAATATAAATATGATTTCTGACCATGGAAAAACATATCAGGATTGGACACCATATATTTAATAATTTGAATGCAGAAAACAAGGCTTCTAGAAGTAACTTCACAGATGCCAAGCAAGATTCATAGATACTTGGTCTATTTCAAGAAGTGGCAAAGGATAGACATATGTATACTGATAGTTACATTAGCTAGCTAGTCTCTCTTAACAGTTACATTAGCTAGCTAGTCTCTCTTAAGTGTGTCAGACTTGTGCATACCTGTTAATTTCCTGAAGAATAGTATTGTTTCAGTCCTAATAACCCAAAATATATATTTTCAATTCCAAATTATATTAAAATCTGTATGGCAAATACTTTACTACAAGTCATAGGTTCCTAAAGTGGTCAATATAGACCCCAAAAGGTTGATTTCGACTTGCAGGGGGTCCATGTCCACGAGTATATAAATTGGGGGGAGGGAGGGTGCATAATATGTACTCTTTTTAATCAAGGTACGAAAACAAATTGTACATGTTCTTCTTTTATTTACAATTGTCCAATCTACACAACAAACAAGACCGAAGTGAGCAGCACTATGTCAGCTTTTAAAAACATACTTGAAGTTAATATGTTTAGGAAATTTCAATATTAACTCTTATTACCCGGTATACAGCACATAAAGAGAAAGGCCTCTTCCTAAATATCAAGAAAACAGAAGTAATGGTTATTTCAAAGAAACAAAATAACACACCCTGCAAGATCACAGTGAATGATATTGTATTAAAAAAGGCCCACCATTTCAAATATCTAGGTACAATGATTACAGCAGATGGAAGAAGTTCAACAGAAATAAGATGCAGAATAGGACAGGCAAAAACAGCATTCAGAAAAATGAAAAATATACTGTGTAATATGACCTTGTCATTAGAGGTGAGAAAGAGAGTTCTGCAGTGCTATATAACCCCTATACTAACATATGGGTGCGAGCCTTGGACAATAAACAAACTGGAAAGTGGGAGATTGGAGGCAACAGAGACGTAGTTCTACAGAAGAATGCTGAGAATACAATGGACAGCCAGAAAAACTAATGTAGAGGTGTTGAAAGAGTCAAATGTGAAACAGACCTTAATCAACAATATAAGAAAATGGCAATCTTTTTTTTTTGGCCACTTCATGAGACAGGCAGGTTTAGAGAACATAGTCACAACAGGCAAAATTAAAGGCAACAGAGACAGAGGTTGACAACGTGAGAAAATATTAGACAGTTTGACAACCTGGCATGGGAGGGAAACAACAATGACTTTGAAACATAATACTGTGGACAGAGAGCTGTGGAGAGCCATGACCGCCTACGCCAGCTGGCATGGCACTTGATGATGATGATACAGCCCATGGTAGTTTGGTCTCTTATAGTTAAGTCTACATATGCTAAAATGTGAAAAGTGCGCGATCTTGCTCCGGGAATATGGAAAATGTGTAGAAAATAATAACAATCTGATCATTGTTATTTCATGTGCATGACATATACCACAAGATATATAACAAGATGCAGTTCACTTTCTAAAACTATTTTGTTGGGAACAGTCAAGAGTAGAAAGAGAAGAGGCGGACAAAGAAAACCCTGGATTGGCAATATCAAGGAATAGTCTGTGCATGATTTTTCAAAATGGCTGAAAACAAACATGTTTGGAAGGGTTTTTGTGCTTATGTCTCCAATGTAGCACCCTTATAACCATGACAGCTTATGGGTCTTATTAAACATTTCAAAATTGTTACCCACTGAAGATGGATGTATCGGGCCTATGACACAAATAAAACGGTGACACAACACACTTCCAATCTCTGGACTACATTCTACTGGAAATCTAGTGGAACCATTGTCATACTGCAAGAGAGATCCAGCAGGAGTTTCAGAATTAACACTGAAGAAGAAACCCAATTGTTACACCTTTGAGTCATGTGAGGAATATGCTGCTAGTTCTATATTTTTTCTAGGGAGCAAAAGCAAATATTGTGTCTGGCACTAGAATACTGTAAAAAAAAAATATATGATATTAACATATTTGTAGGCAAATCAAATGCAATAATATTTCATGTAAGCAGTTTCTTTTGTAAGGAATAGTTGAGGAGAAAGGAGAAGATGAAGAAACATAAATTCTTGGATTCACAAAATCAAGAAATGGTGTGAGCATAAAATCTCATCTGAATGGCTGGCAATGAGGTGTTTGGAGAGGTTTTTGTGCAGATGTTTCCCCAATATGACCCTGACAGGCTATGAATCTTATTATTATTAATGTAATCAGTACCTAACATAGTACTGACAGTATAACTAGTTATCTTTCAGGACTTTGAATGAAATACATTACCTTATATCCTCGGAATGCAGATTGGATCTTTATAGCGGCTTCGGATTGGATAATAGGCAGCTCTTCATGGTCCGAGGTCAGCTCTGGAAATAAATAGGGATACACAACATCAATTTGTTTTTAATTATTATTATGTCCAATTCTTCCTTCTTAAAAAATCAAATAGATCATTTTCTTGTCATTGAAGATCAGATTCCTGTCTTAAAAGACACCCAAATAGTTCATTGTTCTGGTTCTTTCAAGAGTGTCTCCACACAAAGTAACACTTGGTAGAATCAGAAATACTGAAAGGCAGAATACAGTAAAATATGCTTACATGCTCAAACCTTGACTATCTACTGTACTATAAGACCTGTGTACAGAAATTGTAAACATTTTCTCAAAGGCTGATTTTGATTATTTCCATGAGTTTAGTTGGTCGGCTTTGGCTATTTTCAGCATGCGGCGCCAAGTATGTGTATATATATATATATATATATATATATATATATATATAATATATATATATATATATATATATATATATATATATATATATATATATATATATATATATATATATATATATATATATAGTGATCAATGACAATAAATCAAAAACGTAATGAAAAAAGTTCTAATTATTTCTGTACAGAGGTCTTCTACACCTAATGGTCTTGCACAAAAATTACACTTCTGGAAATTCACCCACGGGCAGTTTTCAGTTTAAAAAAAAAAACCTGTGTTGGAGGGAATGGGCAGCTACTGAAATCAATAGTGAAAGGTGTCTTCTCTGTGTCATAATTTATACCTGTAGGTTAATTTCAAAATCCTCTCTCACGTTTATTACCATGTACTCTCTAAAAGGTAAACATACAGTAACAAAGTTCAAATTCTTCTGTATCCTTTACAAACAAAGACATCTGACGGTTCTCATTTGTCTCACCATTCTTTCATCATATCGTTTCTCACTTAGACTTTACTGTCTGCTGTAATTTTGTCTGAACCATGTGGCAAGATAATTAGGTAGTAATTACTATTCACTAGCGCAGTTCCACATTGAAATGCCTGGACAATGAACACAATTCATCCTGGAAAGTACGGTCTGTTCTTTCAAAGTCACAGCACATGATAAGCCATCTATAGACATGGTTAGAGAAAGTCACGCTGTATTATATCTGATATAGGCTATTTTTTCCAGAATATAGTGGCCCTATTCATTCCTTGATTCATTCAATCAGGTAATGTGAGTGGGGCAAATGAAAGGAATGCCCTTGCATCTTATGGTTGCTAGAGTTTGTGTTAATTACCAATTCATTTTTATAATAATGGGATTCCACAGTATTATTACCAGCATTGTTATGTTATTTCTACATTAGTCTATAAAGGAATTTTAAACATTGGACACTTTCAGGATGCCAAAATCACCTCCTCAGTTTATTATTTGATGGGTTTATATTCAGATATCTACAGTACTCAGTATTCTAAAAAATTATTTTTTAGGTATTACCATAAGCTACCAGGAAACCTTTTGAGATTAAAATATGTACACAAGTTCCAGTCATTTCTCAAAAATTTACAAAAAACACTGAAAAAATACTTTACAAAGATGATACATATTTTTTTTAAATTTATAATCACTGAATAAATACTTTACAAAGATGATAAATATTTTTTTGTAATTTATAATCACTGAATAGAAGAATCACAAATCAATGAATTTAAATATCTATTAGATTCTTTAATTTGATCATATTGAAACTGTCTCTTTAATTTTTTTCTTGAAAACTGTAGAATACATTATATAAACCCTGCCTGAAAATATACCTAGAGTATCATAAAGAACTTGAACATGTCATAAATTCCTTCTAAGAACAGAGTGAAAAACAAAATATATTTCTGAACGGAAGTTTTATTGTAAATATTGAAATGTTCTCAATCAATAACAAAAAACTAGAGCAAGTTATCAGTTTTGGAACTTTAATTCTCTTAGTAAAGGAATTTAAGTATCTAGATAGCATTTTCTCGGAAGACGGAAGACTAGAAAGAGAAATTGAAACAAGATGTCAGAAAGCAAGCACAGTTCTATATCAAATACCACCACTGCTAAAACACCAGAACATCAGCATGATCTCCAAAAGAACGTTAGTAAACACAGTGTTCATGCAGACTCTGTGTTACCAATGCCAGACCTAGACCCTGACAGAGAAACTAGACCAAAACTCATTGTATGTGAAATGAAGTGCCTGTGAACAGCAGTGGGGGTAACAAAAAGAGATATAATAAACAATTCCACTATAAGAAGTCTGGTGAAAATAATATCGTGCAAAGAATACACAGACACACAAAAAAGATCAAATGGTTCAGCTACCTAATCAGAATCGAACCAGATCCCATTCGATTGATAGGCCTCAATAAAAGATTATGTGAAAAGAGAAACAGGGGAAGCCCCAGACAAAGATGGATAGATGACATCAGAGAAATACTAGAACACCAAGCTGCATTATTGCTGCAGCATCACAGTTAGCTAAAGAAAGAACACTTCAGACCCCCATGACACCTAGAGGCACACATGGATATGGCAAGACAAGAATTCTCTTACAAGCAGCAATAGGCATTGCTATGAAGAAGTCATACAGAGGTTGGTAATTGCATCAAATAAACTGATAGATATAAAAGTCATAGGAAGTTGGCCACTGCATCAAAGAAGCTGATACAAATGAAAAATATATGGCAGGGCTGCAACAAAGTAAAAAAACTAACTTTCATTAGAGTCTGCATATTCCCAGTTGCATTATATAAATGTGAATCTTGGATAATCACCGACTCCTTGGGCATGTGCTGAGAAGAACATAGCTTAAACACTTAATAGCCACTGGAAAGATCAAGGGGAGAAGAGGCTGGACGACAAAGAGAAAAGTTGCTAGATGGACTAGTATTAAGGCACAGTAGAAGTTCACCAACTGAGCTTATTGACAACACAAGAGACAGAGAGTCATAGAGAAACATGATCGCCTACACCATTTGACATAGCACTTGATTGATTGAGTATAACAAAGAAGAAAGAACATTGGCTAAAGGTCGGCAGGAGTTTTGAAAGGTTGTGTTAACTAATCTTGTCTAGGATATGCTATTTGATAATGATGTGCATTATGAGAGCCTCATAATCTGAAAAAGGTTACATAAATGATGTAAGGGTTACAATGCCAAAAATGGCTAAAAAGGTTACATTGCAAGGGAAAGCCTTACACTCTAACAGGTATAGGAAAAAAAAAACCCACATAATTTGCTGGAACTTACCATCTACTATGAGAGTTGCAGAACACAGCACCTCTGCCACATCATTAAATGCCTTGACAGTGTAGACACCAGAGTCTTCAGAAAAAGCTTCTGAGATAAGCAGAGTAAATTCACCATTTTCTCCAGGCAAGACTTGATACACAGAGTCACTCTGGAGTGGCTGTTGGTCATGGTACCATGTGACATCTGGAGAAGGTTTACCTTTGACCTTACATTCAAACTTGGCTGAGTTGCCTTCTTTAACACTGATGTCTTTAATAGGCTTGACAAACTCTGGTCCTTCTTTTGTCTCCACTGGCTTTTCCTCCAACTATAACAAAATAGACAATTTTTATTCATGTTTTGTGTTATGAAATACATGCCTTGAACTCATGCTCACACCTATTTTATAACCTTCTCTGCTGTGTCAAGCCATAACTGCCCATTTTTAGTCTGTTTCCTTTGACACTACCAATATCAAAACTGTAGTGCATTATTCTCTAATAAGCAGGTACAAATAAATGCAGCATATCTCTACTCTTTACATCCTAGTAGTATTGTCTAAACAAAGTGAAAACAAAGGTCTCAGTCTAAACAAGAAGAAAACAGGAGTAATGGTTGTTTCAAAGTAATACACGCCGTCAAAATGCAGTATTTTACCATCAATGATGCAAAATTAAACCAAGCGGATAAAAGTCAAGTATATTGGCATCATTTTAACATCAGATGGCAGGTGCTCCAATGAGACCAAGAACAGGATAGAACAGGCCAAATCAACATTTCGAAAAATGAGACACATTCTATGCAATTGAGTAATATCAATGCATACACGAGTTTGAGTACTAGGATGTTATATTGAGTTAGACCGTCTTTATGGAAGTGAAGCATGGACAGTAAATAAAAGTGCCCAAGATAAGCTGGAGGCAACTGAAATGTGGTTTTTAAGAAGAAGAATGATGAATATTCCATGGCCAACCAAGAAAACTAATGTAGATATTCTCATTGATGATGGAGTAAAACGACAAATTATAGAGAAAATTAGAAACAATCAAGATTTCTAGGGCATGTGATGAGAAAAGTAAAACTTGAACATTTAGTAACCACTGGAAAGATCATGGGGAGAAGAGACAGAAGAAGACAGAGCAATTTCTGGATGGGTTGTCATTGTGGCACAAAAAGAAGCCACCAACTAAACTTATCAACAACACAAGAGACAGAGAGCTGTGGATAAGCATGATTGCCTATGCCACTTGATATGACACTTGATTGATTGAGTATAGTCTAGTGAGAAGCATATCACAATTTTTTAAAGATCTCTGAAGCATCCTAGAATGATATGCACTTCTTCATGTTGGTTCTTATTTAGTCTGTCAATATGCATTAGATTAAGGGATTTAATGGCCAGGGCATACTTTACTACTGGCAGTCAAGGCCTGTGATACAGCAGTACAAGCAACCATTGTTCATAAAAAGCAGCATTCATCACTCTCAACCCCTTTCAAGCTATTAGTATTTGTGTAATTTATATGTTCACTGAAGCAAGTGTCTGCTAAATTCAACCATATAACAGGTTCAAAACCCCTTCACTCAATTTCCCAGTCTTCCCACAAGAATCATTTTATCAATGTTTCATAGATTTGAGTCCAATATATTTTTATTGTGAAGCAAATTCTCTAAGAACTTATGTTACAGATTTATACATGAAAATTTTATTATCTAATTTGGACAAAATGAAAATATTGAACTCATTTCAGAGATTTTGTGAGATATTTGCCAATGGATACGGTTACATGAAAAACTAAATACAAATTTCCATAAACGTGATACAGGATAAATATGAAATATTGCACACAAAGTTTCTTGTTTGGTATGTGTGGCCCTTATTTGATTATTTCCCTTGGCAATGTTCATGTTTATCCTTGTCAGTTTAAATTTATCCTTTATTAATTTTAATATACATTTTTTAGGGTTAGGAGAGATGTGTTTTACATAACAAAGGAAAAAAATCAAATGGGGGGGGGGGGGTGGCACACATTCCACCAAACAAGAATCCAAACAATTATTTTTCCTCTGACCAGGATACAGGAAATATTGGTACTTCAATGCAATCAGCAGACATTGACATGAGTTATTCTATAGAAAAACACCCATACTGAAATGATATACTTACAGATTTTTGCAACACTGGCCTGAAATCCACTTGTTCAGCCTTTGGTGCTTCTTCTGTCACTGTGGTTTCAGCATCAACATCAGTAGCAAATTTTCTAGTATCAGAAATATGTTACAATTAAAATCTTCCATCATTCTTTCTGACAAAAGACAATCAGCTTGCACGCTCTATAAATATTATTACTGTGTGCTAGTTAGTCAGCATGCTTGGTTTGAATGAGATATGGTTCACTTTTTAAATCTATTTTGCAAGGAGACAATTGAGGGTGGAAGGGAAAGTGGTAGTTAAAGCAATTTTGGATTGACAACATCAACAAAATAGTCCAGACATGCTTTTTCCATATTCATTCAAAGAAGCTGAGGACAGAGGTGTCCGCAAGACTTTTTGTGCTGTTCACTCCAATGATGCATCACTATGAATCAGACATATTTTGGGTCATGTTATTATTACTGTAGTCATCATTATTGTACATAGGGTAAATTCATAAGTGATCCAATCTCTCCTTCAGTTTCTTAGCAATGACATGATGACTGAAAGTTCTCCTTGGTTTACATTCTTCTAATTCCACATTGATGTACTACTCACACCTGAAACTTGTAGATACTAGCTTGATCACTTAGCCATCTTTTTGGGAGTGACTGAACCTGACATATTTATTAACCAAATCATCACAATTCCTTCCCATTATAAAATGTAATAATTTGGTTTGCTTTGGTAGACATGACTGAACTTGACATAATTATTACCCAGCTGCAGGTTTAATTACCTGCTTGGTGGCGAATCAGTGAAAGGGAAACCATTGGACAAACATTATTAGGATTTACTTGAAAGTTGTACAAACGAAAATCCTTATAGCAATTGTTCAATCTTTCTACTGAATTAATCAGTTCTAGTACAGTATATCAAACAGAAGTCTGTGGAATACTATAAATTATACAGGTAATATCTTGATTTATTTTTTTAGTTGTCAATTTAGTAGTGGCATTACTTTCAACTACTTCTTAGTGTTAATTAATTATTTTACTAAATAAATTTGAAAAACAAAATATTAACACACCATTAACAATAGCAGAACTTGCATTGATTGATAAAAATGGTTTTCCTTGTCATAATATAATTTGAATTATACATTGACCATATTTAAATCATAAGCAAATGAATTTTTTGTATCATGCACTAACTTATTCAGTGAGATGATAGTTTATCAATTTATACCGTGGTTAGAAATTATACTGCAATGGAATATTCATTATAGAAATTTGTAAAATATTCTGCAATCAATGCTTTAAGTTTTAAAATAAGAGTTATACAGAGTTTTAAAAGACATTTTGATGAATGCACAATGAGAAAATGTATGTGAATTGATATAAATAACATTATAAAACACTGTATGCCTACTAATTTATTTAAGTCAGTTCATGTGTCTGTCTGAATTTCTGATCTCCCTTGACTTGACTCCTGACCTGTGCATGGTCATAAAATTATCTTGTATGTCAAACTGGCAACAACTCCCTTACCCTCCCATTTATTGTTTCCCTGACACCTGAATTTCATCTCTTGTTAAAACTAAGAGTGCAAGTTCCACCATGTACCTAATACCTGGCAGAACTCATCAATCTGTCTAAATGCAGACAAGGGATATTGGTTTTCTCATGTGTCACAGTGGGACATGAGTGATGAGGATGATCAAAGTGAGATTTCTATAAGTCTTCATGACATTCTTATCCATATATTGTCATTTCTACTCATGCCATTAAGTGTCTTGGGGGAAAGTTGGAGTCGTATGTCTTTGGCCAATCTGGTTTCATTGGCCATGGGCAGCATGTGTCTCATTAAGGTTTCTTTGATTATCTCCACCCATGTAGTTCTTGGTTTTTCTCATGCCTTGTAGCCCGATCTTCTGCTGTTGCATGCACAAAGGGCTGGTTGCATTAGTTCCATTCTCATGATGTGACCTAACCACTTGGTTTGTTGTCTTTTGATGTAGTATTGGCTTGGGATAATCTTTATTTATTTTCTGATATCTTCATTTCTCTGACAGTCTCTTCTATTAATATTTATAACCGTCCTCACAAACTTCATGACATTACCAACAATAATAATCATTATTCTGTTTTGTAACCAAATATATCATTCCTTAGGAGAGGGAAAAGAAAATCCTGGATTGATAACATCAAGAATTTGTCTTGGGAAGATTTTTCTAAACTCCTCCAAATGGCTGAGTTGTTTGGAGAGCTTTTTGTGCTGATGTATCCAGTGTGGAACCTCTACGATACTAATGGGTTATGGGTCTTATAATTATTATTATTATTATTATCATTGTTGTTATATCATTCATGCACTCACAACCATTCACAGCACTGCTCCTGGAGCTAATATTCATCATCAGGTGGCATCTTGGAATTTATGATTTGCTGTACCAGATGCCTAAACTTTCTGTCTATTGCCCTGATGGTGCACCCGTGTCCATTTCATGATATTTTCCTCCTATTTTTATCTCTGCCTATCCCTATCTTTGCACCCCTAAACTTTACCTTCAAGTAAGGTCTTTGACAAGATATCATCTTTTAATGACCAAAATATTGTGTTCGATTTTGCTTTTAATAATCCTGGTTTTTTTTCATTTAAAATGCTGTCAGAACCTCTTAGTTTTTCTCCCTCCATGAAATTCTTTCCATTATTCTATATATCTTTTTTTTCAAATATTTTCTAGTTCTTTCCTTAACATGGGATTGGTCTCATTGATCTAGAATATACAAGTGTGTCTTTCATTGGTCATGAGCCAACATTATTGTACTCAGAGCAAACCTGTAGGTGCTCAGTCCCCCCCCCACTCAGCAAATATAAAAGTGTAAATATATGATTATTCTAATCATAATCATACCACTCCAAATTCTCCAAACTATATATAACTGTTAAGTGTTATCTATCATAGTGTCCAGATCTAAAAGACACTTGCTAAGTAACTTTAAAGTGTCCTCCTTATCCATTCTCAATTCATGGACCACAGGCACATTTGAAACAAACATATTTGCTCTCAAACATATTTGCTCTCTTATTACTGTTAACTCCTTTATGTCTGTCTTTCATATTGCAATATCTAATGTCTGTCAAATTATCTACTATTAAATCTACACAATATCAACTTTCCTATATCACAAAGGTGTTTGTATATTATCATATAACAGTCATGTCAATAATGTGCACTCACTTTGCTTTGACTTTTGTAGACTTTAGCAAATGGCGAAAATCTAACTGCTCAGTTTTGTAATGAACACCAACCTTTGTCTTCCTGCCATACCATGCACATGCCACAAAAACATAAGAATACAAGTTAGTCATGAATCACATCCATGCTCAGTATAGAAAAAGGCCATTTCAAATAAGGTGTGAAAATGGCAAGTTTATCATATTTTATACCGGACATCCAAAAACCACCTTAATGGAAATTGTCAGAATCTTGACCACCTCTAAAGACTCCTCATTTACAAATCAATGATCAAAGTATTAAAGATTATAGAAAAAGTATAGTAGAATGTTTCAACATGCATACATTTCATCTCAATCTTAGGCTATCATAGTAAGAGGAATGTTAAACATGCATGATCTCTCACACACACACACACAGATAATGAGAGATAGAAATTACTCGCTGTGTAAAATGTTCAACTGTGAATGAAACAAAGAAGAAAACAAAAAAGATATAGAAAAAGAGAGAGTTATTTAATCAAAATACAGATGAAATCAAGTTCAGTTGCAGTGAGGATAGTCTAAGTCTCACAAACTAAACATGCAAATTAGGTCAGGATTAGAAACACACAAAAGCTGTGATGTCCATTATGTATTTGTACCATATAAGTAGTCCAAAACATGTAACAACAGATGAAAAGCAATGTCTCTGTACCTGATACATTACAATTATTATTTGTAATAGTGCTAACTTTATCCTGGCTGCTTGCTTTTCTTTACTGCATGATGAAGTCACTTTTATTCATTATTCAAAAATTCATTAATTGATTTTCCTTTTGTGCTGAAGTTAGCGCAATAGCTCAGATCTCTCCAATTCTGTCTATTCTATGCAGTTCTTGAATAGTATGAATATTGGTTGTTTTACTTTCTCTAAGTATTGTTCTCCTGAGTGTTTATTTTGGTCTACCCCTTGCTCTTTTGCCTGTAGGTATCTATTCAAGAGATTGGCTGTGTATTCTGTTGGTGTCTGCGCGTAGGACATGCCCGATGTAGGACCAACAGCGTTTTCTGATAACATCTGTGATTCTTCTTCTTCTTCTTCTTCATCGTTCATTCTCAAACTCCCACTGGATATCTTGTGTAGCAGGACCATGGTCCTATTAGATTTCCAGAAGGACGTAGTCCAGAAAATGGAAATGTGTCGTGTCTCCGTTTTCTTTGCGCCAATGGCCCAACACATCTGTCTTCTGCGGTATCTGTGATTCAAAAATAGTTGATTCATATATTTTTAGTGTAGTCTCACTTTTATTCATGATCCAAAAATTGTTGATTCATATGTGTTCAGTGAAGTCTCGTTTTTATTCATGATTCTTCTTTTTCTTCTTGAACATTCATTCTTAAACTCCTACTGGATTTCACTTATAGAAGGACAATGATCCTACTAGGTTTCCAACAGGATATAGTCCAGAGAATGGAAATGCTTTATGCCACTGTTTTATTTGTGCCAATGGTCTGACAAATCCGACTTCAGCATATATTGATGATTCAAAAATAGTTGATTTATATATGTTAAATGAAGTCTCACTTTTATTCATGATTCAAAAATAGGTGATCCATAAACGTTCAATGAAGTCTCATCCAATACTTAACTTTAGTTTTAGAATTGTTTCATTCATATGACATATTCATTCCGGAACACAGTCTTCTTTATGGATATTTTGAACTCATGATTCTAGGCAAGTTGACATGCAGCAATTAAAGGTATGCTTAAACAATCTGAGATGTCTCTTATTGAATTGTCATCTTAGGTAACCCTTGCATCTGATACTTGGTCCATAGTATAACACCTTCCATTATTAATTTTTCTATGCTGTTATGTCTCTTTACATGGCCAAAATAAACAAAAATCACCTTTTTTATTATAATATCACTTAGAAGCCAACCAACTTTGGGTTTTAATGTTATTATCACTTCTTGATTTATATCTTTTGCTGCCAGTGGTATTCTTAAAATCCTTCTGTAGCATCTCATTTCAAAGGCAATTCTCTTTGCCACTGATTTATAAAGCACCCATGCTTCACAGCCATAAATTGCTTCTGGAAATATGCTTGCTCTAATCAGATGTAATTTGGCTGCCTTGCCAAATATTTTTCATTTTAAAGTCACTATTGAAATTCCTCCCTTGATTCCTTCTGTACAATTCCCAGAACTGTTTATGTTTGCACCAAAATATTCAAAACATGATATCTTTCAATTCATGTTTAATAATTATGACTTTTGGTTGAAGTTTATTTCATCTGATTTTTGTTTTCTTTCTATTGAAGTACAAGTTCTGGGCTTCTCTTTTTGTTGATAGAATCAGTATAATTGTTCCAAAATACCTCCTATTAGATTGAGCTTTCCTCCCCACAGAAACATAAATGTCATTTGTGTGGCTGCATGTATGTGTGCAAGGCATTATGTAACAGTTGATATTGTATTGATAAATCCTATTTTGTCAATACATAAGGGAACACGAGGAAAACGTGCGCTGAAGGGTCTTGTAATATAAAAAGATGATTTAGAGTGGTGTGCAAAAGATAATTTTTTAAGAGAATAAATTATAGTAAGCTATAATCAATTTTCCGAAGTACTTTCATCGGGAAGGATGTACAAAACCAGATGTTAACTATAGTTAGTAGGAATTGTAGTAGGAAGGGCTAAGTCTGACTTTATGGTATACAAGTTGTTTGAAATTGTCTACAAGAGTTCCAAAGTTCTGTTTCATAATTGTATTTATTAGTATCAGAAAGTAATTAGAATCATCATCATCATCAGAAGGTAGGAAAGAACTTTATATTGTATAAACTGTGAATCTCGTTGTGAGAACTATTAATTCGTAACTATGTCATCCAGTGTATTTTCTATGTGAGTGAATTCAACCATAACTGTAAGATTGTAATGTAAAGAGAGTTGCGTTTTTATGTAGAATTGTATATTGTGTTTAACTGAATTGATCACATCAACCAAGAACTTGAATATTTGAGTAAACAAAGCCTTTTGGAAATTATCATAGATATAAATTTAGAGTTGGACCTATGCCTGACTTGACAGGTGAATTAACTATTAATGTGGTTTCTGAGTGTAGTAGAGGGGACAAACTGCTAGAAGAATAATCTATGTGATGTTTCTCAGAACCAATTTGAGAAGAAGCTACAAGCTTCAGTCAATGGAAGATTTTAAGGAGGCCAAATTAGTGGCATTTATATTTGTTTATAGAGAGTAGTCCAATGACATTGAAGAATCTTCAAGGTAGGATGTGAGGATAAAGTGATTGACCAATAGAAATTCAGTAAAATTTTTATAAACTTTTAGAAAACTCAAAAGCATGAACATTTATCATTGATTGACATTATTTGAATTTACAAGTTGTTAAGAAAGCCTGTTAGGTCTATAAATAGTTCTCAAAGTTGAGAAGGAATGAACTTGGAATCAATTATGGGATCATCCAAACTGTTTCGGATTTCAATAATTGAAAAACAGTTTCAAATCATGAATTAATTATGGGGTCGTACAAACTGTTTTTCAATTATTGAAAAGCGAAACAGTATTGTCTTTCACTTTGGATGACATCTACAGAATCCAATAAGAGTCAGGGTGCAAGGTTAAAAGAACCCACTGACTGATAGAAATATAAATTAGACAATGAATTTAGTTATGGTCTTAAATATGGATTGACATCTTGATAATCTAAAATGGAGTTGGGGTGTGTGGTTAGATAAATCCATTGACTTGGGTGCTGAAGATACTTGGAAGGAAATCATTTGAAACAAAGGATAATAAATTATGGCAGTAGTCAAGCAGCCAATGAGATTGAATCCTTAAGACAAGACATCTTGTGGTGACCAACCATAGTTGAATAACAAGGTATGCCTTGAAGGATCTATTAAACTCATCTATTAAAAAAGTCAACCCATCTACATTGTAAAATATTGAAACATACATATCTTTTATGTTGGGGTTCATGTATGTGTATGTGAGTGGGTGTATATAGAAAAGAAAAATACAGTAATTAGGTAGTCATCAGTATTGTCAGAACCTGAAAATGGTAATATTCTGTTCTTCGTACTATATACTGCTAATGGACAGAAGTAGGACAGCATATACTGTAGAAATAAATAGGATAAGAACTACTATAAAACTGAGGCATGACTACAAATAATATATTAGTAAAACATACAACTATAGGCATTCCATAATTAATTCATTAGCAAGCATACACAATTAACATAATATTCGTTGACTTGACAAGCATACCACTTAATAGCTTGTAGAATGTTTATCTGCTGAGATAGACAAGCTCGCAGCACAAGACAAAGATATGTAGTGAGATACAACATTCGCCCTTAAATGAAATTTGATGAATGCATGAAGTATGATAGATATATATCATCAAACAATGCACTAACACCCCATTTGTCATTTTTCTAATGACAAGACTTTTACACTCCAACAGCAGGATGCAATCCAGACAACAGATATGGGATACATCATGTTTTTTTTTAATGAATCAATGGCCAGGCACATCCATCATTTACAGTATATCAGTGTTTTACCAAATTTACCAACTAACAGAAATGCTCATGCCATATCACTAGCAAGACAGCATATGTACTGCAACATGTCTTATTAGTGTTGACCACACAGATACTAACATTTTTGGTTCACCATCCAGATTGTGACCAAGGCCATTATTATATGATATTTTTGGATATTTCTGAATCACTAACGATTCGACCATAGATGTCCCAACTCATTTGCAATGGCATTCAATTAATGTAATTAATACTGAAAGTAAAGAGCCTTTAACTCTTAAACAGTGCATATTTCTCATCAATCCAAAACATTAAAATAAAACAACATAGCATTAAGTTGCATGATTAGAATGTTGAGTCTACTCACACTTCTGTTTGCAGAACTGCTCTAAAATCCAGCTGTTCTGCTGCTTCAGGTTTGTCTGTTTTATCTGGAATTTCAAACTCAGCTGTTGTCAACTGGTCACGGAAATCAGTTCTTTCCACTTTAGTTTCTGAAATAGTAAAGTCACAGTTGTATATCCTTTGACCAGTCTTATTAGTTGAATGTTTAATAAACAGTCTTTTTAGTTATATAACTAGACTTGTCAGTTGTATGTTGTATGATTAGGCTTATCTGTTGTATGTTCTATGATTAAACTCATTAGTTGTACTGTTCTATTATCACTCCTATCAGTTGGATGTTCAATAACCAGTCTTGTGTATTTTATTATCACACCTCAGTTGCATGTTCTATGACCATCCCTACTATTATCTAAAGATATGAAAGGTAGAAAAACTGTACCCCACATCAAAACAAAAGCACTTACGATTAACAATGAGAGAAACTGTCACACTTTCCACTCCAATGTCATTTAAGGCTGTGACCTTGTACGTTCCTGCATCTTCTGGAGTGACTTCGGTTACAACCAAACTAGTATGATATGTGTCTTCATCTT
The DNA here is from genome assembly GCA_034231615.1 of Meghimatium bilineatum. Lineage (NCBI taxonomy): Eukaryota > Metazoa > Mollusca > Gastropoda > Stylommatophora > Philomycidae > Meghimatium > Meghimatium bilineatum. The sequence goes on along the minus strand of CM067306.1, from coordinate 41,736,901 downwards.
TTGTGACATGGGTCTGGAACTTTGGTTCTTCAGGAAGAGGACTAGTACCCTTAGTCCACAAAATCTATTATTATACAAAATTTATTAGCTGCCCACAAATATTCCATTAAAAAATAGGCAAGAATTGAAAACAATTATAATGTTTTATTAATCATTGGAAACACACATAAAAATACACACAATTAGACATTCTGACCAAAAGGCCATTATCAAGAACACAACAAAGTACACATTAGAGGAGAGCACTATTAAAATGATCACATCACAGTGCTAAATGTGTTTACTAAACAAAAATAATTGGACTTGTAACTATTGTAACTTTATATTGCAACTATTGTAACTCGATATTTCACTTCATTTACTATGCTTGATTTAAATATATTCTAAAATAAATAAAAATATAATCATGTTTGTAGTTCTAAAATCCCTAAGTGATAATCTTAAATTGAATAGTATGAGAATTCTCCTGTCAAAATAACCCACTTTTCTGCTACAATCAAAGTCACAACTAACACATCCTTACATTTGGCTCTGGTACAGCTTCAATGGCAGCTGTAAAAGTTACTGTGTCACTCTCGTTCACTGCCTGATAGGTTGGTCTGATGATGAATACGGGAGCTATGCCTGAAGTTTCTTCTTGAGATACATCACTTACTTCAGCTGCTGTTGAAGACATCAGACAAGTTATAGACTTCCTAACATATTCAAGACTCAAATAACAATGCTATCTTACTCTACTGCACCCAGCAATATAATATTCTATAATAAGACCCATAACCCATCAGTGTCCTATGACTGATGCATTGGAGACACCAGCAAAAAGCCCTCCAAAGACCTCTGACCTCAATCATTTGGATGAGTATAGAAAAATCATATCTTAGGAATATGCTTTATTAACAACCAGTTCAATTTGTTGATGTTGCTGTTAAGGATAAAAAAGTTTTTGTTTTTGTTTCCCGTCTTTGTGTGGTGCATGGCTGAGAGATTAGAGCACTGGTCTCACAACCATGAGGTCCAGGGTTCAACTCCCAGTAAGGACTGGGAATTTTTTGTTAAAGTATAATTTAAAAAATTTTCCTGTAAAGGACATGGCAACAGTAAGGACATGAGGTTTTTATCACACAAGACAACATGTAACTCTCTAATGGGGGAAAATACAGTTTTGACATATTTTTTTCCTCCATCTCTTATATGTTTTTTCAGATCTTTCTTTTATAACCATAATCCTCCAAACCCTTGTCAGAATGTGCAACACTAGAATGGGATCGCTTACTCAATAGAGTCAACTCATAGGTACAGCATAGACCATAGACCGTTCACTCATTGGAGTCAATCAGATGACACAACTATTTTCTCAAACTCTCATGAAGAAAACTGACCAGCACTTTGAAAACTCAATAGAGTACTGAATCCAGAAGTTGAAAATACTCTGGGGTGAAGCAGTTACTCGTTTCCCAATCTTTCCTTAATTTTTTATGACTTTATAAAACTATTTTGCAAGGAACAATAGAGTGGAAGCTTTCAGAAGAGGTGGTCAAAGAAAATCCTGGATTAACAACTTCAAGGAATAGTCTCGACATGATATTTCTACACTCCTCCATATAGCTGAGCGCATAGGTTTTTTTGAGTGCTGATGTCTCCAGTGTTGAACCTATACAACAGTGACAGGTTATTATTATTTGTATTATTATTATTATAAATAGCTATGTATAACATTGAGTGGAAAATGATTTACAATCCTTCCCAATAGTTATGTAAAACACTGACCTCAAGCTCGTTTTACTACTTCAAGCTAAGAGAAACACTGACATCAAGCTGGTTTTACAACATTCAAACTAAGAGGTCCTTAAAAATATAAAGCTTATTTTACAAAACATCATCCTTACATGGGTACAATCTAAATCTAAAGCTGGTTTTACAAATCACCATCCTTACTTAGGTATAATCTAAATCTAAAGCTGGTTTTACAAATCATCATCCTTACATAGGTACAATCTAAATCTAAAGCTGGTTTTACAAACCATTATTCTTACATAGATACAATCTAAATCTACAGCTGGTTTTAAAAATCATAATCCTTACGTGGATACAATCTAAACCTAAAGCTGGTTTTACCAATTCCTAAAGATTAAAATTTATATAGACAATAATCTTTCTGCCACTTAATGATAATGAACCCATACTGGCCAGCAGCAAGAACATACATGAAAATGGAAACACAAAGAGGCAGAGGAAGACCAAAAAGAAGGTGCATTGAAGAAGTCAGTGACATCCTGAGACGTCAAAATATTACTGCATATCAAGGGACCAAATGTGCTACAGCACGTCATTAAATCCTGCGATGCCTAACAGCAAAAGAAAAAATACATTGGATAGAATACTGTAAAACTAAAACTGATGGTGCAAAGCAGGTTTAAATATCTTCAATAAATAGTTCTGTAAAATCTAAATTTAAAGTTAGTTTTAACCGCCTACCAACACTAAGTATAACCTCCTAATCTACTACCTCCAAATCACATGGCCTGAAAATCACACGGCCTGAAAATCACACGGCCTGAAAATCTGAACATCTATCATCACTATTTATAAGTATATCTGGTTCTACCATACCAACCACTGCTCTCTATGAAATGTAGGCCTAATTATACTTTTACTGTGACCAATTAACCTGTATTACATGTAACTTAGAGATGTATTAGATATATTTTGAGGCTAGGTGTACACATTTTACAACATATACACTAAATGGCAGTTCTACTACCTTCTACAACAAGATTAGCTACTGTGGTTGCTGTTCCCAACTCATTCATAGCCACCAAAATATATTTCCCAGCATCCTCAGGCAGAACATCATGTATGTACAGAGAGGCAATGCTCTCCTCACTGTAACTGATGGTAAATTCCTCGGAGGGATGAATCATCTCTTCATCTTTGTACCAAACAATTGTGGGAGTAGGTAGACCAACAATCTCTGCCACAAAGTGAGCTTCTCCTCCATCTTTGGTAGTAACTGATTCAAGTTCTTGTTTAATGACTGGAGCGTAGCATTCATCTTTCACTTCTGTGATATGAATAGAGAGAACACAATGATTCATTTAACCTACAATGCAAGTGTTATAAAGTTAATATTACCAAGTTACAATGAGAAATGTATCGAATATAAGTGTTCTTCACATTTCACGCTACTGTAGAGTTTTTTTTCACATACACTCTGGCATGCGACAATGATGTATTATCTCCCTTGCTATTCATCACATATATTGATTGAATATGCAAAATTGCCAACACCAATGAAGAAGGCAACCTAAACAATCTCCTGAGTGAACTTCTTTTTGCAGATGAACAAGCAATAATATAAGCATCAGAAGAACAACTACAACAACATATAAATAGACTGCACACAACATGCAGGGACTTTAAGATGAAGATAAACACAGAAAAAAACCAATGTCAATTGCAAAAACAGAAAGAAACGCCTCTATTCTCATCGATGAACAACAACTTAAACAGGTAAAAGAATTTACATCATACCATAAAATGGACAAAATACCTAAGAAATCCAACATAGATGCAACATAGCATACCAGATCTTAGGGCAGATGTCTCCTATTTTCAAAAACAAATATGTGAGCATGAACACCAAAACTACATCATATAAAATGATAATCATACCATCACTATGCTACCAATGTCAAAGTACACAATGACATCAAAAGAAAACTTGTTACAACAGAAATGACCTGTCTACGTAGAATCCTTGGAGTAACAATGAGATAAAATCAGAAATGAAAACATCAGAAGACTAACAAACATAATGTCAATCCTGGATGGATTACATCAGGAGACAACAGATTAAGTGGTTTTCACATGTTTCCAGATTACCTTCAGACAGTGTTGTTCAAAAAGCATTACTATACAGGCACAATGGTTACAAAGCCAGGAAAAGATCATGCAAATGATGGATTACAGAAATAAAGGAGTCAACAAAAACAAACATATATGATGCACACAAAAAAGCTATCCCCAAAGAACTCTTCTACCACTGATGCTGCAAGGCACAAAGAGGTATAAAGCAAAAACTACATCAACAGTTTTAGTGTCACATAGGTGATGTTGGAACATACAATTTGTTATCACAGAAATAATATTGTTATCACATAAGTAGTAATGTTGTCACATAAGCAATGTTGGTATTCAACATGTTCTTGGTATTCAACATGTTCTTATATATGTTGCTGTACCATCATATAGGCATACACAATGTTGATGTTACATGTTTGTAGATACTATGACAGTGTCATATAAATCAGTGCTTCTCAATTGCTGGGAAGCATAAACATGTCTACCGAGCTGCAAGAGCTTCTCCTTGAATTGTACAATCATTTATGAGTATAAAGAATTTGTTTGAACAGGGCCCTGATCTTATGAAAATGTGTTTATAACAGGCTGGGTTCTCATGCAGGTTGAGAAGCGCTGACATAAGTAACAATTAGCACATTTTCTCACCTTCAATGACTGGCTGTTCTACAGGTAATGGAGAAATTTCTTTCACATCTTTATCAGATTCTACATCCTTCTCAATTTCTAAATGATAAAATTAATGTCAATATGAGAAATAATAACTGCTGCTATTAACAATAATTAAATTGTACAAATACAAACTATAATCTAAATTACAAACAAAATATGGCAATATTCACAAGATGAATACCTGAAATTATTTCAACTTTTTTTTACTCTATACTGATGGTGCATGAAGATACACTTTTCTCAGTAAATGCAGGTTTATTTAGGCCTATGTACTTTCTTTATGTGGTTTCTGAGAAGAATGATGAAAATACCACAGACAGCTATGAAAACTAATGAAGATGGATCATATCAAGCATTAGGGGCAGACAGTCAAGATTTCTAGGGCATGTGCTGAGAAGAACACAGCTTGAATACTTAATAACCACTGGAAAGATCAAGGAGAGAAGAGATAGGGGATGACAAAGAGAAAAGTTGCTAGATGGACTAGTATTTTGGCATGGTAGAAGTTCACCAACCGAGCTTATTGACAACACAAGAGTCTTTGTGGAGAAACATGATCGCCTACGTCACTCGGCATGGCACGTGATTGATTGATTGATTGTACTTGGCAGCATGCAGAAAGTTTTATCAATGGCCTATAACACCAACCATAAAGCAACAGTACAGCCTAGTATATAATGTGCAGCTATAGAGAGGTTTTCATCTTGTGGAAACCTCACAGCACTTGATCCAAATAATTATATTTTCACAATATCTCAGTAAGAGGTTTCTTCTCAAAGAATTGTACACTGCTGAGTGTTGGAATCGTCTGTGTATAAAATAAGCTGTGGAGAAACTTCCCCATTGCACAACAGGATACACGCAGGATATTGCTCACAGATTCTGGGAATTAAAGCAAGCATGTATTTACCTGTCCAAATAATTGTGGGAAAGACAGTGAGGAAGGGCACAACGTATCCATCAACAAATGATAAGATCTAATACTACACTCACAGTTGTACTAACAAGGGATCTAATACTACACCCACACTTGTACTAGCGAGTGAGCTAATACTTCCTTCAAACCTGTACTAGCAAGTTATCTAGTACTGCACTAACACTTGTACTAGCTTGATATATAACAGTAGTAGCACAAGCCTCTAACACTAGACACCCATTCAGTATTTCCTGCTATGCTAGTTCTTTATCTGCACAATCTCGAATAGGAGTTGTACTGTGTCAATGCACTTAATGACAAAATTAATAACTTCATCAACACCCACCTTCTGTGACTAGTTTCTCTTTCTCTGACAGAGATTCCTCCACTTCTGCTAAAACTGTTTGAAAGAAGCATAACAAAAATTAAGGATTACACAGAATAAATTTAAACAATGTTGTCAACACAATGATAAATTCAAACCTTTATAAATTAAAGCTGCAAAAAAACTATTGACTATGATTAACTGGTTCATAGTGAAACTTTGATGGCTTTTGGAAGCTGCTGTATATTTAAAAACTGTTCACAATGTTCAGTTCCATACAAGATAGCAACCACTCTAGTTGATTGGCTCTAGAGTGAAGCGGTTAACATATAGACCTACCAGGAACATTTTTTTTAAATACAGACAACGGGATAAATTATATTTAAATAATTACTAAATAACCATTTGAACTGCATATATTACAAATATTCAACAAATTGTAGCTCAGATTATTTTCTTTTTGGATGAGGGTTAAAGATATAATTTCTTGAATGCGGGTAAAAAAAAGGAAAATGTACTGAAGCTAATACAATTTTTGTTATAAATGAAACTAGTTTTTCTCTCTTAAATTCAACAATTCCATAACTATTTCTAAATTTGTATACCCTATGTAGAATTATTTCTTTCTAACAGCTACCAACAATAAGTGTCTATTAACAGCATCTATAGACAATGACTAATTACACAGTGTTAATACAATGACTAAACACAGTGCATGTGTCAGACTAACTGAAATAATAGCATCAAACATAGGAGTCATAAAGAACAATCACCAGAGAAATTTCCATATTGGATATAGGAAATACACAAGAACTACAGGAATAACTTATCAAGGTGCTAAACATGGAAATAAATTACTACTGTCCTATATGCCACCTTTGGCCCAAGATGATCTAACTAACTAATGTAGGCATCTAGTAATAAAACTGCCATTGTCTGATGTTGGCAAACAAAACAGGAGCAAAAAATAGCAGCAATGATCTGCCATACATATCATAAGAAATGACTAAAAAGTTTTGGTGAATGTAGAAGAAGTAAAAAAGAACAAACAGATGAAGAAAGTAATTGCAAACAATAATTGGTAAGCATAAGAAGAGTGTGAACAACTGAGATAATTGGACAATTAATACCAGAATCTGGATGAATATGTTTAAACAATAAAAGGTAGTACTGCTAGTAAAACTGTATGAAAATAATACTCACGTGGGAAACAGGTTATGAAGTTCTACTGAATGACGACTGACACACTATCATTATCACACTGATAGTGTGTTAGTCATCATTCAGTAGAACTTCATAACCTGTCTCCCGCACGAGTATGTTTAAAGTAGAATCAGAAAAACTGAAACAATTGGACAACTAATGCAAGAATCTAATGAAGAACTAATGCAAGAGTATGTTTAAAGAAGAGTGTGAACAACTGAGACAATTAATACCATAATTTGGTTGAGTATGTTTAAAGAAGAGTGTGAACAACTGAGATAATTGGACAATTATACCAGAATCTGGTTGAGTATGTTTACTATATTCATAATTCTCTCAAATGTAAATCTAGTAGACAAAGAGTACAACTTCACCATTTGTCTAGGTAAGGACTAAGCATTGCACTCAAATTGTAGAAACCACAGTTTGTGATCCAATACAGATATAAATTATCTATCAAAAATATTTAGTAACATATTAACACTGTGTCTCAGGTGCTTCCTTATCATGTTTGGTGTGGAGTGCTATGATAAAAATTATGTTACTGCAATGAGCTAAGCTAGAAAATATTATAGAATTAACTAGTGTGTGGTATACTCTCATATTAAGTTCAACCCTCCAACACACATGTCAGTGTATCAAACATTGCTGACATCACAATCATCACTACTAGTATATCTACAACAAACTGTCTACAAGAAGTCCTATTCTAGACAACACAGCTATTTGTGATGTTAGCAATCTTCTACCATTTATCTGCTCAATAGATATGCCTACTCTTAGTAGTGACTTCATGCAGCAACAGTGCTTGATCTGATGCTAACGTGGCACACACAATGATAAGAATATGCTCCTTTCACAGCTTCATTAGCATATTTTAGAATTTCCATAACTTATATGATACTCTCTGTTTAGGTAAGAAACATTTGTACTATGAATGAACTGTGATTGACTGTGTGTGCCTAATATTAAACAATGAGGAATATTTTGTATGTGACTAACAACAACAATAAAAGTTGTGTGTCTTCTTCTTCTGTGTTTGTTCTCAAGCTCCTGATGGTTAGCAGACTATAGTCTGGGGAAAAGACTGTACTGTGTCATGGTTTACTGATTGACTGTGATATATGTGAGTGTTTACCCAAACACATCTGACTTCAGCAGGGCTTTAGTCACTTTGACCAATGGGATGAGAGAACTAACTCCACTCCAAAAAGACCACATCAGTAATCTCTTACAACATGCAAGGCTGATCAATGTGTTTTTTGTTTGTTCTTATTTTGGGGGCCCTGACATAAAACTGAAGATTGTGCATAATGTGATGTTATACAATGAAAATAGTCTATGTCGAATCCTAAACAATGAGATTGTTTATGTGTAATATTAAACAATGAAGATTGTATATTTAATATTAAATTATCAAAATGCTGTCTGTGTGTCAATAATCAATCAGGGTCACATATAATGCTAAATCTGTGTGTCAATAATCAATCAGGGTCACATATAATGCTAAATCTGTGTGTCAATAATCAATCAGGGTCACATATAATGCTAAACAATTGTGGCTATGTATATACCATACAAAACAGCTATGGTTTATGTATATACAATATTAAACGGCTATGATTATGTATATACGATACTAAACAGCTGGGCTTATACATATGTGTTATTTAAAATTCATGGATATATAGGATACTAAACAGCTATGATTATGTATATATGCTGATAAACAGCTACAGTGATGCATATATGATACTAAACACTTATGGTTACATTATGGAACTTTATGTGATACTCATTTGTTATAGCTATGCTCAATACTAAACAGCTCTGATTATGTATATGTGATATTTAAATGTTGTGGATATGTTTGATACTAAATAGTTATAATTAGTAAAATTGACACCAAAAAATGGAAATATGAATAGTCTTCTTGAAGACATAATCAACATCAAATGCTGTCTCTACAACACACTTTGGCTGTAAAGAACCTCTAGCATCCTCTCTTGTTTTGGTGGTACACTCTGCCAGACTGTAATCTGTCTATCTCATGATATTTTCCTCCAACTTGTATCTTTGCCTAACTTTTGCTCACCTTCAACTCTATGCTCAAAATGGTCTTCAACAAAATGTCATGTCTTTTAACATGTCCATAATACTTAGTTTGACTTTTTATTTCCTTCAATAGTTCTTTTTTCATTAGAGTGTTATTAGAAATTCTTTGTTCATTTTCTTCTCTTTCAATGAAGTTCTATTATTCTTCTATATATCTACATTTCAAAGGCATCAATTATGTCTTCTATTTTTCATTGTCTATGTTTCTGAGCCATAATGTATAAGAGATGTGGCATTTTAGTATTCTCATTTTTAGATTTTGATTTCTTTAGATGTTATTTTTCTCATGTTGTTCAAAGTACAGGTAATAATAAATATTTCATCAACTCTTCAATAAACTTTAACTAACATAGAGCCCTATAAAGTAACATTGTAAACAAGTTAAGTGCACACGTGAAGATTGCATAATACAACACATTCATATAAGAAAAGTGCATTCTTCAGAACTCTCCAAATGCAAACTAAATCCTGACCATGCATAAATGATATTTGTGTACATACATGAATATTAAACATACTGGCTGATCATTGATTAATTTGTGACATACAAGATAAATAGTGAATTAATATTATAAATAACTGAAATAAAACAAATTCCAATATGTCTTTCATTGTCTCATGCTTGAAGTGAGTCATATGCAACAGGTTCCTTGGTGTATACCTGTGTTCGCGTCAACTGAAGTCTCTGCCACTGATTTGTCTCTCAGAATATTCTGACAGTCCCAGAATTCAAAATTTTCAAATGTTGGACTGACTTTAATTTCAGAGCTGGTTACATTTACAAGTAATTTTTGTTGTTCAGATTGAGGTAATTGTCTGATGTTAGTATTTAGTTCTTCTAAATAAACCTGATTATCAGATTCTACTGATGTTTCAATATGTCTCATTTGTACATCAAGACTTTGTTCAATTTGCTGCAGTGTTACCTCTAGCAAAGAAAGATCTGTCTCAGGTATGAGTACAGTTTTATTTACTGGGGATTTGAGTTCACCTTCTAAGTCAAAGTTATGTGCAGATGTATTAGCTTGAACTTGCTGTTCATCAATATTCACTTTGTCTGCTGACAGAACAATGCTCCTGTCTTCAATGTCAGAAGGCTTATTAGCATTCTCTTTATGCTCAATGTTTTCAAACCACTCAGGAAACGCACCAATTTCTTCAGTTTTCCACACTGTGTCTACAAATGTAGTTATGTTGTCTTGAACAGTCTCAGCAGTGTGAAGTAATTTTTCATTTCCTTTTTGAATCTCTTTGTCAATCCCAATGTCTTCATTCTGCAAAGTTACTGTCAACTCTTTAGTATTAAGTGTCCTTGTACTGAAACTTGTCTCATTCACATCAGATTTCATCTCTGTGTCAGTGAAGTCTATGTCATGCTCCCTCTTATGTCCCACCTCCAAACATGTAGACAGCAATGTCTTGGTAACTTGCACAAGGTTAGAAACTTGTGCCTCTTCTAGAAGTTCCTTAACAGACGAAGCAACTTCATTATATGATTCTTGCAATACATTAAGTTCAGCATGAATGTCTTCACCTTTCAATAGATCTTGCACTGGATGAAATGGATTTACCTCTGTTGTCTCAAATGGTTTGTCATCTGTTTCCTTGCTGAAGGCATCAGTTTGGTGAAACTGACGCTGAATTTCATTAATTTCACTATTAAAATCAATGTCCGTATTCTGTCTATGCATTACATTTAGCTCTGTTGTCTCAAATGGTTTGTCATCTGTTTCCTTGCTGAAGGCATCAGTTTGGTGAAACTGACGCTGAATTTCATTAATTTCACTATTAAAATCAATGTCCGTATTCTGTCTATGCATTACATTTAGCTCTGTTGTCTCAAATGGTTTGTCATCTGTTTCCTTGCTGAAGGCATCAGTTTGGTGAAACTGACGCTGAATTTCATTAATTTCACTATTAAAATCAATGTCCGTATTCTGTCTATGCATTACATTTAGCTCTGTTGTCTCAAATGGTTTGTCATCTGTTTCCTTGCTGAAGGCATCAGTTTGGTGAAACTGACGCTGAATTTCATTAATTTCACTATTAAAATCAATGTCCGTATTCTGTCTATGCATTACATTTAGCTCTGTTGTCTCAAATGGTTTGTCATCTGTTTCCTTGCTGAAGGCATCAGTTTGGTGAAACTGACGCTGAATTTCATTAATTTCACTATTAAAATCAATGTCCGTATTCTGTCTATGCATTACATTTAGCTCTGTTGTCTCAAATGGTTTGTCATCTGTTTCCTTGCTGAAGGCATCAGTTTGGTGAAACTGACGCTGAATTTCATTAATTTCACTATTAAAATCAATGTCTGTATGCTGTCTTTGCATGACTTCCGTAGTACAGGGGATGTAACTTTCTCTGTCTGATCTCTCAGACTGTTTATATTGATTTGCTATGTCTTCAAGCAGATCTTCTGTGTTACTAATAGGCACTAATTTTGAAGCTGCACATTCTATTGGTTCTGGTGAACTATCTGGATGATGTACTTGATCCAATTTATTGATACTCCCTTCTTGTGTTGCTGTCATTGCAAGTTTATTTTCATCTGGAACCTCAGTTATGCAGATATCAGGAATTTTGAGACCACGAAGCAATGATTCTGGAAGTGTCAGAAACTTTCCCTGTCCACCAATACCTCCTCTCAAATCTCTAGCTGTGATCTTAATGCTGATGTCAGATATGGCATTGGTAGTCTTTTCTGATCTGACAGTTACGGTTACCAAATTAGCTACATCTAATATTGTTTCTTGAAGATTGTCAGCAGCTTCATCTGTCTCTGATTCAATCTTAAGAACTGGGCTTTTCAAATCATGAAAGTTCTGCTGGTTTTCATCAAGACTTTCTCTTTGCCTGATTTCATCAGAAAATGAAGAAACACTCTCCGAACAGGGTGATCTTTCTCTAATACTAATATCATTTTCTTCGTCATCCAGTTCAAAAGTTCTGGACACAGAGCGCCTCCTATCTGAAGGTTTCAAAATGTTCTCTGCACAAAGTCGTTGCCTAAGTCCATCAAATGAGATGTTTATTTGGAGAACTGTATCATCTTCATCTTCAATGTCATCTTTGTCATGTCCATATGTTTCTTTTGGCAGCTCATTGCTGGGTGTGGTTATAACACTTTCTTTGAACACAGTCTCAGAATTTCTTCGAATGGATGAACGTCTCGATCTCAAACTTTCTGGGATTAAACTTTCTGGAATTGGTGTTGATTCTCTCAATGGTTTGTTGTCTATATCAAAGATATCTGGACTTTCGTCTAGAGTTTGCAAGGTCCATGCCTGTTCATCAGATAACAAACTGTTTTCTCTAAGAGTTGTAGTCACTGTAGTCATCTCCTGGTTAACTGACAATCTTCTAAGGATTCTTTCTGCCTTGGCTTCATCAACAGAGACATTTATGTCAACTAGTGGAGTTCGAAGTGGTCTCTGATTTTCAAAGCATGGAAAAGCAGGTTTTGTGTGAGAAGCATGAAGAAAATTATCAAAAGGACCCTCTGTCTCAATGAGGTGAATCTCTTCACCTGGAAGTTTATTTTTTCCAAAAATATCATCTGCTTCCTGGGTGGGAAACTCAATAGAATTGAATCTAGGTTTGTCCATATTCTCTATAGAAGAATATGAATTATCTCCTGCCTGACCAAGCATACTCTTATCAAGTTGAGAAGATATGCTCTCTTCATGTGATACAAAAGATGGTCTGTTAAATACAATAGATGCTACTGGCAAGTGATTATCTATTTCACATGTTTCTACAACATTCACTTTCTCAGTTTTATATGATTCCTGTTCAACTCCAGAATATTTGGTAACTATCTTCTCAGCAGGACATGTTTCTGCTGGTGTCTTCTGTTCAGTTACTGAGACTTTTTCTACTGTTTCTGCTACATCTATGGGTATTTTAACAGACACTTGACTATCAGGTTCCACTACAATAACTTGATATGTCTCTGCAACAGGATTTTGTAGAAGAGCACCATCAAGATCTGGCACCTGATCTAATGATATGCCCTGGATCTCATCATCCTCAAGTAAAGATGATTCATACTTTATGTCCTCATTTTGACAATTTACTTCATTCTTCAGTAGTACATCTTCCTCAAAGGTTTTTGAAACAGCAGAAATTTCTACAGTATATTCTGAGTCAGGTACTTCAATAGAATCTTTCTGTAACTCTGAATGAATGATCTGTGGCTCTATCTTTCCTGAATCAGAATGTAACTGAATGGGAAGTTGTGTAACAAAATGTTCAGTGTATAGTTGAAAGCTCTCTATAGGAACTGACTGTGTCCTAGAAAACAATAGTGTGTCTCCAGATGTGATGCTTTGAGTTGTGGTAATTGTGGAAGTTGTGATTGATACACTCATTGTTTCTGTCACTGCAACATCAGACAATTTTCTAATGACAACATCTACGAGTGGTACTTCTTGCATGTGTTCACAAACATGTGACTCTTTAGTCACAGTGACTGCAAGAGGAACACTTTCTTCTTTAGAGGGAAGTAAAAGAGTGTCTCGATGTAGCACCTGGATGTCATGAGATGGTGGAGATGCCTGAACAACTGCCTTTCTTTCCCTATCTGAAGCAGATTCATCATCAGAGACTGATGATCTGTCAGACGTGCTTGTTTCGACTGTTGGCACATAATTCTGACTAAAGGTCTCTTTGAAAGAATCACCTGCTTTTGTCATTCGATTTATTTCCACAAAGGTTGCCTGTGTCAGAGAAATTGCTAGTTCTACTGTTGAAGAACAAGGTTTCTCAGAACCTTTTGTTTGAATGGTAAACTTTAGATTCTCTGGGAAGTCTGTAGATTCTCTGACCAATGTTTCTCTGATCTGAATCTCTGTATCTTCTGATGGGGCATCCATTTCTTTCTCAATCACACATGCTGTGTCTTCAATTAACTCATTAGGTGATGATTTTTTTTTTATACTGCTTAGAAATCTATTGGCAGTCATTTCTGAAGTTGTTACCAAATCTGTGTTTGTATCCTGTGTTTGATCTAATGGTATATCTTCTGATTCATTGAAAGGTGTATCTTCAGTTTTATCTAATGGTATTTCTCCTAATTCATTGAGAAGTGTACCTTTTTCTTGATCTGTTGGTGTATCTCCTGCTTTGCTCAATGGTAAAACTTTACTAAAAGATGTTTCTCTTATTTCATCCTCTGGTTTTGTTACTACAAGCTCAGTTTCTTCCAAAAAAATGTGACTTTCTTGATCCTCATGATCATAATCCTGCAACTGGACATTATCACACATGTCATCTAAGTATGACAGCTGCATATTGTGATCAGTAGTGCTTGCACTCAAATCTTGAAGAGTCTCATCTATATCAGTTAATTCACTGTCAGGCAATACACTTTCCTCCTCCATGTCAACAGCAGACAATTCTGCTGCACACTCAGGACTTTGGTTGGCTTGCCATCTGTTCCATTCTGGTGATTCATCTGTGTCTATGTAGGAGTCTAAGAATCTTGGATTTGTGTTTCCAGGGGATGTATATATTTTCAAATTTGAGGTGTCAAGTATTACTTCAGCAAAGGAATCTCTCATTATTGATTGGCTGTCATCTTTTTTTAAACCACTATGCAAGAAACTTGTCTCCTGGTTAGAAGCATTAGTTGAAACATCTGCAGTTGCACTCTCATCAGCACTTGTGATTTCCAAAGAGGAATATTCACCATTCTCATCAATTGATTGTTTTCTCTTGATAATTTCACAAATTACTCCCGTCGAATCCCCAGAGTCATTCAGATGAGTTTCCCCACCAATGTCTAGTTCAAATGATTGATGTTCATCTAAGTTGAACACATGTTCAAGAAATTGTGTATCTGAGTTGCTTAGTTGAATATTATCTATATCCTTAACTGCTTCTTCCAGAGTGCTCTTAAATAGTTCATGACTAACTTCAGTGATATCAAGATTCCCTACAATATCTTCTTCACCAACACCATTTTCTGTAATGTCTTCTTTAAAGTCAGGATATTCTGAGAGACAAGCGGGCACTTTATGATCTGCAGATGGGATCTCTTCTGGACACTTTGCATCATCTGGATTCCTCTCATCAGATCTGACCCCCTTGTCATGTTTATCACCTTAGGTAAAGGAAGATTTGGTTGTTTACAGAGTGCAAGCAATAAGCATGGCAGAAACAAGTTAGACAGAGCACAATATATAAAAGAACTAAGAGTAAAGATACAGGGATAAATAAGCAAGCTTGGAAGTTCACAAAGCTAGAGCTGAAGTATGATACATCAATATTTGGTTGTGAGACTGGAAATAAGAAACAAAGGAGTTAGAGGAGTCAAAGAGAAACAAAACTGGGATGTAGCAGAAAATATAAACATTAACTCTTTAGTGGACCATAGGCACAATCAGCAAATAGGTTGAAAGAGCAAATAGGTTGTCATTTGTTCCAGTACAACTTAAGTTATTTGCAAGATCATCATCATCAATGCAATTATCAATAGGGATTCTGATCTATAAGTATATCCTTCAGCACATGGTAACTGAATATTCCGTTCCAAGTTTTTTGTTGGTTCATAACTCTTCTTTTGATTTCTATATGCCGCTCGTTTCTAGCTAGACAATGCTTCATTCCCAGGCCCTGCATTCTGGCCATAGACAAAAAAGAACTACACAGTCTGCATCCTTCAACCAGCCAAACTGTTTGCATTAAAAATATCTGTTTAACTACCACTAGTCATTGTGGCCATACTGAACAATCTATCTGTTCTTTAATTTCTCCTAACACTGACATCTGGGCACAAAAGTGAAAGTGGTACTCTTCAGCTCAAACTTCATCATCAACCCCAGTCACCAGACTGTGTAGATAACCAGACTGAATATTTCTAAATATACATGTAGAATAAGTCAGAAAACTGACACTTGTAATACTGTATCTCCAGCCATTTCATTCTCATCAGTGTTAGAAGTAATCCATCGTCATACCCAGAAATGGTTTAACTGAAAACATAACTTATCCCTGTAACATAATTTCAACTACACTGACTGTAAAAGTCCATGCATTGTGCATGTATTGACTGAATCAACGTCTTCCTCATCTTCCAGTGGAAGTCAGGTGATGATGTGAATTGCATCAATTAACCTTACTGTAGTCATCAGATCTGAGACATCACAGTACAGCTTGTCCATTAGATCTATTTTATATGGTCATAGTGTTCTTGATCAACAATTCTTTATTAAATGGAAAATCAACAGTATGTTATCTGATTATATTTTGGGGGTCTACCTGATCAAGAAAGTAGGCACACAGTAAAGCAAGCAGAAATAATGCTGCAAATAAATAGAACATAATTTGTAGGATATAAACATTATATGCTATATTTACTGAAATGATATTATGCACATAGATATAAATTAAAGTAGAGAAATAGAATTCAAGGTAACAGCAAATACTCCCAAACAAAATCAGAAAGGATAGCAGCACAGGCAGCCAAGATATATTATTTTTTTTATAGCCAAAGTTAATAAAATTGCATGTTTAACAGAAAGAAGCAAATCACATATTAATTAGATAAGTGAAAGTTGGAACAAGGCAATGATGTGCTAATCACTGGAAACACACATAATAATACACAGAAATCAACAATGTGACAAAAATTGGCCTTTATCAAGAATAATAACAAAATGACAAGTGAGAACAGTACTATTGACATTCATATGGCAGAGCTAAGTATAGATGTAACCTGGAGGAGTTAAAAACTAGAAGATCCAAGGTGAAACAGCACAAACAGAAAATAGACAAAACACACTGATATAACAAGGCCAATGATATAACATGTCTAAACCAGCAACTTGACCATCCATATCAATTACATAAACAAATAAATTGCCTTCTTCTTCTGCGTTCATTCTCTAACTCATGCAGATTGTCAGGATACATTAGGCCTATGTCATGGTCTATAGTCTGGATGCAATATCTCAACCTGGTGACCTGAAACTTCAGCAATGTTTCTGAGTAACTTTAGCTCTCTATAGAATTAACAGTAAACTTCACCCCCCAAAACCTCCTTAGTTGCCTCATATGACATGCATAGCAGGCTGCAGTGTTGCTATTGTTTACTTTCCCTTCAGGCCCTTGCAACACACTGGTGATATGTGACAAATGAACACAGCTGCCTTTTAAACGCAGTACTTAGTGAGTGATTATCTGTTGTGTCTAAATGAAACCAGATAGCCAGCTTCAACACAAACTTTCTTTTCCTCATATAGTCAGATTTGTAATCTATATAAATATGGTCTCATTGCCTCTGGAATGGGATTAAATGGTACCACATTGATCTCAGTAGACCCAGGGTTAGCAGATAACCAAGATCCCATAACTACCTCTTCGTGGTGCACCCTGGAAACGTGCTGATTCTGGCTAAAAATTTGGGGATGTGGATGTCGAGACAGCAGATAGAAAGAGAACTGACTGCAAAGAGACAGGCAATCATCTCTGACACCTTTACACTAACTTTTTTATTTTATTCTTATCCCTAATGTTTTTAATATTTTTCAAATGTATTAAGTATGTATCATACATCTATGTTGTTTTGATTTTTTTTTAATTGTTAAATATCTATGCCATCAAATCCATTTGTAAAATTGTAAATGTTGTTGTTTGTTCATGATTTGTCCTGTAATTTTCATGATAAAGAAATGATAGAAGTATAATGCAAAGTAAATGGTTGAAACATCAATTTACCTGTTTTGTATAATGCTAACCATATTTGTGTGTGTATGTGAACTGTAAACCTAATTAGTTTGTATTTTGTTTTGATACATCTTAAAGTATACATATCAAAGTAATGAGCTTTTAGTAAGGATAATAGACTAAGTAACACACAAGCAAGAGTGTAGTAAGAGATTTGGATGGCTGGATTCAATATGGGACAACTACAGCCACTTACAATAACAAAATAAAGAGAAGAGAGTATTTAATCTAAAATAACAAGAATGAAAATTGAATAAGTTCAGTGGTCAGCAAGAACACGCTACTAGAAACTACAGATCACACAGCATCAACTAAAAAACTACAAAGCAAATAAGCCACATGTGCCCTCACCTTGTACATAGAGATCAGCTTTTGATGATACTGTCCCATGGATGTTTGTTGCACGGCACTCATACTCTCCCTCATCCTCTGGGAAAGTCTCTTGTAGAATGAGAGTGCAACGCCCATCAAGCCCAGGTTCAATTCTATAAACTGGGGAGTCATGGATGATTTCACCATCCAGAAACCATGAAAGCTCAGGAGTGGGTTCACCTGTGACTACAACTTCGAAATGCACTGGTTGCCCTTCAACTGCTTCAATATTGTCCAAAGCTTTCACAAAGGAGGGTTTTACCCCAATTTCCTGGATAATTTCAAAACTTTCTTCTGTGGTTTTTGGTTGAAGATCCTGGTCAACTGTCTCAGAGATTGGAATGGTAACATCTTCACTAATGGCTTCCTCAATCTCACTGATTAAGCTCTCATAGATATCGACCGAGGTAGTGGTATCAGGGGCAGAGACTAATAGTTCAATCTCTGCTGTCACATCTTCCCTGGGTTTTTCCTCTTCTGAAGAAATCTCAACGGGTACAATCTGCACGATCTCCTGCGCTGAGATTTCTGGGCGTGTGGAAACTTCCTCCGTCTCAGTGATGCTGATAAATCTGTCACTAATGGTTTCTGTGGATATGACCTCAGATGATGTATACTCAGAGGTAATAAAATCCACAGATGAAAAGTCCAAACTCTCCTCTGGTTGTTTTTCTTGTGGTTGGTCTTCTTCTTTAGCAAGTGTAACATCTTCTTCAGGTATCTCTTGTTCTACATGTGAGAGAGGGCACAAACAAGCAAAGCAGATGAGTAAGCAAAGTAAAATCTGAATACATACTATATATAGACTACACTACAATATTACAAGTAAAATGAAAGTTAATAGCTCAAATATATATATATATATATATATATATATATATATATATATATATATATATATATATATATATATATATATATATATATATATATATATATATGGAAGCTTCTCAAACTGATTAGGTCTGTCCCCAAAATTACTGCAGATATCATTCCACTAATATAAACTGCTTAAAACAATTGTAATTAATTAACTAGTTCCAACAACATTTTGCAAAATAAAATATTTTATAAAGATAAAATAAAATGAATAAATATTGTCCAATGAATGCTCCATCATATCTCTGAAAAAATAAATTTGATTATTATAAACTCTGTATTAAGGGAGTTCACTGTCAATCAGTCGAGTATGAAGCATCTGTAAACAAAACAATTGAATATATTATTCCAGTATGACGCGCATATCAATTACATTCAACTCAGATGGATTTACCAAGACAATGATAGCAGCCATTACGGACTTGTCAGGTGTGTGCTGATAAACTTCCCTAATAAACAACCACACATCCAAGTACAAATATCCCCCCCCCCCGTTACCCACAAAAAAAAACAATTTTTTAAAAACCATGTACATGTTCAATGTAAGTTTAATCACCACAAATTATTTCACCATTAGATTTCTTATATATAGTAGTTATCACCAACTCTCTTCATTATTACCATTCTCATTAACAGCATTGCAACCCTTTTCATTATTTGATCTCCAACCTTAATTGCAATGTTTTCATTTATTATCGTCTATTGTCTTTAAACAATAGACAATGGTCAAGAGCTATAATGGTCAAGAGCTATCATTATGCTTTCATTATTATCATTGCAACTCCATTATTCTCATTACCATCAATGCAACTTCCTTCATTATTATTATTCTTACTATCATCATTGCAACTCTATTAGTGCCATCATTGCAATTTTGTTCCTTATTACCTCTTACCATCACTGCAACTCTCTTCATTATTACCATTGTTCTCAGTTGCCCTTCTTCTCGTTCGCAACTTATCATTCTCATTACCATCATTGAAACTATCTTCATTATTACCATTCTTACTATTATCATTGCAACTCTCTTCACTACTACATCTCCTACCATTATTTCAACTCTCTTCATTACTACCTCTCCTATCATATTTTCAACTCTCTTCATTACTACCTCTCCTACCATTATTTCAACTCTCTTCATTACTACCTCTCCTACCATATTTTCAAATCTCTTTATTAATACTATTCTTATTACCGTAACTGCAACTTCTTCATTATTACCACAACTGAAAATTAATCATTACTATTATTAATTACTTCTTCGCAAGCAAAAATGAGAATGCCATTTTAGAATAGAAATGTCCATTATATTTAATGTTTGTGAGTTAGTAGATGGCTGATAAGTCCAACCCATGCTCAGAGAAGTCTGTTGCATCATGAGCAGGAATGAAGACGGTCTTTAGATGAGAGGTTGTTAAGTGTTTTTATGTTGTTTTTGTCTCTTTTGAATTGCCTATAGTGGTTTACACTTTGCAAAGTTTAATACTTGCACACATTTAGCCATGCCTGGCTGAATGGTCAAGAGCTATTACTATCAACTATTCTTTTTCTTCCTCAGTATTTATTATGAAACATCCACTGTAACATCTTCACTACAAAAAAATCTTCTCTTGTAGCAGAATAATGGTATGACTAGATGTCCAGCAGGAGCAGGATTTAGTTCAAAGAATGGATATGCATTGCATCACCATTGTATTTATACCAAAAGCCTGATACATCTGACTTCTGTGATTCTTTTTGCTATATACTGCTTTATGCCTTGCAGCATTAGGGGTAGAAGAGTTCCCTGGAGATGGTTTTTTTGTGTGCATCATATATGTTTGTTTTCATTGACTCTTTTATTTCTGCAATCTATCGTTTATAAGGTATCCCCCTGACTTTGTATCCATCATGTCTGTATAGTAATGTTTTGAGGGGCACTGTCTGATGGTAGTCTGGAAGCATCAAAAAACATCATATCTGTGGTGTTTAACACTCTTAATATTATAACTCTTTCATAATCACCATTCTTACTTCCGCAACTCTTCTCATTGTCACAACTAAATTCTTTTTAGAAATATGATATAAATATTATCATCATCATGAGTCAGCAACACTGGCATCAAATCAGATATGTTGCCCATGAAGAACAGCTTGCAGTTGTTCTAATATGTACAGAAGAACAGCTTTCAACTGCCCTAAGATGTACAGAAAAACAGCTTACAATTGCTCTAAGATGTCCAGAAGAACAGCTTACATTTTCTCTTAAGATGTACATTTGAGGATAGAAGACAATACAGAGAAGAATGAAACAGGAAAATGATGAAGCATAGCTGGAACAAAACACAGCAAATACTCAAGGACAGAGAAGATATTGATATTTTTATGACATTTTTATGTGATTTTGTGATATTTTGTTGCTGTCCTAAGTGTCAAAATTGCAGTAAGTTAATTGATGAGAATTATTCTTAGCTCTGCCACAAGTGCTTTTATTAGATCTATGGTGACAAATTCTCCCATTATATTTAATTGTCAACAGTCTCTCCTATTTTGTATCTATTGATCAACATTTCAAACTACCAATGCCACAACATATTTGGCTGATTACTGTCCTGAATAGGACATACTACCAAATGCCAAGAGAATTGTTCTCATTTGTGTTATACATATATCATTTTACATCAACTCATTTACCAAAAACCTGTACTAAGGCACATATTTATATAAAGTATGTTTTTATGTTCGCTTGAACTGAAGAGTTCCAGTTTCTGGTCTGTGCATCATATTTGACACTGAAGGAGTATAGATAAATGGATAGATATCTTTGTGGAAGCCATTTCCAAAAGTATTTAATGTGCTCAGTACTTTGATACATAATTTATTTGAATTACATATTTATTACATCCTGTACTTTGGTACAGAATTTATTTGAATTAAATATATATTGTATCCAGCACTTTGGTATGGAATTTATTTGAATTACATATTTATTTCTTGAAGATAACTATTTACAAAGGTGATACAGCAAATAAAAACCTTAAAAATGTGATAGAAATAACTGAAACAACTATGGCAATGTTCTGTTACTGGTTAATATTATTGTTCAGCACAATGGTTATGATTAGTCTGTCACAGAACAAAGGTAGTTTTGAAACTTCCTACTCCATTCATAAACTTCCGCAATAAGCATTGCTTCATCACAATGGATCTTAATTTAGTAATTAATTTCTATAGGTTTCACGGATTAAAAAAAGGAAACACTGCTCCACTTTGGTGCATTTCAATAGTTACAGAGCAGTCATCTTTAAACTACCACTGTCATATTGTTCACCTACACCAAACTGGTATGTGGTATTATTCAGGACTCTTCACAACAACAATGCTGATAGGTTACAATACAATATTATGTTTATCCTAATATCTATGACATTTCTAAGGTTTTCATTTGAAGTACCCATTTATGTACAGTACAAGGGGTCTACTAATAAAAGTCATAATTGAAGTAGAATATGTATAAGACATTGCTCCTCAACTATTGTTGAAGTATGAGGCACCATTCATACATTCAGTAGCAATGCTAGTGCAAAATAGATGACAATTTATCTGCTAGTTCAAATGAGTTGGAATTATAAGGCTGTCTCACTATCCACTCTGCCAGAGAATGTACTTGTGCAAAGTAGTCACTTGTGCAAAATATCTGAACAACATTTCTAGGCAGGGCAGGACTATTCTGAAAATGCCAAACCATGTCTGACAGTAATTATTTCTGGTTTTTTAATTTCTTCTACAATTACCAAATGTTACACATGAGGTGGAAATTAGAGTTCTTAAATTATTTCAATATAGTTCTTAAATTATTTCAATATTAATTAAACTTGTAAACAAAACTTTGTCTTCATTTGAAATCTGAAGGTATTTTCAAATAATTACACCAATCGAAAGCTGAAAATGTTGCCAAATTTGAAATATTGTAATGCTCCCAAGCTAGTGATATCACATTAAGTTCACTGAGTTCTATCTTAGTTAATGGCTGCTGGAAATTGTGTATGTTATGTATATGTAGGTGTACATACATGAGGTTCCATGTCTCCCATAACTCAACAAGTTCAACACTACTTTCAGCAATGTCCACATACCCTACTAAACACCTCACAAGAATTCTTTTTTAGAAGTAGTATGCCATGTCTCACTGTGGTACAACTGCTTTGTTAAAAAATATTGTTCAATGCTGTCAACTGTATTTTGTAATTCATGTGTAAATAGTAACAGCAGACTTGAAAAAAGCCATGATTTTAACCCTTGAAGTACAGGGTGCCACTTGAAGTGGTACAAGTAGTTTCTTATAAAACAGCACACAAATGTGATTTTAGTCTGCTCACAAGAATTATTTCCAAAATCAGGATTATATAATGTCTGGACAGGTGTAACACTCAAAGTGTATTTAGTTCATGTATGTGATTTAGTTTGTGGCATATGCTACATATATTCTTGATTTTGTACCTGTCACTTCTCACTGTTTTGAACAGATTGTAGTGGAATTCCAGAAGCTGAATGACATCACAGTTTCATAAATACCTCAATATAAATTTCATTACTACCATTTGCATTCAAGGTAAGGTAACAATCAAAGTCCCAATGACCATACACTTATTTTTGATAGCCTTTTTCTTCAATGTGATGTGTCCTTTATAGAACATTGTTCTCAATGCTGTTATGTAAGTCTCTTGGTTCTGTACAAGCTGGCCTTCTTCTAGTGTCATATATTCAAAAACTCCTCAATATCCTGTGTACATCTGTGTTTTGGATATCCTCTTATTCTTTTTACTGGAACCCCACCCTCCATGATTAATTTGTCTCACCCATTGTGTCTTTTTATATGTCAAAAATATGTGGTTTTTTTTATTGCTTTGAGGTACCAATCTTCTATATTCAGGTCTTAGCAGATATCTGTTTTTATATATTCACAACCCAGGAATTATATGATAAAGAGGTTGTCCATACATTATGGCAACCATTGTTGTGCTGGAAGGGTTTGAAAAAGTTTGACAGTGTTGGGGGGGTGGTTTGATAAAAGACTTCAAGATTCTACAATTTTTTATTACACAATTTAATTTTATGAATGTGAAGAACACATTTGATGTGCAATATAATTTCCTTCTCTCTACACTTTTTCTGCTTACAAATTATTATTTTTTATAGTTAGGTACACATTACTCTATATACTTAAACAGGGGGTCTCTGGACTATTGACAACATTTTGACAAGGTGGGTGGTGGACATAATTTATCAAAAAGTTTTGACATAATTGAAGGATGTAAATTAAGATAATTTAATGGCATTTCATTAAAAAAATATTCATTGCTGCGTGTTTTCCTGTTAAGGAGTGCAGGGAAGGCTTTTTGGCTGTGGAAATAAAGGCCCCTTTGCTAGCTGTCACCGTGACATGTACAGGAAATTTTTTTTATTGCACCTCCGAAAGACAACAATCCTTGTCCCAACAGTGAATTGAGCCCGAAACCTCAGTCTTCTGAGGCCGACATTCTAGCCATATGATCATGCGCTTCTCTCATATTAACATATATTTAAAGCTAATTTTCAATTTCTATTACCCGGTATATTTCAATATTTTGTTACAATGTAAGTGTTTGGTTGACAGACAAGTGTGACTACACTATAGCAGCATCTCCCTGACAGGAAATTTATTGAAACAACTGAATTGTTGAGAATGAAAAGTGAAACTGTTGTGGATTGTGACAGTAAAGAAATGTTTTTAAATAATTATACATAGACATATTTTATGTGTATGTTTGTTCTGTTAGTAGAGAAGCATGCAACAGTGGGTTGCTGGGGTCACCAATTCTTACAAAGGCAGATAGAACCAACAGCGTACTATTCTCACTCATAAACCGTATAAGTGAACTCTCAAGCTTAATAATTCTAACACAGATAGAACACAAATGTGACCCATATTATATGTACATATAATTCTCATACTAAAGAACTATATGGCCTATCATTCAATTAAACCCTCAGTCCTGTTTAATATTTCCACATTTCCAGGTACATAATCCTCAAATGAGGATCCTCCATTTATTTATATTCTGATATGCCTTCTCAACATCTCCCTAAGCAAATGATATCTCTGCAAGATCTTTTATGACCTCTCTTCTCCAAGTGTTTCCAATTCTCCTGCATTACCTATCCATGTATGCTTCATGTCATTGATTGCCTTATTACATTATTTCATAAAATATGTTCAATCCATTTCTGTCTTCTTCCTTCTGCTGATCTCAACAAAAGCCTGTTTTCTTTCCATTTAAATTGGTAGCATATCTTACTCAGGATGTTACCATCAACGCAGCATGTTTTGGCTGTAATGATTTTTTCCCCCCATTACATTTCCCATCTACATTTCTTAATCTTTATTTATTACAATAGATTTTTAATATCTTGTACATTCATATTTCTGTCATTCATGAAATTATGGTAATTGCACACTAATCTGAAAACAAAATTTATGATTGCCAATGTAAAAAAGCATATAAACCAGCCACTTCTAGCAGGCATCAACTATTAATGAAGCATATCCTGCAGAAAACCTTAATATTGTTCAAATCTTAGCACTATTGATTCATCAAATTGTATTGCAAATACAATGTGAATAATCTGCTTTTGAACCATGAGCTAATTAAACAGGTTTGTGATAGCCCACTCACCTAACAGTGAGTGGAAATCAATTTATTCCTAGAAATCTTTTAATAATAAACTAATTCTGATGAATTATAAACTTCTAGTATAGAACAAACCACAAACCTTTCAAATTTTTCACACACACTGACTTTTATACTGAAACTTACAATCAGAACACAATATGGTCCAGTACAGGTAATTGTCATACCATGTGTGAGTAATTGTCTTACAAAGCATGAGTAATTTTTGGTAAAAAGTGATTAGTAATATACAAAGCATAAGCGTATATCATACAAAGCATGAGTGATTAGTGTAAAAAACATGAGAGATTGTTGTACAAAACATAAAGAGATAGTCCTGCAAATCATGGATTAGTATCATAGAAAACATTCGAAATTGTCTTAGAAAGCAACTTTGATGTGGATGATATTGATTATAGGTGTAGATGATTTTTATGCTAGATATGGATGATATTTATGACATGGTGATTGGAAGAGTGAATTTAACAAATATGACAAAGTAAACATCATCATGCATAGCGAATGACATCTGTTGTGGGAAACTAGGGCATATGGGTTCTCCATATTATTTGTATCATATATATCCAGAAAAGTTATAAGGAACAATGTTTGCCAAACAAACACATGTGTTAACCAATGAAAAAATACTGAAAATTAGAAACAGAAATATACTCGTATTAAACAAATTGGTAGGAAATTTTGCACAAAAGAACATTTCCACAAATTGGTAAATAGTAGGAAACTTGGCACGAAAGAATATTTCATATCCATGTTTAATAAAATAGAAACCCTCAGTCAGGAAATGTGCTATATTACTGGTATATCTTATACATAGCATAGCTAAAGTCAGATGTGACTGGCCATCAGTGAAAAAAATAACTGTAGTACAGTGCATCATAACCATTCTCTGGACATCCTGTATGAAATCTAGAAGAGACATTGGTTTGCTACAAGACAGTTGCAGTATGAGTTTGAAAATGCCTCCTAAAATTTGTTTTCATGGGGATTAATAGCCTATGGATAGAATACAAATCTGTCTTGGTATGATATATAAATATTTATATAAAATTATTCTACATCACATAATGAACATTTCAGTGACTGATCTGTGAAACATGTCTGCATGACCAATACTGGGGAACTGCATACATTTTGTGGAAACACAATTAGACAAGAAATCTATGTGATATAATACATATATATATAGCATAGTACAAATTTTAATCTCATGTGTTAATTTATAGTGCAACAGTCAGAATCACTAACATGCTTAGCACTTACAACAAAAACGTTAACCTTAGACAATGTTAACTTGATACCATATGCTAACATACCTGTCAACAAGTACAGATTTTATGTGGTTGCTAATTTATTACAGTTTGACTTTATAAAGGAGCATGTCTCGTATAATCAAGATACAAGCATCAATTTTTAATGTTTGCGGTTGTGCAACCATACCATTCATAAAGCAATGGCAACTTATTATAGACCTACATAAAACTTTTCCTAGAAACTCAGCACAGTCAAAAAGTGCTCTGTTGATCATTACATCCAGAATATGATATGCTATCAACATTGCTAATCAGCAGATATTGATCTTAACAGGCCTACTTATCTCTAGTAAATTGGATGATAAAAAATTTCAGGACAAAACATACAAAGGATACTTTTTGCTTAAATTCATATGGGTCCCTCTGGAAGTTGACAGGTATGCAAATCACAGATGTAGAATAGTCATATGTCACTGATGTTTATTAGAATAATGCACACAAAATTTCTTGTTAAAGATGCAAAATGCATAAAAACCAAAATAATATAGCAAACTGTTAAATGGAAAATAATATGAGTCCTACAACATTCCTATCTTGATTTATCTGCTGATAACATGAAATTTGACTGCTTGTATACTTTTCACTATTGTGTTTATATTTTAATGGATGATATTGTTCAACAAATTATGGTTTTAGAATAGACACTCCTTATGTTCATGTTAGAAAACATTGTTACCATATATGTGTATGTGTGCATATCTGCATTCTTTAGAGCCTATGTCAATAAGAAAGTTCACTGTGCACAAAACAACATCCAGAGAAAGGTGGGTGAGCAAACTATTCCATGACAGAGTTGGTAACTGGATCAGTTTTAATATAGTATCTAGTATCACAAAAACAAAGGAAACTGGGTTTTTGTGAACTAAGTATCAGCACTAGGAGACAGAGAGTAATATTGGGAATATTATATGATAATTGCATGCCACTTGTTGCAACCTCATACTATTACATGATTGTATTGGGGATATTGTAAATAAATCATGCATGTGATTGTCATTCCTTTTCATTCAGTGAAAAGTAAATGTATATTTGTTTCCAGAACAATTTCATTAATCTTGCCAGCAAGACACTTGAAGACTCCAAAACAACAATGAAAAGAAAAACAAAAAGTGAAACATAATCAACAATTTTATTTTATCTTTTTAAAAATAACAAAATTATATTTTGAATGTGTTGTATGAGTGAATTAAAGATCATTTCACTGATACAGAGTAAGATAATCAAGAGGCCAAAGCTGAGCAGACAGGAAACTGAAGAAAGAAGCAACTAGAGACTCAAGAACAATAGTCAGATCATACAGATGTCAATGTGCCCATA
The DNA here is from genome assembly GCA_034231615.1 of Meghimatium bilineatum. Lineage (NCBI taxonomy): Eukaryota > Metazoa > Mollusca > Gastropoda > Stylommatophora > Philomycidae > Meghimatium > Meghimatium bilineatum. Next base: position 41,708,491 of record CM067306.1, on the reverse strand, counting down.
CTTTGCTCACCCACACTTTAAAAAAAAAAAAATCAGCTCAACCAAAACAGCAAAATAAATAATAGTTGGGAAAATTATCGTAGATGTCTATTTTAATACTGCATTGATAAATTACTTGCAATGTTCTTGAAGGGATTCAAATAAACAAATACTTTAACTGTTGACCATTTTCTGCATGACTGATGTGATGACTTGTATTTCAATTTTGTAAAATTCTTAAATTGAGGGTCAGAGAAAGCAAATAAACGTAGTCTGTACACTTTAATAAAATTGACACATCATTCTGGCAAGACTGTCAAAAGTCATGGTCAATTTAGGTAGTGGAAATATTTGCAGTGTTGGTTGCTCACAATTGTCATCAAAAATTAAACAGTTTCAGGCAGTAACTCGGTGACACATTAAAGATAAACACTCAGATGTCATAGAAAATTAACAATCTGTTTCATATAAATGAAAGTACATGCTGATTGTCAATGCTGCAATGAAGAAACTGATTCACAATAAGCTTCAATCTTATGAATAACAAAAATATCTAAACAATTTACTCTCTCATAGACAGAACTGAACATGGTAGCTGCCTTCAGAGGACAAAGATGATTCAGAAATACAAAATAGATGACAGGGATTCTGTCAACAATGAAAATCCTGCCTTTATATGCTACAAGTGTTCTGGGAACAAGAACCACTCTACATTTTGAAATAAACTCTGAACAGCTGACTAAGATTACATCTGACAGTGTGATTTAATCATATGCCTAATCATGCACAGACTGCACCTGTGTGTTGACAAAAGGAAACAAAGAATAGCAACACTGTTTACTTTCCATGCATGTTGTAGGAGGTGACTAAGGAGGTTATGGAGTAGAGTTTGTTGCCCCATCCTATATAGAGTCAAAGTTGTCAAGAAATGATGCTGAAGTCAGATCAAAAGGTGCAGGTATCACAGCTAAACTGTAAACCTGGGCACATCACATTCCATTCTCTGGACTAAACTGCTCCAATTTGAGAATGAATGTAGAAGAAGATGCAAAGTCTGCACTAGTAGTAACAGACAGCATAGGCTCCTCCCAAAAAAATCCATTTCATTACATTCTCATTTGTACTTGCTATGCGTCCACTAAAATTGTACTTGTGTGCACAGATCAGATGACATTTTTGGCTGCTTCAAAATTGTATGTGCCAGTTACACATGAGGATCTTTTTTTTATGATCCGCACTTCTAGACTTTGAGCAAAAATTGGTAAATTTCATGAATGACAATCTTTGATGTGGAGCAGAGTCATGTTGTTTAGAGGAATTAATTTAAAAGGACATCCTGTTGAGTAAAAGACAAAGCTGAATGGACAGAAATATCAGCTAATTTCCTTCAATGATTGAACATCACTCTTTAATCTCATCTACTTTGTGAACAGTAAAACTGAGATATATAATTTAATTATACTCAGAATGGAAAGATGTTCATAACTCCTTTCATACTGGATTGGGAGATGTTGTACAAAGTATATAGAAATAATAAAGATAAAGTGTTACACAAATATTTTAGAAATCACAGCCAGAAGATAAACAATGGATTATATTCATATTACAATATTGACAATAACCTGCTTCAGTAAAGCAATGGTGACAGATACTGGAGACAAAATATGTTCAGGTCTGGTTAAACAGAAATGAAAACAAAAGAAATAGTTCATATATTATTATATATTTTTAAGGTGTTATTGTTTTGATCGAACTATTTCTTCTTCCTCATATGTTATGGAATAGTCTGAAGAACTATCAGTATGTTCGACTAAGTTGTCTTGAATATTAGTATTTATATATTTCTTATGAGGCCATGAAAGTTCTTGAATATTGGTTTCTATACATTTCTCAGATGGTAGTGAAACTGATTGAACATTTGTGTCTAAGTATATCTCAGAAGATGATAAAACTGCATGAAAGCCTGTGTCTATATATTTCTCAGATGACTGTGAAACTGATTGAATATTAGTATCTTTATTTGTCAGAGCTAAATGTGAATTTGACTGAAAACAGTTGTGTAATGGCAAATTGTGGTCCGTAACATGACACAAAGTTTCAGATGTTGAGGAATGTTTATTTTTGTTGCCAGTAATAAAATGAGCTTTTGAAACATTAGTCTCTGTATCTAATGTTGTATAATTTTTCTTAAAATTTGGAACATATGTTGTTTTATGGGAAATTTTGGAATGAGATTCAGTATTATATTTTAAACTATTGTTTGAGACACACAATGTATCTGGGCTGTCTCCTAAACTATTGTTTGGGACACACGCTATTTCTGGGATATCAACTAAACTCTTCAAATTTATGACATTAAAATCTACATGCATTTGATTAAAATCTGAGTGGTCTTCTTCATGGTAAACTGATGATTTTTTGATGAATTTAACATTGGGGTCAGGGGCTTGTGATGGTTTTCTTGGGTGCCAGTGAATCTCAAGCTCTATTTCCATGCGATAGTATTCTTCTCTGATGAGTGATCTCAAAGGATGCTCACTCTCTGTGCACATGCAAAGATAATAAAATGAGATCAGCATTAGCAGGTGATATTAGTCTATTAAAATAATACTCTGATATGATACAAATGATGATAACACAACACAATGAAAGTTAGCAATGAAAAACAATGTCTCAGCCAAAACAAAAACAATAAGGGCATTATAAGTAGATCAAAGATGGGTGAATAGTGTAGTTTGAAATCAAACTTGTACATTATGTGGTGATAGTCCAAACATGCTGATTTTATATTCTACCAAAATAGTCATCCACATAGATCCTTAACTAGAACAATATAATCTCTGTGAGTATCGCTTGAAGCTACAAGGTTACGTGCTATGAATGGTACTCTCGACAGGTGGTGTGCTGCTTCGTTGAGAGTGATGAAGTACATATGGGAAACTGAGTACAGTGAAGTCAATCCTCTATAACTTTTGAACCCTTTTTGAATACAACTGTCTTGTCTTACAATAAAATTGTCCAACCAGCATTAATAACTGGTTACTCACAGACATTTATAAGCAAGTGGCAACCCTACTACCTATACTAGATCATACCTCCACAAGCACTATCAAATGTGATTAGATTTCATAATCTTTACATACAACTTGAGTACATAGTCTCTGTTTCAAGTACTATCAGTGATGAGTAATAGAATCTGTTTTTTTTTGTGAGTTTTTTTATAGCTTTATTTCATGCCCACATGATTGAAACCTTAGCCAGAGAAGGTAAAAACTTAACTGTTGTGGGGATTCCACAAAAGAATATTATTATATAAACATGACAGTTTACAGTTGCATATTGGTTGGTTGGGTGGCATTGGTGAGACTTTCAGACGTTCTACGTATGGAGGTAGCTTACAGCCGACATGTAATAACATATTACTTACTTTCAAACTTGGGTAATGTTAGGTAAATGTGGTCTAATCACATGATAACAGTCCAAATTATTTGAAATTGTGTAATGTTATGCTCCCAAACATGCACTTTTGGTTATAGTTTGCGCATCTTTCGTGTCATCACAGAAATCTTGTGTGATTAGCAGACAACTCGATGCTAAACCAACACAGCTAATGTAATCACACATTTCTGTTTAGTGAGCTTCCCAGCTACAGAGAAAGATACTGTATGTTTGTTACAGACTTGAGGTCTGTTACATCAAGAAAAGATATGTGGTCACGGTCACCCAACGTGTATGACCATTTGATGACTATAACTATAATGATGGACGCATTCAGTGGAAAATATATAGAAGTCGACACAGCCAGCACATACATTTAAAGATCGGCATATGTGTGCAATTCACTAATATTTGCTTCCCTCCCAACAACTAACCATCCTCCTCCCAAAAACTAAAAATCCAACACCAATCTTACCCCCCACACTCCCCCCCATCCCCAAAAAAACTAAAATATGTTGTCTCCAAGCTATATTCCCCATTTGCATTTGAATAAAGGACACAATAAATGTAATGTTTATTGTTTCATTAAAAAAATAGGCCACATCTGCCTAACATGAACCCAAACTTGCCATATGTAACAAAACAAAATTATTAATACTATATGTGAACTTGAGGTTTAACTATACTTTATCATGACTGTAACTGAATTATTAATACTATATGTGAACTTGAGGTTTAACTATACTTTATCATGACTGTAACTGAATTATTAATACTATATGTGAACTTGTGGTTTAATTAACTGTGCTTCATCATGAATGTAAATGAATATTTGATACACTATGTCATTTGACTTCTGGCACTACTATAATGGAGAGTTAACTTTGATACACATAATCTTCAGAATTGACGTTTTATATGTGTACTTTCATAACTGACAGAGTCCACAATTTTGTTATGAGGTCATTAATCTTATAGAAGACTGTAATCTATCATATAATGTACTATTTATCTCCACTAATGAAAGACAGTTAGTAATAACAGATGGGAGTGTTTAATGTGCTGAATTGAGGTTAACAAAAACAGCAGGCACAAAGTTATGGTGCAACAGGAGTTGCTACATGGAAGTGAAGAGGTACACAGCACAAGTTGCTACATTAGAAGAGTGGTACATAAAATATGTTTTTAAATGAAAGAGAGGTACACACAACACAGGCTACTACATGAAAGAGTGGCACACACAACACAGGTTGCTACTTGAAAGAAACGTAAATATGTCAAGAGTTGTCAAAAGGAAGAAAGGTACACACACTATTACTTGTGCATAATAACATATATGTATAACAGACCCACCAAGCATGTGCACACATTAAACCCATAAACCCAATAATTTTCCACATTGTACTATTTGCCATCCAAACTTTCAAATTCCACTATGATCATTTCTTTTCAAGTTTATTCAGGATGGCACACAAGTGAAAATGAAAGAAAGACTACAGTATAGATGTCCACTAATTTGGTGAATGAGAAAAATATTTAAAACTGTTAAAATGTCAGTTTTACAAATATACAAGATGATATATGTGGATCATCTGGATACAGAGCAAAGGGAAGACATAAAGAGATGAATCGATAACGTCACGACCAGCATCCACAAACACAGACTCAGTATTACTCAGGCATCACATCTGGACGTGAACAGAAACTTACAGCTCCCACCCCTATGCTTAACTGAAAGTGTGGATGCTATCAACCAGCGTCCACCTGGTGATAGACAATAGACCAGATGATATGTCCATACAGAAATATTGATTCTGTGTACCTTTCTTATCTGTAAAACATACATTTGTAAAAATTAATATTTTTTGTTATTGTTCTCACTTATGACCGGACACAGCAAACACCTTCAATGTCTGTCATGAATTAAAAATAATGTGTTAGTCTATACTCCCATTTAAATTTCAGTGAACTTGTGTAGCACGGGAACAATTTCCAATTCTCAATTAATCAAAGATATGACATTCCTGAAGTATGTGAGCCAATGCAATCTCAAACTGTTTGAACCTGAAACCTAGGAATCAAATTAAATACAAATGTTCGCATGCAAACAATCCCAAACATATTTGATGAATAGAAATGTTTTTCTGAAAATATATATTGGACATTTCTTGTTTCTCTATCTTGAAGGCATCGAGTGGATTGACACTTGCTGAAATAAAACGTCAATCATATTTAAAAATAAGAAGTTTGCACACAAAACTTTTATTCATTATCAATCATAGATTTATCACAATTTCCAATGATGCATTGGAAATTATCAATTCCATTATCCAGACTATCTCCTGCTAAATAGCTGGATTTTGAGAATGAATGCAGAAGAAGAAGAATCACCAAGTTACCAGTGATGTAGTACAAAATGTATTAGGTAATTTTTCTATACATGGAACATTATCCAAGAGTAAATCTCTCAGCACCTGGGGTCACCACAAAATGTGAAGTATTGGGGCACCACAAAATGTGAAGAACTGGGGCACAGCACAATGCGAAGTACTTGGGAACCACAAAATGTGATGGATGAATAACTGTGATTTACTATCACTGAATATAATGTTTTTATATCATGGTGCTGCAAACAATGCCTGCAAGCCTGTATTCTCTCTTCAAAGATGAGAGCTGGAAGTATGAAAGCTCTGAAGAACTAGCAATAAAATCTCATAATTCCCTAGATTCAAATATTAATTCAAAAAGTCAAATTTCTTACTTTCTACGAAAATGTCCACAAATGTTGTTGCCACTCCTGCTTCATTGGTGGCTCTGCATATGAACTCGGTTTCTTCATCAAAAGTCACATTGTGGATGGTGAGAGTACACTTGCCATGCTCAAATGTTGATACATAACGTGTACTTAGTGTGATCTCTTCCTCTTCCTGTGTTGACAACAATAACTCAGAATCAGTCTTGTTAGTGACATTACTTGCTGTATACTTACCCACACAACTTCTACCTAAGAAGTTGGTCACATTCTAGGAAATATATATGTTTATGTTAGTGCATGTCTGTATAAATGTGTAGTGAAAATTATAAATAGCCCTACTTGATGAAAAGCAACAAGGTTACCAAAAGAGACAGAAAGAGATGCACAGACATCAGATAAATAAATATCTGTCCACTTTCAGCAGCATCATTCTGTAATTCAGCCCACTATAATACCCATGATAATGATAAATTGGTTCATTCCCCAGTTGTAGCAGAAATGTTTTTAAGACTGCAATGGGAGGATCACTACTGTTTTCATATATCAGAGCCACTGAAATGTGAGCTCACTAACATCTCACACCCCTACAGCAGTTAAATGCTATGGATTAACATTAACTTTACTAATTCCTAAAATTATATATTTTTACCCCAAAATTGTATCAATTATTTATACTAAGGTTAATTGTAAAATTCATTACATTTTTAGGCCTATTACTGAAACTTGAGTAGGTCTGAATCTATAAAAATACAGAAAATATGTAAAGTTGACAGATGCTAGTCAAATCTGTCATAATTTTCTTCTGTATTTGTTATTAAACTCTTGCAGATCAGCATGCTGTTGTCCAGAGAAAATATGTATTATGTCTTGGTTTACATATTGGCTGAGACACCTGCACCCTTCTACCTAGTACACTGGTACATTTAACTTTAATATGGATTTTGGATCACTCTGACCTATGGGCAACCAATTCCTTCATCCCCAATCTCTTTAGTCATGTTTTACAACATGCATGGCAGGCCACAAGACAGATGGTTTCAGCACCAACAAAGTGGCATAAAGTAGACATATTGAAATTATAAGGTTCAAGCATTGTGAGCAATCTTCTCATTTGTATATTTCCTAAAGTGTCCTACTTATTATGCATAATATTACAAGTAACTGTTATATCTTCTTTTCTTAATATATCTAAGCTACAAGGATAAATTCTATTTGATTTAACTGAGCTTTCTTCGTGTACATATTTTTTTCCAGAGTATCCTAAATCATTTAGTTGTAATTGGAAAAGTGCTACATTTCTCTGTACAGATCATAACTTTTATGTCTAACTGAAATTACTTTAAAGATTGTCCATGTTAGATATCTATATGACGGAATCACTAATATTTTTAATATTATGCTTTTGTAGTCATTAGGCATTACATACTGACCTTAAACCAAGTAACTATCGGTGTGGGCTTGCCAACTACAAAACACACAAGTGTAAGGTTGGCACCTTCTAATACAACAAGTTCTTTTTGGAGAGTTTGTGTGAAACGGGGAGCTTCAGGTGCTTCAATTGTAGCCTCCACTTCTGTTGGTTTTGCTTCAGGTGTCTCTTGTATGACTAGTTCTGCAGTAGCTGGGGACATAGATTAGAAAATTATTACAAAATGTATCCAATGATGTGTACTCCTATACAAAGTGTATGTTCTATCCCAAATCACGTGCCTACCTATTTTGATTATTTCCCTTGGCTGAATACAGCTGAAATTTACTTATTACCTAACCACAGTCTGTTCCCACCCACACAACTCTCCTAACCCTGATTCTAAATAAATTAATAGTAAAATAAATAAATACCTGTTGTTTGATAAACAGAGCCAAGGGAAATAAACAAAAGAGATAAGCACACAATTTTAGATAGAACCTCAAATGTATGTTAAATAATGTCTTGTTCTATAATATATATCAAACTGGTCTAATGTTCTATAATAAATTATAATAAATATCAACTTATGTGGTGTTTTATAATAAATGTTTGTCAAGTGATGCTTTGTTCTATATTAAATAGTTCTATATTAAATGTCAACTGATATGTCCAACTGTGTTCTATAATAAATGTTTCTGCTGAGCTACTCTATCTATCAACTGATGCATTGATCTATAATATATGTCAACTGATGCATTGTTGTATTAAATGTCTTCTGCTGGGCTGTTCTGTATTCCAACTGATACATTGATCTATAATAAATGCCAACTAATGCAACTGATGTATTATTCTATAATAAATGTCTTCTGCTAGGCTGTTCTGTCTTCCAACACTGACACATCACTCTTTAATAAATGTCAACTGATGTATTGTTCTATAATAAATGTCTTCTGCTGGGCTGTTCTGTCTTCAAACTGATACATTGATCTATAATAAATGACAACTGATGTATTGTTCTATAATAAATATCACTAAAGAGATGTTCTATAATAACTAGTTTTCAATTATAACCTTACTAGATCTAAAAATTATGACACCATGAATAATGTAGTATTGTCACTGTTACTAATAAAACTAATAAATAGTAAAACTACTAAGTAAAACATTGTCAATGAAAAGCTAACAAACAAATACTGGAACAAGGATTTCTTTTTAAGTTAGGTTCAATTGGGACCTTTATCAAGAAACAACAATGAACATGTATAAATAACATTATAATTTCTTACTATTTTTTTTTCTTTTTATGAGAAACATCAACAATAATATATTATCTGTAGTGTTATCACTTCTTATTTTTGTTACTGTGGCACTCTTCACTGTGTTGGATATCTTCTAACTCTTCAATTATTTAGAACTGCAAATGTTGACTCTAGCAGCAGTCCATATTTAGACATCCTGCTAAGTAAACCTAACAAAAGAAAAATCAGCCCTGGGAATTGATGCGCAAATTGACAGTTACAGATATTGCTGTATATGCCCCAATCAATAAATCAAGTACCATGCAGAGTGGCATTGGCAATATTGCTTTTCCCCAACTCTCTGTCTTTGTGTTGCTAATAAGTTCAGTTAGTGACTTCTTTTTGTGCAAGTGACAACCCATCCAGAAATTTCTCTCTTTGTCTTCCTCTTTCTTCTCCCTTGATCTTTCTAGTGGTTACTAAATGTTCAAGTTTTACTTTTTTCATCACATGTCCTAAAAATCTTGATTGTCTGTGTCTAATTTTCGCTATAATGTGTCATTTTACTCCAGCATCACTGAGAATATCTACATTAACTTTCTTGGCTGTCCATGGAATTTTTATCATTATCACTTCTCAATTGCCTCCAGATACAATACAATAACAAATGAAATTTTTATACAAAAGGGAGGAAGCAAAAATCCACTCAGTACACATGCCATTTTACAAGTAGCTGCTTGAAATAACATACAACAACAGGATGTCATATGACAACTGCTTACTTTCTTCCTCTTCTAGTTTAATATCAATCTTAAAGTCAAGGCTTGTAATCTCTTCTACATCCTCCTCTTTGGGAGTAGTGGTTAATGTAATTTCCTCCATGGTCACTTCAGTTGGCTGCTCAGGTGCTTTGACTAAAGAAACAAAGATAAAAGTAATAGTACAAAAAAAACCATCTTTGCCAGTAAACGACTCCTATAAAAAACTATTTAGGTTTATATGACATTAAAATATCTTTGCCAATAACTGACTACTATAAAAACTGTATAGGTTTATATGACACTCTATATATGTCCACTGAGCCATTAATATGTACATTTTGGAGACCTGATGTTCTGAAAAGTTGCTAAAATCGACATTTTGATGCAAATTTACCATCGTGAATTATAAACATCATGACGTCTGTAAAATCAAATGAACAGTTTACTTTTGAGGTACTTCTGATCAAAATTATGTCTCATCGGAAGTGTGTGAAAATTGGAAACATTCATTTTGAATTTGAAAGATATTTTCATATAAACAGGTGTGTTTACTACATACATAGTTTGTGTAACTTATTGCTACTTGCATTTGAAGTAATAAAATCTAGACCTACTCTATGTTTTTCAGCTAGTTAGACTTTGGAAATGTTCCAAAATAAGTTTGGTAATAATTCCAACATTAGCTTAGATGATGATTGTAGGCCTAATATAGAATTATTATGTTCAGATGGAAGTTCGGATTCAGATTTGAATGTTGATGAAGCTGAGGAGGGCATTTCAAATGCAATATATATATATATTACTTTCCTCTTATCTACATTCAAAAACATTATATTTTTGAATATCACATACGAATGTGAATATTCAGACCTTTATAATTTGTATTACATAGATCCTAGAATATGTAAATAAGTATTGGGCACTAAAATGTAGGCCTAAAAAAATAGAACATTTTGTGAAAAATTCATATTTTGAATGCATTCGCCGACTTCAAGACAATTTAAAATTGATAAGTACTTAATATATAAATACTTGAATGCACTACAAAATGGTACAGGATATGTGCAGATGTATTTTATATCAAAATAAATAGATTATGATTCAGTTTTCTGGGATACAAGCTTGGGTATGTACACATTTATATTGTTATTTCCCCGCATTTTCTTGTTTTTTTACTAATTAAATTTGTATAACTAACACAATATTTTATGTAAGCAAACAAACTAAAATGAGTCTTATTGCCTATCCATTTGTTAATATTTTGATGTCAGAATTGTTAATGTTTACAAAATGATGAGGGAGAAATTGTAAAAATATAAATACTACCATAAATTACTAAAAAATATTCCAAAAAATGCTCCGGCATCACAGGAAAACCTTACTGCGCATCATGGAGACAAAAATTAAAACATTTTTGCCAATAACTGACTCCTATAAAAACTTCATAGGTTTATATGACACTAAAACATCACAATTGCAACAACTCTCAATATATTTTCTACATGACATTAAAACATGTCACACAAAATTAACTCTTGTCAATATATTTTCTACATGACATTAAAAAATAATATTTTCAACATCTCAATCCTATCAACTTTTAAAAAAATGATATTAAAACAACAATCACAACAATTTAACTCTTGTCAATACATTTTTTAAATGACATTACAACACCCTTCACAAGAACTTTAACTCTGTGTCAGTATATTTTCTACACAACATTGACAAATTATTTCCAAAAACTTAACTGATGTCAACACATTTTCTACATGGTACTAAAAAATTCATTGTAACAACTGTCAGGATAGGATGTTTTGGTACATAACAATGAAACAATTGTAACTATCTTCTATCAATATATTTTAATACATGACATTTAAAATTCTGAGGTTTAAAAGCATCCAGAGTGATACAATTTAGTTCAAAATGTTTATAGTTAGTAGATAAACTGTAAACTAAATCATGTCCTGTCACTTAGTCTCTTTTGTGAACTGTCAAACTAAATCCCTCTGTGATTTAGTCACTTTTTTAAACTATAAAACTAAATCACTGCCTGTGATTCAGTCATTTTTGTGAACTATCTATCTAAAATCCTTTGTGTTCTCCATTTTCCAAATGTTTATCAGTTCAAACAGACTAACATAATTCATACTTCTCTGTTAATATAGTTTGGAATGCTAAAACAAGTGGAGCTGAAAGTGCAATACCAAAATACTTTATAAAGAAAATATATATACACTATGTAGATCAATGGATCATTCTGACATAGTTCATGCACTAAGGAACCTTGTTTATTCTGACATAGTTCATTCACTGAGGGGCCTCATTCACTCACAATATTTTCAAAAGTAAAAATTGTGTTGCTCTCAGGATTTCATGAGAATGGTGTAAGAATTGTAAAAGCCAGCACAGAGGAGCATACTAGATATATAAAGAGACTGATAAATCAACAACAAACTGGAACTGTGAGCCACTACACTCTGATATAATGTTTTAGATGAGGATCAGAGTACCTACGGACTTGCCAAGTGTGCGTTAATGGTAATGCATATAAACAAACAAGTATGGATAAGGTTTTCTCAAATACCAAAATAGCTGAAAAGTTAAATAGACTGGCTTATTTCAAACATTCAGTATGAAAAGTGAGAGAGGCAGTGATGGTAGCTCTCACTTTGCTGGGAGAGTCACTATGGTTTGCAAGAAAGATATTTGCCTGCCAAAAAATACTACCATATAGAGAACAAAAGTCTGATTTATACAAGGCAGGAGGGCTGAATAAGCGCTTTATGACACACTTAAGACATTACTGAATCCCTTCAATGTAGATATACATTTGTGGAAGAGTCTTGCACAAGGCTGGTCCGATTAGTGCTACAGAATCAAGAGTGGAGCAGCTGATGTAAAGAACTTCAAACATGGTTGTTTAATAAAATACATACCAGATTAAAGTAACAGCTGCTCAATTGCTCAATGTCTCACAGAATCTTCTCACACATTTAGTGTGGAAAAAATCATGAGTTGTTCAAACACCCATAAAAAGACTACACATTGGAAAGAATGTCACCAAAATAAATGGTTCCATATCTAAAACAAGAATCACTCCTGATGAAAATATTAAGTCTATAATGTTTATATTTCCATGAAACCTATTACTTCATTCATTGAAAACAAGAAGGGGATCCTGAAGGAAGAAAGTATGATTTAGACTAGTGTTCTTAATCTGGTGTTGGTGAGAACCTTGGTGCTCTTGTAAGGACATGTGCTCGATCCATGCAAGTTTTTAAAAAGTGCCTGTGAGCACTAATGATTAAATGTGGGTGGTCCTCGCTGTCTGAGAAAGTTGAGAACCCCTGATTTAGAAATTCATGTTTTTCAGTACATCACTAAGTTCTGAGAAGGTTGAGAACTACTGGTTTAGGGCATTCATGTTTGTTAATACATCATTAAGTCATTTATGTGACTCAAATTAAAGAGCAAAATATGACCATTAGAAAAACAATAACATTGTGTTTATTTCATATCACCTGTGTGTTGTCAGGGTCCAAAAGGGGAGCAAAGAATAGCAAGACTGTTTACGTTCCATGCATGTTGTACGAGCTGACTAAGGAGATTATGGGATGGAGTTGGCTGTCTAATCCCATATAGGGTCAGTGACCCAAAGCCATGCTGAAGTCGGATGTGTCAGGCTGATAGGCACAGATATCGCAGCAATGCTGTAAACTATGACACAACGCATTCCATTCTCCGGACTACATCCTACTGATCTGCAGGAGTTTGAGAATGAATGCAGAAGAAGAAAAAGAAGATTTGATGATATTTTCACCAAAATGTTTTTTGTAAAATCAAAGAATCTAGACTTACACTGTACTGTAATAGTGGCCTCAGATTCAGTGCGGCCAACTTCATTTTCAAGAACAACCTTATAAAGTCCCTCGTCTTCTGGAAATATTTCTGAAATAGTCATGGTACTTTTGGTTTCTGTGGTGTTAATCTGGAACTCTGGAACTGATGTGACTTGCTGGTTGTCAATGAACCAGGTCACAGTTGGAGCAGGTTTGGCAAAGAAGGAAACATCAAGTTCAACTCTAGACAATTCTGTAACAACAATATTTCTCAATGTTGAGTGAAACTCAGGTTTCTTTCTGTCATCCACAGCCTCCTTTGTTTTAACTTCTGTAATATGTTGCTGTCGTTCAATGACTTCAGGATGAATTTCGCTTGCCTTGACTGTATCTTTTATAGGAAGTGCTGCCCCTTCTTCTACCTGAGATTCTTCTGTTTTGCGTTCCTCATCAAGATCTACAAGTGTTGGCTGGATGCCCCTGGAAGTGACAGAGATAAGAGTTTCCTCAATAGTAATTGATGCAGCAGTCATAGTTTCATGAGGCAGTTCACTCAAAATATCTGTACTGATGTCTTCTTGTGGAGCAACTGTAGCAGGCTTCTCTTGAACAACTTCAGCTATGATCTGAGCCTTAGATGTTTCTGTTTGTACTATGGGTTGAACTAAATCAATATCAGTAGTAATATCATCAGGAATTTCTAGGGGAGTATCTTCTTCTTCTATTTCTACAGCTGAAATTTCTTCAGTGCTCAATTCAACTTGTTCATGTATATCTACAACTGTTTCTTCTGATGGTTTTACTGACTCTCTTTCCATAAGATCTTCTTTGGCCTCATCCTCAGGATGAACTTCATAAATTTCTGCTTCTGTTGGTTGCTGTGGTTGTTCCTCTATCTTTTCTGAAGACCATGAAACTACTTCCTCAACAGACTCACTAAGTTCAATGCCTTCCGAAGTCTCTCCAGCTACTATTGCTGGAATGTCCTCTTCAATCTCTTCAATTTCTTGGGGAGTTGTGTCTACAATAACAAATTCTTCTGATTCTTCTGATAGCTCCTCCAGATTGACAAACTCCTCTGTTGTTTCACCCAAAATTTCTTCAATCTTAGCTTCATCAATTGTTGCTTCAAACTCTTTGACTTCATATGTTGTCTTCTCTGTCAATATGGTTTCTTCTGTTACAGTTTCAGTTATCTTCTCTACAGTATTATCAATATCTTCATCTTTCACATCTTGAGTTTTTTCTGGCACTATCTCTTGATCTGTCTCTTTAACTTCGAATGGAACTCCATCAGCAACTTCAGCAGCATGCACAGTATCAACAGTAACTTCTTTTACTGCTTCAAATACACCAGTTTCTATAAAAATAGGTTCTCCATCTTGGGCTTCAACAAGTTCAAAAGCTTCCTCAGTCTCAAAAGTTGCTTTCTCTTCAGGCTGGATTATATCTTGTGTAATTTCAACAACTTCTGCCTCTGGAACTTTTCTTTCCACATCTATAACATCTTGGACTTCTGAAATATCAATTTGCTCTGATAATTCCTCAACTTTCAGAGGCTCCTCAGTATCAACGATGATAAAGTCAGACAACTCTTCACTTTGTTTTTCATCTGAATTAGTAACCTCCATTTCAAAAGTTTCTTCAGTTCTAAGGGGTTCAACAAATTCACTAATCTCCTTCACTTGCTGTGGTGTTGTCTCCACAGTGGCAGCTACAGATGTCTCTGAATCAACAAAAAACTCTTGCAGTTTCTTGCTATCAACATCATCTGTTTCTTCAACTTCAATAACTTCAAAATCTTCAGTTGTAATTTCTACTGCCTGGGGTTTCTCAAACTCCACACTTATTACCTCTTTGTGAGTTTCAGTTTCTTCAACTTTGGGTTTATCAATATCAATCTCTATAGTTTCCTCATATCTGGTTGTGTCAACCTGTTCAACAGTTTCTTCAACCTCCTGAGGTTGTTCCTTGTCCAAAGTAATTGTTTCCCTAACTTCTTCAATGGTGTCTTCTGTAGGTTGTTCAATCTCAACTCCCTCAGTTTCTTCAAGGGAAGATGTTTCAACATCCTCTTTGATCTCTGTGATCTCTTGTGGCTTCTCAAAGTCAACAACAATGATGCCTCTTTCTTCTTCAATGATTTCTTCTCGTGGTTGTTCTGATTGATACTCCTTGGTTTCTTCAGTGGTAGAAACTTTTATAACTTCTGTAACTGTCTCTACCTCCTGAGGCTTCTCAAACTCCACACTTATTACCTCATTGTGAGTTTCAGTTTCCTCAACTTTGGGTTTATCAATATGAATCTCAATAGTTTCTTCATATCTGGTTGTGTCAACCTGTTCAACAGTCTCCTCAACCTCTTGTGGCTTCTCAAACTCCACACTGATGACCTCTTTGTGAGTTTCAGTTTCCTCAACTTTGGGTTTATCAATATGAATCTCAATAGTTTCTTCATATCTGGTTGTGTCAACCTGTTCAACAGTTTCTTCAACCTCTTGTGGCTTCTCAAACTCCACACTGATGACCTCTTTGTGAGTTTCAGTTTCCTCAACTGTGGGTTTATCAATATTAATCTCAATAGTTTCCTCAAATCTGGTTGTGTCAACCTGTTCAACAGTCTCCTCAACCTCTTGTGGCTTCTCAAACTCCACACTGATGATCTCTTTGTGAGTTTCAGTTTCTTCAACTTTGGGTTTTTCAAGATCAATCTCAATAGTTTCCTCATATCTGGTTGTGTCAACCTGTTCAACAGTCTCCTCAACCTCTTGTGGCTTCTCAAACTCCACACTGATGACCTCTTTGTGAGTTTCAGTTTCCTCAACTGTGGGTTTATCAATATTAATCTCAATAGTTTCCTCATATCTGGTTGTGTCAACCTGTTCAACAGTCTCCTCAACCTCTTGTGGCTTCTCAAACTCCACACTGATGACCTCTTTGTGAGTTTCAGTTTCCTCAACTTTGGGCTTATCAATATTAATCTCAATAGTTTCCTCATATCTGGTTGTGTCAACCTGTTCAACAGTTTCTTCAACCTCCTGAGGTTGTTCCTTGTCCAAAGTAATTGTTTCCCTAACTTCTTCAATGGTGTCTTCTGTAGGCTGTTCAATCTTTACTCCCTCAGTTTCTTCAAGGGAAGATGTTTCAACATCCTCTTTTATCTCTGTGATCTCTTGTGGCTTCTCAAAGTCAACAACAATGATGCCTCTTTCTTCTTCAATGATTTCTTCTCGTGGTTGTTCTGATTGATACTCCTTGGTTTCTTCAGTGGTAGAAACTTCAATAACTTCTGTAACGGTCTCTACCTCCTGAGGCTTTTCAAACTCCACACTTATTTCCTCTTTATAAGTTTCAGTTTCCTCAACTGTGGGTTTATCAATATCAATCTCTATAGTTTCCTCATATCTGGTTGTGTCAACCTGTTCAACAGTTTCTTCAACTTCCTGAGGTTGTTCCTTGTCCAAAGTAATTGTTTCCTTAACTTCTTCAATGGTGTCTTCTGTAGGCTGTTCAATCTCAACTCCCTCAGTTTCTTCAAGGGAAGATGTTTCAACATCCTCTTTGATCTCTGTGATCTCTTGTGGCTTCTCAAAGTCAACAACAATGATGCCTCTTTCTTCTTCAATGATTTCTTCTCGTGGTTGTTCTGATTGATACTCCTTGGTTTCTTCAGTGGTAGAAACTTCAATAACTTCTGTAACTGTCTCTACCTCCTGAGGCTTCTCAAACTCCACACTTATTACCTCTTTGTGAGTTTCAGTTTCCTCAACTGTGGGCTTATCAATATTAATCTCAATAGTTTCCTCATATCTGGTTGTGTCAATCTGTTCAACAGTTTCTTCAACCTCCTGAGGCTTTTCAAACTCCACACTTATTACCTCTTTGTGAGTTTCAGTTTCCTCAACTGTGGGCTTATCAATATGAATCTCTATAGTTTCCTCATATCTGGTTGTGTCAACCTGTTCAACAGTTTCTTCAACTTCCTGAGGTTGTTCCTTGTCCAAAGTAATTGTTTCCCTAACTTCTTCAATGGTGTCTTCTGTAGGCTGTTCAATCTCAACTCCCTCAGTTTCTTCAAGGGAAGATGTTTCAACATCCTCTTTTATCTCTGTGATCTCTTGTGGCTTCTCAAAGTCAACAACAATGATGCCTCTTTCTTCTTCTATGGTTTCTTCTCGTGGTTGTTCTGATTGATACTCCTTGGTTTCTTCAGTGGTAGAAACTTCAATAACTTCTGTAACTGTCTCTACCTCCTGAGGCTTCTCAAACTCCACACTTATTTCCTCTTTATAAGTTTCAGTTTCCTCAACTGTGGGCTTATCAATATTAATCTCAATAGTTTCCTCATATCTGGTTGTGTCAACCTGTTCAACAGTCTCCTCAACCTCTTGTGGCTTCTCAAACTCCACACTTATTACCTCTTTGTGAGTTTCAGTTTCTTCAACTTTGGGTTTTTCAATATCAATCTCAATAGTTTCCTCATATCTGGTTGTGTCAACCTGTTCAACAGTCTCCTCAACCTCTTGTGGCTTCTCAAACTCCACACTGATGACCTCTTTGTGAGTTTCAGTTTCTTCAACTATTGGTTTATCAATATGAATCTCAATAGTTTCCTCATATCTGGTTGTGTCAACCTGTTCAACAGTTTCTTCAACCTCCTGAGGTTGTTCCTTGTCCAAAGTAATTGTTTCCCTAACTTCTTCAATGGTGTCTTCTGTAGGCTGTTCAATCTCAACTCCCTCAGTTTCTTCAAGGGAAGATGTTTCAACATCCTCTTCGATCTCTGTGATCTCTTGTGGCTTCTCAAAGTCAACAACAATGATGACTCTTTCTTCTTCAATGATTTCTTCTCGTGGTTGTTCTGATTGATACTCCTTGGTTTCTTCAGTGGTAGAAACTTCAATAACTTCTGTAATGGTCTCTACCTCCTGAGGCTTCTCAAACTCCACACTTATTTCCTCTTTATAAGTTTCAGTTTCCTCAACTGTGGGCTTATCAATATTAATCTCAATAGTTTCCTCATATCTGGTTGTATCAACCTGTTCATCAGTCTCCTCAACCTCTTGTGGCTTCTCAAACTCCACACTGATGATCTCTTTGTGAGTTTCAGTTTCTTCAACTTTGGGTTTTTCAAGATCAATCTCAATAGTTTCCTCATATCTGGTTGTGTCAACCTGTTCAACAGTCTCCTCAACCTCTTGTGGCTTCTCAAACTCCACACTGATGACCTCTTTGTGAGTTTCAGTTTCCTCAACTGTGGGCTTATCAATATTAATCTCAATAGTTTCCTCATATCTGGTTGTGTCAACCTGTTCAACAGTTTCTTCAACCTCCTGAGGCTTCTCGAACTCCACACTGATGATCTCTTTGTGAGTTTCAGTTTCTTCAACTTTGGGTTTTTCAATATCAATCTCAATAGTTTCCTCATATCTGGTTGTGTCAACCTGTTCAACAGTCTCCTCAACCTCTTGTGGCTTCTCAAACTCCACACTGATGACCTCTTTGTGAGTTTCAGTTTCCTCAACTGTGGGCTTATCAATATTAATCTCAATAGTTTCCTCATATCTGGTTGTGTCAACCTGTTCAACAGTTTCTTCAACCTCCTGAGGCTTCTCGAACTCCACACTGATGATCTCTTTGTGAGTTTCAGTTTCTTCAACTTTGGGTTTTTCAATATCAATCTCAATAGTTTCCTCATATCTGGTTGTGTCAACCTGTTCAACAGTCTCCTCAACCTCTTGTGGCTTCTCAAACTCCACACTGATTACCTCTTTGTGAGTTTCAGTTTCTTCAACTATTGGTTTATCAATATGAATCTCAATAGTTTCCTCATATCTGGTTGTGTCAACCTGTTCAACAGTTTCTTCAACCTCCTGAGGTTGTTCCTTGTCCAAAGTAATTGTTTCCCTAACTTCTTCAATGGTGTCTTCTGTAGGCTGTTCAATCTCAACTCCCTCAGTTTCTTCAAGGGAAGATGTTTCAACATCCTCTTTGATCTCTGTGATCTCTTGTGGCTTCTCAAAGTCAACAACAATCATGTCTCTTTCGTCTTCAATGATTTCTTCTCGTGGTTGTTCTGATTGATACTCCTTGGTTTCTTCAGTGGTAGAAACTTCAATAACTTCTGTAACGGTCTCTACCTCCTGAGGCTTCTCAAACTCCACACTTATTTCCTCTTTATAAGTTTCAGTTTCCTCAACTGTGGGCTTATCAATATTAATCTCAATAGTTTCCTCATATCTGGTTGTGTCAACCTGTTCAACAGTCTCCTCAACCTCTTGTGGCTTCTCAAACTCCACACTTATTACCTCTTTGTGAGTTTCAGTTTCTTCAACTGTGGGCTTATCAATAGAAATCTCAATAGTTTCCTCATATCTGGTTGTGTCAACCTGTTCAACAGTCTCCTCAACCTCTTGTGGCTTCTCAAACTCCACACTTATTACCTCTTTGTGAGTTTCAGTTTCCTCAACTGTGGGCTTATCAATATTAATCTCAATAGTTTCCTCATATCTGGTTGTGTCAACCTGTTCAACAGTTTCTTCAACTTCCTGAGGTTGTTCCTTGTCCAAAGTAATTGTTTCCCTAACTTCTTCAATGGTGTCTTCTGTAGGTTGTTCAATCTCAACTCCCTCAGTTTCTTCAAGGGAAGATGTTTCAACATCCTCTTTGATCTCTGTGATCTCTTGTGGCTTCTCAAAGTCAACAACAATGATGCCTCTTTCTTCTTCAATGATTTCTTCTCGTGGTTGTTCTGATTGATACTCCTTGGTTTCTTCAGTGGTAGAAACTTCAATAACTTCTGTAACTGTCTCTACCTCCTGAGGCTTCTCAAACTCCACACTGATGATCTCTTTATAAGTTTCAGTTTCCTCAACTGTGGGCTTATCAATATTAATCTCAATAGTTTCCTCATATCTGGTTGTGTCAACCTGTTCAACAGTCTCCTCAACCTCTTGTGGCTTCTCAAACTCCACACTTATTTCCTCTTTATAAGTTTCAGTTTCCTCAACTGTGGGCTTATCAATATTAATCTCAATAGTTTCCTCATATCTGGTTGTGTCAACCTGTTCAACAGTCTCCTCAACCTCTTGTGGCTTCTCAAACTCCACACTTATTTCCTCTTTATAAGTTTCAGTTTCTTTAACTTTGGGTTTTTCAATATCAATCTCAATAGTTTCCTCATATCTGGTTGTGTCAACCTGTTCAACAGTCTCCTCAACCTCTTGTGGCTTCTCAAACTCCACACTTATTACCTCTTTGTGAGTTTCAGTTTCTTCAACTTTAGGTTTATCAATATCAATCTCAATAGTTTCCTCATATCTGGTTGTGTCAACCTGTTCAACAGTCTCCTCAACCTCTTGTGGATTCTCAAACTCCACACTTATTACCTCTTTGTGAGTTTCAGTTTCCTCAACTGTGGGCTTATCAATATGAATCTCTATAGTTTCCTCATATCTGGTTGTGTCAACCTGTTCAACAGTTTCTTCAACCTCCTGAGGTTGTTCCTTGTCCAAAGTAATTGTTTCCCTAACTTCTTCAATGGTGTCTTCTGTAGGCTGTTCAATCTCAACTCCCTCAGTTTCTTCAAGGGAAGATGTTTCAACATCCTCTTTGATCTCTGTGATCTCTTGTGGCTTCTCAAAGTCAACAACAATGATGCCTCTTTCTTCTTCAATGATTTCTTCTCGTGGTTGTTCTGATTGATACTCCTTGGTTTCTTCAGTGGTAGAAACTTCAATAACTTCTGTAACGGTCTCGACCTCCTGAGGCTTCTCAAACTCCACACTTATTTCCTCTTTATAAGTTTCAGTTTCCTCAACTGTGGGCTTATCAATATTAATCTCAATAGTTTCCTCATATCTGGTTGTGTCAACCTGTTCAACAGTCTCCTCAACCTCTTGTGGCTTCTCAAACTCCACACTTATTTCCTCTTTATAAGTTTCAGTTTCTTTAACTTTGGGTTTTTCAATATCAATCTCAATAGTTTCCTCATATCTGGTTGTGTCAACCTGTTCAACAGTCTCCTCAACCTCTTGTGGCTTCTCAAACTCCACACTTATTACCTCTTTGTGAGTTTCAGTTTCTTCAACTTTAGGTTTATCAATATCAATCTCAATAGTTTCCTCATATCTGGTTGTGTCAACCTGTTCAACAGTCTCCTCAACCTCTTGTGGATTCTCAAACTCCACACTTATTACCTCTTTGTGAGTTTCAGTTTCCTCAACTGTGGGCTTATCAATATGAATCTCTATAGTTTCCTCATATCTGGTTGTGTCAACCTGTTCAACAGTTTCTTCAACTTCCTGAGGTTGTTCCTTGTCCAAAGTAATTGTTTCCCTAACTTCTTCAATGGTGTCTTCTGTAGGCTGTTCAATCTCAACTCCCTCAGTTTCTTCAAGGGAAGATGTTTCAACATCCTCTTCGATCTCTGTGATCTCTTGTGGCTTCTCAAAGTCAACAACAATGATGCCTCTTTCTTCTTCAATGATTTCTTCTCGTGGTTGTTCTGATTGATACTCCTTGGTTTCTTCAATGGTAGAAACTTCA
The DNA here is from genome assembly GCA_034231615.1 of Meghimatium bilineatum. NCBI lineage: Eukaryota > Metazoa > Mollusca > Gastropoda > Stylommatophora > Philomycidae > Meghimatium > Meghimatium bilineatum. The sequence goes on along the minus strand of CM067306.1, from coordinate 41,686,517 downwards.
ATAACTTCTGTAACTGTCTCTACCTCCTGAGGCTTCTCAAACTCAGTAGTTAGAATTTCCTTGTGTTTCTCTACTTCCTTGTCTGTTGTCTCTCTTATATCAAATTCCATTATCTCTTCATAATGTATAGTATCTGTTTCTTCAACAATTTCTGTAACATCTTGTAACTTTTCTTTGTCAATCACAAAAGATTCTTTGATTTCCTCAATTATTTCATGTCTTGGCTGATCAATTGCCACTTCTCTTGTCTCATCTACTTCATACGTCTCCACTGTCTCTCTTACTTTTTTCACTTCTTGTGGTGCCTCAAAATCTACAATTATAATTCCTCTTTCTTCTACCACTGTGTCTTCTTTTGGTTTTTCAGTTTCCAGTTCTTGTACTTCAACCAGTTCTTCTCTGGTGGTTTCAAACACTTCTGTAGGATTAACTTCCTTAACAAGAATTGTGGCTGTAGATACATCAGGAGTTTTTTCACTTGTTATCTCAGTGTCCACAGTGTATATTTCCTTCGTGACTGGTACAGAAACCATATTTACTTCTGTTTGTTGTGTGTGAATGAAAGATATTCTTTCCTGGTAAAGTTGTTGTGAAGAGATATCTATCTCAACATCTTCGCTCCTCTGTACATCTACAGTTTCCCTAAATGTTGTCTCTTGTTGCTTCACATCAAACTGAAACTGGATTTCAGCTAGTGTTGGTTGCTTTGTTGAGATATCCAAATGAATTTCTTCCTTAAACCTCTCCAATTCTGATACTTCAGAGACCATGTCTCTCTCCACATTCAATGTCTCACTATAAATATTGCCTGATGATACCTCTAGCACAATCTCTTTATCAGTTTCTTCTTCCTTCCTTGTGTCTATCTGGAATATAATCTCACCAAATTCTGGCTGCTTTTTCTTGATTTCAAATGAAATTTCTTCTGTGAACCTCTCTGATTCTGTGATTTCAGTTACTTTCTCTTGATCATCATCTAAATTTTCCTGGTAAATGTCAAGTGATGACTGCTCAAACTGAATCTCTGAGCTTTGAGATTTGGGTCCAATCACTATTTCATCTATGAACATCTTCTCAGTAGGCACTTTCTGCAGCTGAGGTTTAATCTCTATCTCTGTCACTTCATAAGGGGCAGCAACTTGTGTCTCAGGTGTTACTATATCTTGATCATGAACTACTGTAATAGTTTCTTTAATCTCTGTTTCTGTGATATCTTCAGGGGCAGCAATCTCTTGTTCAGTTACTGGTTGCATCTCCTCTTTGAGAGTTGTTTCCTCTTCTGATGTTGACAAACTGGCAGCTGTAACAACAAATAATAGAAATACTATTAGGTGGGTAAAACAACGACTAAACTTTATCATTCTGTCAAACTATGAAAAAAATAGCAATTTGGATATACAGGTTAAAGCTATGTTCATGCTTTAGTTGAATTTATCAGGTTAAAAAAGTACAATTAATACAGCCAAGTCATAAAACATGACACACAGTATTCCATTCTCTGGACTACATGCTGCTAACCAGCAGGAGTTTGAAAATGTGCATATAAGAAAAAAGATGAAAAGAATAAGATAGCTATTCTTAAAACATGATGTGCCACTTGAAGCTTTCCACAGTACTCATTCAGAAGTAGCTAGTAAACATATGGTTTCTGTCTGAGTTCACCAAAAGCTAAAATCATGTCTTGTATGCCTGCTTTAGTTAGTCATCAGAACATCACCATGGTACTCTGGACACATCCATAGGTGCTCTGATTTCATATTCAGTATGTCCTTCAACATTTGATAACTGACTGTTCCAGCTCTGTGTTGGTTGATAACTCTTCTTTTGATTCCTGTATGACGTTCATTTCTTGCAACACCGCACTTCAATTCCAGGCCAAGCATTCTAGCCATAAATACAGAAGAAGAAATACACCCCATATCTCCTACTGGCTCAACTCCATGATTACATTCAAAATATGAGCATGGTCCATTGAACTGTCATTAGTCACTATGACCATGCTGGCTAGTTCTTTCATTTCCCTCAACTCCCACATGTCCAGGTACAAAAATGAAGGTAACTCTCTTCAGCACAGATTTTATTATCAACTCAAGCCAATGACAGTGTAGATAGCCTGACTAAATATTTTAAAGTATATGCATAAAATCAGTAAGAAAACAGACATGTAGCACTCTGAGACTCCAGCTACATCATTGCCTTCTTCATCACCTCCATCATCATACTATTTAGTGCATTTAAACTACAAGCACTAAGCATTTTTAACAGCAATGTTTATGGTAAAGTTACATCTGAGCACACAACACCATGCTATGGCATGCACAAGATACACAAAGTTCAGAAACTGTCTTCTATGAATGAATTAGAATGATTACATTTATTTTGTGTATTTGGGTAATGTTAAACTGAATCTTAAACCATTTGTGTTTTTTCTCTTGCTTATATTAATTTGCTATATGAATAAATGGGTGTATTTGCCATCTGCGTCCATGTGGATAGTGATATCTTGAGTGGCGAATTGGTTAGCTTTCAGATTGGTATCAGCATTATGTACTAATGTTAAATGTCTGTGGTTCTCGAGAATTTTACATATCTGTGCTGCGTGTGTGTTGTTCGGTTGTCTATGTGCCAATTGACAGGTCCATATTCACAGTAGCTTGGGAATATACACATTGACAGTCTAAATTTACATCTTTTTAGGGCTGCGGTGTGGTAGAAGACATGTTGACTCAAGTTGCAAGGCGATTGGGTGCTGTATAAGTGGACCTGGCTCAAATCCTTTTTGCTGGATCATTTTTATTTATTTATAAACCCTTGATACTTCTATATTATATTATTCATTTACTGGTGTCAGTGAACAGTAAAAGACCCAATTATCTCATACTGATGGTGTACTAGTGATAGCTCTAGATGTCTACCATTCAGTAAAAGTGTTAAAGCAATGAACATGTTAGTTACCATGCCAAAGTTTAATATATCAGGCCATTGGCACAAATTAAATGGCAGCACAGAACATTTCAGTTCTCTGGACTACATCCTGCTGGAAATCTAGTAGGACCATTGTCCTGCTACAAGAGAGATCCTGTAGGAGTTTGAGCATACACCTACAAATAATGTGTAAAGTATTTTTTAAACATTTTTTTTTTTACAATATCAGCCTTTTTGCATTGTCCTTTACATTATATGGATCACTAAGTAAATATATTGACTGGCATTTAAGACTTTCCTTTTTGTATGCTTTTCTGTTCACTCTTGACCTCAATCAAACTTTTCCTGCCCAGGATAACAGATTTAAATATCATTACAACATCACTAGAGAAGAAATTATTTTTTTAGGACACTATCTTCTATGAATAAATATATTATATGGAAAATTTGTCAATACTGCATGTTTTGTTATGGAGTTGCAGAGAGGTGGTACTTATGACTGTGTGATAAAGACCCATGTATTTGCTGTTGCCATGTCATGTACAGAGTGAGTTTTTAATGTAAGATTTTCCCTCTGACAAGACAAATTACAGTCCTAACTGGGAGTTGAACTATGGACCTCACAGATCTGAGACCAATGCTCTAACCTCCCATACAAATGCACAGTAAACATATTAAGATAAGATAAAAACCATGACAATCAGTAAATTGAAAAGGATCAAACGCTAAATATAAAAATACATGGAGAGATACTATAACAAACAGATCATGTCTAATATCTTGGACAATTAACTACAAATGATGGTAAATATGAAACAGAAGCTAAAAGGAGAATAGGAATGGCTAAAGGTTTTTTCAATGACATTAAAAAACTCCAAATATCCAAACAAATCAAACAAACAAAACAAAAATGAGAGAAAACATGGATACTCAGAAATATGGATAATGAATGCTGGAAGACAGAATTGATGGCTTTGAGATGTGGATATATAGAAGAATGGGGAGAACGTTAAGAAAAGCAAAGAAATCACATGACAGCACTATGTTGGGATTTTAAAAAACCATTAAAAGAATACAAAATCAAACAAATAAAATATTGTGGAAATAGAATACAGACACCTTGTTGAAGACCTTACTTGAAGGTTGAGAGGAAGTGAGAAAAAATTTTGCAGAAATACAAGAGGGAGAGAAACATCATGAGATGGACATGATACAGTTTGTCAAAGTGCAACACCAAGACAAGAGACAGAAGTTGTTGGAGTTCTTTTGCAGCCAGCCTTCCTTGCAGAGATGGCACTTGATGATGAGATTCAAATAAATGTCTTAGATATGAATCTTTTTTTTTTAAATCTCTCTTTTACTGGTAAATATTCAAGTCAAACATGGAAATAAATAAGACACTAAATAGCAATATGCTTCTGCAACAATAAGAATAAAGCAAAGGACTTATATTGGACATGTTTAAAATTGGCATCAGATGGCAAAACAACCACTGAAAAAAGTTATGACTATGGGTCTCAACAACATGTAAGAACACTGTCAGCAGCATTATGTCACTAAAACTGGAGAGCACTGGTTTCTGTCCTATGCACCATACATGACACTGTAGGAACATAGGTAGGTAGATAGATCATAGTCAAAATGGATGATTTATTGGCTTACCAGTTTCAAGGATAGGTCTAACTTGCAGTTTTAGCAGCTTCTAAGACATAGAGTTAAGTACTGCACAGATCATTTCATATATTATGTTGATAGTTAATAGAGTTGAACTTTTCTTTATAATGTCGCTGCTTGCAACCTACCAAACTATATAACTCTCAGTTTGCTTTTTTATGTACACATCAAATCATTTTTATTTTGCTCAGCATTACCTAACAGTAATGAGCATGATGAAGTGTATGTACTACATGAATAAAACAATCATAGAGACCAACAATGAATCAGAAAGAGATTGAGGAGGTTGAAACTCACATAATAAATTATTGTTTACAAACGTTTGCTGAAGGGATTCAGTGAATTGTTAATTTGGTTATGGGGATTTCCCTGCATAAGAAAACATTTTTATTTGTATTTAATGTAAAATGAAAAGTAATTCCTATTTCTGTAAAAAAATAAATTCAAAGAAGATACCTTCCATTCTGATTAAAACTGTAGATTGAAATAAAAACCTCTATAAGCAGACTATCATCAGTAAACTAAACTAAAATTTTTCATTATTGGTAAAGCAGGTTTCCAAATTATGGAAGAAAAATGTACTTTCATCTGCAATATTATGTTTAATTATTATAAAGACAATATTATCACCCATGTGTTGCCAGTGCCTGAAAGGGGAGCACAGAATATCAATACTGTGACCAAACCATGCATGTCATAAGAGGTGACTAAGGATATTTTGGGGTAGTGTTGGCCATCTCACCCCAACAGTCACAGTGACTTAGAAGTCATGCTGAAGTTGGATGTGTTGAGACGAAAGATAACATGGCTGAGCTGTAAACCGTGACACAACACATTATATTCTCAAGACTAAATCCTGATAATCTGCAGGAGTTTGAGAATGAACACAGCATAAGAAGATAATAATATAAAATATAGTGTTGCCGGTTTGATGTTATAAAACTCCTAGTATGAGACTTTTAATTTGTGGGGGGGGGGAGAGCAAGGCAAAGTGACCTATCTCTTTCACAATAGCTCACATTACCTAATCACCTAATCAGCACTTATTATGCATATCAAACAACTGAAATCCTTAAATAAAATTGGTACCTATTGAATGCAGAGGACCTACTTTACTGTACTCAGGTCTGCAATACATAACACATGTTTTGCTAAGATTAAATGTTGTAGGGTAGAAATGCTACTAAAGGGATAGTGAAGGGATCAAGTTGTAAATATGACGATCAATAATAATACGGAACACCATCACCACTAGATTTCAATATAAACATTGCTTTGCACCAAGTTTATATTATGGAAGGAAGGTTAGTTATAATGCTAGACCAAATTACCAACAAATCTGTTACAGTCAAGTGTCCATATTTACTAAACTAGATCTATATGAAACATTCAACTTTTACATCAGTCTCATAAGCTGTTTTGAGAAGTTGTTAGTTCTCCATAGACTTTATGTAGCTTAAATGCTGCAATACATTATCAGAATCTTAGACTTTACACTAATGATGTAGTAAACTTAAAATATTATATTAGACATGTTCAGATGCCCCCCCCCCTGTGCTGTGTCACCTATGCCAGCACATGAGTAGCACATGAGTAGCATGAGGACATCATCACTGATGTAATAAGTACACAATTGATGAACAAATGATAACTTGGTCATTCTCATCATATGCTTCCTGTCCTGTGCAGTCAGTTGACAACATGGCCAGTGTGATAACTAATCCACTAATCTGTCCAAATTTGATCAATGTGCAGAGATTCAGTTTCTTACAGCCAAAGGACATCGACCAATCAACATTTAACACAGAATACAGGTGGTGTATGGTGGAAATGTGTTTCAAAGACCACAGTGAAGGATTGTATAAGAATGTTTCAGGAAGATTGACAGGTAACAAATGATCTTCTGTGGCCCAGTCAGCTATGTGTTCTTGTGATAGAAAAAGCAATTACCAAGATGGATGCGGCAATACGTGTTGACCATCTCCAAAGTTTGCATTTCCTAGCTAATGAATTCTCTCTGTCATTTGGAATAGTGAAAATTATTATTCTGAAGAAGATGAAATAATGGAAGGTGTTTTAGATTGTGATGGAGTTTGAAACATTTGTAGCAAAACCATGCGGAAGATGATGCATTCTTTTTGCAAATAGTGGCAGGCAACAAATCATGGCATCACAACTTTGAGCCATGCAGCAAAGTGCCAGCATGCAATGGAAACATCCTGGATCATAAAATAGCAAAAAAATAAAATTCAAATCACAAATTTCTGCAGGAAAGGTTATGCTTACTGCCTTTTTTAACCACATGTCTAGGACTTAAAATGACATGACTTAAAAGTGCCAGCCTAGTATGAAAACCAATGGTATCAGTTACAAGAAAACACTAGACAAGCTGCATACAGCCATCATGAATAAGTGACCCAGAATTTTCTCATAAGGTGCCATTCTGTTCCATGACAATACTTGCCTACATGTCGAGAAAGTTGGGTCTTCTGTACCAACACGTGCCTGATCCAACTATGGAAGATTATATATTGCATGTTGCCCTTCCAGAAACATTCTTGCCAAATCTTCACTGTTGTCTTTGAAATACATTTTCCACTGCACACCACCTGCAATCTTTGATGAATGTTGTTGTTTAACAATCTTCAACTGTTAGAAACTGAATCACTGCTTGTTGGTCAAATTTGGATAGATTCGTTATCACACCAGCCATGTTGTGCCTGTTCAGGACACTAAGTAAAGACACTAAGCAAAGAGAATGACCGCATCACCATTTATTCATCGATGTGTACTTATTACTTCAGTGATGACACCTTCATGCTACTTACGTGCTGGCATAGATGATGCAGCACTGGTAAGTTTTATTTGAACATGCTTTGTATTCACATAATTTATACTAACACTGCAGTAAACTATTATCTACACAGACATAACAATAACTCTGCAGGTAGATATTAAAATGTTCAGTCATAACAATAATACTGTGGTACAGACATACCATTAATGATATCTTTAGAGATATTAAGTCTTCATATACTTAACACTAATGTTGCGGTTATCTATAAATATTTTCACATACTTGACATTACAGTTTTAGTAAGCTATGAAAATCTGATTGACTGACATTTCTGTTTCAGTAAGATATAAAAATCTGAACAGACTTGACATTGTTTCAGTTCATTCTCAAAATCTGCATAGACTTAACATGACTATGTTTCATTACACTGCAAAACTTTGTTATGGGCATGACATTAATTATCGATAAGAACAATAAAAAGAATGTGATCATGTGACTAGGTTATAAAGGGTAGTTAGGAAATGTACAGTATCCATGTCATCTGGTTTTGCATGGGTCAGGTTACAGGGAAGATCATTATCAATGTAAGGGGAGCATGTTGAAGGCAAAAAAGGGAAGGTGCTAAATTTACATATAATTTGAAAAAGAAATTCACCTTCTTTTACTCAAGTATCAGCAGTTTGACAAAAATTGATGAAATACAAAATTTTGCGGCTGAGAAAAAAACTGTAATTGCCTGTAGCAGACAACATCAACATTCATGTCAGAGAATTCAAATTTATTTCAGCAAAAGCACAATCATAACAAACAACAAAGCATAAAGAAAAAGACAAAAAGCATATTTACACCAAACACAAATTGACTATCTACTGCAGAAGCAAAAGAGCAACCAAATATACAAAAAAACTAATGAAATGTTAAAGGAAATAAATTTCCTAAAAAACCATAAATATATCATAAATAGTAGATACCGAAAAAATTATGTCAAGTTAGTTACATATACTTGTCTGCTGTCCCTAGAGTACCCTTACTCACAACATAGTGTAGATTACTGAATGTCAAATTGGAACTAAACTTGACTTGAATCATGATAAGATTCAAGCTTCCAGTATGATCATTCTCCTCCACCAATAATGTCTAAGATATGTGGATCACTTGGACAAGATGGAATACACCAGAACCCGTAAGTATGTATGATTTCTGTTATTTGTCCATCACAAGAGGAGATGATGACCATTTGTTACATTCACTTTATGGAATTCAGTTACAGGTATGACCTTGTCTATGAGTTCATGGGTGGCTGATAAGCACTATGGTGACCCAAAATGACCTTGGATAGTTTGGGCATGGAATTATCAATTTCAATGGTGTATGATATGCACTGAGCTTTTTAGTCAGTCTCACTGTTGAGCTGCTAAATTTCTCCATTTTTTCCACACATTAAACCTTTTTAATTGCAGAGCACCAGGAAGCTCTGTTTTTTACAGCATCTTAACTTGTGCCACAGTTTATGTCAAAGGCTCTCAGTGATTTCATTAATGAATCCTTGTAATGCTTATATTTGTCACTAGAATGTATGCCTTTCTTCATTTCACCATAGAAGAGTATTTGTGATATTAATATGCCTATATAAAATAGTATATATATATATATATATGAAAGACTCAGAAGAGATCATGTACTGTCTCTGTAATGAAATTTTCCTGCAATAGACTACCAACACTTTCAGTCTCTTGTCTTGGTGATACACTCTGATAAACTGTAATTTGTCCACTTCTTGATGTTTCCCTTCCATATGTTCTTTGTCTGTCTTTGTTCCATGTCATACAACTTTTCTTTCCTAGTAAAGTCATGACCAAAGTGTCATTAGTGCTAGCATCTGGTATGCAAACTGTTAAACTTACCTCAATTCACTGCAAGGACACTTACAAACAAGAATTTAGGGTGTACCAAACGGGGCAGAACTTTTCATGGACAGGCCTATATTTAGTGTCTCATAACATCAGTTTAAATGTGATTAAAGCGAGACTAAGGAAACTTGTTGAATACAAAAGCCATTTAGAAATCAGCCACTCATATCACATAAAATTCACCATGGATGCTAAGAAGCCATGCTGTAATCAGATGTGTACTATTTTCTCACCAAAATAACATGATCATCATCATGTGTATACAGATGCACTAAAGCAGTCTTTTACTATACTTTTTTTTTTTAATTTACATGTATTAAATGTATGGTTGTCTGCCCCCAACTTATTTAAACATTATATACTTTACAAGAATTTGTGTTCATTGTAAAGCTTTCTTTTAACTTTTTATCATTTACATATTTATCTATTATCTATTAGATGTAAGTAATAATATGGTCAGGAGCATGATTACTCCACTCATTTGTATAACTAACTATCTCCCTATTTATAACTTTTATCTCTTCAATTGTCCCTAATTTTATGCCTGCATTCCATAAATATTTTTGCTACATTTAAACTTATGTTCAAAGTTGCATATCTTACAATAAAACATATTGATACTTACGCAAAATGTTGATGTAAGCAGAGCTGACACATCTTCCAACTGTATTTGTTAGTTCCACTTTATATTCTCCTTCATCATCTGAATATACTTCTGAAATGGTCAGAATTGATCGATTTGACTCTGTAACTATCTCAAGATCATCTGCTGGGACAAGCTCCTCATCATCAACAAGCCAGACAACATTGGGTGCTGGTCGACCAGTAAAGACAACCTCCAGAACCAGCTTGGTGTTCTCCATGATGGTGATCTCTCTTAGAGTAGTAATGAACCTTGGAGCTTCAGGCTGTTCCACCTGTACCTCCAGGGTCTCTGAGATTTGTTCAGTCTTGATTGAAGTGACAGTCTACAAATGAAAATATGAAAAATGTATTACATTTTAGTTATTAATAGATTCTAGGAAAGAGAAGATTTGTACAGGTCTGAATTATGTCTGTTTCTGTGTTTGTTCTCAGTCCTGCTGGCTAGCAGGTTCTCATTCAGAAAAAAAAATGTATTGTCTCATGATTTACAGCTTGGTTATGATATTGACACTTTTGATCTGACACATCCGACTTCAGGATGCTTTTGGGTCACTGTGACATATGAAATGTGAGGGACAGCCAAACCTCATCTCTAGACCACCTTGGTTACTTCTTATGATACACAAGGACTTTCATAGTGTTATTATCTTTTTTTCCCCTTTTGGCCCAGACAACATGTGCACACAGTCAGGGCTAAAAGTATTTGTACATTACTGGAGGTATTGAGAATTGTTAAGGCACTCAATCAGAGGTAAGCAACTTTTTTACATTGTCAGTCAGTACTGATGTTTTCTTGTGTGGTATAGGGCCAAATACTTTTTTTATTGTAGTTCTTTAGTTAGACCAAACTCTGATTAGTGCTTACTGAACTTGGTGGCCAGTGCATATACCCCGGTAGTACTTGCCATGACAAGATTAACCACCATTTGGAAAATCACAACCTGTGTTAAGAGTGTATCCATTGCATGGTTACCCTATACTGGTAAGACAGTCAATTAAGTAGTTTTTGCAAGTGTGTTGGTTTTCCAGACTGGAGAGCTTGAAGCACTGACCTTACATCTGTCAGGAATACCACAGGCTGTGGGCCAGGATTGGAGTTCAGCAGTTTTTCAGTTGCTACCCTAATTGCCTGAGTTTCTGCATCATAATTATTGCAGAATTACCCTGTTGGTGTTCTGATCGTATCTCTAGACTTGTGTGGATATTCTATATATACACCTGTACCTCCATTCCTCACTGCATTCTGTGCTGACCCATCTGTATATACTCTGACCCATATGTCTTGTGGATATTCCATGTCCAAGAAACTGAGGGTGACTGCTGAACACTGTTCTGTTCGTCCTCGCTTAGTATTCCTTTCACGTGGGTCTGAGTGTATATTAAAGCTCATGTAGCTAGCTATTATTTCCAGTGATTCTGCCAGAGTTACAAAATAACACTCATGTAGCTAGCTGCCAATTTTACCAGAAGTCACATCATATATTGTTATTAAAAATGCACAATTGCCTGCAGCGAGATTTGATCCCAGTACCTTTGCCATAACAAATGTACACTGTACAACACAACCAGAGATGGACATCATTGTTATAATGCACATTAAAAACATGAGGAATGAGAATAAGATAAATAAAACTAGAACTGGAAATGAATGGAATGACAATCAAAACCATATCTTAACTCTTTCCCTACATAGCATCTTTTAATCAATCCACAGATTACATCTGGGATTACATGGCATATTTTAAAAGATCCTTCCTTTTGTTTTGCTAATTTAATATTTTCCGTTATTTATATCAAAATAATGATGATTCCAATCGAAAGTGTAATATATTCACATTACTTTGGATATTACATAATTTTGATATGTTTTTATATCAATTTTGTAAGTTATTGATATGTTTTGAACAGGTGACACCATTTTCCATATATTTTCTTTATATATTTTGGAGTGAACTTATGTTTCGTAAAAGTATAATTATTTTATTTACTTTGGTCGCATAAATTATTGAAATACAACCTGCCAATAACTGGCAACATACCTAAGCAGAATTATACAAATTTGTAAGACAAATCTAACAAATTGTCAGATCGAAGACTTAGATCTTTCAAATCTCAGAGAACTGGTCTGATTATTTGGGAATAGCAAACATAATAGAATCACTATGCCTATATATTATACATTTTGTATTTTGTAATTGGATTATCTACACAACTGATACAGTTTGAGTGAAAGATATTCATTCAAAAGTTTGGTAAATTCACAATTTATATCCAAAATTTTTAACAATTTTGATTTATTAATAATTTTGTTATTATTAAAACTAATTTTTCAATAATAAAAAGCAATTTTATTCACAAATAAAATTGTGATAACAACATTCTCTGTCATTTATGTTTCAATATATATATATATCACATTATAATTAAAATAGAATGAAGAAATTCGGAAAAGAGTTGGTATAATATCATGTATCAAACATATTGAGAGACAGCAAGTAAAATGGTTCGGTCACCTTATGAGAATGAAGCCAAACCAAATACCAATAAGAGCATATAATACAAGAATATCCGGGCGTAAAGCCAAAGGTAGACCAAGAAAATGGTGGATAGAAAACATTAAGATAACCTTGAGCAAACATGGACTAAATGCAACCTCTGCGACACATCTGGCCTTGAAACGACAGCTTAAGATACCACCCCTACGCTTAACGGCAAGTGTGAATGCGATCAACAATCATTCACCTGGGGATAGACAATAGACATTATAATTGAAATATATATAGAATTACTATTTCTTGTTCCTGTGACAGATGTGCATAACCAACAAATCTAAAAAAAAATAATTGCCATCCAAGTGCTAAAAATACTCCATAGGGAATGAGTTCATTTAAAAATTGCTTACTCATAGCTCTAAATAAACAAACAAATTGTTCTATTGTAATTGGTGAAAAAAATATTTGTATCTCACCTCATCTTCTTTTTGTTCCTGGACAATGAAATCAAGCTGAGACTTCTCACTTGTTGCCACTGTTTTTATAGTGATACTTGATGTGACAGAGGTCTCAGTCTCTTTGATGACATCATGAGAAAATTCAGTTACAAAATGATCAACCTGATCAGGCTGTTCTTCTGGAAGCTCTGGTTGACTCTCTTCAACAACTGGAACTTTTACTTGGGCCACTGGTTCTTCTTGTGGCTGAAGTTCTCTGACATCTGCAATAACTTTCTTAATGAATATTTCAGCAAATTCCTCAACAGCTTCACTGGCCACTCTACTGTCTGGTTGAACAATCTCTGTAACCTCAGGTTGTTCTTGAACATCTTCAGTAATATCAGAAATAGTTTCATCAGGTATGGATAGTTTGGCTCTCTCTAGATCTTCTGGAATTTGACTTTCATCAATGTCCTCTGTAACTTCAGCTTCAACTTCAGAAACTGAAATATCTTCTGGAATCTCTTCAATAAATTCTATCATGTACTCAGGCTGTTCTTCAGAAGGTTTCTCAAACTCAACAGTAATTTCTGAAGGTTGAACCTCATCTTCTTGAGTTTCTGTTACATCTGTAACTTCTGGTTGAGTAACAACCTCTTCTACAACACCAGTCTCATATGTTTCAGGCTGTTCTTCAGAAGGTTTCTCAAACTCAACAGTAATTTCTGAAGGTTGAACCTCATCTTCTTGAGTCTCTGTAACATCTATAACTTCTGGTTGAGTAACAACCTCTTCTACAACACCAGTCTCATATGTTTCAGGCTGTTCTTCAGAAGGTTTCTCAAACTCAACAGTAATTTCTGAAGGTTGAACCTCATCTTCTTGAGTTTCTGTTACATCTGTAACTTCTGGTTGAGTAACAACCTCTTCTACAACACCAGTCTCATATGTTTCATGCTGTTCTTCAGAAGGTTTCTCAAACTCAACAGTAATTTCTGAAGGTTGAACCTCATCTTCTTGAGTCTCTGTAACATCTGTAGCTTCTGGTTGAGTAACAACCTCTTCTACAACACCAGTCTCATATGTTTCAGGCTGTTCTTCAGAAGGTTTCTCAAACTCAACAGTAATTTCTGAAGGTTGAACCTCATCTTCTTGAGTTTCTGTAACATCTGTAACTTCTGGTTGAGTAACAACCTCTTCTACAACACCAGTCTCATATGTTTCAGGCTGTTCTTCAGAAGGTTTCTCAAACTCAACAGTAATTTCTGAAGGTTGAACCTCATCTTCTTGAGTCTCTGTAACATCTGTAACTTCTGGTTGAGTAACAACCTCTTCTACAACACCAGTCTCATATGCTTCAGGCTGTTCTTCAGAAGGTTTCTCAAACTCAACAGTAATTTCTGAAGGTTGAGCCTCATCTTCTTGAGTCTCAGTAACATCTGTAACTTCTGGTTGAGTAACAACCTCTTCTACAACACCTGTCTCATATGCTTCAGGCTGTTCTTCAGAAGGTTTCTCAAACTCAACAGTAAATTCTGAAGGTTGAGCCTCATCTTCTTGAGTCTCTGTAACATCTGTAACTTCTGGCTGAGTAACTACCTCTTCTACAACACCAGTCTCATATGTTTCAGGCTGTTCTTCAGAAGGTTTCTCAAACTCAACAGTAATTTCTGAAGGTTGAACCTCATCTTCTTGAGTCTCTGTAACATCTGTAACTTCTGGTTGAGTAACAACCTCTTCTACAACACCAGTCTCATATGTTTCAGGCTGTTCTTCAGAAGGTTTCTCAAACTCAACAGTAATTTCTGAAGGTTGAGCCTCATCTTCTTGAGTCTCTGTAACATCTGTAACTTCTGGTTGAGTAACAACCTCTTCTACAACACCAGTCTCATATGTTTCAGGCTGTTCTTCAGAAGGTTTCTCAAACTCAACAGTAATTTCTGAAGGTTGAGCCTCATCTTCTTGAGTCTCTGTAACATCTGTAACTTCTGGTTGAGTAACAACCTCTTCTACAACACCAGTCTCATATGTTTCAGGCTGTTCTTCAGAAGGTTTCTCAAACTCAACAGTAATTTCTAAAGGTTGAACCTCATCTTCTTGAGTCTCTGTAACATCTGTAACTTCTGGTTGAGTAACAACCTCTTCTACAACACCAGTCTCATATGTTTCAGGCTGTTCTTCAGAAGGTTTCTCAAACTCAACAGTAATTTCTGAAGGTTGAGCCTCATCTTTTTGAGTCTCTGTAACATCTGTAACTTCTGGTTGAGTAACAACCTCTTCTACAACACCAGTCTCATATGTTTCAGGCTGTTCTTCAGAAGGTTTCTCAAACTCAACAGTAATTTCTGAAGGTTGAGCCTCATCTTCTTGAGTCTCTGTAACATCTGTAACTTCTGGCTGAGTAACTACCTCTTCTACAACACCAGTCTCATATGTTTCAGGCTGTTCTTCAGAAGGTTTCTCAAACTCAACAGTAATTTCTGAAGGTTGAGCCTCATCTTCTTGAGTTTCTGTAACATCTGTAACTTCTGGTTGAGTAACAACCTCTTCTACAACACCAGTCTCATATGTTTCAGGCTGTTCTTCAGAAGGTTTCTCAAACTCAACAGTAATTTCTGAAGGTTGAGCCTCATCTTCTTGAGTCTCTGTAACATCTGTAACTTCTGGCTGAGTAACTACCTCTTCTACAGCATGTGTCTCATATGTTTCAGGCTGTTCTTCAGAAGGTTTCTCAAACTCAACAGTAATTTCTGAAGGTTGAGCCTCATCTTCTTGAGTCTCTGTAACATCTGTAACTTCTGGTTGAGTAACAACCTCTTCTACAACACCAGTCTCATATGTTTCAGGCTGTTCTTCAGAAGGTTTCTCAAACTCAACAGTAATTTCTGAAGGTTGAGCCTCATCTTCTTGAGTCTCTGTAACATCTGTAACTTCTGGCTGAGTAACTACCTCTTCTACAGCATGTGTCTCATATGTTTCAGGCTGTTCTTCAGAAGGTTTCTCAAACTCAACAGTAATTTCTGAAGGTTGAGCCTCATCTTCTTGAGTCTCAGTAACATCTGTAACTTCTGGTTGAGTAACAACCTCTTCTACAACACCTGTCTCATATGCTTCAGGCTGTTCTTCAGAAGGTTTCTCAAACTCAACAGTAATTTCTGAAGGTTGAGCCTCATCTTCTTGAGTCTCTGTAACATCTGTAACTTCTGGCTGAGTAACTATCTCTTCTACAACACCAGTCTCATATGTTTCAGGCTGTTCTTCAGAAGGTTTCTCAAACTCAACAGTAATTTCTGAAGGTTGAGCCTCATCTTCTTGAGTCTCTGTAACATCTGTAACTTCTGGTTGAGTAACAACCTCTTCTACAACACCAGTCTCATATGCTTCAGGCTGTTCTTCAGAAGGTTTCTCAAACTCAACAGTAATTTCTGAAGGTTGAGCCTCATCTTTTTGAGTCTCTGTAACATCTGTAACTTCTGGTTGAGTAACAACCTCTTCTACAACACCAGTCTCATATGCTTCAGGCTGTTCTTCAGAAGGTTTCTCAAACTCGACAGTAATTTCTGAAGGTTGAGCCTCATCTTTTTGAGTCTCTGTAACATCTGTAACTTCTGGCTGAGAAACTACCTCTTCTACAGCATGTGTCTCATATGTTTCAGGCTGTTCTTCAGAAGGTTTCTCAAATTCAACAGTAATTTCAGAAGGTTGAGCCTCATCTTCTTGAGTCTCTGTAACATCTGTAACTTCTGGTTGAGTAACAACCTCTTCTACAACACCAGTCTCATATGTTTCAGGCTGTTCTTCAGAAGGTTTCTCAAGCTCGACAGTAATTTCTGAAGGTTGAGCCTCATCTTCTTGAGTCTCTGTAACATCTGTAATTTCTGGTTGAGTAACAACCTCCTCTACAACACCAGTCTCATATGTTTCAGGCTGTTCTTCAGAAGGGTTCTCTAACTCTACAGTAATTTCAGAAATCTGAGCCTCATTTGTGACTGTAGCTGTTGTGTCAGTAAGTTCTGGATGAGTGATTACTTCTTCAAGCAGATCAACTTGATAATCTGCTTTATTTTCTTCAGTGAGGATATCCAATAGATGTGGTACTTCTTGTTGTTTAATTTCTTCAACTTGAAGGGTGACTTCAGATTCAGCTACTACTTCTTCTTGAGGTACATCTTCCACAGCTTCAGCTTGAAACTGGGTGTCTTCTACAGTTGCTTCACCAGGAGTCACAGATTCCTCTGCTGTTTCTGCAATAACATTACTAAATTCTTCAATAATTTCTGTCACTTGTTCCTGGTGTGGTTGCTCCTCTACTTCAACATGGGCAATAGAATGAGCCTCCAAGATCTCATCAGTGGGTACTTCTTCCTCAGTTTCTGTCAGCTCTGCAAATTTCTCTTGCAGCTTCTGCACCTCTTCAATAAACTCTTTGGAGTGAGAGATAGCTTCAGTGTCAGAGTCAGCAGGTGTAGGTTTAGGTGATGATGGTTCTAGGGATGACATCATGGAATCTGAAGCCTCCTCAGTATCAGCTAAATATTCATAAGCTGAAAGGAAAAAAAAAATATAATGTGTGTTTAGAAACACAAATCTGAATTCTTTGATGAGAAGAGTTCAAGTCAAACATAGAAATAAAAGAAGATGCAAAACAGTTATATATATTTCTACACACACAAAAATTACTAACTTACATCAGACATGTACCATGTACTTAGAATATATGACAACAGACAGTACTGTAAGAATTAAAATGAGTACCAACATGACAGATGGAGAGGATGAACAAGAAAAACTCTTTAGGACAATTATCACAGATTGTATGACTATAAGTCTAAACAACATGAAATAACTACATACAGCAGCATCACATCACTCAAACAAGATCATATAAACATTTTATAATTTTCTTTCATTTATCTACCTAAACTGGAAGGCACTGGTTTGTGCCCTATGCACCTTGTTCATCTCTGAAAGAACATTGATGATACACAGAACATACATTTCAATATTTACATGGATTCATTCATTCATTTTCCTTTTGCGCTGAAGTTAACGCATAGGGCAGAGGTCTGATCTCTCCAATTCTGTCTGTTCATAGCTATTCTGTGCAGTTCGTGAATAGTATGAATATTGGTTGTTTTACTTTCTCTAAGTATTGTTCTTCTGAGTGTTTCTTTTGGTCTACCCCTTGCTCTTTTACCTGTAGGTATCCATTCAAGAGGATACCTACAGTCATTTGCATGGATAAGGGAGATAAATGTGTCAAATGAGAAAATATATATGATTGGCAATGTTCTTCACCCGTATGTTGCTAGGGACCCAATGGGAACACAGAATAGCAACACTGTTTACTTGTCATGCATGTCAAGAGGCAAGTAAGGAGGTTATGGGATGGAGTTGGCTGTCCTATCCCATGTAGGGTCAAAGTGAACAAAAGGGACAAGCCATGCTGCAATTGGATGTGTCAGGTCAAAAGATGTAGATATCACAGAAAAGCTATAAACCATAACACAATGTCTTCTGTTCTCAGGTCTACACCCTGCAACTCTGAAGGAGTTTGACAGCAAACAAGAAGAAAAGAAGATGGTAGGCATAATGCTCTTAAGTGAGTAAATATTTTCCTTTTTTATATTTAATAAGAATTTACAGATTTACTTGAGGGTAAATTCAAGGGGAGGCCAGCAAGAGGAAGCAGAAATACAAGTGGGAGAGTAACATCATGAGATGAACAGGTTTCAGTCTAGCAGGTTTGACTGCACCACCAAGACAAGAGACAGGGGATCTTGGCGGTAAGTTGCAGTCAACCTTTGTTGTGGAGACGGCACTTGATGATGATAAAATTTAATAGGATGATAATGAAAATATAGGTTCACAATAATACACACAATATTAGTACATATGAATATGTTCACAATAGCATGCAATATTCATAATTATACCTATGTTCATATTAACACATACAATACTAGTAAGTATACACATGTTCATAATAACAAACACTAGTAAGTAGGACTACCCATCTGTTCAATATAATCAAGTAGCTTGTGGTTGATGATTTCAATTCTGTTTGTTGTTTATTAATATTCACTCTCAATTAACTATCATTAACTATCATAAAAAAACATGTAATTTGAGTTTGAGAGAATACAAATGTTGGTATTATTCTTAACTAATTCAAACTGAACTGAAACAACTTAGGGTAGCCGGGGGTAAAGATGCGCTGGGGGGTAAAGATTCGCAGTCGTCTTTTTCCAGAACTATGGGATTTTCCCGCAAACCATGTGGCCACGCCAGACGCTAACATCCGTTTCTGTCGCACAACGAATTTTCATCGGTCAAGGGCAGGTCATTTTTGAGCCATGAGGTAAATTCATTTTTTAATGTTCTCGATCTAACGTTTTTCCCCACTTATCACTCTTTGTCCTCTGTTATCATTTACTGTCATGTTATTTTACATATCTAAACTGAAAACTATATTGTATTGTTAAGTTATTAAGCATGTTACCTTGTCAAGATAATTTTTGTTTTCATGATATTTTATAAAAATTGTGAACAGTGTGATTTTGGGGTAACGCAGCACACACTGACGAAGCAAACATGCGCTGCTGACTAACTGCGCATGTTTGCCCCAGTCACTTCCCCCTCATGTTACCAAATATTTGTGTGTATGTAGGCGGAGTATGGAGATAATAGTAACGGCAGGTAGATGATCATATTGCAAGTAGAGTCCCAGTTTGTGTGCATTTATGTGGTGTATGGAGATAATAGTAACAGTATATAGATGATCACAGTTAGTACAGGTACATAGTTAGTACAACCAATATTTTATTGTCACGTTATGCTTCTTTTTAGGAATTACAAACGGAAAATTGAGAAAATGATGCCGCTGACTGAAAATGAAGCCGTCGCTGCTATACATGCACAATATCCATGGGTCATAGTTGTACGATATCCGCCGATAATAGAAACACAGTCTCCGTTATTCACAGATGCATGATCTCTGCTATTCCTCCGCTATCCATGTATGCACGTTCTCCGCTATTCATAGATGCACGATCCCTGTTGGTTATAGCTGCACAATCTTCATGGACCATAGTTGTACGACCTCCGCAGATAATAGATGCACGACCTCCACCGATGCACAATATCTGCTATTCATAGAAGCACGATCCCCGCTATACATAGATGCACATTCTCTGCTATTCATAGATGAACGTTCTCCGCCGGTCATAGATGCACATTCTCCACTATTCATAGATGCACATTCTTCGCCGGTCATAGATGCATGTTCTCCGCTATTCATAGATGCACGTTCTCTGCTATTCATAGATGCACGATCTCCGCTATTCATAGATGCACGATCTCCGCTATTCATAGATGCACGTTCTCCGCCAGTCATAGATGCATGTTCTCCGCTATTCATAGATGCACGTTCTCTGCTATTCATAGATGCACGATCTCCGCTATTCATAGATGCACGATCTCCGCTATTCATAGATGCACGTTCTCCGCCAGTCATAGATGCACGTTCTCCGCTATTCATAGATGCACGTTCTCCACTATTCATAGATGCACATTCTTCGCTATTCATAGATACACGATCTCCGCTATTCATAGATACATGATCTCCGCTATTCATAGATGCACGATCTCCGCTATCATAAACAGTTATACAGATCTAAATTTTGTAAAATTTTGTGTATTCAGAAATGAATTTCAAGCAAAATAAGGTCATTTAGAATGTTGTCACAATTATTGTGGTCTGTGGTTCTGTATGGGTAAATGATTTTGTCCACCAATTTTACATTTTGATTTTATGCGTTGCTATATTATTTCTAGAAATTTTACATTACAAAGTGTATCAAGCAACAGACATACAAATTATCAAGTTCACCCAATTCCTTGTAATTTTACAATATTAATATATATTTAAACAATTTTTAAACCAAAAAAAACAAGTCTGACAGGTTTTTTTGTCTACAACATTTTTGGGGCTAAATAAATAATTCAATCCATACTCTAAAATAATTACATGCTCAATCAGTTAAAATTGAGCAATATAGGCTTAGCATATCAGTATTTAATGATGTAGAATTGTAAATTGTTGTTAGTAATTATGTGAAAACATTCTTTTCATTTCCACATTATTGAATTACAAAAAATATTTCTGTTTGACTATCACAAAAACTAATAAATTTACAAATGACTGAGTAACTTATAAATACATATCCCAACTTGTGAGCTGTTGACTTATGAGAATTGAAAAGTAACAAATATAAGAATTAATTATTGTATCAATAAAATATGCAATGCTACACTTAATAGTTTAAGTATCTATAGCAGAGTATGAAAGTTTTTTACAATCTGTTCTCGTACTCCAGGAGAAGCTCTCTTGTAGTAGGACAATTTTCCTATAATATTTCCAGCAGGATGTCATCCAGAGATTGGAAAATGTGTTGTGTCACTGCTTTATTTTCACTAATATCCTGAAACATCTGACTTCGGATGTATAACAGTTTATTATTTACAATCATCACAAGACATTTCTCAGTTCCCAATCTTCTACAAAGACTGCAGAGAAATAAGCAACTATGATGGCAAAAATAAACAACTAAAGATGTGAATATCAATGCAAATGACTTAAAGTGATATAGAAAAATAGCTATCAACTCACATTCAACTTCGAGATAAGCTCTGGTCACAGCTTCCCCATATTGATTAATGGCCACACACTTGTATTCCCCAGCATCTTGAGGAAAGACTTCAGCAATTAAGAGAGTACATGACCCACTCTCAACATCATATGTCAGATTAAAGTCTTGGTTTTCTGTGATGATCTTGTCATCATGAAACCAGGATATCTCTGGCATCGGTGCTCCAATCACCTGGTACAGAATAGAGGTCAATACAATGAGAACATAACAAATGTCAATAGAGTTATAAAATATTTGATTGTTGTTTCCTTTTAGTTGGCAACTTATCACATTTTAGACCAGGAACCTCTGTCCTGCAGTATCATTTTATTAGGCCAGCTAAAAACAACTGATGATACACTAAAAAAACAATATATGTAGGATCTTGCGTGTTCCATAGAACCATAATGTATATAGCAAGTAGCTCTTTACAGCTCATAGCCTTTCTGACAAAAGCACACGCCCTCCTCACTTGAGCACACAAGGTGACACCCAAACTCATAAAGGTTTGTTAACTCAGAGGCATGGTTGTGTTCAGGAGGTTTATTGATGCATGTTTAGTCTCTACAGAAAGGCATTCTAGTGTGACAGTATCCCAGGATCATCATGTCCTGCCACGAGCATAGCATATACTCCAGGAACAACTAGTTCATCATCAAATCAAATTCTAAATCCATGTTTACACAAGTTGTGTAACATTTGAATGATGAATACAGCTGCACATTCACAAGTTGTGTAACATTTGAATGATGAATACAGCTGCACATTCACAAGTTGTGTAACATTTGAATGATGAATACAGCTGCACATTCACAAGTTGTGTAACATTTGAATGATGAATACAGCTGCACATTCACAAGTTGTGTAACATTTGAATGATGAATACAGCTGCACATTCACAAGTTGTATAACATTTGAATGATGAATACAGCTGCACATTCACAAGTTGTGTAACATTTGAATGATGAATACAGCTGCACATTCACAAGTTGTGTAACATTTGAATGATGAATAATCCCTCAGTGCAGACAAAATGGTCATTTACCTCACATCTGAACTTGACTTCCTCTCCATCCATGACCTTGAGTGACATTAAACCCCACATGAACTCTGGTGCTTTGCCTTGTGATTCTTCTACTTCATGTAGAATCTGAAAATGTATCATATTGTTTATAATGGACTTGCCAATAATGTCACTAGTTACTAATACACACTTATGTTATTAAGACAAATGTATATTTAAAAAAATTATTTATCAAGTTTTACAATTAATTTATCCAAAACTTACAAATAAAAGAATTGCATGTAAATGACATCTACAAGGTAATTGTTTTATACAAATAAAATCCCTAAGAAATATTTCTAAATGATCCTGATTCACAATTGCCTGCTGCAGAAATTAAACCTTTTAGCCTAGTACCTTGGGTGTCAAGGAAACACATTGTATCTTCTACCAGAGTATTGGACAAGCATATAAAAGTGGTGTCTAAATATGTTGTAGCAATATATGTCGAAAATAATATCCTATACAGAATATAATCCAATTATTGCTTTCTTTATCATCACCCGGCAAGCCTGAAGATTGGGAGGGGCGGTTTGAACCCTGTTCCCTACTTACAGAAATATTAATATGGCATTTTGTACTAGGAAGCAAGCCGAAAATGGTCCTTAAAATATCACAAAACTGAATGAAGCACTCATTAAAAGGAGGATATTACTTGTATGTTCTTCTTAGGTTTGCATCCCATCGCCTTTTATTAAAGATGTTTCTATGACACTGTATTCTGGGTAGGATGTAGCAGTCATTGCAACTTTTTGAAATTCCTGCTGATTTTCAGCCAATCTCTTCCTGCTTCTGTGAGTGTCATGTTCGGATGATTTTTAGTTAGTTAGTCATCAGATCATGATCACTGTAAAATGAACACGTCCATAGTTGCTCCGATCTCTCCCTGAGTGTATCTGCCATTACACTTCTACTGACAGTACCGGTCCTCTGCTGGTTGACCAACATTCTTCTGCGCACTTCAAAATGTTTACTTCTAGCAACACTGCATTTCAAACCCTGATCTTTAATCCAGGTCATTGAAAAGGAATCATCATCCACACTAGTCTCACTATCGTGTACAATATCTCTTATGAAATTCAAAACATCTGCTCCAACCATTGCCCCATTGCCCTCGGCCACAATCGCACATGTTGTGAGTTGTTCTGCTCTTTCATTGCCTCGAACACCCACATGTCTCAGCACAAAAATTAATGTAACAACTTTCAATCTCACCTTTCTCAAGGCCTCAATCCACTGTTCAAGAATGAGACCCACTAGTTATTACCTAATTATACTCATAGAGTCACTCAAGATGCAGACCTGTGTTACCTTCTATGTGCCTACCCACTCAACTGCCCTGGTCACTGCAATAATCTCCATGGTCGTGCTACTTGTAGTCACAGCAAAGGCCCCACTCTCCTTCCTATCATTTTTCCTGTGCACTGACTTGTGAAGGCCCCATCATTGTGAACATGTCTAATCACAGATCCATTAGTGTATATAATCACTTCTCCCTCTTTGGCATTCTCCCTGACCAAAGCCTGCACCTCTTGCTCCACTGCCATGGGACACCATTCTCTGTATTCCCTGTAAGTGTTATTACTACTCTCAAACAAGTTTTGAAATCTGTGGGTAGACCTATCCATTCCACACCTACTACAATATCTCACAATCTGCACATGCTCTGTATGACATCCTATATCACGATCAGTATATAAACTCTTAGATTTGAAATAGCTTCAGTTGCAATGTCCTGATTAAATATCATATGAAAGAACAGAATAAGTAGAGCAGTGAAGATAAACCTATATAAATCTCAAATAATACCTATTATTTTGTACGAAAGTGAGAGTTGGATAACTACAGTGGAAATGAAGAGAATACACTTTTTAAAACAAATGTTACGAACATATATATGTGAGAAACAAAATAAATACTCTTCCAGGTCAACAAGAACATTTCATGGCAGTAGTGAAACATTGCAAACTTGTGTGGTTTGGCCACATGATAAGGCATGGTTCCTTCTACAAAACTATCCTACAGGGACAGTTGACGGTGGAAGAGGAAGAGGAGATAAAAGGAAAGTATGAATTTATAATGTTAAAGACTGTCTCAAAAATGGGGCAAAGGTGGCATTTTACAAATGTTCATATATTCTCATTCTGCTGACTACACATTATTGTATGCTTTCAATACCATCACTAATGTAAGATGGATGGAGAAGTTACACACTGCTGCCAGTGTGGTCTCTCATAGTTAACTCTAGTTGTCAAAATACGCTAAAAAGTGAAAAGCGTGCATCTTTGCCCCTGGCTACCCTGTAATATATATATATATATATATATATCATTTTGGTGACCAACAGGTGCATAGAATTAGTTTAAATAAAGTGTTAATGGAAATTTGTATTCTGATTTTATCAAATGTTTTTTAACCTTTTTTCCGTCTTAATTTATTTTTGTTTTACATTATCAGATTCATATTTAACCATTGTAAATATATAAAGAACTTATTGTTGAACATTTTTGTATATAATACATGTTGTAGAAAGTATAATTAAATGAGTCATAATGAAATTGATCACATCAGTCATAGGTGTACAAATTCAAGCTGAAAAACATAGACTATTAAAATTGTGATTTTGCCCCTAGTCAAGTAAATGTTAACAAAACTAAAATGATAAATATCTGCGTGAATTAACTTTTTTTTTTCTAAACAAACCCAAATGAATAAAGAATTGAAACACAAAATAACACATTAGCAAAATCAAAAGAAAAGTGTATATAGAGAAATCTCACCTGTTCAGTTGCAAAGATTTCTGTATCAACATTAGCTTGCTCCTGCTCTGGTTTCTTTTGTTCCACCTGGAGTGTCAAGGCCACTTCTTCCAGCTTCTGAGGTTTGCCCTTAATCTGGAAGCTGAGTTCTTCTCTGTGAATTTTCTGAACATCTGTAGTCTCATGATGAGTGGTTTCTACTTCGGATATAAATGACTCAATTTGTGTAGGTTTTTCTTCAGCAACAGTGATCTCAACAGTGTCTCTGGATTGTTCAGGCTGCAGCTTAATAGAAAACTGAACTTCTTCAAGCTGCTTGGGTTTTCTTGTTATGTTAATATCTATCTCCTCTTTGTGAGTCTCTAGAACCTTTTCAGTTTCAGAAACTTGCACTTCCTCAGTTTCAATGACTTCATGCTCCACACCTTCTTCCATAAGCATCTGTACCTCAAAGGTAACTTCCTCCTTGGTCTCTTCACTAGTCTGTGCTACTTCAGGTGTAGCAAAGTCCACTATGTCAGCATCTTCCTCTGTGACAGCTTCCTCTAATGGCTTAACTTCTGTTACTTTTTCAGGAGTTGGGACTTGTGTTTCAAGTGTTAACATGATTTCTTCTTTGGGAACTTTAGTTTCTTCTTGAGTAGGGCTGACTTCAATAACTTCTTCTGTTTTATCATCGACAAGGGTTTCAACTTCTGATGAAACATCTGGTCCTATAGTGACCTTTGTATCTAAAGTATCTATCACAATAATTTCACTTGTTTCAGAAACTTGTTCCTCAAATGGGTGCTCCATTTCCTGTTCTTTTTCTTCTTCAATTTCACTAACCTCTAAGAGGTCCTGGATCCCCATTTTAACTTCTTCAGTTTCCACACGTGAGGTGGTTTCTGTTGGTTGCTCAACACTAGTCACTTGTTGCACTTTCTCAACCTCCTCTGGTCTCTCCTCTGATGCAACTATCTCCACTTCTGTGGGCACAATTGTAGTTTCAACACTTTCAACAGTTTTCTCAGTGAAAGCTTCTATTGGTGTCTCCTGTTTGTCAACATCAATGTGAACTTCAATAATCTCAGTTCTGTCTTCAGTAACTTCATTTACTGCTGCCGGGGTGAATGTCATCTCTACAATCTCCCTCTGCATCTCGAGAACTTCATCAGCTGGTACTTTCACCTCCATCTCTTCTTCTAAGTCAATCTTAGTGGTTTCAGTTTTATCTACTGAGACTAAGTCTACTTCTGATGGAATGAAGGTTATCTCAATAATATCAGAATCTGCTTTGATAATTTCCTGCGCTGGAACTTTGACCTCAGTTTCCTCTATTGGTCCAACTTCTTCTGGTTGAGGTCCTGAGACAGCAAATGTCATCTTGATTTCCTCCTTCTGAGGTTTTTGTGTGATCTGAATCACCTTTGTCTCTTTGGTGATTGTATCACGAGTTTCTTCAACCTTCTCCTCAGTTGGTCTTGACGATTCCGTCCAAGTTTCTATCTCCTTGATTTCAATGTCAGCTCTACTGACTTTACCAATAGGAATCTGAAGTTCTTGTACTTGTGGCCGTCTCTGCAGTGTCGTCTCATGAATCTCAACTTCAATTCTCTGAGCTGTAGCTCTTGTTGTTTCCATGGTCTGAGTTACCTGAGATGTAGTTGTAGAAGATACAGTGACTGGGACCTGTTCTGGCACATGTTGAGTTATTTCAATAGTCTCTGTGTGAGTCTCCTTGGGCAAAGATGTGTCAATTATGGGAATGGATTTGATTTCTTCTGTGACTATACGGGTTGCCTCTGTAATAGAGTCCATTAGCTCTTCAGTTTTCTGAACTGGTATCTGAACTCTCATTTCAACAGGAGCCAGTTGTTCACCCTTGCTCATGCTAACAGTAGTTATCTGAGTTGATCGCCCTTCAGTAACTGTAGGTACATCTTCCATGTACTCTTTCATAACTTGAGTGTAGATTGTAGTTTCTTGGATGACTGTGGTGGATGTTGTCGAAGGCTGGGTCACACCTATTTGAATTTGAAGGGTCTGAGGTTGTGGCTGAAGTTTGGCCAGAGTTTTAATATCAATGACTTCTCTAACCTTGGTTTCTTCAGGCCCTTCCAAAACTTCATCACAACTGCGATCAATTTCAATTGTTTCTTTATGGATTTCATCAGTTATGACTGTTTCCTCACCTGAAATAATAAATTGTCATAAAATTTAATGAAACAACTACCAATGTATTATGTCAACCTGTAAAATTTCCCTTACAGTGTAAAACTTCTCAGTCATATTTGGCAATATTCCCATCGAGGCAAGCTGCTTGAAGTGGAGATGGGGTTTAGTCCAGCTAACAGAGGCTGGAAACTAATACTGTTTGGGACATCCTTTACATTGAGCGAGATCACAGTCCTGCTCAAGCAAACACATGTGCTGAAGTAAGAGTTGCAATGCCAGGAACCAGTAACCGTGTTATCATGCAACCCGCTTAGTTAAGTCTGCACAACAATTTTTTATGAAAAAGAAGATTTGGCAATGTAGCTCTACATAATTGCTGTAACCTTTACAGTTATATTTGGCAATGTAACCAAACATAATTGCTGCAACTTTTAATCACAATTTTCTGGATTCAAACTTACATGAAACTGTAATATCCTACAGCAGGATCTGCATACATCTTCTGAATGGTCTTAAGATGTAACCACAAAAATTATATGCGGAGATTTAACAAAAACTTTAATTATTGATTTTGTCATTGACTTTCCAAGCCTGAAAGAGAAGTAAAAAATACCAGCACTGGGAATTGCTATGCATGTTATAAGAGGCAATTATGGATTGATATTGGAGCTGGCTATCCCATCATATAAGTCACAGAAGCCATGATGAAATCATTCTTGGTTGTCTTCTGTCTCTTTTCATTTTTATGTTGCATGCTCTTACTGCTGACCAATGAAGGTTCATTCTCATTAAGTTGTACTTGATGACAAATTATAATTCAACTGTCAACTTATTTTGTAACTACACATGCTTTCTAATATTAAAAATGTTATAGTAAATTGTTAGAATCTTCTCATACAAATTAAAATAGTAGTGTCTTGGTGATGTTGGCTAATATTAAACAGTCCATGCATTACTTACTTATGACAGTCAGACGGCAAGTTGTAATAGATTCTCCAAATGGATTCACAGCGATGCAGGTGTATTCACCCTCATCCTCTGGAAATACCTCTACAATGATCAATGTACTTTGCCCTCTCTCAATATCAATGGTGATCTGGAAGTCAGTGCTAGGTTTGATGGGGTTACCATCAAAGTACCAAGTGATAGTAGGTGCAGGAATACCAGTAAATCGAACTTTCAGCTCTACTCTTTCTGTGTCTTTCACAGTCTTAGGCTGTAGAAGTTCAATGAATTTGGGTGGTTGTCCCTCAAAACCATCTTCTGGAACCAATGTTTCCAGAGGAACTTTATGTGGCACTTCTTCTTTAGGTTTAGGCGCTTCTGGTACAGCCTCCTCTTTAGGCTTGGTTTCTTGCTTTTCTTTTGGCATCTCATCTGGTTGAATTTCAATCTCCATGCGCTGGAGAGCTACAACAATATACAAAATATACTTTATTAAATCTGGATTATACATTCTTTTACTGTTGCAAAGTTCACAAGAACAGACATGCTTGTTTGAGATTTAAATGTTTAAATGTATAGAGCACTGACTTTGCTCGAGTTTCATCATATGTAAGCTACTTTGTCCATCTCAATAGAGCAATAGGTTACCTGCTTGAACTATCACTCTAGAATACGTAAAACCTTTCAACTGTCAATTAGTAAACAAATAAACATATAACTGGCAAACATAGAAACAATAAAAGAGATAAGAACTATAGCAACAACATTTTGGCAATCAGTCTCTCTCAATAGATATTGAAGAATATGTTTGAAGATGGTTCCAGTAACTCACAGGTTAAACACACATATAAAATAACATAATAAGAACACAATTAACCATTTAAAATGCAGGTACCACTATCACTCCCAGTCACACACAGATTGAGAGACTGGAGAGAATTCAAAATGAAGCGATGCTGATCGTCCTTGGTTGCACAAGGGAAACCTTGTGTGGCTATGAGGTTTCTCCTTGATTTTCCAAAGTATCTCACAGATTTAATATGTGGCATGCCCATGCATACATCTTAGTGAGTTCTGACACAGACCATCCACTACTCTGTGAGCTCCCTCATGTGAAGGGAAGCAGGTTTAAGAGGCAAATTGAGGATGGAACATGCTGAGGATACTGTTTAACTCTTTCCGGACCAATCGCCAGTATACTGGCTTTATACTATGGGTCTACAGGACCAATCACCAGTATACTGGCTTTGATTTGATATTTTATTACTTCACAAGGCTAACTCTAACCTTGTGAAGTAATCACATACCATCAATGTACTTATATATTCATATTCTGTATCCATTCCCCTTTCCAATGACATATTACACATACACTATTTATCAATATTAGCATGTCAAGTGATACAATAAAAAACACATATAAGGAAATTTTATAAAATTAATTTGGTCCAAACCTAAACATAATCAAGTCCTGAAAGAGTTAACAGATTTGCACCCCAGAAGACATAATGCCTGGTGAGAAATGGATACCTATTCCTATGATCTTTCAATAGGCAGTCAAGACTGTCCATACACTCAATAGATAGTGCAGGGAACACAGCCCTGTGAGTATGGATGCTGAGGTCAAAGCACTCGTGCAAACATGCTGATGACACAGACATTATGATTTACGCAGATGGATCGATCATCCACCACCAGTGATTCGCATGGGCCTTCAATTGCCAGATCACAAAACAAAACAGTATATGAAGAAAGTGAAGCATTTACCACAACAACAAGCAGTCAAACAATGGAAGTATTTGCCATAACGTTGCACTTAACTGGCTGGAATCACAAGCCTATTCTCATGTGTGCATACTAAGTGACTCAATGAATATGATTCAGAAAGTCAGAACAGGTGATGTATATAAAGGATGGTTAGAATAATTAGAGAGAGCTAAAATGCGAGCATCAATGAAAAAACTCATGCTTATCTGCGTCCTAGGACACTCAGGTGTTGAGGGAAACGAACATGCTGACTTACCAGCTAGCCTTGCCACCATAACAAATGGTCAGCTTTTGGAAAGAGCAGACATAATCATTGCTCTTTATGAGTCTGCACGATCAGATGATTTTTAGATAGATGATCGTGAGTCAATATCAAGAATACATGAATTTGGAGTGAGGATAGGCATGGCCCATACAGAACACATAACAAAGATTTTTAAAAGAGCAGTGAACCAACATAGAACTGGAACCATCAGCCATTATACCTTGAAAGATTTAAAGAAGAGTAGATCTGAGCACCTATGGACATATCAGGTATGTGAAGAGGATAATCAACATATCTAATACCTAATACATATATAACCAACAGAGAAATAATGACTAGACTTGAGGTAGCCTCTGCTGCAATGTCAAGATTTAATACCATATGGAAGAGCATAAAAAGTACAGAAAGATTAGCATTTAAAAATCTCTAATAATAACTATCATTTTGTACAAATGTGTGAGTTGGATAATTACAGTGGAAATAGAAGAATACAGGATTGCGAAAATGGATGTTACATATGAGTATAGTGTATAAATTAAACAGAACATAAAACCAAGATATATGTGTGACATATACAGAGGCAGATCAAGACTACAATGAACACATGACATCGAAGACCTTCTGAACATGACTATAAAAAGCTGAACATCGTGCACAGAACTGAGAGGCTTATAGAGTGACAGTGAGGACAACATTCTGTAAAGGACACATCACATAGATAGAATGATATGTTAGAAACATCATAAATGCTCTTGCAGGTCAACAAGAATATCTGGCAGTGGTAAAATGCCAGAACTTGTATAGTTTGATAGTATGATAAGGTATGATTCTCTTTCTAAAATTATTCTGCAGATTCAGTTTGGGAGAAGAGGAGGCCAAAGAAAGTATGGATTGATAATATTAAGGACTGCATGTATTAAGATTGTCCACTCTTAAAAAAGGAACTAAGAACATATTTTTGTGATGATGTTTCCAGAGTGGCACCCTTACAACCCTGGAGATTGTGGGTTTAATGTAATGCAGACACACTTCTCATTCTGATGGGTGACTAGTATTACTCATAACATTTTGAATTCTGGATTCCCTCCATCACAGTACAGATTCATCAAACACAGTGCCAACATTGATAGGCATCCTCTAAGCAAAGGACAAATTAGTCAAACAGAATGTATCACCACTTCTTCTTCTTCTTCTTCTTTCGTTCACTTGAAACATGTCTATATCTGTAATTCTGTCTCCTTAATAAAACACACTGTCTTTTGTAGTTCATACAGTGGCCCATAGAGCTTTGATTCTAGTGTTGTTTCCTCTGGCCAATATGTCTGTCTCAGCGTTTCATGCTCAGAACACTCTTGAAGTATATGTTTGGCACTCTGTGCTGCCTGTCCACATGTACACATGGCCGTGTTGCCAATCTTGAACCTTGTATACATGTGGCTGCGGAGTCGGTTGTGTCCTGTTCTGAGACGTAGAATTATAACTTGTTCTGGTCTGTTCATAATATGATAGTCATCTTGTGTTGGTGTTTGTGGCTTTCTTATTGACTTTATCATTTGTTTTTTCTGATGGTAGGTGATTGGTATATCTGGTTGGTCTTCGGCAGCACCTTCCTTAGCCAGTTCGTCTGCTTTTTCATTTCCTGGTATTCCACAGTGAGAGGGTATCCATTGCATGGTTACCCTATACTTGTAAGACAATTCATTAACTAGTTTTTGCAAGTCTGTGAAATAGTTTTCCAGACTGGAGAGCTTGAAGCACTGACCTTGCATCTGTCAGGAATACCACAGGCTGTAAGTCAGAGTTGGAGTTCAGCAGCTTTTTAGCTACCACACGAATTGCCTGGATTTCAGCATCATAATTATTGCAGAATTTTCCTGTTGGTGTTCTGATGGTATCTCTAGGCTTGTGTGGATATTCTATATATACACCTGCACCTCCATTCCTCACGGCATTCTGTGCTGACCCATCTGTGTATACTCTGACCCATATATCTTGTGGATATTCCTCATCCAGGAAACTGAGGGTGAGTGTCCTTCGCTGCACACTGTTCTGTTCGTCCTCGCTTAGTATTCCTTTCACATGGGTCTGAATGTATATTGGCATTCCATGCCTTTCACTCCACAGGGTTTGTTCTGGTACAGGCCTTAAGGGGCTGTCAACTTCAGGTAGGTCTGTAAGTTGCCTGCGGAGTTGTTTAGCTTGATGGATAAAGCTGCTTCTTTTCAGTCACCCCATTGCTAGATTTTGGAATCTTTCCTTCATTGGATGACTTGGCATACACTGAAACTTTTCTGCCTGAATTAGTACTTTTGTGTCTCTGCGTTCACCAAGTGTTTGCATTCTTCCCATTTTCTGCATCTCTGCTATGGGTGTTAATTTCATTACTCCCAACATTATTCTAAATGCCTGGTTTTGCACTTTATCTAGATCTTCTAATGTGGTGTTTGATGCAGGACACCACGCAGCTGAACCATATTCCAGGTGTGGTCTTATGCCTTGCTGGTAAACTTTACTGAGTATATTCCCACTGGCTCCCCATGTGTTTCCACTTAGTTTTCTCAGGGTAGCTAACTTTTGTTGTTGCTTTGTTTATGTGCTGCTTCCATGTCAGTTTATCATCAAAAGTAACTCCGAGGTATGTGGGTTGTTTGTCTTCTTTCAAGAGCTCTCCATCTATTTTGATATGACCAGCTTTTTGTTTTGGTGAGAGGGTAAAGAGTGTAGTGCTGCACTTATCTGTGTTAATGCTGACACACCATCTATTAGCCCATATAGTTAGGGCATCGATAGCTCTTTGTATTTGTTTAGTGGCCACTGTCGCATGTTCTTCCGTGCACCAGATCACCAGGTCATCAGCATACATTGCCACTTTGATCCCATGTGGTAGTTCATATCACCACTTAAATTATGGCAAGACTTGGAGATCATGTTTGGATAGCTGGGAGTACATGCAAACTTTTATCTGAAGCAATTGTCAATAATTCAAGATAATCATGGTAAAGTAATTTCTTCCCCTCCTGTCATCACCTCCCAAGTAGATGACTATCCTGCTTGTGGTACTCTATAGCAGCATTGAAATACTCTCAAGACTAAAATAATTAAGAAATCATCACGAGAGCTGCCATATTACAAAACCTAGAGGGAAGACAAAGGAGAATCAGATCATGTATAACATTCACAGAGAACTGTGGAAGCCAAAAATAAAATTATGAACTAATATAGACACCCAATAAAGAATAATCACAGAAAGAACAATATTTGTTAACGTCACATGACAATATGCTGCATGATGGTCATTGGTTTTCCATCCATACATGGCTATTCTTTTGTGTTACTGGACCTGATATGATAGCAAAGAATAGCAATTATGTGTCATGTCATGGATGTCACAAGAGGCAAATAAGGAGGTTTTAGGGTGTGGTTTGTTGACCCATGTCATAGAACATCAAAGTGCCAAAGGCCAAGTGAAGTCAGGTATGTAGGGTAAAAAAGTGCAGATGCCACAGCTGTAAACCATAATACAAGAATAAGAATAGATGGTTAATGATTGAAGAAATATTAAGTGTTGATAGCAAAACACATTGATACTGATACACACTTACGGTGTTATGTGATGGTAACAAAACACATTGATTACAAATGACAGTGTGTAATTAAGGCCAAAAAATTGCATAGGAGTTAATATGAAATTTGAACAGACATGGACTCAGTTCAACTAATGATACACATCTGGCAGTAAAGCGCCAGTTAAGAGCTCTCTTTCCTACATTTAATGACGAGTGTAGATAACATAGCTACATCATACATCTAGGGTTCATTACCATCATGTGCTATGCCTGGTAGTGTAAGCAGTCATTGATCATAAAACTATCAGCTGTACTGTGCATCAGTTATACTACTGACTCTTCTATGTCATGATGTCAAACTATTCAGCATTTAGGTATGCTGGTTATCATCTTTGCATACTAGACATATCCATTGATTCTCATTGACCTCAAAATCCTTAGGTCATGCACTCTCACAGAGCATTGAATATGTCTGCTCTGTCCATAGATTGATCAACTTTTATAGTAGCAGAACCAGCCAAATTGTCAGCTCCTTTGTTTCTCTTCACACCTGCATGTCCAGGAATAAAGAGTTTGCACAGCAAGACCAAATTCCTAGCCCTCTCAAATGACTCAACCCATTGTCTATGCACTACACCTGCTTTGACTTTCTAAATTATACTCATTGAGTAATCAACATGCATACAAATCAGGAGCTTGCGATTCCAGTCAGATTAGGGTCTTTGTTATTGCACATATCGTCATCAATATCCAGTATTTTCTCCCTTTCACAACCTGTCCATTTTTCCATCAATTCAGACTTGTATTCTAAACCTCCTCTAGAACATGAACAATAAATGTTGGGTTACACCAGTGGTTTTGTGAGAGAGACCAAGGAGAAAACTTTTGAAATTGGAGGGGGGAGCCAATTAAATGACACACAAGAATTATAGTGATACAGTTTAAAAAGACTTAGTGATTAATGAAGAAAGTCAATTACCTTTTTTTTAAGGCACTGGGGAGGTGGTTTCCCAGAAGAAGGGGGTGTCACGATCCAAAAAAGGATGAGAACCACTGTGTTAGACAATATAAAAACATACTAATGCAAACCAGGTGATGGAACAAATAAAATGAACATGAGAAGAGCATATTTCCACTTACAGTTTACAGTGAGAGTAGTTTTGCATACAGTTTTTCCCAGTACATTTTCAGCCTCACAAAAGTAGTCTCCAGAATCTTCTGGGCGCACATCCATTATGAGAAGAACATGGATATTCTTTTCACGTATCACCTCAACTGCAGCAGAAGATGCAATCTGGACTTCATTCTTGTACCACTTGACAGTTGCTTCAGGTTGGGCCTCCACAACAACTTCCAACCTGGGAAAATGTGAGTATATAAATATGAGCAAACATCTACTAATGTTCTATTTTAATGTGAGTATATGGGCAGCGTACCACAAACATGAAGAATTAAACCTATACTATATGTGCCGCCTGTGACACAAAAGAAACTAACAAATTAAATTGAGCAAAGATATACTTATCTTCTATTTTAATGCACAAAAAATGCAATAAATTTGTATACCTTTTTATAAAATACACTTGGAAAAAAAATTAAATGTAGTTAAGTTAAAAAAATTAAACTATTCTTTGCAGGGTGATTCGCACAATATCCATTGCTTAGAATTCTTGAAGTAATGAGAAGAAACATGATCAGGAATGACAAAATCAGGAGGTAATTGGAAATAATATCAGTAATAGAATAAATTAGAAGTCAAATGGTTCAGCTGCCTGTGTGTTGCCAGGTCCGAAAAATAAAGCAAAGAAAGCATTGTGAAATACCATATATGTCTATGAGGTGATTAAGCAAGTTTGAGATTTGAATTTGTTGTCACATCCCATAGGTAAAAGTGACTCAAATGCCATGCTTAGTCTATGTCAGACCAAAATGTGCAGATATCACAGCCAATTGTGCGCATCCTATAATCTTCAAAACTATATCTTGCAAACCAGCAGGAGTAGGAGAATGAACTTTACAGATGTAGACAAATGAATGATTCGGCAATGTAACAAGACCTATGTCAAACAGTAGCTTTCAAAAAGTCATGCTGCTTGAATTAAATAAGATGAATGTTTCAACAATGTAACAAGACCTATGTCAAACAGTAGCTTTCAAAAAGTCATGCTGCTAGAATTAAATAAGATAAATGAATGTTTCAACAATGTAACAAGACATACGTCAAATAGTAGCTTTAAAAAAGTCATGCTGCTTGAATACAGTAAAGTCACAATGCAGTAAATGGGATTTAAACCAGGTCCACTCAGATGGTACCCACTTGTCTTGCAACTTGAATCAACATGTTTTCTGTTTCAATCACACCAATTCCATAAAAAACTATGTGATTTTAGTCAAGACTTTCTACATGTATAATTTCAAGCTACTATGAATATGGACAGGTCAAACAACACACAGATAACACACACACACACACTGCACAGGCATATACACAGTAGAGAAAAAGCCAGGTGATGCCTACACAGAAGATGGATATCAGAGATACCAGAGACTACGAAAAGAACTTTATATACACAAGGTCCATCTTAGAAATCTCTTTTCCTCCAGTGACATCCCAAGACACAACAGGGTTGT
Source organism: Meghimatium bilineatum (assembly GCA_034231615.1). Classification (NCBI taxonomy): domain Eukaryota; kingdom Metazoa; phylum Mollusca; class Gastropoda; order Stylommatophora; family Philomycidae; genus Meghimatium; species Meghimatium bilineatum. Next base: position 41,649,791 of record CM067306.1, on the reverse strand, counting down.
ATGAAAACAAAAAAATCTTGTACCTAAAATTCTTTACCTGATATGTACCAGGATATTCATTATAAAATCAACAGATGTGAGTCCAGGCACTAACATGCATATCTTACCTAACAGTTCCTCCTTCATCCACTTGCGTATGTGGTTTAAGAGGTTTAGTGAAATTGGGAGAAAATTCAAGTGTGGTGGTGTGTTTCTCACCGATGACCTTCACCTCTGTCTCTTCGTCACTGTCCTGTTCCACTTCAACAGTGGTAATGGTGGTAGTGGTGATGGTCTCAGTTGTTGTAGTTGCTTCAGTGGTTGTGATATCTTCAGTTTCTGTACAAGATATTTATCAGCAGTTTTAGAATACATAATTTGTTCTACGTAAATTATTTTTTAAGTCATGTTATAAGCACTGTTCTCAAAGTCCCTCTGGGTCTCACTTGTAGCAAGACAATGGGGCTACTAGATATACAGCACGATGTATTCCAGAGAATATGATATATCACAGTTGTGTTTTCATCAATGCTCCAACACATCCTACATCGACATTGGTATATTATATGTTCAGTGTATTACCAATTCCACTGAAAGGTGGACATCCATAGGCACATGGAAATGACTTCATTGTACCATAGTTTTCCCATAAGTAGGCTACTCCTCCACTCTTAAGAAAGCTACACAATGAATGCTGATAGTACCCTGTAAAAGCATGTAACTCCATAACAAGTAACAAGCCCAGGGTTCTTCAAAAAATGGTCTGACAAAATCATACTAGAGTCCTGAAACAACAATAATCAATTGCTGTATTTTAATAGTGAGCATTAATTGTTAATAATGAGCTCTGGTTATATTTAAAGTTAATAGTGCAGCTACAATCCCCTCAGCCTTCTCAGTCCATCTGGATTTGACCATTTGTAGAGGTGTTAGATATCAATGTAACAGTAGGTTGACCTTTCAAAGGGGAATTAACTTTTGATACTTAACCTGTGAACCTTTTAACGGGAGACATGATTCATTCTATCTATGTATGTATCTATGCATGTATGCATCTATCTATCCATGCATCTATCTATCCATCCATCTATCCATCATCTATCCATCTATCTATCCATGCATGCATCCACACACGCATCCGTCCATCCGTCCATCCATCCATCCATCCATCCATCCATCCATCCATCCATCCATCCATCCATCCATCCATCCATCCATCCATTCATCCATCTATCTATCTTCCTCTGGCACCAATCACAGTGCATAGGGCAGAAGCTAGAGCTCCCCAGTGTGAGTAATGTGAAGCTACTGTGTGAAATTCTTGCAAGTTGTTGATACCCATAGTATTTAGTGGTTGTTTTGTGAAAAGTCTCTCTTGGTCATCTTTGATTTTTTTTGCCATCTGGTACCCATTTGGTACCCATTTGGTACTTGTAGTGACAGTCTGTTTTCCTTCATTCTAAGTAACTGTCCGATATAAGTCCATTGTTTTCTTCTTATTGTTGTAGAAATATATTGCTGTTTAGGGTCTTCTCTTACTTGCATGTCTGACTTGAATTCTTCCCAACCAATATTTAAGTCTTCTAAGACATTTATTTTCAAATGAATTCTTTTTTTTCTCCAGTGCCTTTGTCATTTTCAAACTTTTGCAACTTTATTTCAACATGGGGATACGCATGTGGTTGCGTCTGTGGGTCTCACCAATGGCCCACTAGACATACCATCCATGCAACAGAAAACCTTAGTGGATGATATGCCGTTATATTGAGGTTATCTTCTTATAGAAGCTTCATGGCATGTCATCTATACAGTTATGATTTTGTTTTGTTGTTTAAATGTTTTTTCATGTTTGCCTGAATATATGTATGCACCCTCTGTGGTTGGGAGGGAGCCAGAAATGTACTGCGCAGCACTGAGGAGGAGGAAACTGACATCACTGTTTTTCCTATGGCTCAGGACGTGACAATCCCTTTGACTTGAACATTTGGTTGCATGCCTGGAGCAATAGAGAAGTTTGGCATAACCAGTAGTCAATTGGTGGCGAGGAATGAGCACAGTGAACCCTATCTTGGCTACAGTGGCTAGGAGCAGTGCAAAGGTTGAAACCTACCTTCCTGGAGGTGTGATAGTTATTATCTGGCTCTGTCCCGGGGTGGGTCGAAAATCCACAGACTTCCCAGCAATATAATGCCATCTAATGGCATTAGGTCAAAGGGCATGGGCCCATGGACCGCTGGATCAGCAACCAACCAACCAAACCAACCATGTCAACACGGAGATCACACTGGAGTTGAGTAGTCATAGTTTGGTATGTTTATTTAATGTTTTATATCTCCAGATGTTTAAGCATGATTACTGATCAGTATTCTAGCACATACCTAACAAATGTGTTTGCTCCATCTTACAAATCTATTTTTAGATAACTCAAGTACAAATTGAAGAAATGCTAAACTTGTCAGTTCTTTTGAACAACAATAGAAGACTAACTATATGCTATCTGACACTCTTGTAGCCAGGTGTCAGAACAAATATTAATATGCTGTGGGCAAGTACAAGATTTCCGCCTATATAAATTGTTCATGTCATTTTCATTAAATTTCTGAGTATGATGATGAATACAAGAATGCTATGTTATTGAAGAAATTATGCCTGATTTCCCATCCTCAAGATAGGGAAGACACTATTAAAATTATGTGACATAGTTCTAGATTCTTGAATGTTGATTCTTGAATGTTGATCCTTCAATGAAAATATCCTTGCCCAGAAATACCAATAGAAATTTCAATGCAAAGTCACTGACCCGATCAAAGATTAAAGGTTCAAATGTCAACTCATAATTCAGTGTTATATCTATACCTAAAACCCCTAGAAATGGTCAAGTCTATGTGGACCAAGAGACCATCATGATATTACCATAGTACCTCTGGTAGTATTTAAAGTGAATAATAAGTTATGTACCTTGTATGATTAGTGTGGCAGTTGTCATTGCTTCCCCAAACTGGTTGTGTGCCCGACAAGTGATCTCTCCTGCATCATCAGGGAACACTTCAGCAACCTCTAGAGTACACAGTCCTGTCTCTGGCTCATAGTGAAGTCTAATGTCAGGTCCAGAAGTGATTTCTGTAGTATTTTTGTACCAGATGACAACAGGTGATGGGGAACCAATCAGGCGGCAAGTCATTGTTAGGCTATCTCCATCATTTACCACCTGGAGGACATACAAAAATATAAATATGTCAAGAACTGGTTTAATCAATGGAGGAATAATTCTAGCATATATTTCTATTGAATTCATAAATTATAGAAATAAGATTTCATTTTTATCTATGAGGAAAAACAACTTGTAAATGTAAAGATTATAGAAATGATACTTGATTTTTGCCTATAAGAACCGTAATTTCACAATTCAAAACAAAATGAAATAATGTTTCATATTTCTTATGAGAGCAAACATATCCAACATTTTAAAAACAGGAAATACTTGTTACCTGTGGCTGTAACATCTCAACAAATTCTGGTGCTACTTCATCTGGTGCCTGTTCTGGTATAATTTGCTGTGGGGGCTGCTGTATGTCCTGGATTTCTCCAATCACAGCATGAATTGTAGTCTCTTCTTCCATGGGACCTGCATCTGGTGGTGTTGGAATACCTGAGTCTGTCACATCAGCATCCACCTGTACAATCTGGAAGATAATCAGGGTTTTCAATCTACTATATTATTATACACTTTTCTTTTTGCGATGAGGTAAGGTCATCACATGAAAAACATAGGGCTGTCTAACTTTGGTTGTTTGCTGATTTAGGGGTCCATGGGCTCATTCCCTTTAACCCTGTGTACACTTCAGTTACTTGTCTTACCATTCCTGTTATTTAGTATTTTCATGTTTATACCACTCTGTGATGTCTCGCCCAATGACATTGGGGGAGGGGGATGGCATTTCTCACTACTAGCAATTATTCCTTTCATTACTAATTTCTCCATGATGTTGTCTCAATATGTTGCCAAACAGTTGGCTGCAACATATCTCCAACATCTCCTGTCTCTTGTCTTGGTGGTGCACTCTGCTAAACTGTAACTTGTCCATCGTGTGATGTTACTCTCCCACTTGTATCTCTGCCTACCTCTTGCTCAGTTCCCTTTGACTTTACCCTCAAGTAAGGTCTTCAATAAGGTGTCATATCTTTTTAATGTGTCCAACATATTTTATTTGCCTGATCTTTATTTCTCTTAGTAGTTCTTTCTTCATATTAAGTGTTTTAGTATCTCTTTATTTGTTTTATTCTCTTTCCATGATGTTCTCCCTATTCTTCTGTATACCCACATCTCAAAGGCATCAATTTTGTCTTCTAATTGTTTATAGAGTAGTTATAATTCATAATAAACTCATATTGATTCTCTAAACTTGTGCCTTTTTTTTGGTTATTTTATCATGTGATGTCATTATGAGGTTAAGCAGAAATACTATATAAAGTGCTAAGGTTGCTGTTAACCTTTAGCAAGCCAGATTAAAAAATACGAAAGGTCTCCCTGCCACCGAATTCTTTTTTGAAAATTTGCGTTATTGATGGTGACTTTTGAAAATGTGATAATTTTTTGATTGTTGAAGATATTTAAATAATATTTACACATATTAATAAAGAATTGAATTCTGCATATATTGGCGTAATATATGTACATGTGTGTATGATACCAGATAAATGAGAAAGTGGTAAAGACATTTTTCACCAAAAAACATATATTTTATAACAAATAAAGAGAGAAAAAATTAGTAAAAATGACTTACCTTACTTATCGAATTCCTTGGCAACACTGTACACTAAATCACACGCAAATCTGTTGTATTTATGTTCTTTCATTGCGAAATTATCAAAATATTGCCGGGGGAAACTGTATAAAACATGTAGAAATGCAGTAAAATCGGTCTTTGATCTTAGGTCTAAAGTCATTTTTTGGTGCCACTTCAGCATATTCGATATCAAACCTTTACAAATCCCCAAACCAACACAACATTCTGTATATTCACTGCTATGAAACTAAATAACTAAATAATTCATGATTCAAGCCACGTTTCAATGTTATTTTATTCTAAATACGATGAAATAAAAGTCTATAAAACCGATCCACCATCATGGCATCGTACCGGTGTGCAGATGTGGTCAGATTAATTGTTATAACACGCGTATCTTCCACCTCGACATCTTTACAACAATCATTTAGGAAGTGGGAATGTCCTGGCCTCGATTGCGCATGACCAGAACTATATACAAGTTGTGATTAGGCTGTAGTAGGCCTATTTCGCACAATGTCTCATTGAGCGAGTGCACTTGACAACAGCAAACAGCCGCCATCTTTTTTTTGTCAATCACACTTGACCAAAGCGTAGTGAAGGTTAAAGCCTAACTATCAATATAAAATATAAATAAATAACAATAAACAAAAGAACAATAATTTGTTTCCGTGTTCTGGTCCAACTGGGAGCTTTTTCAAGGAACACATGAACATTAAACATGAAAAATCAAATATAAATTATTATATGGAGATGTTTTCCTTACACCAAGAAGCACCAAATAATGTGGTACACTTATTAACTATTGAAACATGTGTGTTCATAATGATTATGAACAAATGACATACAGAAATTCCCATAGATGCAAGAAAATGATACACCAAAATGTTCATGTGTTTTTTTTAACAGGTCCCAGTTGGACCAAAACATGGAAAAAAAAATCCTTGTTCTTTTGCTTATTGCTACTTATTTTTTACATTGATAGTTAGGCCTTAACAGTAACTTTAGTACTTTATACAATCTATCCATATGCTAAACCATTTGCTGTCTTTCAGCATCAGGGTTAGAACAGTTTTCTGGAGATGACACTCATGTGTGCTGAGTGTATTTTGGAATTTGTTGCCTCTTTTATCAGTGGTCCATCATTCTCATGGCCAGCATGTGTATTTATGGACAATTTTATTAATCACACATCAAATTTCTAATAATTTATTTCTATATAGAAATTATATGAGAGTGTAGTCCAATTGGTAATGTGAAACTTAAAATATTGTTTAACAAGAAATACATTTCTGAAACTTTTGATGACAAATCAAATAGTCATTATAATATATGAATTTTTAGGTAACAATGTTGATATATATTATGATTAAATTGTGAAATATTAATAGAAAAATCTATAAAAGAATATTTTCCTCATTTATTTTCAATGTACACTATGTGTCAATTTCTGTGCGGAGCTTTGGCTATTAATTTAGAACACCTGCTTGAGATTATCTTCCAGTCACTAGATGTGCATAGATAATCTTATTAAACACAATTGAACTTACGTAAAACACAGGTTTATATAATCGCTTCACTCAGACATGACAGAGTATAATTAAAACTAATGGGTAATGATGTGCACACAAGAAAACACACCAACTACAATACACAAATCATATTCAACATTTCAACCAAAAGGTCTTTATCAATATACACACAAAATATTAAAAGACAATGAATGGAAAAATTATCACAAAAAACAAACATATCCAATGGAAATATGAAAATGAGATGCCAGAAGGTCAGGAAGTACATAAAAAAACATAAATATATGTGGAAACGAAACGAACAAAGAGATGAGTAAATGACGGAACAAAAAGAATAAAGATAAAGACCACACAAACCCAGTACTAGACATAGGAGTGGTCAGAATTGAGTCCAAAAGGCTTGAGTGTACCCGATTCAAAAATGAAATGGTGTGGTCTTCGTCTTTATTATTTTTGTTCCATCATTTACTCATCTTTTTGTTCGTTTCATTTCCACATATATTTACGTTTTTTAGGTACTTCCTGATCTTCCGGCATCTCATTTCCATATTTCTGTTGGATACGTTTGTTTGTTGTGATAATTTTTCCATTTGTCGTCCTTTGATGTTTTGTGCGTATCTTGATAAAGACCTCTTGGTTGAAATGTTGAATATGATTTGTGTATTGTAATTTGTATGTTTTCTTGTGTGCACATCATTACCCACTAGTTTTAGTTATAGTCTGTCGTGTCTGAGTGAAGCGATTATATAAACCTGTGTTTTACTTAAATACAATTTTATTACGTTTCACACAGTTACCTTATATTGATTGTCGTATTAAACATAATTGAGTAGCTTTTGGCATCAATAGCTATCAGAATTTGGCCATAAATTACTATGAGAACCTCTGTGTGAGTAATTTGATAATTTTTTATCTTTTTACTCACTCTTTCTCCCATATAAAACTAATCATAAATTATGTTCTACTAACAAATGAATCATGCTGTGAAACATTTACTTGAATTTGATATATAATATAGTTGATTTTATAGAAAAATACACAAGTTGTTGAGTTCTCAACTTGTTGACACTTGGCAATTTAAAAGATAAAAGAAAACATATTATGTCTAAATGAGGAAAATAATTCAGGAGGAAAAGAGTTAACTTGAAAAACAGCAGCTCTTAGTTGTAAGCCTTAGATATTAGGCTAGTATCAGCAAAATTCATTGCCCTTGGTTATATTTTGTGTTCTCAATTGTTCACCTTTAAAGCATTATATTTTGTTGCACATTACACTTTGTTTCACAAAATTTGCATGGAAAGACAGGAACAAACATGAGTGTAATTTATCATTTAAAAGTGAGAAAATCTCCTACCTGTGTGGGTTCTTCTGGCTGGATAATGATATCAGATACCTCTTTCTCTTGGGCTTGAGGAAATTTGATTTCTTTTACTTGTGTTATCTTTTCTATGGTATCTTCAACAACCTGGAACAATTTGTTTTAAATAATTTGACAATGTCGGATTCATAAATCACACTGGCACTATCAGACTCCTAAAGCATGCTGTATGTGATATAAAAGGTGTGTGTTGGAATATGTGTAAGATCCAGGTCACCATTTCCAGAATTTTATGTATTAAGTGAATTAAATAAAATCTTATATGCTGCCCTGGCCATGCAGGTTGTTAGAGGCAACAACAGAGCAGTGTCACCAGTGCGAAATGTATTTGATGACACAGTACTAAGAATAGACAGGGCTGACTTAATTAGGGTCACCATATATATTTGCTACAGAATTCAGAAAGAGGTAATAATGTGTGTATAAATGTATATATATATATAGGCATATATATATATATATATATATATATATATATATATATATATATATATATATATATATATATATATATATATATATATATATATATATATATATATATATATATATATATATATATATATATATATATATATATATATAAAATTGACACAAGTTCCTCAAAGGGTGAGAAAAAATAGAAGCATATCCTATTCAGAATATTTAGCTGTAGTGATTTTCTTTACAGTATTTATGTTCAATAGTGTGCCATTGCTTTCTGGGTGCACAACTTCATGTAGCAGAAACTGAACCTAGTACTTTGGCTGTCACAGATGCAATCTGAACATCTTCACCACAGAAAGGAGTGCCCCACTTATTACTTAACATGCACCTATATATCTTAGGCAACCTGCTTTGGGAGTCTGAGTATTACTGTGTATTTACTTTTAAACTAATTGAATGTGCAAGTTTCCTATTAGCGATAAAGTCAACTCAAATTGTGATCATATCTTCTTTATGATGTTAAAAATAAATTTAATTAAATAAAGGGGACAAGAAGCAGACACATTTAAAACTGTGTTGAAAATAGATTTAAAATGAAATTTTGTAGAGAAATATTCATAATATCTAGACAGCAGAATATATAAAAATAATAAACACCAAGGCATAGCTCTTAACTTATTTTTTCATAAATCCGCATTTTTCAAGTATGTATTTCAATAAAAACGTCCAATTTAGCACCAACCCTACTAAAGGGTGCCACTTAGCTACTTTTTACTTTTAAAAATGGATTTTTTACTTTTATTTACAAAAATATTTTTTTAAATAAATAATAAATTTGGTTTTGGGTGTGGGGGTTTAAGGAGGGGCCTCAAAATCCATATTAATATGGAAAATCCGTACTAATTGACATCTATGCCAAGTTAGACATGTAAAGTCATTTGCACAAATAAAAAATGTGTGACTTAACACATCTCCATTCTCTGGACTACATCCTGCTGGAGATCTAGTCTGACCATTGCCCTGCTGCAAGAGAGGACCATTGGGAGTTTCAGAATGAATAAAAATAAAATATCCATCGTCCATGTGTTGCCGGGACTCGAAAGGGGAGCAAAGAATAGCAACACTGTTTACCTTCCACGCATGCCGTAAAAGGCAACTAAGGAGGTTATAGGATGGAATAAGCTGTCCCATCCCATATAGGGTCAGTAACCCAAAGCCATGCTGAAGTCAGATGTGTCAGGCCGAAAGGCGCAGATATCGCAGCAATGATGTAAACCATGACACAATGCATTTGTTCTCTGGACTACATCCTGCTAATCTGCAGGAGTTTTTGAACGAACGCAGAAGAAGAAATATCCATGACATAACCCTCAAAGACTTGTCTATATTCCATCTAAAAAACATTCCTGCCTGTGTGCAAAAATCAGACAATCGAAAGGGCAACTGCATGACCCCATGTGTAAATCACACTTGAACTTTATTTAATATCCACAGTAGTAGAATCTAACCCTTCTAAATGTAACATCAAGGCCAATGGGACAGTTCTTAAACAAGTAGACAAATATAAATATTTGGGCGCAATTATTACTTCATATGGTAGATGAGTCACTGAGATAAAAAGTCTAACAGCACAGGCAAAAGCAGAATTCCAGAAGAGGAGGAACATCTTGTGTAATAAATGATTATCAATAGAAGTAAGAAAGAGCATACTAAATGTTACATAGAGCCCATAATGTTATATGGTAGTGAAGCATGGACAATTAACAACATTGCAAGAAAACATCTGGAGGCCACAGAGATGTAATTTTTATAGAAGAATGTTAAAAATATCATGGGCAGCTAAAAAGATTAACACTTACGAGACGGGACCATAATAAAATCGTATACATTGTTACGATGATTTGGAAAATATCAAAAAAATATTTTTCTTCACTATTTCAGTAAAACATTATAATTGTATTATAGAAAAAGGTTATATTGATATAGAAACTTCAATACAATTTCAAAATTTAGATTTTGATATTTTAAAATTATTTTAGAAATCTCGTATTAATAATTTTACAAGGAATCTTTGCTGCTATGTTACTACTATTTTACTACTTTTACGTGTATTACGAGAATATAGATCTAACTATTTTTTTCACTATTTCAGCAAACCATTATAATTTTGTTTTAGAAAAATGGTTATACTACCTATAGAAACTTAAAAACAACGTCAAAATATTGATTTTGATATTTAAAATTATGTCCAAAAACTCGCGAGAAATAATTCGGCCAGGAAGCGTCATACGCCATTTTACTACTTTGTTCTTGCTGGTCACCATCAGAAGCTCTATCGCAATTTCTCACTAATTTTAACATAAAAAATGGATATTAGCAGTGATTCTTCACAAAGTAGCTGTTATTCTAGTGAATCTGATGTTTCTGATGTCTCTGTCACATCCGATGACTCGAATTACGATGATACTCCAATTTCAACACCTAGGTAGGTCTGGCTTTCATTTTCTAGTTTCAGTTTCCCGATAGTTTACAATATAAATATACTTTTTTTTTTAGTATTGCTTGTAATGGTTATTTGTAATAATTAGTACGCCTATATTTAAAATAGTATTCTATATTCATAATCTTAAGACTATTTATAAATTAGATATAACCATAATAGGAATTTATGTGTTTTGAAACTTGTACCACCTTAGACTAAGGCTTAGTAAACAAGTGATCAGCTGTTCGCTGTTTACATTTTCTGTGAAGTATAATTTCGTGATAATATGCTCTTTATCCCTTTTTTTGCAGTATATGTAAGTATAATTGCAAAAATATTTGACTGATGTTTTATACTATAATTGTACTTGTAAATAATTGGTCTCTATAAATACTATAATCAAAACTATTTTCTTTATATTACGTTCACAGGTGTTATGGATACAGTGACTCAGATGAGGGACCACCATCCAAGCCACCCAATTTTTTGCCTGAGAGAGTGCCTGGGCTGCAGCTATCAGAAGTTCTCACTAGGGAGGATGCCAGACAGTTTACAAGTCCTGTGGACTTCTTTAAGCTGTTGTTTACATTTGATGTTGTAACATATATTTGTAAATATACTAATGATTATGCAAGCCAACATGGACCAAACCGTCCCACAGTATATTCTGGCTGGTATGACCTTACACCTGCAGAATTCTATAGATTCTGTGGTTTACTTATGTATGCAGGACTAATAGATCCCCCAAATGCCAACCTTTTCTGGTCAAAAAAGTCTTTGTGGAATGGGTTATGGGCTAGATCTTTTATGTTTAGGGATAGATTCAAGGCAATTTTGAGTTTTTTGAAAGTGTCTGATCCAGCCGAGGAGAAATCAACTGATAGACTGTGTAAAGTTAGGATGCTTGTAACTTATATTAGAGCAAAATGTAAAAAATTATATCAGCCTAATCAGAATATTGCTATTGATGAAAGAATGGTTAGAAATAAGGGGAGATATCCATTTAGGCAGTACATGAAGGATAAACCGACAAAGTGGGGGATGAAGTTATGGGTATTAGCTGATTCTATTAGTGGTTACACATATGATTTTGAAATTTATTTGGGAAAGAATAACAATAATACAAATGTAGGTGGGTTTGGTTTAGCACATGGGGTAGTAATGAATTTGATAAAACCATTAGTTAGGCAGGGGTATAGGGTTTACTTTGATAATTTTTATACTTCAGTGCAGTTACTGAAAGATTTATGGAAAGTAGGCGTACTTGCTTGTGGGACTATGTTACGCAATAGGAAAGGTTTCCCTGTAGAACTGAAAAATATAAAAGAATTTGAAAAAGGTAATACAAGAGGGGCTATGAGGTGGATGAGGAATGGGGAACAATTAATAGTACAGTGGATAGATAATAAAACAATTTCATTAATTTCGACAATCCATAAAGGAAATAAATTTACATATATAAAGAGGAGAACAAAAGTAAATGGGGTTTTTAGGGAGATTCAAGTCAGGCAGCCTAATGTTGTTAAAGATTACAATAAGTACATGAAGGGGGTAGATAAAAGCGATCAGCTGATAGGTAAATACAACTGTCTTAGGAAAACAAACAAATACTGGAAAACTATATTTTTCCATCTCATTGATATAGCTAGAGTAAATGCTTATATATTGTTTCAAGATTGTAGAAGAAAGAATCCAAATATAGAAGATTTAAAAAGACCAAATAGATATAATCAGTTAAATTTTACAGAAGAATTAGTTAGGGGATTAGGTAATTTAGGATTATATGATGATGTTCCTGTCGCAGGAAAGCCGGCTACTTTCTCGCGCCATTCAATGGATCCAGAATTTACAAGTACACAGAGAAATTGTAAACTTTGTTATAAAAATTCAAAAATTGAAAGAAAGAGTAGAGTTAGATGTAAAGTTTGTGATACATATTTATGTTTCAATAATAAGAGAAACTGCTTATCAGAGTATCACAGAGCATAACTATTTGTCAAATCATTATGTATACTGAACTCCTAATTTCTTTCATTCATCAGAGTTGAAATAAAATAAAAACACAATAACATTATTATAAAAATAATAGAAAAATACTCACCACTGTATTAATTGATCTTTAAATAATATGTATGCCATAATGTTTTCAAAATGAATGCTAAGTAACTAAAGTATCAATTTTTTAAAAAAAACTAAAAATATCCCAGCGCATATATACTTTTTTTATATGTGGGCTGTATTTACATTTCTTGCTCTATTGGTGTAAATTTCTTATATGTTTTGCATAAATGCATTAGATACAATAAAAACTAACTTCTATATGATTTTCATTTCATATTAATTTTTTTTGTTCTTTGTCATTGTGCCATTTATATAATTTCAGCACAATTTTGTATTTCAAATTACACATTTAATTTTAAACTATGGACTAACCCTTTATTGAAAGATGACATTTGGGATAAGGATAGATAGGCAATTGTATACTGAATAAATAGATGTATGATACATTCCTGTATCATTTAATTTACATTTTTAACAATTTTTTTACTAAAATGACTCCAGAATTATTTTTAAAATGACCAAAAAGTCATGTCTGTTAAGAGTTAATGCTATAATTCTACAAATGGTCAACTGAAATAGAGAACTTATTAACTGTATTAGAAGATGACAATCACAGTTTCTGGGTCATGTCATGAGAAGAAGTGGGCTGGAGAACATTGTAACAACTGGAAAGATCGAGGGTAAGAGAGACAGAGGAAGACAATGTGAGAAAATGTTGGATGGCTTGAAAGCCTAGCATGATGTGGAATCATCAGAAACTATATTTAAATGTATAACAGAGGACTGTGGAGAGACATGACCCTCTATGCAGGAAAGCATGGTACCAATGAATGAATGAATAGTAGTAGATACTGTTTGTGGATGCACAATCTAGCAAGATTATACAGGTGCACAGATTAGTGGGAACATTCTAGTTGTATACCTTAGATTAAAATCACTTACCTCCTCTTTGAGCTCTTCTGGTTGTGGAGTACGTTCCTCTTCAGAAACATCTTCTATGACTACATCTCGATCTGGAGACTCTTCAATTCCTTCAGAGACAAGAGGAATCACTTTGGGCCGGTCAATTGTTTTAGAAACTAATGAAGGTTCTACAACTTCCTCATCAATCTCTTCCTGAGCTGTATAGTAAGTATCTGATGAATCAGCTACAGATGTGATGGAGTCTGGGATAGGTGAGAAGATTGGAGACTCCAGCATGGGTTCCTCCTTCTCTAGTGGCTCCACCTTGAACAGAATAAATAAATCATTGCATGATTCCATAAATATACTTTAATAATATATTGTAGATACTAGTTGGAAGAAATGTAGATGTAATAACATATTGTAGGCACAAGTTTAAATCTACATTTCTTTCAACTAGTGTCTACAATATTTTATGAAATCCACATTTCTTTAATCTAGTGTCTACAAGATGTTATTTATGGAGCAAGCAGAAGAGGTAAAATAAAATCATGGATAGCCAACATCAAAGAATGGACCTCTAAAAAAATTTCCTTACTCATCTGCATCACTCAAGATATGGTTCATTAGTTGGTCACTATCCCCAGGAATTGTGAGCAATTACCTCCCACTTCCTATGTGCATTGGGGTGGTTTCTGTAAGTTTTCTTTCATACCTAGGAGGCTGAAGATATAAATCCCTTGAATACTGTTTTTTAATGCATAGAATATAGTGTGCCCCTATGACGTTGATAGGGTTATGGGTATATGGATGGAGTCGGCAGAGAAATATGATTTCTATTCCTGATTACACATATCATGTAAAACTACTGAATCAGAATATATTTTACCACAATCCGAGATAATGGGAAAAATGTTCAGAATAAATGTTGAATAATAAGGATTAGTCAAAGGTTACAGTTTTACGGATTAAGGTTTACAGAATTAAGGAGACTACGCACTGGCAGCAAGGACACAAAGGACATATCACATAGAAGAAGCTGTTATCGAAGAAAACATACATTTTATCTTTTTGACAATCCCTTACATATGACACTGGAGGAAGTAGGACAGCTTACCAATGGGGCAATAACATTTTTTAGTTATAGCAATATTATGCAAAGAATACATTACATAAAAGAAAATATCAAATGAAACCAAATCTTGTCTTTCTCTTACATAGAATATGATCGTTTTAGTTTGAAAATTAAGGCAGCATAAATCTAACCTTTGGCCTCTCAATAACATCTGGTGTAACTGTATCCTCCATCACCTCTATGGGCTGAGTATCTAATGGTTTCTCTTCTTGTGGTTTGATAAAAAATTCAATTTGTTGTGGAGCTGAGGTGTCAATGGTGATTTCCTCTTCCTGAAATAATTCAATACAAAATTCATCCTTCAACTTGTCTTGTTCTAATCAACTGTTTACAAAAAGTGCATCAACTCTATCCAGATCAATATCCCATATATTGGTAAAATGAAGAAACTCTACCAGATTTTCCCCAATATATCATTTTTGATTTCGATCCACAAGTTATATTTCAGTTTGCTAAAACCAGTTAACTCAAAACATTGAAGAATATTTCTGCTTCCATTTTGACCACAATGAAGAATGTGTTCATATGGAAAAACTGATTGTTGTGACTCAATTTGTTTCTCTATTTTCATTACTTCTGATGCGATTTATAAATATATATAACTTTAACATTTATGAATGTAAATCCATCAAAGTGTTTATTAAAGACAATCCAATATTCTTGCTTTAGAAACGGATATCAATAATTATAATTAATTAGGTGAATGACAAAATTTATGCTAATAAATTTTTTTTCCTAATGTTTAAACTAAACCTAACCTTTAACCTAATGAAATAATCATATCTAATAAATATGATTATATATTTATATTCCGTAACCAATTTCTTTTGAAACCTTTTTCAACAGTAAAGTACACTGCCTGTAAAGGTATCTCTCAGAATATATAACATCATAACTCAAGTTCTAATCAACAGCAAACTACAAAAACGTGTACTTGTGAACAAGACATCACTGCATAATTTAATAACCGCAATTCCATGAAGACAAGGCTTGACCAATTTTTAACAGTGATCACTAATATGAAATACAACTTCAAAGGAATATATAAATAAGACATGTTATATTGCACCAAAGTTGTAAACCATGCCACAACACATTCTGTTCACAGGACTACATCCTGCTAATCTGCAGGAGTTTGAGAACAAACATAGAAGAAGAATACATAACATCTCAACCACTATTATTTAAATCATTGTTTTACATAAAAAATAATAGGCACTTCAAATGATAGCTTTTCAAATGTAATCTTATGGCTCCCACAGTGCTGTTAAATGTCTTGCATACCTGAGGTTGCTCCATTTCTAACTCCATGGTTGTCTCTTTTGTCTCTTGAACTGAGAGATATGCTGATGTTGTGGCCTGACCAGCAGGATTTCTTGCTACACAAATGTATTGACCCTGATCTTCTGGGAATACCTCCACAATGATGAGGCTTACCTGGAAATGACAAAATAAATTAAATCTTAGTTCAATATTTTTTTTCTATTTATTTTGGAGCAGTCTCCCTGTAGGCATGAACTTAACCCATTTTAGGTAGCATAAAGTATAGTTAACTTTTAAAAGTTTAGTGCCTTTTATATTTTAAAGGTGTAACTTTTAGGCTTTAGATAACTATCAGCCCTAGGAATGATCAAGTCTATGTTCACCTGGAGACTACCCCCAAAGAACTCTATATTAGATGAAAAAAGTCATCATCTGTACACATGTAAGTCAACAGCAATGTTTTCTAATCTCTTTCTACTACAGGAAGATCTCAGAATGAATACTGGCACCAACAAGGATCCTCTATGTATTTTCTTTTGTAATGATGTCCTTTTTTGTTGGACTTTTAAAATTGTCAATCAAGTGACCCTTTAAATCAATCAAGTGACCCTTTAAATCAATCAAGTGACATAAGTGATTATGTACCTCAGAACTTTCTGTCTCATGTGTTGCTAAGAAGTTCAGTTGGTGACATTCTCCCATGCCATGATGATAATCCATCCAGCAACTACTCCTTGCCTTACTGTCCTGTCTCCTTTTGATATTTCAGATTCCTCAACTAAATGTTCAATATGTGTTCTTCAAATCAAAAAGGATTGAATGATGATTGGTTTCTGGCATGTTTGGTCACTTTGATATGCAGTAATATTGAGATTTTTCAGAATATTGGTAACTCCATCAATCCACCTTCTTCTTGACTTCCTCTGCCTCTTGTTGTTTCCATAATAATTTTGTATGCTCTTCCCGAAGTGGTAGAACCATTTCAGTCCCTATTTTTCAATATATTTGACCACATATGTTCCAAAATATCCTGTGATCTCTTCATTCCTCACATAATCTTGTTTGCATGTTGCCCCAGCAATTTATGCAATCTCTTCATGCCTCACATAATCTCTTGTGTGGTATGGGGTCAAAGATCATTTATTAGTCTCTTCGTATTTCAAGTAGTGTTTTCTGAACTCAAGTGTGAGTGCATATAGACTTTTTAAGTCAGACTGGTGGGTCAGTAAAAATGGTTTGGTAGGCCAGAGAATGGTTACATATGAACGTGTAGCAATCATATTAAATTGTACCAAGTTGGAAGATGTTATAACATTAAAATATCTCAAAAGTTGGTTAAATAAAATTCATAACAGTGTATTATTAGAAGATTAGGTAAATTAAATACAATTTGTGGGCTGTATTGTGCAATTCCCCGATGTACTGTAAATAAACAGTGTATATTAGTAACAGAAAATTGTTATCAAATATTGCTAAAGCTAGATAATAAACTTGAAGGTACCTCTCCTGTCTCTGGATTATATGAAATTACAAATTCTTCATCATCATCAATGTTCTTGCTGTCATGGAAGAATGATACTGTCGGCATTGGTGTGCCACTGACACGGCATGTCAGATGTAGTTCTTGGCCATCGACTGCCAATACATCCTGCATGGTTTCCAAGAAAACTGGTGGAAACAAAGTCTGGGATGGAGATGGCTGGAGAGAGGATGAGTCTTCAGGTCTCTGGACATCTGTTTGTGCAGGTTCTGTTGAAGGTGTTTAGAAAACATTGAATTATGTTGATCTTATCCCGTCATGAAGTAAAAACGGTATAGAGCCTATATAGCTCAACATTTTATGGAAATAAAACATGGGATGAGAGAGAGATAGAGAGAGAGATAGAGAGAGAGAGAGAGAGATATGAAGCTTCAGTAGAAAATATAATTGACAAAGAAACACACAAACTTTGATGTTAATACTTTCACTGCACATGTTAATGCACTCACCATAAAACATTCTGTGACTGAATTCTTCTTCTTCTTCATTCGTTCTCAAACTCCTGCAGATTAGCAGGATGTAGTCTGAAGCATGGAATGCGTTGTGTCATGGTTTACAGCATTGCTGTGATATCTATGCCTTTCGACCAGACACATCCAACTTCAGCATGGCTTTGGGTCACTGACCCTATATGGGATGGGACAGCCAACTCCATCCCATTACCTCCTTAGTCGTCTTTTACGACATGCGTGGAAGGTAAACAGTGTTGCTATTCTTTGCTCCCCTTTCGGGCCCCAGCAACACATGGGTGAAAGTGTGACTGAATTAATTGTGGATCTATTCTTCTATTTGAAATACTTCTTTTTGAAGGCCTACAATATTAATCTCTAATTTTCTTAATTATTATCAGAATCTGATAAAAAAAAACATCCCCATTAATAAAGATAACATTCAATAAAAGGTAATACTGCTATAAAACTGTGTGTAAATAGTACTTAAATATGAAACAGGTAATGAAGTCTTACTGAACAGTGACTAACACACTATCACTATGTTTAATAAAGATAATGAATATAGGAAGTACAAAATGTGTTCAATTCTGGTACATAATTATACTGCAGTCTCTTCATATTAGTAGATTGCTTTGTATGGCACAGATCAAATGAATATTTCAACCTTTTGGCCAATGCATTATTTTGCACTTTGTTAAACTACATGCCCTTGTGTACTGAAATTTCACAATTAATGATTTCACAGTTTGCTTCATTATACTAGCAAAAGTTCTTGCTAATGTTGAGGTGGACATTATAATATATTGTTATTGACAACTAAATGTATGGAAACTGTGAAATCATACCTTCTACATATAGTGTAGTAGAGCTAATGGCTTCCCCAAGCTCAGAGATAGCTTTACAGGTATACTCTCCTGTGTCTTGTGGTCCAACCTCAATGATAAGAAGAATACTTCTTCCATCTTCAAAGCGGATTTCATAGTGTGGTGATGGCTTGATCTCCATACCATTGACAAACCAGGTAATTAGTGGTGCTGGAACTGAGTCCACTGTACATTCCAACCTAAAAAAGAAAGCAACAAATATTTTCACATTTCAGAATTAAATAAAATCATAATTTCCACTTGTTCATAAGAAATCACTGAGAAATTATGTTTTCTGAAAGTTAAGCTGATAAATTAGTTAAAAGACATATAAGAAAATTATTGATTATATTACTATTTGTTATATAATAACCTGTTTGAAGTCAGGGCTAAAAAAGAAGAAAATATTACCATTACATATGCATGCCATAAGAAGCACAAGGAAAGGAGGTATCGAGGGGGGTTGGCTGTCCTATTCAAGAGAGGGTCAAAGTGATCCAGGAACAATGATGAAGCTGGATGTACTTGGACAAAAAGCACATATATTACAGACAAGCTGTAAACTATGACACAATACACTGTATTCTCTGGACTATATCCTGCTAATCTGCAGGAGTTTGAGAATTAATGCAGAAGAGAATGCTCTATACATCAAGCCTATTCTTGTAACTGAATTATTTGTTGATATTATATATAAAACTGCAGCAATCTTAGAAATGAGAAATATGCTTCGTTGCTGTCATCATCATTAACTTACATTAAGATTAGTTTGTTGGGGTAATTATGCAGTAGGGAGAAGGAATCATGTACTAGCAGACAATTTGTGTTTTCCATCTGTGGTGAATCATTGCCAAGCTACTATACCAGAGATCTGATTCTGAAACTTTCAGTGAGTTGAAATAGAATGGTTACATATGAACGTGTAGCAATCATATTAAATTGTACCAAGTTGGAAGATGTTATAACATTAAAATATCTCAATAGTTGGTTAAATAAAATTCATAACAGTGTATTATTAGAAGATTTTGTAAATTAAATCCTGGTTTCACATACAATTGTCTAAATAATTTGGCACAGAAAAAAAAACATGGGCATTAATTGTATCACAGAAAATATACAAACATTTATTTTATTACAGAAAATACATGAGTCCTGATTGTATCAAAAATACATGAGTCCTAATTGTATCACAAAAATATAGGAGTCCTAATTGTATCACAAAAATATAGGAGTCCTTACTGTATCACAGAAAATACATGAGCAGTGATTGAATCACAGAAAATAGACGGGCCCTAATTGTGCCACAAATACTGTATTGTATCACAGAAATACATAAACACAGAAAGTATTACAGAAAATATACAAGCACTGAATGTAGCACAGTTAATAAATGAGCATTGAGTGCATCACATAAAATACATTAGCACCGATTGTATTACATAAAATACATGATCTAAAGATCTATGCAATTGGAAAATATATATTTTTATGGATGTGAGAGCTGGTTATTTACAGTAGACATTGGAGAAGAATTTTTATATGTACAAATATTACACACAATAACATGGACAATAAACAAACAACTAGAAGACAAAATATATGCCTTTGCGATGTGAATATATAGAAGAAAAGGGAGAACTTCATGGAAAGAGAAAACAAATTAAGAGGTTCTAACAACATTTCAAATGAAGAAAGAATTATTAAAGGAAAAAAAAATGATCAAATACAGAAAATATTTTGGACATATTAAAAAACATTACACCTTATTGAAGACCTTACTTGCTGGTAATATCGAGGGGAGACAAGCAAGAGGTAGATGGCACTTAACATTTACGATGATTACAGACAAGCATTTGGCACCAATTATACAGAACGAAATATCAATATACATGAGAAACAAAAAATAAATTATCTTGGTCAACAAGAACATATGACAGTGATGAAATGTCACAAACTTACATGTTTTGGGCATGCCATGAGTTATGATTCTCTTTACAAAAGTGGAGAAGAGGAAGACAAAGGAAAGTATGTATTGATAATATTAAAGGGTAGCAGAATTATGGTTCTTCACATTCCAAGAGAACTGAGAACAATTGTAACAACCAAAGTATCTCACAGTGTTACACAATGACCATGAAGGTTTATGGATTTCATGATGATTATCCTGTATATTTGTACTAAGAAGTTAAGCTGTTTTGAAACTTCACCACAGATATGCCTATTCCAAAAGCAAATAAAATTTCATCAACATCTTGTAGAACAAAGTTTGGTTACAGAATGAATATCACACTGATGAATCCTAAAAAGCTATGTCAAATCTGACTATATTAGGAGCAACTTACCTGGCAATACCTCTCTCTCTGACATAAATCTCTGGCTCCAGGGGTGCAACAAATACAGGTCTAACCTGCTGCAAGACTATCTGTTCTTCTCTCTGGACAGTGGTCACTGTTTTAGTTATGGTTACTACAGAATCAGTTTCTAAACCAGGAATCTCTACTTCCTTCTCACGACCTGTGTGGTCGCATCACAAATATTTTGTTATTATTCCAGTTTCTATACAAGATATTTTGCTTTGAATATTATTAACAGAACTTTTACTATTAATCTATGAAAATATATATAGGTCTATCTCTAAAATAACAATGATGAAAATTATGTTTTCTGAATCAAATATTAGACAGTAATATGTTTTTTCTTCACAACTGAATACATGAGAAAATATGAAATTTAGCATAATATACCATACAGTCATCATCAGGTAACATATCCTGGACAGAATGTAGTGTCATCAAAGTCTTTTGAAACTCCTGCTAATCTTCCTGCTTCTGTGAGTGTCATCTTCAGTGGTCTTTGATATCTTGCGCCCATCTTCTTTGTGACCTGCCTTTTTTTGTTGCCCTAGCATTATCCTCTCCATTATGATCTTTTCTGGGCTCTCATATTGTTTGATATTGACAAATATGGTGTTCTAGAGAGAGTCTTGTTGTTTAGCAAGTATTATTTTACTTTCAATTCTCTCAGAATGTCTATTGATGAACTTTTTGGTCCATGGTATTCTGAGGATTCTTCTGTAACATGCTATTTAAAATGCTGCAACTTTGTTTCACGCCATATTGGTAATTATCTAAGACTCACATCCAAATACTGAAATTAGGAACTTGCAGGCTCAAAGAAAAATTAATTTTGTTATTGTGTTGCAGCCTAGCCATGCTTTTCAGTTGTATCAGTTTATTTTATATATTATATATATTAGATTATATTACATAGATATTATGATATAATAAATTATAATTATACTAGGTCTACATATTCACAATACTATTTTCACAAAGCATCACTATTATCACCAAGCATTGACACGATCCTGATGCAGACACAGATTCGTTGGGCATATGCCAGACCATTGTCTGTCAAAGATACTTCTCTATGGTGAGCTAGAGAAGGGTATACGATCTCAAGGTGGCCAAAGGAAGCACTACAAGGACTCGTTAAAGGACTCACTGAAAGCCTTTGAAATAGACCACGAACCATGGGAAGAACTTGCACAAAATAGATATACATGGTGTTCTAAAATAAAAAAGAGCGTATCATCTTGTGAAAAGAAGAGAAATGCAGCAGCTCAACAGCGGAGAGCAGCTAGAAAGTCACGGATAGACCAAGATACGTCTACAGTCGTTATTCCATGTCCAAACTGTCCAAGGACATTTACAGCTCAAATAGGGCTCATTAGCCATCTACGAACTCATAATCAAGGACATAACTAAAATTGGATTTTCAAAAGTGGATGTAACAAATGGTCATCATCACTTGTGATGGATGAACAACACACTATTATCACAATAGAAATCTAAGTATTCACAGTTCAAGAAATTAGGAATATGTTCAACTAATCCTCAAATAGTTAAAATGAATAGAGAAAATCTCAGCCAAAGGTGGATGTGTCAGGCTATTGGCAATTAAAATGGTGACACAGCGCATTTTCATTCTCTGGACTATATCCTGCTGGAAATTTAGTAGGACCATTGTCCTGCTACAAGAAAGATCCAGCATGAGTTTGAGAATGAAGACCAAAGATGAAGAATTGAGAGAATCTGAAATCTTTGTACAGCTAATGCTTACTAGATTTACCTTTAACAACAAGAGTGGTCCTACAGGTAATCACTCCAAGTTCATTTTCCACTTTCAGAACATACTCTCCGGCATCCTGTTTGCTGATATCAACAAGGATGAGGATAGCCTTGCGATCCTCACGGATAGTCTTGGTTCGCTCTGTTGTATGAATTTCAATGCCATCTTTGTACCATGTAACATGTGGTAGTGGCTCACCTACAATCTCTGCTTCTAGTCTGTAAGAAATTTTCATGTTATTTAGTACCAAGTTACGTGTAATAGGCAGGGAATATGTCCACATTATTTATAACATCAGTAGTGTGGAAGAACTATTCATATGTTTTTTTGAACTTTGTTCAGTAGTATGTAAGAATTATTAATGTTGTTTATAATTAACATCAGTTGTATGTAAGAATTATTAATGTTGTTTATAATTAACATCAGTAGTATGTAAGAATTATTAATGTTGTTTATAATTAACATCAGTAGTATGTAAGAATTGTTCACATGTTGTTTATAACTAACATTGGCAGTGTGAATGAATTATTCACATGTTGTTTATAACTAACATTAGCAGTGTGGAAGAATTATTAATCATCATCATCATCAGGTGCTATGCCAGGTGGCGTAGGCGGTCATGGCTCTTCACAACTCTCTGTGTGGAACAATATTATGTATCAAAGTCGTTGTTGTTTCCTTGCCGTGCCAGGTTGTAAAAATGTCTCATATTTTCTCACATTGTTGCCCTCTGTCTCTGGTGTCTTCAATCTTGACTGTTGTGATTATGTCTCATGAAGTGGCCAAAAAAAGAAGATTGCTTTTTTCTTATATTGTTGATTAAGGTCTGATTCGCATTTAACTCTTTCACCACCTCTACATTAGTTTTTCTGGCAGTCCATGGTGTTCTCAGCATTCTTCTGTAGAACCACATCTCTGTTGCCTCCAATCTCCCACTTTCCAGTTTGTTTATTGTCCAAGATTTGCACCTATATGTTAGTATAGGGGTTATATAGCACTGCAAAACTCTCTTTCTCACCTCTAATGACAAGGTCTTATTACACAGTATATTTTTCATTTTCTGAATGTTGTTTTTGCCTGTCCTATTCTGCATCAAATTTCTGTTGAACTTCTTCCATCTGCTGTAATCATTGTACCTAGATATTTGAATTGGTGGACCTGTTTTAATACTATATCCTTCACACTCCTTAACTTTGCAAGGTGTGTTATTAATATGGTGGTTATAACTAACATTGGAAGTGTGGAAGAATTATTAATATGTTGTTTATAACTAACATCGGCAGTGTGGAAGAATTATTAATATGTTGTTTATAACTAACATCGGCAGTGTGGAAGAATTATTAATATGTTGTTTATAACTAGCATCGGCAGTGTGGAAGAATTATTAATATGGCGATTATAACTAACATTGGCAGTGTGGAAGAATTATTAATATGCCGATTATAACTAACATTGGTATAGTGGAACAATTATTCATATTATTCACATGCTGTTTAGAACTCAGTAGTATTAGAGATAGGTCCCTATCTGTATTAAACTTTAATATGAAATATTCACCTTTTTGTAAACCAAAACTATATCTGTAAGAAACATGGATGCTTGATTTAAAATCAAACTCTGAAACATGCAAGAAACATTATAGAGGAGAGGGGGAGGAGTGTTGTGTGTGTCATTGTCCTTGCTCTGAAAATCCTCACTGGGTCACTCACCCTGAATATCCCAAGTCTGAGTCATTAGTGATTACTGAGGAGATACTTGGGGACAGTATAGAGCAGTGGTTAGTACACTGGCTTCGCATATGAATGGTCCTTGGTTCATTTCACAGTAGAGATAGAAATGTTTTTCAGAACACAACGGATCCTGGGTTGATCCAGCCTTAATTTGGCACTGGATTAATCCGGGAAGTAAAGACTGCAAGGGAGAGGATATGGCTACTGCCCTCATATAGCAGAGTCACTGAAATGTGAGATCACTAACATCTCACGCCCCTACAGCATTAATAAATGTTATGGTTTAACATTTTTTTTAAAAACTGGTGAGGTGATCAAGAAATTTTTAACAAATCCACTTCCAATAAGTAATAGACACTAAACTCAGTAATACAGCTTCCATGCTCTCCACATGCCCTTCCCCATAAACATTAATCTCAGTACTCAGTAGAAGATCTCCTGATTAAGTTTTTTTAAAAACTCACCGGATCACCTCTCCGATGGTAAACTCCTGATATGGTGCCAAGGGTTTGACAAATTCTGGAGGTTTTTGTACAACAGCAATGTTCAACTCTTGTGCCAACCGTCTGGTCTCTTCTTCGACTGTGATATAACAAATTATAAAAGATATTAGCAACATAGAACTGTCTTTGATTTGTCATTATTATCAAACATCAACATTATAAAAACAAACCACATTCAAGAATTATATAACAACATTATGTTTTTTAGATTTCTCATATGAACTACCCACATAATATTTATGTAATATGAACTTGGAAGACACACAACTAAGCAAAAACATGTACAGAAATGATGTAGACCTACATCCCTACTAAAATAAGAAAAACTAGATTATAATGTACAAATTGACAGGTATCTGTACCAGTTTTGCTCATAAGTATATTGCACACACTAAGATATAACAAATTAACTATAATATAAGCTTAGTAATGCCAACACATAACTGGACTAAGTTTAAAATCTGAGCAATGTAAATGTGACAACTCCACAAATTAAATATTTCATACATGGATGATATTTCAAAATGAGAAGTTGTTGTGAAATCTGGATAGTACAAGGAATAATTGTCTATCATAAACAAAGAAAAACTTTCATTAGTGTAAGATCTTCTGGCAATGCAAAAGATATCATACACATAATTTTAAAAGGGAAGAAAGAGGCAGAAAAAATATATGGAGTAACAACATAAAAGTGCTGATGGGCTTCATCTTAAATGACAGAAGAAAGTCCACAACAGACACACTGTGTAAAAGTTAACACCATAACACCAAGATTATCTTCACCAGTCTCATCCATTGGACAATAATTATTTCAAGTGGAAACTATAAGCTAAGTTTTATATAAGGTTTCATTAGGAAGACGGAACCAACCATATATTACACTTTGATCAAATTTAAATCAATAGTTCCATTGAATGTCCATTTTAGCATTTTAAAAACTGGTACTCCCTATACTGCAAAACTCCCCACCATCCACCCTTAAACCCCCCTTCATTCTACAAAACAATAATAAAATTGTAGGCCAATACTATACATCACAATATTTCATTTCTGTTATTTCATTAACCAATATCTATGATTTCATCTACCAATCTATGATTTCATCTACCAATCTATTTCATCTATTTCATGAACTAATCTATGATTTCACACTAATCTATGATTTAATCTACCAATGTATGATTTCAGCTATCAATCTATGATTTAATCTACCGATCTATGTTTTCACCTACCAATCTATGATTTCACCTACCAATTTATGGTTTCACATACCAATCTATTGTTTCATCTGCAATCTGATTTCATCCACCTTAGGTGGCCTTACTTTTACTTTTAAACAATCTAACTATTGCTTTAGAAGACGACAATCACAGTTTCTGGGTCATGTCATGAGAAGAGGTGGGCTGGAGAACATCAAAACAAGTGGAATGATCGAGGGTAAGAGAGACAGAAGAAGATAATATGGGAAAATGTTGGATGGCTTGAAAGCCTGACATGAGGCAGAATCATAAGAAACTAGATTTAAATGTATAATAAACAGAGGACTGCGGAAAGACATGACCGCATACACCGGAAGGCATGATACCAATGAATGAACTATTACTTGAACCATTTAACATTACTTCACTTAACTGATTTAATCCATCTAGCTGTAATGAGATCTACCTAATTTATTTGATCCATCTAACTGTGATGTAACCCATCTAATTGTGATTTGATCTATCAAATTGATTTGGTCCATCAAACAATGAAGTGATCCATCTAACTGTGATGTGAACCATCTAATTGTGATTTGATCTGTCTGACTGACTGGGTGCATCTAATCATGCTTTGACATATACACAAATCATATCTGGTCCAGCAAAGTTTAATATTGCCAAACATTCTAGCGGTTAATGAAAATCATGCTCTTATTGTAACCATGCACATCTGAAATCTCTAATATACAGTAGGACTATTTAATTCTTGATTAGAAACTAGCTTCACAGCAAGTGGAGCATTCCCATAAGTGCTCCACCCTCAGTTCCAGCAGCCATCCCAGTGTATGTAGACTCAGACTCCCGGTCAGGTGTTGATTGTGTGATCTTCAGGTCTTCCAAAAAAAATATGTTTCCTTTCCTCCCCTCTAGATATTCCCATTTCTGACATTTTCTGTATGTACGTTCTCAGCCTCATTGACATCATCTGCATCTTGAAATAAATTTATTACTGCCTTCATTAAGTCTGCTTTATCTCTTCTCAGCAATGTGCCATCTATCACCACATTGCCTGCCAATAAGTCGGCTCTCTCGTTTCCTCTGACCCCAGCATGACCAGGGCAGTATATCCATGTAATGCTCTGAACAATTGAGTTGTTCAATAAGCCCCACCATTCTTTTCTTAGCATGAACTTTTCTATCTTGCACAGCATGCTTTGAGAGTCTGTGAATATTACCAAGTGTGTTGATGTATCAATTATCAACCAATTAAGTGCTGCTGTAACTCCCTCTATCTCCATCCTCATGCTCAATGTGACAGTGGAGTATGTTGATGATTTCTCAACCAACTTCATGCTGTTTTGTAGGCAACAAAACCCCAACCGCTTGTATGTGTATTTCTGCTAACGGAGTCATCTGTGTATAATTATGTCTTGTGATTTCAAGTATAGATGGGTGAGTTCATGTACTGTAACCTGGGCCCTACCACTCGTCCATTTTCTACATGCGTTATCTAGTTATATTATTACTTTAGTCAGTGATTTCTTCTCAGTGTCTACCTAAACCAATTCACTGCCCTTTCCTATTTCTTTAAATTCACATACTCTTTACAGTTTGTCTTCAGCCTCTGCCATCCATGATCTGCCATATTTGATTCATTTTCCCTTTGACCCATCTAGACATTCATGTAGTAGGTGGTTGTTGTATTCTGTCACTTTAAGGTATGAGCTGACCTGTGCTACCTGATGTCGCACTCTAATACTGGGGAGATCAAGTGGAAGTCTCATAGCAGAGATAGGTGTATCCCTAGTAAACCCCAGTACCACTCTCATTGCCTCATTTTGAAATTTTTCCAATTTATTGACTTGTGCCTATGACAGTGTTAGTAGGCCGAGACCATAATCTATGACAGAATAATCATCACTTGTAGAAGCAGAAACAGTATGTTTAATTCTAGGTATTGCAAGATAGAGTTTGGATGACTGTGAATCTTTACAGGTAAATGAATTGTTCTTCTTCTGTTCAGAGATATCTAATTCTAGATATTGCTAGAGTTTGGATGACTGTGATTATATACAAGTAAAAGAGTTGTTGTTCTTCTGTTCAGATATATCTAATTATAAGTATTGCAAGATAGTGTTCAGATGATTGTGATTCTATACAAGTAAATGACTACAAATAATCAAATTACTCACTATCATGAAGTTAGAGTCATGCAAGGCAAACCATCCTTAATTTTCAGGTCAACATGCAGGGAAACACAAGTGGGATGAGTTTACAGACAAGGTGACATGCTCTGATGTCCAGATGATGACCCATCTCCTTCATCACATCTTCCTTGCATCATCCAGTTTACTTGGTATGGTCGTTGATAGACTGCCTACTACAGCTTTCACAAACACTACATGTCTCAAGTAATGGATGATTTTCAAGCAGTATCATATACAAAAAGTGCATTCATTAAGCATACACAAATGCAAGGCAACTGCAGTACAAGCATAAGAAATGTTATTGACCTTTTAATAATTCATAGTATCTCAAAGACTGCTCACATTTTTAGTTTACATAATACAAAGTCACATAATACATGAAAGACTAAATGGGCTCTATATTGTTTTATATTGGTCATGCAGACATTTTAGTGTGGGGGGGTGTATATAACAACAATGCCAACCATAAGAAATGTAGTTGTATCAAGTGGAGCATGGTGTGAAATGAGAAAAGGAAATGAATTGTTTCAGCGAAGTCCCAAGGTTAATATTTAGTCTGTGATATTGTGAAAGCATTTCATGCTCAGTAATGGTAGACCATGCAATCACTCTCTACATAACCAGAAATCAAACAAGTCTGTATGCTTCAATCTGTTGCTGACCCTAATCATTTGATTTTGCTTCCCCTTTCTACTTTTTTGCATCTGTCCCATTCATTCCATTATGCATAACAAAACAATGTTGTAAAATATACACTTTAGATACAATTATGACTCATCCAGAGCACAAAATATTTGCTTCTCATGACTATATCCTGCTAAACAGCAGGAGTTTGAGAATTAATACTGAAGAATTATGAATGATTATGATATGAATGTGAATGAAAAGTCAAACAAAAGAATTATGAATGATTATGACATCAATGTGAATGAAAAGTCAAACAAAAGAATTATGAATGATTATGACATCAATGTGAATGAAATGTCAAACAAAAGAATTATGAATGATTATGACATCAATGTGAATGAAAAGTCAAACAAAAGAATTATGAATGATTATGACATCAATGTGAATGAAATGTCAAACAAAAGAATTATGAATGATTATGACATTAATGTGAATGAAAAGTCAAACAAAAGAATTATGAATGATTATGACATCAATGTGAATGAAAAGTCAAACAAAAGAATTATGAATGATTATGACATCAATGTGAATGAAATGTCAAACAAAAGAATTATGAAGGATTATGACATCAATGTGAATGAAATGTTAAACAAAAGAACTATGAATGATTATGACATCAATGTGAATGAAATGTTAAATAAAAGAATTATGAATGATTATGACATCAATGTGAATGAAATGTTAAACAAAAGAATTATGAATGATTATGACATCAATGTGAATGAAATGTTAAACACAACATGTCTTATAAATTTGAATATAAAAAGTCAGAAAAGATGTTAGTATGGCAAGTCCAGAAAAAATTAATATTAATATACCACAAGATCACAAAAGATAACATAACCTGGTTAGGGCAACCAATTGTAGGTGACATATAGTAACAATCAGAGGACTTGCCTTGCACGTATAGTTCAGCTGAGCATTCTGCTGTTCCAGCAACGTTCTTGGCACGACAAGAGATCATACCACTGTCCTCAGGATGAGCTTTGTAGATGGTGAGGTTGGTCAGCCGGTCAATGGTTTCAATCTACCATAAGTTAAAATAGATGTAAGACACAATTTTATAGAATATACTCTTATAATCAAAGTTTGGTTCTTTCCTAGGAGAGGGGGTCTACAATTTTTCTGGGGAGTGGGACAAAATATATGAAAAAATGGAGAATAAAATTGTTCTTCTTTTTTTATGGATTATTTTCCTGGCATTAAATACTAAACATCAACCCAGTATTTATTATTTGCCCCATGAGCTCAATCTGTTGATGATGCTTTTTAACAGTGCAGTTCCAGGTAGTCCTTCTCGCAGCATAGTAGGTTAAGATCATAGTATGTCCCCAATGTATATCTTAGCATCTGGGAACACTCCTTCCAACGGTAACAACACTTTTATTAGTCAAAAGAAACTACAGCACAATTACGGCAGCCATTTTATAACTAAAATAAAGCGGCAGAGTGACATCACATATTACTTAAAGTTTAGAATCAGCACAAATTTCTTTAAAAGTGTGAAATATTGACCTGTTCCCTAGGAAGTAACCCAAAGTTCAATGACATCTACACGTATTACTACAAGATTTTACAGCATAAATTAGGTTGAAAAATGCCAACACATGTTGCAGCTTTGAGGGAAACCTAAGCAAAAGAAATATTATTACTTCATGTAGCTCAAGGTACTAAATACACATTTATTATAAGAAAAATACAAATGGACTGGTTTCATGAACAATAGATTCAGAAAGACTAGAGGTTGAGGCAGCAAGAAGTCAATTTATAATTAGGTGAACACATGTTCAGGGTATTGAAGGATCAAACAGTCTAAAATGTTATGACCCTGTATCAAGTGGTAGAGCAATGGTCTGGGCTAAAAAAAAATATTGAACTTCATCCAAGAAATTCAACAGAAAAATGAAATTATTGATAGTAATATTTAATTTACCGTATCCTGAATAATAAAGCAACTCGGAAATATGATGTAACAGGAATGAATATCATCATGAGATTAGAAGAATGAGTATTAAGCAATACAGAACAGGAAATTCCACCAGTCATCAAGTGAAAGTGTCCAGTGTGCAATGATGATCTGACAACTAATATGTATGAATCTGGTCACAAAGTGAAGATACTCAAGGTGAGATCTGAGCACTAATGAACATGTCCCATGTGCAATGATGATCTGACAACTAATATGTATGAATCTGGTCACAAAGTGAAGATACTCAAGGTGAGATCTGAGCACTAATCAATACATCCCATATGCAATGATGATCTGACAACTAATATGTATGAATCTGGTCACAAAGTAAGAAGTTCATCACATCAGTATTAACAATTGTGGACTATCATAATATCAAGTTATTAAAACAAACTGATGAGTTATGGAAGAGAAAAGGAGCAAAGGATATGTAACCAGATTCATTTTATCATGGCTAGAACTAGCCAAAAAAAACACCATAAAATAAATTAGGAAAATAAGTTGAAAGATTGAACAAAAAGAAATGGGCTGGCAACATCAAAGAGTGGATACACCACATTTTAAATGACTGGAAAGAAAAGAGATTAGATGAAACTACTATATACTAAGACTTCCTACATAACAAACTCATCCTTCTCATTCTGACAAAATATTATTGTCTGATCTGACTTTGGCCACATCTGTTGTAGTCTAGATTGTTATAATAATTCACTGACCTTGTACTCCCTGGAGTCATGCAGAGTTTGAATTCCATTTCTAATCCAAGTAATTTCAGGGGTAGGTACACCAGAGAACACTGCTTCAAACTTAGCAGGTGTGCCCTCTGTTACCATTGTGTTGCTGATTGGTCGAATGAAGCTTGGTGGTTGAGCAAAGGACTCCAGTTGGCTTGGTTCAGGTTCACTTTCAACTCCTTTAGAACGATAAAATAACATTGTTAAATATACATTAAACTTTCATTAATAGTAGTCATATTTACATCTATGAACATTTTACATGACATATACAATATTGTGATAATTATTGAAGATATGCAGAACTTGTTTTTAATATCAGCTAAAGTGGACAGTAAACAAGTTCAAAGTAATCCGGAGGTTGTTGAAATGTGACTGTTGAGAAGAATGATGGAAAACTAATATAGGATCCTCTGAGATGCTGGCATAAAGAGACAAATTAAAGCAAAAATTAGAAGCAGTTAGTCAAGATTTTTAGGTCACTTGATGAGAAGAGAATAACTTGATATTGACTGAAAGATCAAGAGAGAAAAAAATAGAGGAAGACAGAGAAGTTGCTGAATGGGTTGTCATCATGGCATGGGAGAATGTCAAGGATTGAACTATTAGTAACACAAGGGACAGAGTTGTAGACATTTATGCCACTCTGCAGAGCACTTGATTGATTGATGCATAGAATTAAACTGTGACATCTAAAGGTAGAAAGCAATCTTTCTATTGCATTAAGTAGCTACCAGTCAAAGAAAAGGACATGATTATGATGTCATGCTTGTATATGAATTTTACCATGGATTTCAATCCAATCAGGAGACTGATTAACATGGAGGATGCTTACAACAAATTTGACACTTTGATACTCAAGCTCTCTTAACTGGAATGTAGAGACTATCTTTGGATCGTTTGGTATGCATGTTTGGTACTTCCACAGAAGGTTACAGGACAATGTGAGAAGTCTATTTTACCAATAAGCCATGGAAACTAACCGTATGCATAAGCGTTGGCACCTGCTGAGGAAGACAGCTCTCTTTCAAGAATGCAATGATGTCAATGCACAACAATGATATTGTCCCTATTAGCTATGAGACAGTAGCTCTTGACCATGTACAGACTTTCTGACAAAAACACAGGCCCTCCTTAGTTGCGATGTAAAAGTTTAGAAAGTATTCTGAATGATTGGATACGGCAGATTTTGTCAGACTTGAACATTGAATCAGCAGATGTGCGACTATTTCTTGTGGTTACAGTGTCTACACTTTGGTTTATATAAATGGATTTATTCTGGTCAGATGTTTGTTGACAGGGGCATATCCTGTTCTCAACTAGAATATCAAACTCTGATTTACTCTCCTAAGTTATTTTAGTAGGTACATTGGATTCAGCTTCTCTTAGTGTTTAAAAATTGAGCTCCGTGTCTTTGAAGTGGCATGCTGATGATTCACGGCAACAGAATTAGCACAAAACTACATATCTTATCTACATTATTTAAAGTACAAGGGATACTCCTTGGTCTTTAAATTCATGATGCAAGTGGGTCCTATAAAATCTAAGGAAGCCAATACAAATCTTACAAATGCTAAGACATATCCTTATAAGATCTCTCACCTTTCATGCACCTACATCTCTATAAGCTATGTAATTGACTGTCATCATCATCATTAAGTGCCGTCTCCGCAACGAAGGTTGGCTGCAACATATCTCCAACATCTCCTGTCTCTTGTCTTGGTGGTGCACTCTGCTAGACTGTAACCTGTCCATCGTGTAATGTTACTCTCCCACTTGTATCTCTGCCTACCTCTTGCTTGCTTCCCTTTGACTTTACCCTCAAGTAAAAATTGACTGTACACTTTTTCTAAGAAGCAAATAATATTTGCACTCTTTCTTCTATTTTTCTTTAAACATGTAACCTGTCAGGAAATTAGCACACAGTCCTCCAGCAATTTCTATCTCCAACGATGCAGACGAGTCAGGAAAAGTCTTGACTGATCTGGTCCTTGCTGATGCAGCATCTATCCTTTAATTTGCCATCTTCTATTTCTTCCACCCTCAATGGTTCCCTACAGTATTGCTTTTGACAAGGAATCATGTGGCATAGATGTTCAAACCATGCAAGTCTTTGTCACTTCACTACAATTCTTTCTTGATCTCTGTTCTAAAAATTATTGATTGCACTTCCCATAATTTTAATTTTTCTCGATAATGGAAATAGATATATATATATATATATATCTCATCAATGTTTAAAAACAAAATATACTAGCAATGAGACACAGTGGCAGATGGCATTTCAACTAAAAAAACCCCTCATCAGGATAAGAGACAACTGACAGGCAACATACTTTACATAGGAACACACATATGCGTAAAGACTGTAGATATAAAAGATTAAAACATGGTATGAATGGTAAAAAATGTTTCATACCATGCTTTCATATCTTCCTCAATACCATCGTTACATAAAATGTGCATTTCTATGAATACAAACTGTGAATGAGAAGAAGATGAACAGAAACCATCTGACAAGAGTCACCTATCACACTGGCACAGTAGCAATGGTGCCATTCCTCTACCTTATCTGAGCAGAAGCCCTGGTACCCTATCTTCTTGTGGCTAATTGAATTACTGAAGTAATTTATAAACCATGAGCAATGAGTGAATTTAAAACACAGGTCTGCTGGTTAGTTGCATGTAACTTAACACTACATTACTGTGAAATGGAATATAATTAGTAACAGTAGCCTAGTTGTATTTATTTAAATAGAAAATCAGAGATGAACATACCATGAACTTTGAGATAAGTCACAACTGAAACCTCTCCAGCCTTGTTCCTAGCGACACATTTGTAAGTGCCAGTGTCTTCTGGGAATGCTTCCATGATAGTCAAAGTATGCACACCATCTGTGCTTGAATCCATGCGGAAGTATTTGGATGGTTTCACCAATTGGTTGTTGCGATACCAAGTTACAACTGGATCTAAAATTGTTGATAATATTTGATAGACTAAATAAGTTGATAAGAATACAAACTGTTAAATTTCCTCAACTAAATTGTTGTGCAAATAATTATACTAAGTGATGATACTCATTTAACCTTTAGCGCACCATGGGTGGAAATAGTCCCCAAAAATGACCCCGTTATTTAGCGATGCTAGTAGATTTATTCCCTAATTGTTATGACCATTTTTTATGATGTTAAAAATTATACGAATGGTAATGTCATGTGACTGAAATCTACATATTATTGTAGCAGTTGTATTAAACTTCTGTTTACCTGCAAGCTATGAGACATTAAGGACTTTTATTGTAGAATAAATTATCAAAATCGGGAAAAATCCAGTGCAGAATCATTGGCAGGTATCAATGGCCTGCCATCAGTATATATAATTGACATATAATAATTATAGATTGTGACATAGGCCTAGACATCAGTAGATATAGGTAGGCCAAGTACAGTATATATAGGCTTAGTATCATGTTGGTTTCAATGAAACTTTTGTTATATGACATTGAATAAGTATGGAACTAACAGACAAATTTTAGCAATCAAGACTAAGTTTATGTTTTTGTACACTGTAAGTTATTTTTATATATTTTATTGTAGGTCTTTTAGCTCCCCAGCGATATTACATTATTTATTTCAGGAAACTACACAAATACAATAGCTTTTGTTGTGGTAGTGTGAAAACAGATGTTTTCAGTGTTGCCATGTTGGAAAATTTATAAAGTCATGCAATTTTCGGAAAATATTTTTGTGCTTTGACTTGTTTGTTTTTCTGTTTTACATCCTTCACTTGTATAATATTTACACAAACAAAACTAAGACCAATATGTGCAATATTCAGTTCTTTATTTAGATGTTTAAAGAAAATTATTTTAATATCTCTAATAGCATAAAAGCGAATATGTTTTCCAAACAACCATATGTGGTTGTGTTTGTTATTTTGTAAAAAAAAAATGTTGTCATCATCTGCTCACACTTCTGGTATGACACATATAGAAAAACAATATGCTCACATATTTGCAGTATGCAATTCTTTATTTAAATGTGCAAAGATTTTTTTTCAATTGCTAAAAAAAATTATTGTTATTTTCAAACACTCACCAAAAAAAACTAAATTTTATGAAAAATAATCCGGTTGCAGGAGATAGTGTAATTTTAATCTGGTTAAACAAGATACACAGGATTAAACTAGAAACAATGAATGGAGGAGGACATGTGTGGTTAAAAAGCCTCTCTGTATTCCGTAACAGGAAAACAAACAGCAATGAAAGTTTTCTTTATTTGCAGTTAGCTGTGGTTTTTTTTATAAGGACCATGTTAGCTCAGTCTTTAGTGAACTTGCTTCCTAGTTGGGTTACCTAAGGTTCAACTGGAAATATTTTTAAATACTAAAAGCTCCTGTATAAATATGTCCTAAGGAAATGGATATCAGTTTTTTTGTTTTTTTTTAAATAAGGAGTCGGAGTGATTTTGACCACATCTTCCCTAGATTAAAATTTTTTAAATAACTTTTTTTACTGCATGTTTTTTCTGTTGAGTAAAGCAAAGATTTTTATTGGAAGTGAAAATGAAAGCCACTTTACCCTAACAGTCACCATGGCGCGTATAAAAAAGGATTCTATTGCACCTCTATGTGACGTAATGTGTTCTTTATCAAATATGGTCCTCATTTGTCACTCTGTAAGCCTGGTTCTGTGCAAACTGTCCGTCTTCTAGTGTCATGTTAAGAAGGTCTTCAATATCCTGTGTTCATCATAGTCTTTGTCTCTTGTTCTCTTGCCTGAAACTTTTCCTTCCCTGATTAATCTTTCTAAATCATTATCTTTTTATATGTCTGAAATATGTGGGCTTTAATTTTTTGATAACTTTGAGGAGCCAGTCTTCTTCTATGTTCAAGTCTTTCCAGATGTCTGAATTGGTTTGTCTTCCTGTCCATGATATTCTTAAAACCTTTCTATAACATTTAATTTCAAAGGCTGATATTTTCTTTTCTAGTGCTCATGTCATAGCCTACATTTCACAACCATATGTAGCCATTGGAAAGATATAGCTTCTTAATAGTTGTAACTTTGTTTTTCTATTTGTCCCTTGCCATAGGTTGCATCTCTGAAAGACAAAAATCCAACCAAAACCATTGTTGGAAATAACGGACCTCATGATTATAAGACTATTATGAGATTATAACTTAACACTACATTACTGTGAAATGAAATATAATTAGCAACAGTGGCCTACATATATTTAATTAAATAGAAAAGCCAGAGATGAACATACCATGAACTTTGAGATAAGTCTCAACTGAAACCTCTCTAGCCTTATTCCTAGCCACACATTTGTTCTAGAAATTCTGCCATCAATTCCTCTAGTTTTGTAAGTAGATAAAAATGGCATTAATGACTATAAAACTTGTATCAACAATGACAAATGGCATGAGCCCATGGACCACTGGATTAGCAACAAACTAACAATGACAGAAGTGTGGCCGACAATTACAGAATTTTAGAAACACTTACGTGGTTTTCCTTTGATAGTGCAGGTAAAGTGTACAGGCTCTCCTTCTTCTACGTCCACCATTTGAGGTTCCTCTACCACGTAAGGTGGTTCAATGGTTGCCTCCACTGGGCGCTCTGTTGTTGGTGGTGGAATGTCTTTCTCAGGTCCTTAGAAAGAAATGTGTAATAAAATGTCAGCCACATTAATAAAGCATATCAATCTAATGAATATTTTAACAAGCAAATGATTACAATAAAATATTTATTTTTTTGCAATCTTCATGAATCACAAGCAATAGAGTTCTTGCTTATTTTTCTGCAATGATATGTTTCTTCAGAACTTTATTTCATACCCAGAAGAATCCAATTCTCAACAGTGTACAGTGCTTTGAAAAGAATACTCCTACTCAACATTGTTACTCAAGGCTCATGGTGTCTCATCATGCATCTCTTCTTCTGCAATAAATGCAGTAGTAAACTTTGAGCAACAGGGTTTGCCCACAACTATAAGCAAATGATTGTAGCAAACTTGGAATAATATGGTGTGCCCATGACTAAAAGCAAATGATTGTAGTAAACTTTGAATAATAGGGTGAGCCCACAACTATAAGCTAATAATTGTAGTAAACTTTGAATAACTGAGTGAACCTACAACTATAAGCTAATAATTGTAGTAAACTTTGAATAACTGGGTGAACCCATAACTATAAGCTAATAATTGTAGTAAACTTTGAATAACTGTGTGAACCCACAACTATAAGCTAATAATTGTAGTAAACTTTGAATAACTGGGTGAACCTACAACTATAAGCTAATAATTGTAGTAAACTTTGAATAACTGGGTGAACCCATAACTATAAGCTAATAATTGTAGTAAACTTTGAATAACTGGGTGAACCCACAACTATAAGCTAATAATTGTAGTAAACTTTGAATAATAGGGTGAACCCACAACTACAAGCAAATGATTGTAGTAAACTTTGAATAATAGGGTGAACCCACAACTACAAGCAAATGATTGTAGTAAACTTTGAATAATAGGGTGAACCCACAACTACAAGCAAATGATTGTAGTAAGTTTAGAACTTATCATTACAGTTACATATTAGATAAGTAACATGATAACAAGCAAATTGCATTGTGATTATCCATCAAGGTTAAGTGGTAAGAGAGCTGACTTCTCAACCAAAGACAATGTTCAAGAACTGTAGAACTTCTTCTTCTTCTGCGTTCGTTCTAAAACTCCTGCAGATTAGCAGGATGTAGTCCTGAGAACAGAATGTGTTGTGTCATGGTTTACAGCATTGCTGCTATATCTGCGCCTTTTGGCCTGACACATCCGACTTCAGCATGGCTTTGGGTCACTGATCCTATATGGGATGGAACAGCCAACTCCATCCCATAACCTCCTTAGTCACCTTTTACAACATGCGTGGAAGGTAAACAGTGTTTCTATTCTTTGGTCCCCTTTCGGGCCCCAGAAATACATGGGCGACTGTAGAACAAATAGTCCAAAATATAGATATAATTATAATTTGTCTGCTGACAGTCAATTAATTTGTTTTCAATCACTGGTTTCTGTTAGGTGAATAAAAAATATCAGGAGAAATCTTTTCTGTATTAGTTTCTCCAGAGCAAGACACATTTTGTAATTAACTTCTAAAAGAATGTTTTAAGTATTCAGATTAATATAAACTTACTCTCTACTGTCAATCGAGCAGTACATGTAGCCTTGCCAACTGTGTTGATTGCAACACATGCATAAACACCAGCATCAAGAGGTTGTGCCTCATAGATGACCAATGTGTAGTTGCTGTCTTCCTTGATAAACTTCCACCTAGGAGACTCAGGCAGAGGGTGACCCTCCTGGACAGAGATGAAAATATAAAACACATTATAATTTCAGGACATCAATTGCAAAGATAACGTTCTGGAAAGAATATGTCACAGAGAGAGAGAGAGAGAGAGAGAGAGAGAGAGAGAGAGAGAGAGAGAGACAGAGAGACAGAGAGAGAGAGACAGAGAGAGAGACAGAGAGAGTAAAACGCAGCTTCAAGAAGTTCCCATAACAGTAGACTAGTGTTTGAATGAAAGATGATGTTATGGAGATTATATGTTTACATAGCTGTCAACTTTTTTTCATTAAACCATATTTTAATAAAAACATTAATATTTAAAAGACTGGGGGGAGTGGGGGTTCAATACGTTCAATATGTGTGGCATGAGATAAAAATGTTCCCATTTGTAATAATAACTGAAATTTAAAACAATATGATCTTTTTATTTTAAAAAAACACATTTTTTTTGCCCAAAAACAATATCAATATGGAAAATCTGTATTAGTTGACACGTATGTGTTATGTTACTGACCTTAGCATGATTTTCACTGAAAATGTCCATGATTGAACAATGTATAAATGTAAAATTTTGTGTTTTGTTTGAGAAGTCACCCTCAGAAACACTAACATTGTTTAATAAAGAATATTGTGATACCACAATGAATAAATCACAAGTATTTGTATGATACAAGCACTTTTATGAAGGTTGTGTTAATGTCAATGATGATGCACATAGTGGACAATTATCAACCCCAATCCACATTGAAAATATTGTGTTCAGAATGTTATTCATGCTGATAGAAGACTTAGTGTCAAGAAAATAGCCTCAGAACTTGGAATATCAGTTGGAAGTTACCACATTATTCTCCACAATGAACTGCACATGCACCATGTTTGCCAACACATGGTTCCCAAAATGTTATCTCCCAAACAGAATGAAAAGAGACTGACCCTGGAAGGAGACCTAATCACTATGGCTGATCTTTTTCTTCTGATGGCTGATTAAGAAAGCAAATTTTCTGAACAACATAATGACAGGAGATGAGACTTGGTGTTTTTTTTGTACGATTCTCAAATCTGCTTTTCCCTGGACACATAAATTTCTTTGGACAAGAGCAAAAGAAATGTTAATTTAGAAGATTTCTTTATTCCCAGGGTATTCTCTACCATGATTTCATTCCTGCAGGACAAACGGTTAACAAGAAAATGTACATTGATACCCTTTGCCATCTAAGAGAATAAAACAATCATAAAGACAGGTGGATGACAATGCATGACAATGCGCAGGCACATCAACCCTACTGGTAATGCACTACCTTGCAAAGCATAATGTCATTACTTTGGAATAACCTACATATTCTCCTGACTGCATAGCTGATTTTTCATATTTCCTTGACTGAAATCAGCACTAGAAGGACAGCGATTCAAGAATGCAGATGGTGCTGTCACCAATGCAACAAGACAGCTGAAAGAGGTGTCAAAGAATAGGTTCCATTAATGTTTCCAGCAACTATATTCATTTTTATAAAAGTGCATAGTTGCAGAAGAGAACTACTTTGAAGGAAATGTAGTGTAGATGTAGTGTACATCAATCGAAATGGCACCTGATGATGATGTCTACAAGAAATTCAAGTACTAAAATATTATGATTGTAATTTGTATAGTTTTCTCCAAACAAATAGAAGTTTACCTTTGTCCAGTGGACCTGAGGTTGAGGTGTGCCTGTAATCTGGCAATCAAATGTGACAGGCTCTCCTTGAACAGCTTTTGTGTCTCGTGTCAGGCTACGGAATTCAGGTGGAACCTCCTTCTCTTTAACTTCACCTTCTGTAAGATAAGTAATTAACAACTTTACTTGCTACTATGTGCAAATAAATAATCAAATTATGTATACAGAACCTATATTTAATTCTACTATCACAACAAAATAAATCATGAACTTATGTACATTGGCTTTCAACTGCTATATAGCATGTAGTTCTTTGATTGCTAGCCTTTTAAAAAAATTGTATATTTGTGAATATCTTTATCTTCTTCTGCATTTGTTCCCAAACTCCTGCAGATTAGCAAGATGTAGTCAGGAGAATGGAATGTGCTGTACTTTGGTTTACAGCTTAGCTTTGACATATTCACTTCTTGGTCTGACACATCAGACTTCAGGGTCACTTTTTACCTTCTAGAAGAAGGGACGGCCAACATTCGGTTGGGAGGTTTAAAATACAAAATTTAAGGATTATTTTTGATTGAAATATAACATGGTCCTTCTTAACAGGTATACAAGTAAAACATTTTAGTATCTAATCTATT
The DNA here is from genome assembly GCA_034231615.1 of Meghimatium bilineatum. Classification (NCBI taxonomy): domain Eukaryota; kingdom Metazoa; phylum Mollusca; class Gastropoda; order Stylommatophora; family Philomycidae; genus Meghimatium; species Meghimatium bilineatum. Next base: position 41,608,196 of record CM067306.1, on the reverse strand, counting down.
ATGAACTACATCACAAAAGTCAGCATTTCTAATGTAAAGAATATGCCTGTTTAATATATCTGTCATTAGAAGTTTAGAAGAGTATTCATCTGAGATACATAACACTAACATATTGATGTGAGGCTTGGACAATAAATAAACAGGATAATCAATAATTAGAGGCAAAAGAAGTTGGTTCTATAGATGAGTACTGAGAGTACAATGGACAGCTAGATAAACTAATGAGGTATTAGGTATGTTTATTATCCTCTTCGCACACTAGACACATCCACAGGTGCTCAGATTTCCACATCAGTAAATCTCTCAGAGTATAATGGCTGATGGTTCCAGTTCTATGTTGGTTCACTGCTCTTTTTGAAATCTTTGTCAGGGGTTCTTTACGGGCCACACCCATCCTCACTCCCAATTCGCGCATTCTTGATATTGGCTCATGCTTATTCATCTCAAAATCCTCTAATCATGAGGACTCATGAAGAGTATGTTTGCATGATCTATAGGCTGACTGTTGTGGTGGTGAGGCTAGCTAATCGGAAAAGCCCTTTCGTTTCCCTCCATACAAAAATAAGCGTGAATTTCCCTGTTGATGCTCTCTCTAATGACTTCAACCCATTCCCTATGTACATCACCTGTTTTGACTTTTAGAATCATATTCAATGAGTCACTTAGTATGCATGCATGGGAATAGGCTTGCTATTCCAGCCAGTTAAGTGTCTGCATTAAAACAAATACTTCCATTGTTAGACTGTTTGTTGTTGCGGTAAAGGCACCACTCGCTTTGTGTACTGTTCTTCCTTTTGATCTGGCGGTGAAGGCCCATGCGCAAAGTGTAGAGGTGTGTTGATGAGGTGTGTTGAAAGAGTGAAATGGAAGAATAGGGTTAGTAATATGAAAAAAGACAATATTTATTCTTTTCACACATGATAAATTAATCTGGAGAACATCACTAGAACAGGCATGATTGAAAGCAAGAGAGATCGAGGACAGAGAGATAAAATATTAGATAGTTTAACATCATGGCATGGCAAATAATCAAATCGATCCTAATACAAGATACTAAATATACAGAGGTGTTGAGATCCATGATCTCTTTATGCCAGTCAGCACGACACCTGATGATGATAAAGAAAAAATGTATTTCTTAATTGGAGACTGTTTTTGCATGTTAAATAAAATTAAGAATGCTTCAAGAAAAATGTAAAGTACTCACCTTCTACACTGAGCTTAGCCTTGCACTGGACCATGCCAAACTTGTTGTAAGCCTTAACAGTGAACATGCCAGCATCTTCAGCAAATACCTCTGGGATGTGAAGATTGCTGGAATTCTCTGTGGTGGAGATCTGGAAGTCTCTCGATGGCTGAATCTCAAAACTGTCTCTGTACCAAGTGATGACTGGAGGTGGAATTCCAGTGAAATGCACTTCCATGCTGATGATAATAAGTACATTATTTAATTTCTATCTCTGACAAGAAGCTTATATTTATATTTTGAAGACTTTAACTAAAAGAAAAAAAACCTTTAACTCAATAAATAGCAGTAAGATAGAGGAGTGAGTATGAGCTAAAGGGTTATGTGACAATTCCAACATCAGTTTTGATGAGGATCTTGGATTATCTTAATATAAGGAAAGTTTTGGTATGTATGCCTACCAATTTTTATTTGTTTTTTTTAACACTTATGTTTTTAAATTGAATTTATCTGTAAATAAATAATACCAATATTATAGAAGGATTTTTTACTGCTCTTTCTGTACATTTTTATATTTGACTTGCTCACGTAGACCAAATAGATGAAATAGTGGTTTTTGGAACACTCTGACGCACGGAGTGGGGCAGCTAACTCCTCTCCGAATCCTCCTTAGTTACCTCCTATAATATGCATGACAGATCACAGTGTTGCTTCTTTCCTCCCATTTCTGCCCCGACAACATAAAGCGAGATGAATAGATGACATAAGAGTAAATCTGCAGCATTATAAAAACTTCAACATACTTTATCCACCAGTTGCAGGTGATATTAGGAAGCTAACGATAAACTAATTGTAAGGGAACTGAGCAATGGTACAACTTCTTGTTGTCACATTTGATTCATAAACTTAACAATGATAAAAGTTCTTGCTGTGATACTTGATTCATAAACTGAACACCAGTACAATTTCTTGCTGTGGCACTTGATTTCTTCTTCTTCTTCTTCTGCGTTCGCTCTCAAACTCCTGCAGATTATCAGGATGTAGTCCAGAGAACGGAATGCATTGCATCATGGTTTACAGCATTGCTGTGATATCTGCATCTTTCGGCCTGACACATCTAACTTCAGCATGGCTTTGGGTCACTGACATTATATGGGATGGGACAGCCAACTCCATCTCATAACCTCCTTAGTCACCTCTTATGACATGCATGGAAGGTAAACAGTATTGCTATTCTTTGCTCCCCTTTCGGACCTGGAAACACACGGGAAACTTGATTTAAAAACTGAACACTGGTACAATTTCTTGCTGTGACACTTGATTCATAAACTGAATACTGGTGCAACTTCTTGCTGTGACACTTGATTCATAAACTGAATACTGGTACAACTTCTTGCTGTAACACTTGATTCATAAACTGAATACTGGTGCAACTTCTTGCTGTGACACTTGATTCATAAACTGAATACTGGTGCAACTTCTTGCTGTGACACTTGATTCATAAATTAATATACCTTTACCTGTCCTTTTAATCAACTTTGAAATACAGGAAGTATAAAGATTTGACTCACATAACGGAGTTTCCTTCAGGAATCCTTACAGGTCGTAAGGGTTTGGTGAAGACAGGTGGTTCTCCACGTTGAAGACTTATCTGACTTTCTATCACATGTTTATCTTCGCCTGGTGTTGCTTGAGTAATGGGCACCAGTTTGGCTCTCTCCACAAGTACAGGCTCTGAAATTACAGCCCCATCTTTGTGCCGAAGTTGAGTGTGCACACTGATGTACTGCTGCTGGGCCATAATAACCTCTGTATCTTTCTGAACCTTGAATCTGTACTCTGTAGCTACAATAAATAAAAGAGAACAAGATGATCAAATTCCCAACTTTAGAGAGCTCCAAGACTTATCAAATACAGAATTCTATCACTTTTCAGAACATGTCAAGTGCCATTGCCCTTATCAAAGGTCATCTGTAATACATTTTCTAGTTTTAACTTAATTTTTGTTGCTTGGACTGATTTTTATCAATATCTGGTTCTCTTAAATCAACATTTCATAAAATGAGCAACATTCTGTGCAATTGAGCACTTTCAATGAATATGCAAATTCAAGTTCTAGGGTGTTGTATTGAACCAATTTTGTGGATGCGAAGCTTGGATTGTAAACAAAAGAAGCTCAAAGTGACCTGGAGGTTACTGAGATAAGGATTTAGAGAAAAAGGATGATAATACCATGGACAGATAAGAAAACTAAAATGGAGGCCCTCAAAGTTGCTGGAACAAAGAAAAAACTTATAGTAATAATTATAGACAGACAATCAATATTTATAGATAATGTGATGAGAAAAGTAAAACTTGAACACTTAGTAGCCACTGGAAAGATCGAGAGAAAGGCCAGAAAGACAAAGGGAGAAGTTGCTAGATAGGCTGTCATCATGGCATGGAAGAATGTCACCAACTAAATCTATTAACAACACGAGACAAAGAGATGTGATGAAACATGATCACACAGGCAACTGGGCATGGAAATTATCCAGTTCTAGAGTATGCATCTCAATATTCATACAATGCTCTAGATCAATGTTAAACTTATTTAACAGTATATTTTCTAATATTTTCTTACGTATCGTTTTTTAGAAAATAATTTCCCTCAAACTGGTTCTTTTTTCACTCTCTCACTGGACTCACCCTTTGGAGCCTGCTTTAGTTTGGCTCGCCAGTCTTCTTTTGGTACAACATTGAGTGATGTGCTGGCCTCTTCCTCTCCCTCTGAGTTCTTTGCCACAACTCTAATCTGACCTGTATCATACTCTCTGCATCTTGGAATTTCTAGATGATGCATCATTCCATCATATGTCAGCTTGAAGCGAGTACCCTGAAACATATTCATCATCAACTCATGCTCTATAATCAGCAATGTTTCCATGATGATGTGAACAACAAAATAGTGCTTGAAAACCTAATTTATTATACATTTGATAATCATGAGTTTCTAGATTAACTTTACAATGTTAACATTGTAATACAATATATTAGAATTAATGTACTACAGCTGAATCAATAAAATGTATTTGACTTAATAAATGGGTCAGTGTACTTTCTACTTTCTCAAAAATTCTTGCTGGTAAACAGGATATAGACCTAGTCCAGAACAGAATATATTGTATCATGATTTACAGCTTGGCTGTAATATCTGTAGCTTTCAGCATGACACATCCAGCTTCAACATGATCTTTTTGGTCACTTTGACTTATGTGATGGGTCAGCCAACTCCACTTCCAAATCTCCTTCGTCACCTTTTACCTGGAAGGTGACATTGTTATTCTTTGCTCCCCTTTTGTCCATGTCTGCATGAATAGATTATAGATGAGTGAGCTAGTCATGTTTGTGTGAATGTACTAAAGATGAATGAACTAGTAGACCTATACTATAGTTGATTCAACAGTCAAGAGAGAACAGATAATAATCTAACACATTATGGGGGTATATCACAAATTTACTGCAATACATACCCCAACAATGAGACTACCATTTATCCACCAACTGACTCTAGGTCTTGGGTAACCACTTATCTTCACCAGGAACTTAGCAGGTTCTCCCTCTTCAGTTTCCACTGGCTCTGGTTTGAGGTCAATGCTTGGTGGTGATCTAGTTTTTGGTTCCTCAACAATTTCTTCCTCTACAGTTGTGTGGCTAGAAAAATATTATACAAAGAAGTTATATTATATACATTTATGCACAATTGAAACGAACTACTACTGGTCAGGGTTGAAAATCTAATTTTATTTACACTAGAAATCATGACTAACTAGGGTACTCTTAGAGATGGTAGCAGATGGCATTTGAATCAGATCAGGTCCACTGACACCAATTCACCACACAAATTGAGTCAACACATTTGGTTAATTCTGTCTTTTAAACAGATGTGATTCTATCAAAGATCTCAAATGTAGAAAATTTGTGTAAACTTAACAAGATCTATTCTGCATCCATTTAATTTTTTTTCCAAATTATCTCAACGATTCATAACATTAGTCATTTGCTTAAGCAAATTATCTCAACAATTCCTAATATTAGTCATTTGCCGAAGCAAATTACTGGTGGCTTCCTGTTAAACCACTTATTAATTTGTTTAATATTTTAAAAATGATGTGTGATAATGTATAATTTATGATGTTAAAGAAGTTCAGTGCAGCTCTCAATGAAACTTGTAACTTGTTTAGTACAAAGCCACCAGACTAGAAGAAGATAGCATGAATACAATAATTTTCAATTGTATGTGTTGCTCAAATATCTCCCAACTTTGAAAATGTACATGGATTTATGCAGAATAATTTGTGGTTTCGTGATTAGAAAAAACAAGAGAACTCATAATATATATTAATCACTGTTTTCTATTTTATTTCAGTTGGGCTACAAATTGTTAACACATTTGCTAATTCTAATCATAACCCATCATCATATGAATTATGAAGAACTAATGCAAACATAATTTATTGATAGTGTTACATTGATTCTTCTAAATAATTAAATGCATTCCTTTATATTAATAAAGGAGCCATTCCTTAAATAATTTGTATTCTATGCAAAACAAAACACACACAAAAATTACAGAAGAATATTATGTTATCTAGTCAATAATTTATGCTATGAAAACCAATGTACACATGTTTCAAAGTCAAGTGTTATTTTAGGAACACATACCTTAGTAATTACCCCAAGCATGGGTAGAAAGAAGAACTAGAGGGGAGATTAAAGTGTTCCTGTAACCAATAAATTACGAAAAAATAAGAATTCATACTCCTCACCACATGCTGGGAGAGACCAATGTACATGAGTTTGACTATAGATAGTCAACAACAATTTAGAAAACTAAGCTAAGCACATTTAGTATTAATTAATTAATTTTCCTTTTGCACTGAAGTAAGCGCACAGGGCAGAGGTCAGATCTCTCCAATTCTGTCTGTTCAAAGATATTCTGTGCAGTTCTTGAACAGTATGGATATTGATTGTTTTACTTTCTCTAAGTATTGTTCTTCTGAGTGTTTCTTTTGGTCTACCCCTGGCTCTTTTGCCTGTAACATTTAGTATGTAGGTGCTCAAATCTAACATAACTTATATTTAATATGACAATCAATAAAAGGTACAAGATAACAAGTGTTCTTGTATACACGTATGTCATTCTCACCTTGAACGCTGTGATGTCTGCATTCTAGTGCCTCTGTGAAAGTATCAGTTTTTATTGTTTGTTCACTGTTTTATATATTCTTGATAAAGACCTAACCATTAAATCATTGAAATTGTCTTGTATATTGTTATTGGTATGTTTTTGTATTGACACCCCACAGTCTGTTAGTCATCATCAAGTAAAACCTGTGTTCTATGTAAGTACTAAACTTATATTTAAGAACTGAGCAGAACTTTTTTTTGTTATTCATAAGAAAACAATCGCTACTGAAAATTGAAATCAGACACTGGGTTTGAGCAACACTAATATTACAAATGATAATAGGTGAATCTTTGCATTCACTGTAAAGCTGATCGACCTTGTGTTCTACATAAACACTAACACTAGAACTAGAACAGCATAATACAGTATCTGCAAGTAACTGCATAAATGGTCCTGTTAATTCAGATGCAAGTAGTGATACAGGTATATGTTATAAATTTGCTTTAGAGAACATAATCAAACGCAATTGTTAGATTAAATAACTAAATTTGACAGGAACCACTGTTGACAGTAGTCAGTTGAGTAAATAGACTACAGATGACTAAACTAGCTACAGTTCTGTGAATAGACTATAGATAAATGAAATGACTTACATGGTTTGGAAATGTAACAAGACACAATTCATTTTGATAGATTATCGTGCTGGAAACAGTTGAAAGTGGAAGGAGATGAGGTAGTCAAATACAATTCTGACTTGATAACATCAAGAAATGGTCAAAGCATTTTCTACACTCAACTGTATTACTGAAGATATAGATATTTGGTGGGAATTTTTTAAGAGTTTCTAATATGGCACATGTATGACTTTTGGTTTTGAGTTTTATTATTATTGTTATCATGATTATTATTATTATTTAGATAAAACTCAGGAGAGAGAGTGTGGTTGACGATTAGCGCAACTCTTCCACACTATAAACCAACTTCAGCGCTAGTCATTTCCCAGATACCTTCTATTGTTGTCAATTCTGTAAAAGAACATTTTGTGTGCGCATTGGACTTGCTAGTCATTTAAAAACGCACTATTAACTTTATTATTTTATTATTTATTGTTATTATTATTATGGTTGAGTTTTTGGTCATCGTCGATCACGACGGACAAACATCATCATTATTATTATTATTTGTATTATTATTATGTGTCAGGCCAAAAGGCACAGATATCACAACTAAGTTGTAATACATGACACAATGTATTCTGTTCTCTGGACTGCATCCTGCTAATTTGTAGGAGTTTGAGAACATATGTTGAAGAAGACTACATACATTTGTTAATGGCTAGATGTGGTGAAGTTAATGTCATTTTTAATTATAAAAACTCACCTTCTCCAATGCTCTTCCATTTCCTGCAGTTTGGCGGCAGTGTCACCTGGGAGCTGGGAGTCCAAGATTATGGAGCGAAGTGCTGTGAGAGGGAAAGATAAGTTTGACTTCATAACAAACAGTACAACATTATGATGGTATATGAACAGATTACAATACACAAGGCCTACCATGAGCTTGCATAAAGTGCAAAGAATAGAAATATTGCGGATTACCATAAAAGTCATAAGGAACAACTGAATAGGTTTTAGTTATGTATTGGATGAATATGGAATAAGACAGCAAGTAAAATGATTCAGTCACCTTATGAGAATGAACTGAATCCAAATACCAATAAGAGCATGTAACAAAAGAATACCAGGAAATAAGGCCTAAGGTAGACCAAAAAACCATGGATAGAAAACATCAAGATAGCCTTAAACAAACATGGACTTAATGCAACCAAGGCAACTCATCTGGCCTTGGAATTACAGCTGAAGCTCCCACCCCTACACTTAACAGCAAGTGTGAATATGATCAACCATTGTTCACCTGGGGACTGACAATAGATAATGGAATATATATACTCGTACCATCCGTTGGATGTGAAGTATACTCTATATAAGTGGTTCTCATTGTTGGTCATATCCCCACCAGAGGATTACAACATTGTTGGGGGGAGGGGGTGTTGCATAGAAAAATGGACAATGGGAGGGCTAAGACCAGTCTAGTGGGGTGACATAAAGGTACATATCTGAAATTATTCTGGTGATATAAGATTTTTTTTAAAAAAGCTTTTCAGATAAATTTGCAAGAAACTGTGTTTAGGTTTCAGTGTGGACATAGGAAAAAAAAGAAAAACTGTGGGTCATGAAACTAATTTGACTTGAGCAAGGGCCACAAGGTAACAAAAAAAGTTTAGAACCATTGTTCTGTAGGAAATGACTTATTTCTATAAGACTGCCTAAACATGCACCCTGAACAGAAGACTCCATCTTCCCTCCCACAGAATACATCCAACAAAACAATTGCTAGACACAACTGACATTGATGCAATTACCTAAAACAATATAACATTGGGAGTCATGGAAGGATGAAGTCATTCTCCCACAGACCAGCAAACCATGGTTTTGAGTTCACTCATTTGTGGATGCAAATAAAAATAACTCTCATGGTCCACACAACCACAGGGAAGTAGAGTACCAGGGCACATGCTCTGAGAAGGTTTAGAAATGGTAACATTGCTACTTATCAAGTGAGGCAGGTAACACTTGTCAGTTTCTGGTAGCTACTGATTAGGTTTGTTGAGCACTTAGGGAAAACCTTGAGCTATGATGATGCTTCATAACTCTATTTTAACTATCTTTATCTTTACCTCTACTAACATACCAGGCATTTGTAATTTGTGAAGTTTATTGCATGAGCTGTCAAAAATATGTCACTGCTGTATTTTTCCCCAATACGGAGCTATAGGGAGGTTTCAAGTGGCATGTGTGATAAAGGCCACACACCCTTGCTGTTGCTGCATCATATTCTGGGTGAGTTTTTTTAATTTACACTCCAAAAGTAAAAGAAACAGTCCTTACTGGAGATCAATCTATGGACCTCACATCTGTGAGACAAAAAGCTCTAACCTCTTGGCAATATGCCACAACATTGCTTTAGCTATCCTGACTAAATCAAATAAGTGATTAGGCTCAGAGGTAGAGCAGCTTCTTAAACAAGTATTAAATAGATCACACTTACGTCTACATTCAACAGTTGCTGATGTGGATGAGATACCATAATCATTGGTGGCACGACATTCATATACACCAGAGTCTTCTGGGTACATCCACAAAATATCCAAAGTCACAAAACCAAAGTCATATGCTGGTTTGTAGCGAGTACCTAGAGCAGGAAAGAGAGGTTAGATAGTTTAATCATTGAATTTACAATCAATCAATCAAGTTCCATAGAGAGTAGCATGGATAATCATGTTTCACAACAACTTACTGGCTCTTGTGTTGTTAATAAGTTCAGTTTGTGACTTCTCCAACTATTAATTAAATCAGTAAAAGGCAACTCATCCAGCAGCATATTATATTATATATGTATAAGTAAAAAAGTAAAGATAACCCATAGCATTTATTAATGCCATAGGGGTGTGAGATGTTGACTCCTCTCTCTTGCAGTCTTTAGTTCCTGGATTAATCCGGCACCAAGTTAAGGCTGGGTTGACCCGGGAGCCACTGTGGTCTGAAGAACATTTCCGCCTAAACTGGGGAATTAAGGAATTAACCCAGGACCACTCATATGTGAAGCCAGTGCACTAACCACTGCAGCCTCCTATATATAAACTTTCTGTCTCTTCTCCTCTTGATTTTTCCAATGGTTACAAAACACTTAAACACTCAAGTTTTGTTTTTCTCATCTAATGCCCTATGAATTTTGATTGCTTCTAATTTTTGATATAATTTATCTCTTTACTTTAGCATCTCTCAGGACATTTACATCACATTTCTTAGCTACCCATGGTATTTTCATCATTTTTCTCAAAATCCACATCTCAGTAGATTTTAGTACACTTTCATTTTACAATTCTTAAGCTTATAGGTTGACTTAACAATAGTGAGATGGTGTTCTGGTTGGTTTGGAAATAGTTGGCATGAAAATTGATGGTTATTTATTACACTAATTGACTTCGTGGTTAGTTTTGCAATAGATGACTTAATGGTTAGTTTAAAATAGATGAATTAATGGTTAATTTGGAAATAGATGACGTAATGGTTAATTTTAAAATAGACCTAACTCATTCATTATATAATTTGTATTGTGCTCTTGCATAATTTTTTTTTTACTGATACAGTTTTGTTCTACATTTATCACTAGAACAAGAAATGGTACTTTCTAGGCATGTGTGTTGTTGGTGCCTAAAATGGGAGCAAAGAATAGCAATGCTGCAACCCATCATGCAGGCCATAAGATGTGACTGAAGTGGTTTTGGGATGGAGTTGGCTGTCTCATCCTATAAAGGGTCAAAGTGACACAAAAGTCAGCTGAAGTTGAATATGTCATACTGATAGGTGCAGATATCTCAGTTAAACTGTAAATGACAATGCATTAAGTTATCCAGACTACAACCTGCTAATCTGCAAAAGTTTGAGAATGAGTGCAGAAGAGTTGCTTCAAAATATATTGATATTTTAATGGATTACATATTACTTTAAAGAGAAGTGCAAGGAGAATGCCTATCTTAATTGTGTTTCACAAAATATTGAATATAAATGAAACATTGAGCTGGTATAATAGTTAGATTATCTTTGACAACAATTGATAAAATAGGTTCCTATGTTGAGGTACAAAGATGTCTTACCATGATGAAGTGGTTCTTCATCTTTGAACCATTCCACTTTCATGGTAGGGTCACCATAAGGCATGAGCTTGCATTCAAAGTGAGCTGCATCATTTTCTATAAGGCTGATATCCCGGATGTGTGTCTTGAAGAGTGCTGGCTTTTGCTTCTCTTTGTCATAGACATCCTCAATGGGAGGCGCCTCACCTTCACGCTTGATGTGCTCGCGTACAGCACTGTCTTGGTAGTCTCTGTAACAAGATAGCAAGTTGGATACATTCATGAGATTAATATATGCAGGAAAATCAAATATACTATAATATTTAGCTAGAAGTTTCAAGTCGGAGAAAGATATATTATATGTACACTGTGATGGTTTTCTTGAGGGAAATTGTATTATATGTAAACTTTGATGGTTTTCTTGAGGGAAATTGTATTATATGTACACTTTGATGGTTTTCTTGAGGGAAATTGTATTATATGTACACTTTGATGGTTTTCTTGAGGGAAATTGTATTATATGTACACTTTGATGGTTTACTTTGAAAAATTAAAGCTTTAAGTGTATGTACTTTTAGCTAAATGGTTTATTTTGAGAGAACTTAACTCTGTGTGCTTCACCTCCTAGGTAGTTTACCTGCATGTACACCATGCACCCTTTGCTAAGTGTATTGCCTTGAAAGAAGCTTAGCTCCTTGTATCCTTAGCTATGTCGTTTACTTACTCCATGTACTCTTGGCTAGGTATTTTGCCTTGAGAAGCTTAGCTCATTGTATCCTTTGCCAGGTAGTTAATCTTGAGAAACATAATTTAATTAACTATTTGCTAAGTTGTTTATCTTGAGAGTTGTTGCAATTGTACGTATTTTGTCTTAGTATAACTGTTGTCACAGTTTCTTAGACTCGTTTCTCCTGAATTATAAATTCTTCTTCTTCTTCTTCTGCGTTCATTCTCAAACTCCTGCAGATTAGCAAGATGTAGTCCAGAGAAAGGAATGCGTTGTGTCATGGTTTACGGCATTGCTGTGATATCCGCGCCTTTCGGCCTGACACATCCGACTTCAGCATGGCTTTGGGTCACTGACCCTATATGGGATGGGACAGCCAACTCCATCCCATAACCTCCTTAGTCGCCTTTTACGACATGCGTGGAAGGTAAACAGTGTTGCTATTCTTTGCTCCCATTCGGGCCCCGGGAACACACAGGCGAATTATAAATTCAATTAATTGTGCGTGCATTCTCTTATCTTTAACCATGTGTTGCTACTATTTGATACTATTTCCTAACTTAACCCCTTCAATGATATATATTACATTTTTTCATGAAGCACCTTTCTACAGTAACAAGTCATTATATTTGCTTATGAATTATCCATGCTTCAACCTCAGAAAGCAGTATTGGTCACATATCAGAGCAAGACATTCTCACTTCCACCAAAAAAGAACCCGTTTTTAGTTTATTTTGTGGACAGAACACAATAGACTAAATAGCCACTTAAATAGACTAAATGGTTCCATCACCCTTGTGTCCATGTGGGTAAGCAGCACAAAGTGTGGAACATATCCTGCAAGACTACATTACACTAAACCAGTTAAAGGAGGAGCACTGGTTCACAGACATCCAGAAAGCTTAATTGGATGGGATACTTGTGTATATACCATTCTACTCTTTCATAAATTACCACAATTACACTATACATTTGTAATTCTGAAAATAGTAAAATATATATATGTAATATATATGTAAAGCAATGTACAGGGCTGAAGACACATCTTTAGTTATGGGAATTTATCAACACAGAATTAGGCCTTCAGCCAAAATTTGCATAGATTTTTAGCTCATGGATATGGTTAAATTATTACAGGTTTTAAATGTAAAAATATCTTTCTAAATAATGCTGATCTATTTTTGTCTTGTCCTATCGATGTGTGCCATTAGACATCATGGGAAGCCGAAGTCTTCTTTCTTTTGCTAACTGTGATACAGCTGCAATGGTGTAGCCTTGGTGTTCCAGTATTTCTCTGATATCATATATCCATCTTGGTCTTCCCCTGTTTCTCTTTTGAGATGATCTTTTATTGAAGGCTTTCAATGGAATGCAATTTGGTTCTATTCTGATCAGGTGGTCGAACCATTTGATTTTTTGTGTGTGTCTATGTATTCTTTGCACAATATTGTTTTAATCATATTTCTTATAGCGTCATTTTTTATTCTATCCCTCTTTGTTGTCCCCAGTGCTGTTCTCAGGCACTTCATTTCACATCAAGTGAGTTTTTGTTATAGTTTGTGATAATGCTGATGATCTGCTAAATTTATTTTATGCAATCTACCTGTAACTGACATGATACCAATCGATGTTCTAGAAGAATAAATTATGTATTCCCAATTAAAATAACTTTTGAACTCTGTAATCTGACCATAAATTAAGTATTCCAGATTAAAATAACACTTAGACTGAATTTTGATCATTCATTTTGTATAAAGATTACTTTGTCAAGGAGTAAATTCTAAAAGTTAATATGGACATATTCAGAGTATATACACACACACACATTAGGCCCTATAGGCTTTAAAAAATTATGTTTGAGTTGACTGACAATTATGACTGCAACTGACAAAGAGAGACATAATGTAATACATTATCCATTTAGAAAAATGATGTAAAGACCTGTAAAAGAAAATAATATGGCAAGATAAACCAAGTAATGTATGTCATGTGACATGCAAATGCACAAAGAAAAAATAATATCACTACAGAAGCATTATAGATGTGAGCATTACAAATGATAAAAAACATTCACTTAACACAATTTATGAGTTTCAGCACAGTAATAGACAGTATGTTTTTGTTGTCGATTGTGCAGGTATTTTCTAATGGTAATCAGCATGAAATGTATATCCTCGTAGAATGATGCAGGAACATTTTAGGAATAACAGATTTAATAAACAGAGACAATATAGCACATGTTAAGTGTTATCACTTCATATCTTTGTTATTAGTGATAACACCTTGATTCTTGATTAGAAACTAGCTTCACAGCATGTGGGGCATTCCAATAAGTGCTTCGCTCTTCATTCTAGTAGCCATCTCAGTGTATGTAGACTCTTGAGTCCTGATCAGATGTTGATTGTGTGATCTATTGTTTTACTTTTCCTTCCCTCCCCTCTAGACACTCCCATTTCTGATATTTTCTGTACGTGTACATTCTCAGTCTCATTTACATCATCTTCATTTTGAAATGAATTTATTACTGCCTTGATCAAGTCTGCTTTATCTTTTCTCAGCATTGTGCTGTCTATCACCGCATTGGCTGCCAATAAGTTTGCTCTTTTTTTCCCTCTGACATCAGAATGACCAGGACAGTATATCCATGTAATGCTCTGGACAATTGAATTGTTCAATAAGTTCCACCTTTCTTTTCTCAGCATGTACTTTTCTATCTTACACAGCATGCTTTGAAAGTCTGTGAGTATTACCGAGTGTGTTGATGTATCAGTTATCAACCAATTAAATGCTGCTTAACTCCCTCTATCTCCAATCTCATGCTTGGTGTGACAGTGGGATATGCTGAAGATTTCTCAACCAACTTTATGCTTTTTCTGTGGGCAACAAAACTCCAACCACTTTTATTTGTGTTTCTGCCAACTGAGCCAACTGTGCATATAATTATGTCTTGTGGTTTCAATTGTAGCTGTGTGAGTTCATGCACTGTATCCTGGTCATGACACCAGTCCATATTTTACATGCTTTATCTAGTTGTATTATTACTTTAGTCAGTGACTCCACCCATTGACTGCCCTTTTCTATTTCTTTAAATTCACAAACTCTTCACAGTGTGTCTTCAGCCTCTGCCATCCATGATCTGCCACACTTGATTCATGTTCCCTTTGTCTCATCTAGATGTTGGTGTAGCGGGTATATGTTGTATTCTATCACTTTAAGGTACGACCTAACCTGTGCTACATGATGTCGCACTCTAATGCTGTGGAGATCAAGCAGAAATCTCATAGCAGAAGATGGGTGTATCCCTAGTACACTCCAGTACCGCAGTCCAATCATTGTCTCATATTCAACTTTTCTATCTATTGACTTGTGTGTGTGGTGGTGTTAGTAGGCAGAAGCCATAATCTATGACAGATAGCACCATCATTTGTAGAAGAAGGTATGATAACACCTACAGCAGAAGTCATTACACCTATGATAATGTATTATTGTCATTAATTAATAATGTAATTACTAAATAGCAAAACTACCAAATGTAAATATCACTGAGAAATAAGAAAAGAACAAGGGCTTTTATTTGTGTTATTGCTGCACTCTCCTATTTAAGTGCTATCACTTCATATTTATGTTACCGCAGCACACTCCCATTTAAGTGCTATAATTTCCTATTTGTGTTACTGCGACACTCTCCCATTTAAGTGTTATTACTTATTATTTGTGTTAATGTGGCATTCTCCTTTATGTCAGATATCCTCTGGAACATTGGTTATAATAGACAACATAGCAGTAACACCTTTCTACAGTACTGACAGTACAAACAATATGTACAATAAGTAAAAATCAAATCAGCATCATCTAATTACTGTTTCAAGGCTGTATAACTTTTTTTTTTTGAAAACTAGAGCATTCAAAATGGTAAGATGTTTGAGAATTAGTATAGAAGTAAAGTATACAAATAACAGTAATATTCACTAAAACTAATAAATGCAATTCTGAAGCAGCAGAGATTCTAGAAAATATCACTACAGAATGTATTTAATACTGAGTCATAATGGACAGGACATGCTGAAAATAAATGTGAAATCAGCAAAAATTATGATCAAACTGAACTGAAACAAATATGAAGAAGTGTAAGTTTACAAAAATCATAATTGATACAACCAATATGTACTGTGTTTCAAGGCCAGTGTTTATTTGAAATAAGAAATCTCAGCCTGTTCTGGCATGTGTAGCATGAAATGATTTGCTTTTTTAATGCTGGTTTATGCTTAATAATGCTGGTTACTAAAGAATATGCTCTAATCAAGCATTAATCTCTTATAAATATCAAAGCAGCATGTTTATCTGACACAAATATGATTTGTGTACTGGCTGACATTTTATAAAAATGAAGCACATACTTTTAAGATAAAAATACATAATATGGCCTTAAACACACACACACACTGTACACATCAAGTGTTAAGTATTCCCATAATATATATACACACTTTGAATGATCATATATTTTAACACTTAGTATGCATTGACAAAAACCAGGTGTTTTCAGGCTGCTTCTGAGTGACTGCTATAGAAATTCAATTCAAATGACATTTAGTAAACATTGGGGATGCTGAAAACCCCTTCAAGTGGCAACTCTATTTTAAGAGTTAACAACACAACCTTTTCATATTTACTCAGACTTATTCCAAATATCTACCATTATTAATCACTATATTTGGCAACCACTTTGCTGTTGCAATACTGTTACCATATTTGCATGGTTTCATTTAATGAATTTTGTCAGAGGAAGTAATTGGCACTAAATATTAACTGCACTATTGCCTTAGTCTTGTGCATAAATACTAGTCATCAGGGAGGTATATTTTTCTCTTGAATTAAAAAAAAATTCCATTTTAGTATAGAAAGATAAAGTGTGTATATTTCACAGTTATAAACATTGCACACGTGCACACATAAGCCTGTGTGTAATGTATTATCATCCACATTTATAACAAAAGCATATGCAGAAATAATAACAAAGGGAAGCCATCACTGTTATGTTTAATAATGTGTAGCATCTGTGTCACACTACATGGCTTCTGCTAGTAGATGAGTCACCATGATTCAAACAGCAAACCCACACAATACCACACCTTATTTCAAGTGGTCTGGCCACAAAATGTATATCAATCTTTTCATGTGCCTTTTCTGGTGGGGGTTCTTGTCGCAAAATGATTGGTTTCAGTTCTGTAGGAGAAGGTGGTTTACGCACTCTTGTTCTAGGAGCAGGTGGAGCTTGGGGCGTCAGTGGTTTGGGAGCAATTGGGGGAGGGAATTTGACCTCTTGTGTTGTGAGTACTGGTGAAATAAGAGGTGGCCTGACAGGCTCGCTGTAAAAAAATTCTCATTAATGGACACATTGTGACATATGTTTGATGGGTACATCTTCAGTTTAGCAAGATGAACAGTCATTAATGTCATGAATTTTGTTTATAAGTATTAACAAATGACTTATTCTGACAATCAGAGAATTAACTGGACATACAAAATGAATAGCTATTAACAAATGACTTATTCTGACAATCAGAGATTTAACTGGACATACAAAAATGTCTACAAGTTTAGGCTTCATCATAGAAATATGATTATTGCATTTATATTGTCAATATGGAATGGCAGGTTGATAATGTATCTTTCAGGAGTTATGAACCAACATCATTGCACTCCGGGCACACACATAGGTGCCCAGTCTCCCCCAATAAATGTGGAAGGATATATATGCTAATTGTTCCTGTGGCTTGCTGGTTGAAGACACTCCTCATTCTACTTTGTAGGTGTCCATTTGTACTATTTCCATGTTTAATATTAAATTCTCCTAATCTCAGCCTTGATGTCTCATCGATCCTGTGTCCACATCCAGTAGATACTTGTAAAACAGTTTAAATAAGTTCACTTTATCCATTGTCAACTTCCCAGCTATAATTGCATTGGAAGCAAGTCTGTGTGCTCTCTCATTACTTGCTACACCTACATATCTTGGGCATCCATGTGATGCAACAGATGTGGAAACTTTCATGGAAGCGAGGTAAATAGTTTGAGCAGTTTGTCATAGAAATCCCCAAAAATTAATTATAAATAAACCATGTTGAACATTCAATGAAATCTAGAATACACTTTTCCTTTTATGATTCCCTTAGTCAGTGAATAAATGAATGATGACAGTATGTCACTATAAATGTGATTATAATTGAGCATACATTAAGGCATATGACTATTAAGAACAGAAAAGATCAACAATAAATGGAATTGCATGCTTATAAGTTAAAATAGAATCATACATATTACTAAATGAAAAAGTGTTTATGAAAATGTTGCTGAAACACAAAATAAGGGAGAGGGAGAAAAAAATTGTAAATAATTGTATGGAAGAACCATGCTTGTTATCTGTTATGTAAGAACAAACATTGGAAATAGATGAATTTGTATATTCCAGTGGTCCAATGGGGAAGCTAAGAATATCAAAACTGTGACCTGTCATGCATGTTGTAAAAGACAACTAAGGCAGTGAGGGTGGTGAAAGTGGCAACCCAACCCATATGTCAGTTATCCCAAAGATCTGAAGTAGGATCTGTCAGGTGTCAAGTTGAACATTGTAGATATTGCAGCCAAGCTGTAAACCATGGCATAATGTATTATATTTTCCTGACAACATCCTACTAATCAGCATGAATTTGAGAATGAATGCAAAACAGGAAAAAAAATAGAAGCAAGAATGTATTCATAACTAAATAAATGCTTGCGTAGAGAAATACTGTAAAATAAAAGAATGACTATTACTGAAAAAATAAAATCATGAATTTCAATTGAACATCCTGTGATGCACAATCATTATAGAAATGTCAAGGGATACATTCCATAATACACAATCAAGAGAGAAATGTCAAGCAGATTTAATGAATAGACTGAAAAGTAACCAAAAATAAAAAATTAGTTGTGACATGATTGTAAGCATGAAGTCAGGACAGCTGTTGAGCTCATGCAAGCTGATTCACCTTGGTGGTATGTACAGCTCTGTTCTCTTTGGCGGCTCAATTCTGGGAGTTGGTGGTTCAATTCTGGGAGTTGGTGGTTCCACATGTCTGTTTTTATGGAGGGTACATGGCAGATACAGATCAAGCTTATTTAAATGTATACATCCATCAGCAGAAAACCACACATAAACACTAAATTACATCAGTATATAGATCATGTTTGACCATGAATCACTAACTTTAGTACATAGACTCATTCACTACCAATATAAAAATACTTTGTTACAAATTATTTTCTGATATGCTTTTTCTGTCTGAGGGTATGTGTACAAATGTAATAATGGTTTTATTACTTATTTACTTTTCATACAATAATAATATTTGAAGATCAAAGAGAGTTTAAAATTTCTCTCTTACACACAAAATAAATACTGCATGATTTTATTGAATCAATGATAATATAATTGATGTAAGGTAGATTTATGACATCAAAGATCCTTAGTATATATATGGGCTCTGAACGATGGGTGTGGCTCATCTGGACCTGGATAAATGAAAGCTCTGACCCATCATGCATAATAGAAGTTTGGATAACAAAAGTTACATCATCCAGCTAAGGCTATATCTATCTATACGGTGTGGCCCTTGTTTGCCTTTCTGTGTCAGAGGTAGAAGAGGTCTCTGGAGATGGCCTTCTTGGTGTGAGAGTTAAGGTTAGACAGTATAATTTGTTGTATAATGAAAATTCTCACCTGAACTCCTTCTGTTTAGGTGTGATAGGAATGACTGCTGTGAATGGTGGCAGCTCAGGGATTCCAGTCACTGTTGGTGTTGCACTGGAAGAAATGAAACCTCAAACATTAAGAAACATTCAAGAAATCATTTCTAAACATAGATAAATGTTAAATTACTTAGTCAAAGAAAACATCACCATAAGCTCTCCGAAATAAAACATCTCATGATAAACTAAACTTAGTTTTTATATTGCTTCATGAAGACCTATATAGATGCATGTTTATCAGTATGCAGGTCACTGAAGTATTGGAGATGTAAGACATTTTTGAGGACCTATGTTTCACAGGTAGTGGAAGGGGAATAAATACATGCCATGTTTGGCAAAAATATTTACAAAATAAATTACAAATTTTACAAATGTATAACTTCCAACAAGCCAGTGATTAATAAAATATATCATAAACAAATAATTATAAATATATTATAATTCCACGGTATAATTCCACTGCCCCATAGCTTTTGCCTCAAATCTGTATCCTATTGCCAGGCTGCTGTCTGTTATATAATGCTCTTTGTATGTCCTGGCATTCCTGAAGTATGTGTTCAGGAGTCTGGGTTCAGGATTCACATGACATTCATCTGTGTATGAGATCCTCTATTAGTAAAGGTGATCCAACAGTCTGCAGTAGCCTGTTCAAAGGTGAAATAGTGTGGTCTGTTGATATCTTTGGAGGTGATGTATTGCATCATGTTTGCCTTCTACTTCTATTTATTTTTTCCACTTCGATGTGTATGGGTTTTGGATTATTGTTTTTGCTTCTCTGTAGAACAGTTGCTGTCTGTGTTGTTCCATTTCACTTCCTGTTCTTGACAGAGCATCCGCTTTCTAATTTCCCATGTTTCCACAATGTGATGGTATCCATTAAAGGTCAATAGCTAATGGTTTTTGGATATATCTTAGCTCACATCTGATGTTGTACAGAAAGTTTTCATTTATGTTTCTCTGAATTACAATTTTTAAGAATACACTAGAATTTCTATATTCTATAGCATGTCAAAAGAATTAGAAAATATTACTTTTTAGAATTAGGCACTGACAACATAAAATACAAAAGCTGTGTGTGTTCAGAGTTTTTTGTGTGGAAATCAAAATAAAAATGGTATGACAAGTGCTGGAATTCAGACAAATAAAACAATTAAGCAGAATGTACATAGGAAGCCAGAGAAGATCAGGCATGTGCCATAGTAACACAAATAAGACTATAAAGAAGCAGCTTCAAAACAAAAATAACAGATTTAAAACAGCAATGCATGCAAATAACTGAGAATTTGGTACACTACAGAGAAACTGAATTGATAAAGTAGGTACCGGTAGCTTTATAGTTTTATATTGACATATATCTCATCATCACATAATATATCCAAGACAGGAGGAATCAGTCATCACAGTAATTCAAGAAACTTCTGTTGATCCTGAACTTATCTTCACATTTGTATGAGTGTCATGATTAGGCAGTCTTTGATATCCTGTTTCCATCTCTTTCTTGGTCTGCCTCTTTTTCATTGACTTGGCATCATACCCTTCATAATATTATTTTATAGACTGTCCTGTTGTGTAATATGGCCAATTTATTGTAGTTTTCTGGTAAGAAACGTGTTTTCAACCAGTTTTATTTTACATTAATTTCTCTCAGGATGTCCATATTTGTGATCATTGTTATCAGAGATATTCTAAGAACTCTCCTGTACTATTTTTTGTGTTGAAATGTGACTATTATATGTTTCAATTAATTATCTACAACAACCATTATGATCCCAGGAACAAAGTTTTTAATAAAGATAACATGCCTAAGGTGTATAGGGAATACAAGGAAAAATTAGTGATATCATGCAGTGTGGTTTCAAAGCAATCAGATGAAGCTACCTTGAAATAACTCTTTCAGGCTTAGCAGCCACTGGAGGTGGTGGAATCTTAATTATGGCAGTAACTGGTTTCAGTTTGGGTTCAATGAGTTTCCTATAATGATATTGTCATAAATCATTAAAACATATACAGAAAAGGGTCTGGCATCTGGTCTTACATAATATAATTTGTCATCATAATTGACAGGTGATAATGACATAAATTCCTCCTAAATTTTTACGTTGCTTCCTTTAAAGAAATATATGGTGTAAATATAGTGAATGTGCACTGATGTCACACATATCCTCACTAAATACAATTCATATGATGTAGTGTCACCACCAATGTAAATAAGTGCACAATTACTTTGTAGAAACTCAGTATTAATGATTGGTTAATTGGGATTATCATATTATATAACTAAAAACATTTCAAAAGACATTTCAAAGACAATATCCTACATATATAAACATATGTTATCTTCAACAACAGACATTATCCTACATATATAAACATATGTTATCTTCAACAGCAGACAATATCCTACAATAAACATGTTATCTTAACAGCAAATAATATCCTACAATAAACATATGTTATCTTCAATAACAGATAATATCTTACAAATATAAACATATGCTATCTTCAGTTACAGCAATAAATAAATAGTGAGACTCATCACTTTTTCTGGGCTTGCAATATCAAAAAACAACATATCAATTCAGAAAGTATAACAGTATTGTGTTTCTATTAGCAAACATGTAGCAGTATCTTCATTGCTTTAAACACTCTTGACCTCTCATAAATTTGCCATGGTGTTTAATTGTTGAACCCTCTAGAACTACTTTTTCTACAAGTATATTTGTTTGTTGACTTCCTATACAACATTCCTTAATATCTATAAGATTATTTTTTTTAAAGTATTCATTATCAAACTTCTCTGCAACTTTTGCAGCAAGACAATGGCCTTACTAGAGTTCCAGCAGGATGTAGTCCAGAGAACAAATAAGCTTTTTGTTGTCATTTTACACTAATATGACCCAACACTTCTGCTTTTAATTGTGTATTTATTAACAATAGACTATAAGATATTATTTCCAGAACAATGCATGTGGAATGGTCATTTTTCTTGTCATGAAGATTATAAATACTTCATTTGTAAAATGGGAGGGGGGGTGTTGTATTGGCTGCCGAAGAGTATTTTGGAATCTAGGAATGATAATTTTTAAAAAATGGAAGCACATGTTTGTCACTGTTGTCCCAAATGTCAAGCGGTGGAGTTGTACATTCTGCTTCAGATGCTGTCCCAAATGTCAGACAGTTGAGTTGTACTTTAGCTTCAGTTTTCTGTTTTTTGTGCAGCAGATTGGTGATCAGTACAGTATATTGTCACCAACATATATGTTCAAGTTCTGATATAGACAACTCCTTTACCAGGAGAAAATTGGTACCTGAATATTTTGAATTTGGGGAACATTTGTTACTGTTTATTATTGAAGTGCTCAATTGCTGAAAATTGTGTCACTGCAGTTATTGTTCAAGCTTTAACTGCTGAAAAATTGTGTTACTGTAGTTATTGTTCAAGTACTTAGCTGCTGAAAAATGTGTCATTGTGGTTACTGTTCAAATACTCAATTGTACCACTTTTGTTTGCATAATAATTTGACTAGTATTATCACTAAACAATCTTGACTACACGAAGGTGTCCCTAATAGAATATGTATGTCTCTTTTGAACAAGAACAGCATGTGAACATTAAGAGATTGAATAATTTTGGAACTACTCAGGGAGAAAGTGGAGGATGATAATTAATGAGTAGAGAAATTAGTGCTGGGCTTACCTAGTCTCAGTCAGATAAGATGGTTCTGGTTCAGCTCTCTGTGTTGGTACTTTCCTGAGAATACAGAAATATAGTATATATTCAGCTTTTGTTTCCAATATGACAGCTGAGATGTCCATATAACATTATGTAAAACTATTATTTCTCTTGTATGAGAATTTATGATGTTGCACCTCCTTTGCAAGCAAAATGAACATGCTGTAGAATATGAAAAAAAAGTTAATTATGCTTGATGTTTCTGAGTCTGCAGATGACTAAGAAATCCAATCTGGACTGAAAAACCTATTGCAGTGTGAGCATGAATATTGACAGTCATGAGATGAAGGAAAGCTGCCTGACTTCTTCTCACTTTTTTTTACCATTAAAAATTGCCTGCTATATTCTACACTTCTCAAATTTCTTATAACCTGCAATGATCTGACAATTATATTGTGAACATAAGAGGATAACTATAGAAAAATTATTCACACAATGGCCAAGTAAAACAATTGTTATCAGGTATATGAACATGATATTTATTGTGCTAAAAGTTATGCTTTCTTACAATGAATATCCTACATGAAACTATATACCTGGAGTTTTGTTATATCAGGGTATTGAGACAATACTATTTTATTTCTAATCAATATTAATCATCGTCATTGGTGACTGCAGACAATGCCTGTAGTGCACTTAGGAGTGTTGGACATTTGGGCAAGCAATGTCTGTTACAGTTGTAAAATTGACTCCATAGAATCAATACAAGAGAATCATTCCTGTTTACTATGAAGAGCATATTAAAAAGATATAATTAAATGGCTTAGACATCGCATGAAAATGAGACCTAACATGCCACTTTTTTTTTACATGACACACATTCAATAATTCTTAACAAATATGTTCTCTATTAAGACAAGTATTTGGTACTGTCGAGACACACTTTCAGAAAAGAACACCAAAGTTTTATAAGAAACTAAATATTAACAGAGAAACAGGTATGACAAGACACCAAATATTAATAACATAACAGGCATGACAAGAAACCAAATATTAACATAAAAATTAGCGAATTATTATGGTCTAATGTGTCCACACCCACATGACCACAGTCCACCTTTTTAATAGTAGGTTTGATTTCACTGAGCTTCCATGACATTGAGATAAAAATGCTAGCGCTAATTAGATCTTCACGCAAATGCACTGAGAGCTCCCCTGCCCAAAAGAGTATTTCAGGGAAGGTAGCCTCTCAATGCATTACATGCAGATCAATGGATGCTGCATTCTATACGCCTTTAGAAAAAGTTTCTTTTGTTAAATAATGTATGGTTTGTTTCACTAAAAGTGTGGACATATTAGAGCTTAATGTATTAGTATGGCAAGCATCCAAATATTAACATAAAAATTAGCATATGGAAAAATCAAACTTTTAACATAATAACTGTCATGAAAATACCCACAAATATTAACATGGCAAGCAACCAAATATTAACATAAAAACTGGCATGACAAGAAATATCAGAAAACTGTGCAAAGGTTGATGACTTACACATGCATATAATTATATTACAGAGATTTTCAAATGTTTAATACATAAGTAGAAATATAATTAATGACACTTTAAAAATGTGCCGGGTATGTAATTAAAATTACCCAATTTCATTGTGTCATGTGACATATTTTCTCCAGAACTATTTTCTTCCCAATGAACTCTCTGAACCCTTCTCTGTCTTGGGCAATGTGGCTTGCATTTTCCAGTGACACATTCATACTATCTTTAATGTCATTAGTCCATCATCTTCTTGGTCTGCCTTTCCTCCTCCTTTGAAGTACTCTGCCCTCCATTATTTGTCTTTCTAAACAGTTCTGTCTCTTTATATGACCAAACAGGTGTATTTTTCTTTTTGCTATTGTGTTTAATAAACAAAACTCTGGAATCTTCAATGTGTTTATAATATCTGAGTTTCTCTTTTTTTCCTTCCATGATATTCTAAGTATGTTTCTGTAGCATTTTATCTCAAAGGAATTTATCTTTTTTGCCGCTGTTTTACTTATTGTCCAATTTCATTACTAAACCTTATTCACCATTTAATTGGAAGAGACGGATGGGGATAGAATAAGGGGTGGAAAAGAGAGTATTATTTCATCTAACAATGCATTATCACTACATTTTCAATTCAAGATAATTACTTCTTGAACATTGTCAAATATGGAATACTTCTGGGGGTCCAATATAACTAACATGTTGAAAAGCACTAGTTTCAATCATTCAAGATATCACCTGGAATGTTGAACGTCTTTCACTGAGAACATACAGACTTCAGTGTGTTGAAGAAACCACAGACATTGCATGAGTGTGTGTCACAGACAAAATGATTAAAGAATACATGTTGTAAAAGGTATCTGAGACATGAGAAACAAATACATATTCAACTGTCAGCTATACTATTCTGGGAACATCTCTTTGGAAATGCTAACAAGCCTTAGGATGATCATGTTTCTTTGAGTATGTTTATATTGATGTCCTGAGTCAAGGGATTATATTGTAGGCTCAGAATTGATAGTGAGAACACCTCACAAACACACCTAACAATTCTACCAAATATTGAATAACAATTCATGTACAGGATATTTATCTATATATATGGCATTGTCTTTTGCAGAACACTGTCCTTACTGCCAATCTGTAAGCCTCTTAGTTCTGTGCAAGTCGTCCAACCTCCACTAGTGTCATGTATAATATCCTGTGTCCATCATAGTCTTGGTCTGCCTCCTGTTATTTTTCCTGGAACTTTTCCCTCCATTATTAATCTTTCTAAATCTATGTCTTTTTATATGTCCTGAATATTCATCATAGGTTTCTTGGCACTGTATTCATCTCAATAGTTTGACAGGATATGCTTCAATTTACAATTTTTCAATTTCAAGGAATTATATACCAAGCCAAAACGTAGACAATGATGCTGATGTTATGGCTGTAATGCATTCACAGATTGCTAAATAAAAATAATCTACTATTCAGATGATTCTGAAGATGAGATCCACAAATTATTGCATGCATGCATGCTATTAAACACTTTTAAAAAAGTCGATGACACCCAAGAATATCCTTCCACATTAAAATACAATGATGCCAAGCCATGCAACCAACCTGGGCAAATCTTCTTCATCCACCAGCCGCAAGTAGCCTTTCTCTGAGTCAGATGCGTAACTAATTAACTGTACTGGGCCAGTTTTGTTTATGTCATAGCTGATTTGATAACAAAATGTTTCATAATTATTTATTTTTACAATCTCAGAACAACTACACAATTTCAGAACATTATACAATTTTAAAGCAATTATACAATCTCAGAATAGCTATACAATCTCTCAGCAATTATTCAACCTGTCAACAATTAGAAAATCTCTCACCAATTATAATCCCAGAACAACTGTACAATCTCGGAACAATTTACAGAATAATTATTTTATAATTTACAGAAAAATTACAATCTCTAAATAGTCATGCAATCTTAGAACAAGCACATAATTGTAAAACAAGCATACAGTTTCAGAACTATATACTCTCTAAATAATCATAGTCTCACAAAGAATATATTCTTCTTCTTCAGCATTCATTCTCAAACTCCAGCTGGATCTCTTTTGTAGCAGACAATGGTCCTATTAGATTTCTAGCAGGATGTAGTTCCGAGAATGGAAATGTGTTGTGTAACCATTTTATTTGTGCCAATGTCCTGACATATCCTCCTTCGGCAGAACAATAACTATATAATCTCAGAACAATTACAATTTCTCTGAATATTATATAAAATCGTAATAATTATACAATCTCAGGATAATTATTCCTGTCTATTTTTCTTCCACAGGTGAATGATGGCTGATAGTATCCACACATGCCATTAAGGTACCCTATTAAGTGTAGGGTGGGAGCCTCAGTTGTCATTCCAAGGTCAGATATGTGTCACCTTTGTTGCGTTAGTCCATGTTTGTTGAAGGTTAGCTTGATGTATTCTATTCACTATTTTCTTAGTCTACCTTTGGCTTTATGTTCAGATAATATTTTGTTATATGCTGTTAATGGTATTTGGTTTGGGTTCATTCTCAGAAGGTGACAGAACTATTTTACTTGCTTTCTTTCTATATGTTCAATACATGATATTATACCTACAATTGTTCTAATTTCTTCATTACTTATTTTACCTAGTTTAGTAACCATTGCAGCTTTTCTCAGAAACTTAATTTCACACATAACGATTTTCCTTTTATTATTCCTATATTATTTTATTATTAATAATGATGTCTTTTTTTCCATATATTTGTAAATTCTTATTAGATCAGCTGGAGGATAACCTATTGGAAGGGACTGAAAACCTATGGGTCTTTTATGAGCGTGTGTTATGAGGGTCATTTCAACAACCATAATTCAATAATTCCTCACCACCAAGACATTTTAATCAACAAAATCTCAGTCTTGTCCTATCCATGTGTGCTTCATGGGGAGCCATAGTCTTCTCTCTTTTGCTAACTGTGATGCCGGTGATATAGTGCAGCCTTGGTGTTCCAGTATTTCCTTGATGTCATCTATCCATCTTCATCTGGATTTTCTCCTGTTTCTCTTTTCAGATGATCTTCTATTGAAGGCAATTGATGGAATGTGATCTAGTTCCATTCTGATCAGGTGGCAGAATCATTAGATGTAACACAAAATCTCAGTGACTTTTAGAATTATAATTTAACATAGGCCTACCTATAGCTACCTGCTATAGAATTATAGTTTTTATGTTGCACACTTTAAAAAAAACAAATTTTGTGGAATCATGAAAGTGTATGGGGAATACAGTGTTTGGATCTCTGTGTGAATAATGGCAAGCTAAAGTCTTGAAGGCAATACTTTCTTTTAAATAGAAATTTATGGTACCATGAGGTTGTATTAACCAAGGAGACATTTGCAGTTTCAAATGTACATCCACAACTGGGAATCAACCCAATGACCCTAAGAAGTCAGTGCATAAATGTTTTTATGCATGTATGCATAAAAGCATAAACCATTGCACCAACTAGGCTCAAGGTACACTAACAGATTTCAGTTTTCGGTGTATGTGAATCAAAATAATACCAGCCTGTAAAATTCATCCAGATCTGGTGTACACAAGTACCATAGAATACATTATCACTTCATGTTAAGAGAAAAAAATGTGTGCTCATAATACGATTGCATAATTATTTTCTATGACTTTTGTGCTACACCTTATAAATACATTAGCTAATTCTAATGTTACCCCTTCATCATGAACTAACTGCTAGGAACTGTTTTAACAAAAGATAAAAGCGTAATTAAGTTCTTATTTGTATTATTATTAAACACATTCATTCACATTAATAAACCAGCTATTCTGTGCACTATACAGAACACAACAAAAAACACTACAGGGAATTATTATGTCATCTGTGCTTTCTCGTTAACACATTATACAGAAACCCGAGCAGGCCAGATTCGGGTGTATTTTACAAGCTGGTATTATTTTGTTTCATATGAACCCAATTTTCAGTACAAATACAGATTTTACTTACTGATTTTCTGTACACACAAATAGTTATTGTATAGCTCAAAAATTTGAAAAATAAGATTATTGAACAAACAGAACACATAGGGAGGAGATATCATGCATTTAAGTTAACAACCTTGGAGATGGCTCTCTAGGCTTGAACAATACAGTGATGGGCTTTGATGGTTTCTGCATTTTAGGTGGTGGAGGTCGTGGGACCTCATCAGGTTTGCTGAAATATCTCTTGGTGTCAGAAACAGTTTTACGCTGGTAATCATCATCCTCCTCTGTCAACATTGGAGTGCTGGTCTCTGGAGTAGGGGCTGGAGCTGCTGGTGGTGGCGGTACTATTCTGGAAGCCAGTTGAGGCTGTGGTCTGAGACAGGTATATAAATGGTGATTGAAACAAGAGCAGTTGAAATAGTTGGACATGACCAGTAATGAAAGTGAACATGCTTCCCCAGAAAATGGAAACTTCTTTCATGGCAAAAATAGGCAAAATTTATTTCTCTTAGTTTACTAGTCTTAATCACATAATCACAATATGATTGTGTAAGGTAATTGATGAAATAATTATATAAGGTGATGGATGCGAAATATGTAAGGTAACTACTGCAATAATTATATAAGGTGACTGCTACAATAATTATATATAATAAAGTAAAATCATGCAGTAAACATGATTTGAACCAGGTCTGCTCAGATGGTACCCAATCGCCTCACAACTTGAGTCTTCCGTCTTCAACCAAAGCTGATCCATTAATGATCTTTCCAAGTAAATTCAGGGAAAAAAAGCCAAAAAGGTTAGTTGTACCTTTGTTACCACCACAACAAGTCTAACAATGAAGGTGGGTGATTGAAGATAGAAGACTCAAGTTCCAAGGCGAGCCAATAATTATGTAAGGTAATTACTGCAATGATTTTGTACGGTCATTAATACAAAAATTATTTAAGGTCATTGATGGAATGATTATGTATGATTATGGCTGAATAATAAGATTATGAGTTACAAGTGAATAACTTTATTGATAACACAGCAGCTCATGACTATTACAGTGACTTGAAGGCTTGTCCTGTTTCATTCAACTGATATTGTGACAATGTGATATTGACAAAACAGGACAAACAGGACTTTTGCTCACCATACATATAACGGACATATTATCATCTATGAGAATGAAAAAAATCAACCTCAGTTTACACAATGTGAAAAAAAGAGAATCCATCTTTATCAATGAGATCAACATGCACATTCAATGAGGAGAATCATGCAAATAAAATGCATGCTCCACCTTTTTAGTTCCTCTTCTTTAATTAGACGAAGCACAGCACTGTCATGCTCTGTAACATATGATATCTGCTGTACTGGGCCTTCCGACTGGATCTCATAATGGCTAGGAGATAGTAGATGTCATATACAATGCTATAGGTTTGCATATCAAACTCAGTTTGCACACCAGTAAATATAAATCAAATGTATATACAAGACAAGATGAATAACATTATTCAGCACAGAAGAATTATGAGTACATCAATTAGGTTGAAATATATTCATCTGTAAACAATACTAAGGTTTTAAAGTGGCACAATAAGATATATTCAAATGTTGAGTTTTGATATAAATATTGGCCTTGTCTTGAAGGTCTGAAGAATCAGATGGAGTTTGGTAGGTACAGGTTAAACATGTCTTCTCGCGTCAATATCTCCTGATTCATGATCGTTTGATATATTGCTATGTTTGAGTCTCTGTTCTTCCCTGTTGCATAATATTCAGTTCTCATATGTCCTAGCACTACTAGTTAGGGTATATGTATATACTAACTAGACATATAAAGGCATATTTACATATTGTGATTTAAAGATACATAGGACTACCACACAATCACATAAGTATATTTTCACATGTTACGATTTAACGATAAATAAAATAAATTGGTAGCATATCCATACAAGATGTAGTCATCAAACCAGCATTTTTTAACTGTAGTGATTTTCTTGGCAGTGTTTACGTCAGTAGTTTTCCACTGCTTTCTGAATGGACCAGATGCACAATTGCCTGTGGTGGGATTTGACTCTGTACCTTGGCCATCACTGACACATTCTGTATCATGCAGCCACAGAGCCACACAATTAAAAAATATATACCACATAATCACATATCTATATTTTAACGTTATGTTTTAAAGACATGCCACATAATCACATAAGTATATTTTCACTATATAAATTGGGGCATGGTCAATAGGTTAAAGTGTTGGTCTCATAACCATCAGGTCTAGAGTTCAATCCCCATTTCATGATCTGAAATGACATACTTTACACAGTAAGGGAAAATTTAGGTTGAGCTCTGAACACTACACAAAATCCAAGAAAGTGGTGTTAAATAGTTTAGCCTGGAAAAAACCATCAAACGTGCAAAAATACTGTACTATAGCAACAGCAAAGAAATAAAGAAATATCACTACCTCCATTGATAATAAACACCTTAAACAGGTTAGGGAGTTCAATTACTTAGGAAGCATTATATCTAGTGAAGTAAAAAACAGTAAAGAGATACATAATAAATGCAACAAAGCATACCAGTTCCTAGGAAAGATGACATGCACTTTTAAAAACAAAAATTTAAACATAGACACTACAGTTGCATTATACAAGACTATTATTATCCCATCATTGTGCCCAGTGCCAAACCTGGGCAATGACAGCTCAAGACAAAATAAAAATAATGACAGTGAAAATGATATGCCTACAAAGAATACTCTGTTTCTTTAAGAGACAGAATTATAAACAATAACATCAGACAGATAACCAAAACAATACCAGTATTCGAACACATCAAAAGACAACAGATCAAGTGGTTTTCACACACTTCCAGACTACCAACAGACAGCATGCCACAGATGGCCATGACACATAGACATCACGGCTATAAAGCCAGAGGCAGACGATGTTAAAGATTAACCACAGAAATCAAAGAAGCCACAGGAACAAATTTACAAACAGCACACAAGAAAGCCATCTTCAGAGAACTCTTCTACCCCTGATGCTGCAAGGCAAATAAGGGCCACAGTGTATAGATAGACAAAAATGCTACTCAATCAACAGAGATGAATCCCTTATGGATTTATTTAGATGGGGATTGAAATATCTATAGATTTTTATGGAGACCTGTAACAATAATTCTCTCTCCTAATTCATATAAGGGTAAGGATATTTCAGCAATTCATTATATATAGTTTCATCTGTACTTATTGTTTTAGTATGAACTATCAGGTTGTTCACTTTATTTACCATTGCCCATCTAATTTGAAAAGGGTAAAATAAATATGTTTATAGGTGTCCACAACTCAGAAGACAATAAACTGGAATGAGATGGGCATGACTTTAATAAATCCAAGGGTGCAACAATAGAATTAGAATTTGTTACTTACGGTGAAGTGATTCTCCTGGGTTCACTTAGATTAGTTTGTGGTGTTCTGGTTAGATCTTTCTCCACAACCAATTTGGATCTTGTTGTTGCAGTACCAGCAACATTGACAGCCGAGCATTGGAACCAAGCAGAGTCATTGACTTCAGCACTATCAATGTGAAGTGTAGATCTTCCACCATTTGTCTCAATTCTGGGGATAGAAAATGTATAACTTTACCTAAAATATTATGAAATCAGATTGTAGCTGTATTTGTACAGTTTTGTCTTTTCAATCATACTTGGCAGTGTAACCTTTACTTCATTGCTATAACATAAGAAAATATTTATTTTACATTTTAAAATCTTTCTGGCATACAGCAAAGTAATCTTTCTGGGACATCATGTTGTTGGCAACATATCCTATTCAGGACGTAGTAATATACCAAGTATGTTTTCATTGCAGTGATTTTCTAGGCACTATATATATACATTCAGTATGTTGTCATTGCTCCATTGCTTTCAGAGTGGTTCAGATGCACAGCTGCCTGTGGCAGGTTTTGAACCTAGTACCCTATCTGTTGTATATACATGAATGAATTATACGATGGCATCTATAGTTATAACATCTACACAGATTACACTGCACTGCTACTAGAAACATTCAAAATATAAACATTTATTTCACCTGTAGTCTAGATCACTGAGCATTCGTCCATCCTTCTGCCAACTCATCATTGGTGTTGGAACACCTGTTGCCAGACATGTCAAGGTCACAGGGTGGCCTTCAACCACAGTGAAATTTTGCATGCGGTCAATGAAACGTGGAGGCTGCATCTGCTCACGTTCTAGAAAATATAAGTCAATTTTATAAATGTAATATTTGCGTAAGTCTGTGTATAAGCATACACACAATGTTGATAAAGGTACAGACACGCTGAGCAGGACACTTGGTCAGCATGAAAATCTACTAAATAAGATGTAATAAGGAGACTGACTGCCGCAAGGCTGGAGGACAGAAGAAGCATTTTAAAGACACTCTTAAGATAGCACTGACTCACTTTAATATAGAAACACAATCATGGGAGAGTTTTGTTCAAGATAGATCTAACTCCGCCGTAAAATCAAGAGTGGTGTAGCAGATCTAGAGAACCTCAGACATCGTGTTGTGCAACAAAAAACACTAGAAGAAAGGCAAGTGTTGTTCAATGTCCCACAGACACCTCCCACACATGCTCAAAGTGTGGCAGACAATTTCAGACATGCATAGGACATAAGGTGTATGTCAGGGATGTGTATTGTCACCAGATTTATTTCCTCTTTACAGCAAGAATATCTTGAGACCAATTAAGAATATACCAGGCATTAAAATAGGAGGACACAATATCAATAATCTACAATATGCAGATGATACTGTGTTGACATCAGAAAGCCAGGAACATCTCCAAGATCTGTTAAACAGGACAGTGATAGAAAGTGAACAAAAAGGTCTTAGTTTAAACATAAAAAAGAAAGAGACAATGATAATATCAGGAAATAATACCCCACCAAATAGTAGAATACTTAAAGCAGGTGAATAGTTTCAAATATTTAGGAACATTAATAACTTCAGATGGTAAATGCAAGAGACCAAAATTATAAGCAGAATAGGACAAGCAAAAGCAGCATTCCATAAAATGAATAATATTCTATGCAACAATTCCATATCAATGGATACTAAAAAATGTGTCCTCAAATGCTACATTGAATCAGTGCTACTCTATGGAAGTGAAGCATGGACAATAAATAAGACATCACAAAAATCATTGGAGGAATGTGGTTTATTCGAAAAATGTTAAGCATTCCTTGTACAGCAAAGATTACTAATGAAGAATGTCTTAGAAGGATGGATGTGAAAAGATTCAATAGTGATAATATAAGGGAAAAAAGTCAACATTTATGGGCACATAATAAGAGGAGGCATTGAGAATAAAGTGACAACTGGAAAGATAGAAAGGAAAAGATCAAGAGGAAGACCCAGAGAAAAGATATTGGACAGTTTGACTAAATGGTTTCTATTGATGACACCAACAGAGATGATGACATACATGAGAGATCGATGTACATGGAGAAATATGATCGTCAACACCATTCAGCACAGCACTTGATGATGATGATAGGACATCAATTGCAGCAATGCACACCGCAGACATCATCATCTCAGATGAGTGAAATGGTCACTGGCGATTACGATGGACAAACAAGAACATGTATGTGTTGTTTAATAGGCAAACATCAGATCATATGTCATATTCTCAGCACAAGTGTATTTTCAGTACACCTCATTACAATTCACATATCATCATTTTGGATAAAACATACCATCATGTTTCAAGGATTTCATAATGTGATTGTCATAACTATGGAAAGAACATTCACAGCAAGTCACTTTTTGCTTTGCTTCTATTATCACCATAGAACTTCAGCTCATTTTAGTTCTCTCTGATTAAAAATATGTGATGTTAATTGCATAATTTGTATTCTTCATGTTTTCTTGATCATAATCCATCAAAACAGAATGTTAGGTCTTCATCGTGTGATATATTAAAGGGCAAGACCACAACCCCTACCCTCCCTGCTCAATTCACAGCTATCTCTGGGAGCACAATTCCGTTCTAGCTCCTTCATCTTTGCCTCTACTGTTCTTTGCCATATGATCCTTGGGTAGCCCTATTTTACATTTGCCCATCTGGGTACATGACTAGCAACATCTTGTGAGATCAAATGACTAACTGACAATTCCTTGTAGCCTTCAGCTATATCGTTGTTCCATTCTGTATTTGTTTGTCCCAATTTTTATCTTTTGGTGGAAACATTGATTTGTTCTATATTGTATATTAACTGTTATTTAACCCATCCCATTTCATTTTCATACTCTCACTGTCTCTCTCATATAACTCAACAGTGGTACTAGATTTCCAGCAGGATATAGTCCAGAGATCTCTCTTGTACCAGGACAATTGTACTAGATTTCCAGCAGGATGTAGTCTAGAGATCTCTCTTGTACCAAGACAATTGTACTAGATTTCCAGCAGGATATAGTCCAGAGATCTCTCTTGTACCAGGACAATTGTACTAGATTTCCAGCAGGATATAGTCCAGAGATCTCTCTTGTACCAGAACAATTGTACTAGATTTCCAGCAGGATATAGTCCAGAGATCTCTCTTGTACCAGAACAATTGTACTAGATTTCCAGCAGGATATAGTCCAGAGATCTCTCTTGTACCAGGACAATTGTACTAGATTTCCAGCAGGATATAGTCCAGAGATCTCTCTTGTACTAGGACAATTGTACTAGATTTCCAGCAGGATATAGTCCAGAGATCTCTCTTGTACCAGGACAATTGTACTAGATTTCCAGCAGGATATAGTCCAGAGATCTCTCTTGTATTAGGACAATTGTACTAGATTTCCAGCAGGATGTAGTTCAAAGAACGGAAATGTGTTGTAACAACTAATACATTCAATGTTTGTATCACTTTTTACCACCATCTGTAGCACCAGTGACATAGCCACAGACACCCACTCTTTTGTTAAAAATGATATTTATTGACCACAACTTTACTGCAATCTTCCATTCATTAAATTGTTAATGCTTAAAATGTTCCATAATAAAGATGAAACTGTAACAGAGAAACTATCAAATGATAATACTCACCAAGTACATTAAGATTGACAGTAAAAGTGTCTTCTCCGCCACGATTTTTAGCAACACAAGTGTAGGTACCAGTATCATGACGAGATGCAGAAATGATGAGAAGAGAGTTCACTCCATCTTCATTCACAACAATCTGTGAAGGCATACAAGTAATGTTAGGAATGTGGCAAGACAATTACACGATACATATTGTAACCTAAGCATGGACTGAAAAACATAACAAGATGTCCTAGTAAATGGGAGTCCAAAAGTGCTATTTTATGGCAGCAGTAAGAATCTCAACCTCTATCCTCATGCTGCATGTTGTTCAAGATTGGCATAAACTCGTCAGATTTACTTTAATGTAAAGCATTATAATGAATCTCACCTTGTGGTTGTCATTGGTGTGCACTGGAACTCCATTTTGGTACCAGTATAGTTCAGGTACAGGACGTCCTAGGACTAGGCAGTCAAGTCTGATGGGGTTACCTTCCCTGATTTCAAGGTCTTGTGGAGTTCTCTTAAACTCTGGTTTAGAAATGGTCTCAAACACACCACCCTGATCTTCAGGAGCCTTGTGGGTATCCTTCAAAGAATCCCTGGAAGGCAAGATTAATTTAATGTAATATAAATAGTTAATTATCTTCAAATTAACTCATCATCAGACTGAAAATAAACTTCCATATGAAAACAAAGCAATAAAGCTCACTTTTAAGTCATATAAATGAAATATAAAATAAGTATATTTATGTATAATTATTTTATGATATGTATAATCATTTAAAAATATTATTCATGTATAATTACCAAAATGTCAGAGAAGATTCAACATTCAGGCATGAGCTGTATTAACATAAATACCAAAGTGATAATAGTGAATTAGTTAATATGTGTTACAAATATCTACCACTACTAACAAAAACTATAATAAAATAAATAAGGATTAAAACGCTGACATTTTGATCAGACAAAGACCTTTTATCGAAACATCTAGCATTTCGATAAAATATCTTTAGACATCATCCTTATTTATTTTATTATAATTGTTTTCATTATTAGAAACCTGGCTAAACTGGATAGTTCTTTCCAGAAAACTACAATATTTTGGCAATATCACACATCATGACAGCCTAGAGACCATAATGGAGGGGATGATGCCAGGGAGATGAAAAAGAGGCTGACAAAAGGCAGATCAAGAAGATGGACACAAGACATCAAAGACCACCTGAACATGACAGTAACAGAAGCAGGAGGACCAGTTCAAGATCGACAGACGTTTCGAAAGTCTGTGATGACTGCTACATCCTGTTCAGGATATGCTACATGATGATGTTTTCATTATCTTCTTGTTAGAAGTGATAGGTATTTGTAATACATATTTACTTATTCACTATATTAATGACTACTGCACTGATGCTAAAATTTGAGATGCCAGTTTTTAATTTCAATAAGAGGTAGAGACTATCAAGTCACTCTATAGTATGCTTTGGGAGTATATATGTCAAGTGACATATTCTTTCCAGAATGTCATCTTCATCGTGGATACTCTGAATACCTCTCTATCTTGGGCAAGCAGGACTGCATTGGCCAGAGACATGTGCATGCATTCTTCGATGTCATTGTTCCAACATCTTCTTGGTCTTTCTCTTCTCTCACCTGGCACTCTGCCCTCCAGAATTAGCCTTTTGATATGATCATCTTGCTTTAAGTGTCCAAAATACTTCTTAGCATCCTTCTTATGATGGTATTTAGAAGTCACCCTTCATTTAGTTTCAGTAATTTAAAAATTCCAATGTTCTTTTTTCTCTGTCCATGATATTCGTATGATCTTTCTGTGGCACTTCATTTCAAATGAATTTATTCTTCTAAATATTGTCTTGCTTAAAATACATATATTGCCAGTGGGAAAACACAGGATTTAAAAAAAGTTACTTCAGTGTCCTTATTATTATTTCTCCACATCTTTCTCATTTATATTAATTTGAGTGTTGCAATTATGAGTTTTCTTTTAATCTCGACTGAACAATCTCTGGAACTGTTTATATTTGCTCCCAGATATTCAAATTTGTTTACACATTCCAATTCTATGTTGATTATATAATCGGTTTCATCTTTTTTTTTGTCTGTTGTCATAATGTGTGTTTTATGTGCATTTACATACATATTTTGGATCCTCTTTTATTTCTCTGTTGTTGTAATTAACTGTTTCAGTCCCTAAGGATGTGTACTAAGGAGGACTATGTCATCTGCATATTTTATTTCTGGAATCTTGTACCCATAAATATTTAATTAATAAAACTAATTTTTCTCTAGTTCTTCTCTTAAATTTTTCATTATATTCTCTGCATAGATGTTAAAAAACTATAGGAGTACCTTTTTAAATATGTTTAAAATTACATCTCATTGAGTGCCATCTCCGATTTGAAGGTTGACTACAACAGACCTCTAGAATCCTCTGTATTTTGACATGGTGATACACTCTGAAAGACTGTATCTTGTTCATATCATGATGTTTCCCTCACATTTTTTAAGAACTAATTCAATATTAAAAACAAAGGAATATGCAACAGCATCTATCAGTCAAAATAGTGGATGAATATTGTGGGGCAGTGACCTGTAACACATCAATTTCAATCAAAACGTTGATTACTATAAGACATTTAGTAGATCATGAGTATTATTTAGAACGAGATTTAAAAAAAAAAACATTTCACAATGTGAGAACTTCCCAGTAGATCACCATAGATTTCAGGTTTCTGGTAGGTTGTCTCAAAAGATCAAAGTATTTGTCATTAAAAATGCATACCTGCGGAGAATTCTTTGAAGAGTTTGTGGTGAAACAAATGATGTGGCATCAATGTTTCCTACAGCATCAATAAAAAGCTGACCAGAACAAGTGGTCTTGCCAACTGAGTTGACTGCCAGAACTGTGTAGTGGCCTGTGTCCTCGGGCAGGCCTGTGTGGATGCGAAGTGTACAGTAGCCATCCTGAGTGTACTTAATCTCATGGCGCAGTGAACGTTTGACACGTCTGCCATCCTTATACCAGGCAATCTACAAAACAAAATAGTAAAATAATGACATATAAAAATTTAACACTTTCAATCAATCATTTTTTAATGTTTAATTTCACAAATCATAAATATGTTCAACCAATAACAACTTTATAATGTTCAATTTTTCAAATGATTAATATATATTCAATCAATGATAACTTTATAAAGTTCAATTCTTAAATAATAAATCTATCTATCTATAAACCCGTAACACGTCAGGGTCATAGGGGTACCACATTGAATGCTACAGCACACAGAGTCCTCTAGCGATTTCTAGCGATAATCTTGCCCTGTCTATTCCTTCATGTTGACTGTCTATATCTTTATTTGCTCTCATAAATTGGTGCACAATCAGCACACATAAGTTAAAATAAGTCTAGACACACATAAGTAACTACACAAAGAAAACTTCAGATCTACACAGATGGGTAATCATCAAAAATATCTTCAAACTTGAATATCTCCACACTGTCAAGAGTAGTCAGTAAAAATAGCTAAAAACTTCTCTATAATGAAGAGAGCGATCATGTCCATACAAAACTTGAATGATTAACAACTCTACATGCCGAAGTCAGATATGTCATGCGATTGGTGCAAATAAAACAGTGACAACACATTTCCATTCTCTGGACTTTATCTACAGGAGAGATCCTGTGGGGAATTTGAGAACGAATGCAAAAATAACAAAAAAACTCTACATGTCTAAATCTCTCACCTTTGGTCTAGGTCTGCCTGTGACTTTGCAGACAAACGTAACATCAGAGCCTTCTATCAGTCGAAAATCTTTGAGTGGTTGGACAAACTGTGGGGCTTGAGCATGAGAGCTGGACACACGTTCCTCAGGCTGGTCTGTATCATACTCTGTCTCTGTTTCAGATTGAAGACGAACTTTTCCCTCTCTATATTCAATTTCATCCATCAACCTTTTCTCAAAGCTTGACACAATGAACTGAATAAAGTAGAAATGTATGGTTTCAGTTGAGATGTTGCATAATTATAAACTACTGAGGAACAAGAAATATGATATGATGACATGGTACAAACAATATACATCTATTTTGTTCTTAACACAGAGACATCACTGGAGGAGAACGATTTAATATTAGATTCTTCTAGGTATGTCCATTACTGATCTTTATTATCAATGGCATTTAAACTGAACTAAATTCACTCTTTTGTGTTTTCAATTCATTTTATATTCTGCTACCATTTCTTTTCTCCTCCAGTTCCTTGAAACAGAAAATAGATTTCTTTAATATAGTTAGCAGATCTGGTCTAGTTTATACTAAAGTAATCTTTTTTCTTTTCACGTCCATAAAGCTGACAGTTCTGCACACAGTCAAGAACTCTCAACAGTGCATTTATGAGACTCTTGTTTCACAGTATGAAAAAACCTAACAGTTTGTGGAATTATCACCTCTCACATACTTTATCCTGAAAATTTTTCAAAGACATTTCAACTGTTATGATTTTATTTTTAAAGTGTGCTTTCAGTGTGCACGTTTCAAAGGTATAAGTAATATGAATGTACAGAATTCACTTCAAAGCATGATCCTGAAGAGCTAGTAATCCTGATATTTGGACTATTGCTAAAACAATTATTCACGACATTTGCGATTTCATGTTGCGCATACTAATAACAAATTAAATGTAAGAAAAAGTTATTTTAAAAATAAGAACGCACAGGTTCACCACTTGTCCTTCGTTCTAGACTTTTTGATGGTCTCCTGTCAGGTTGTGGTGTATAATCATCAGAAGAAAGTGGTTTCTTGCGCTGCTCTTCTTGCAAGAAACTCTGCAGAGGGGAGATGTCTACTTCCATTGGTTCTTGAATACGAGGTCCTACAAAAGTGTCAAATGTTAAAATATATGTACTATCAATGATAATTAATTAATGTTATGAAGTGTGTACAGATCACATAATGAAGGTGACAGTGTGTGAGCTTGAAAGGTTTAAGGGGAAATTAAGGGGGGAAAATGGCCTACTGTCTCATGTAAACCAGGAGGATTATATCTATGGAAAAACTGAAGTGAATAGCACAGTTCATTGAACTACATGCCCTGGGACTTATTTGACAAAACCTATGAGAACCAGACAAATGCTCAGGCTTATTATTCATGTTGCAAGAGTTGAAATTCCTATGAGGATCTCTGGTGTATCACAGTCGGTTCATAAAATCACTAATAAGAAATGTGTAGTGTATGTCATATGATCAGATGTTAAGTCACCATAAAATTGAGAAATTACTGGCATGAGTTTGGTCTAAATACTTAATGGAGATATAAGTTAACACAGGTTGGTCTAAGTAGTTTAATGGAGATGAGTTAATAAATTATCTGAATATTGCTTAAAAAATATACATTTGAAGACGCTGATATGTAACAAATAAATGTATGGTCTTACCTTCATGAATGACCTCGGCAGTGCTAGCAACTTCTCCAGCAGGATTCATTGCAGTACATGTATATTCCCCTTCATCATCAGGGTGTGCCTTGGTGATGAGTAATGTGCAACGACCTGTACGTTCATCAATGGTCACATGATGTCTGAATAGAGAAAACATAATTATTACATGCTAGCATTATTTAATAATATTCTAAAAACTCAAGAAGTAATGACAGTAATGCTTCCTTAATATTATGATAGCTGGAGGATGAGGAAGCATTGAGTAAAATAAATGCACAATAATAGACTACTGAGCAAATCAGAAGTAACAGTCATCACCTTTTTTGTATATTTCAACCAATTTTATAGCTCTCTAAAAACACAATTATTGTCAACCTGCATATTTCTTTCAAAAGCTGTGTACTAGTCTAGTTACTCACATTTATTTAGAAATAAATATTGGTGGATAATAAATAATTGGGATGGCACAAGAAAAATTTGCAACCCTTTGCGAACTCAGTATGAAGGTGACTCACTATTTCTTCTTCTTCTCGAACTATAGGAATTGTGAGCGACTAGCTCTTACTTCCTATGTGCAGTGGGGAGGTTTCTCAAAGCCTTCTTTCATACCCAGGAGACTTCATATTTCACTATTTTTTAAATGTCATTTATAGTTACAGGTACTGTGCTTCTTTTTCTTATTCTTATGGTCCATGCAGTGAGTCATAGGATTATCATGTATTTCTACAGTCCTCTTTTTCATGTGCTATCATTCAATCTTATAACAATGTTCTCCCATGCCACAATGCAAGGTTGTCAAGAATCTTCTCTCTTCCCCTACCTATCTTGCTCTTCAACTTCCCTGTTGTTTCTCTTCTTCTTCTTCTTCATTCGTTCTCAAACTACTGCAGATTAGCAGGATGTAGTCCGGAGAACAGAATGCGTTGGGTCATGGTTTACAGCATTGCTGCGATATCTGCACATTTCAGCCTGACACATCCGACTATAGCATAGCTTTGGGTCACTGACCCTATATGGGATGGGATAGTCAGTTCCATCCCATAACAGTCATCTCCTACGATATGCATGGAAAGTAAACAGTGTTGCTATTCTTTGCTACCCTTTCGGGCCCCGGCTACACACCAGATTGAGGTTACTATGAGTTCCACGTTTTACAACCTTTCCTCTTTGGTGCTTAGTTGTATAAAAACATGATGTACACAACATCCATATCCCAATGACTGATTCTTTATACCTAATTACTCTCCAACACAAATTGTCCAACACTTGATTGATCAGTGGCTGTGGACCAGTTCGGAACAGAGGGGATACGTTAGTGATGTCTTGTAAACAAGTCAACTGTCACAGACTAGGGAAGCATATCTGAACATAAAGCTTGCAATGGGTATCCCTTTGTGTAACCAAGAGATGTTAACTTTTTTGTAAAATAGTTGTGATGTTTACTTGCGCTAAACTGGGTCAAATAACAATGGGAAGTAGAAATGATTATACTGGAATGAAAGCACAAAAAGAGAAAGATGGAAAAGAAGAGAAGATAATTTGAACACAACTAAAGAACAAAGAGGAGGAGGAAGAAGAGACAATAATTTAAAAAAGGAAATAAGAAGTTGAAGAAGGGAAAAAAGATAAATATCTGATGAAGAAGCAGATACTATTATAATCACTTTACCTTGGTCCATCAAAAATTGGTTTGCCACCTTTAGTAAAGATGACCTGTGGGAAAGGTTTGCCTAGGACTCGACATTCCAACTTGACATTTGTTCCTTCCACCAGTCTTACATTGGGTAAACGCTGCACAAATGATGGTGGGATGTTGGCTGGTGGTGGAGGTGGTGTAAATTTTGGTGCAACAGACACTGGTTTGACTGTTTCTGGTTTTGATGGATGAAGCTGTTGTGGAGATGGCGGTGCTGCAAATACTGGTGTAGGCTCTTGAGGTGATAGTGGTCCAGCTGAAAGAAAACACATTTTGATAGATTACAATTTTATCTCCTTAATGATGACAGCATTTCTCACAATTTTACTTGTTCCAACATTTCATCAAATACTTGCATTGATATTGAATGTACAGTTGCTAAGTTGCCTACTTCAGAATATAATAACATTAATATTTCATTGTTATTCTATTTA
This sequence comes from Meghimatium bilineatum, assembly GCA_034231615.1. Taxonomy (NCBI): domain Eukaryota; kingdom Metazoa; phylum Mollusca; class Gastropoda; order Stylommatophora; family Philomycidae; genus Meghimatium; species Meghimatium bilineatum. Next base: position 41,564,731 of record CM067306.1, on the reverse strand, counting down.
AACTTTTCTCACTTAAAGTGCCATCTTCTAGACACATAGTAACTTTAGAATTTTCACTTGACTCAGAAAATTCAAGTGAGGAGCCATGTTAGCAGAATGGTCACAAGATGATTATCAAATTATGAACAGACCAGATTAAATTATAATTCTACTCCTCAGATCAGGAAACACCGGCTTGGTAATCACATGTACACACAATTTATTAGTGATTTTCGGCACCGATGGCAGTACACTCCGGGCATCCTTATGTTTCTTTCAGCAGATGGTGAAGGGTATGTTTGTTAATAGTTCTTATTGCGCAATGACTGTATGTTTTCCAAGTCCAACCCACAAATCATTCCAACCTATTATCATCCCAAACAATTCCAAATTCTTTCAATCTCTTAATAACATTATCATCTACTATGGTGTCCTCATTTAACAGTCACATATATAGAGAATTCACAATTTCCTCCTTATCTATTGATATATGTCCTGAGACCTGTGCTCTTAGCACCAGTCTGTTGGCTCTCTCATTACCCTCAACTCCAGTGGACCTGGGTAAATATCCCTTTAAGTTCATGGAGTTCTGAAATCTTAATATACTCAATCTGCTCATGATGTAGCCATCCATTCTAAATAGTGTGGATCAAAGATTGAGAGTTTTACACAATAATAGCATTGTCATTGATTGGTCATCACTGTTTCAAGATGAATTTCATGACTTCTTTAATTGTTTTGATTTTCATTCTCATAACTGGAAGTTGTACACAAAATAGAAGATCGGTAACACAGTCATATATGTATATATGGACATACACCACAGACTGAAGAACATATACTTTAAGAATGTCCTATATATGAGATGTTAAGGCAAACATGCTGATCCAGAGAAACACTAAAATCAATGCTGAATGGGCCTCTGTATGAGCTACAAATGACAGAGAAATTTACTGAAGAAACAAAATTGCTGATGTAGAACATTTCAAGTGAACAAAAGACAAATAAAAAGAAAGCTAATTGGTGTGTACACCGGCTATTCAAGGTGTCTCAGAAACAATAACTCAATCGACACACAACAAAAAATTTCTCTCCAACTGTGTGAATGTGTATGAAAATATTACTCATGAACATAAGAAAATTAATGAAAATATGTCACAGACATGAGAAAATAGTTTCCATGCATGTGAGAATATTTATGGAAACATTTCTTATGAGAATATTTATGGAAACACTTATCAACATGAGAATATTTATGGAGACACATTTCATAAACATGAGGATATTTATGAAAACACTTCAAGAACATGAGGATATTTATGAAAACATATCACATGATCATGAGAAAATGTTATATTTCCATAAAACATACAATTCAAATTTCACTTACGTTCAACGACTATATCTGCTTCTGAAATGGTTGATCCCTCTGCATTGGTGGCAATGACCTTAAATTTTCCTGCATCTTCTGGGAAGATGTCAGATATTGTCAGCCGGTATGTCTTATTGCTTCGAGAAAGAGTATAGTCTGGAGAACTGGAGATCTCAATTCCTTCCCTGTACCACTTGATGATTGGCTCTGGATGACCTTCAACTATGACCTCCAAGATGACAGGTTCACCTTGCTTGGCATATATGTTGCTCAAAGGCTAGAATGAAATTGACATTAGTTAACTCACACATTATCCTATCCCCAAAAAATGTGTAATTTGCTACTTAAATGTATTTCTAACATGGGTTCACTAGAACTTCTGTGATATGCTTTTATCTAACATACTTCACAGCAAGTTGTTCAAGCCCAAGAAACAACATGCTAAGTGACTAGATTAAAAACAACTAATACTTTGTTCTATAAATTTGGAGATCTGGTTATCTTTAGTATCTAAATAAGACACACAAAAACTTTGCTTTCATAAAACAGAGAGATCAAAAGAGAGATAGACAGTGGACAAATTTTGACACAAATTTTATACCAAATCTCACCTTCGTAAATGAAGGTTTGACCTTGTCTGTGACAAAAGGTCGACGTGGAGCCATATCAGCAGGCATGGGTTTGGGTGGTGCCCCAAATAAGGCCACTCTTTTCTCAAACAAAGGCAATTCTGGGTGACCTTCAATTTGCATCTCTAACTCCTCTCTAAATCTCTCTTCAGCCACAGGTGACTGGATTGGAGAAAATGGTGAAGCTGCAATGAGAGAAGTAGACCACCAACAATTAAATAGTCATACTTATATTTTGTCAGAATTTAAGATGTACAAGCAATAAATAAAATACTGCTTAAAATTATTAATCTTCAAAATAATCTTGCATAAAATAATTTCAAGACAAATGAAATGTGCTTACGTTGTACATAGAGGTATGCTGAGGTGCTCTCTGTGCCAACAGCATTAGAAGCTGTACAAGTGAACTTCCCAGCATCCTCTGGGAAAACCTCACTGATGCGTAGTCTGTATATAGTGTCTGAACGTGACAGCTCAAAGTCTGGAGAAGATACGATTTCAATATCCTCTCTGAACCATTTGATAACAGGCTCTGGGTTACCTTGAACCTTGACCTCAAAGATGACACCATCACCTTGCTGGGCTTCTGTATTGGTCAAGGGCTGGAAATAAAGGTCAGAATCAGTCAGTTAAATTGAAAATCAGTGTCAGCATTTTAAACTTATGAGTGCATTAATATTTTATAATGTCAGCCAGTTCATCAATTAGTTAGAACTGACAAACTCAAAAATGCTCATTATCTTTCAGCAGATGGCATAAGTTGATAAATGACATTCACTGATAATTCCCATAGCTAACTGGTGACTAGAAATAGCCTTTGACTGTGTTTGGCTCGATGGTCATAACTATATTCACATAACAAATTCACAAACATAAAGAAGTATATAGAAAATATCATAATATAAACTACAGTTACTAATATAAACAAATTAGTTATGAGTACAAGGTTTTCATCATTGCAAAGGTTTATAGGTGCTCCAATCCTCCTCTCAATAAATCCATCAGAGTGTAGCAGCTGACAGTTCCACTTCACTACTGATTTAAAGTATCTTCATAAATCTATTATGTTTCTCTTTTTTGGGCTATTCCAATCTTTACACAGATCTCCTGCAATCTTGAGAGTAACTATGAATCATACTTTTGAAAATCTGAACAGAAGAGATCTTTCAGTGCATTGAATATATGTCAGGTCGATAGACAATGAGAAGAATGACAATGAATCAAATGACAATGGAAGGAATAACTTTGCTCTTGAGCAAACTTGAATTTTCCCATCTGATAAGTTCTCAAGCCTAGGTCATACTAGGCTGAAGTTCCATTTCACCACGCTGTATTGTTTATTTCAAGATGTGCATACAATGACTCAATTCTTTTTATCAAACCACTGTTCAAGCTGAAAAACTGTGTTGGAACAGACAATAAATGTGTTATTACAGCTCAGACAGCAAGTAAGCTGGAATAACAATCATGACACAGAATAATACGCTACCTTAGAGAAATATGGCCTGACTTTCTCTGGTATTACAGGTGGTGGTGGCCTCTTCACAAGTTTTACAGGTGGAGGTGGTGGAGTTTTGCTGAACAGTTCCACCTTCTTGTCAACAACAGGTAAATGAATAGGCTCTTTGTGAAACTGTAACTCAATTCCGTCTCTGTATATTTGTTCTGGCATTTGTGGTGGTGGCACTTTGGGTAGAGGTGGAGCAGGAAGAGCTGTAAATCAAGGAATAATACAAACTGTAATGATGAATAATCTCAGATCAGTTAACACTGTTACAGTAGTTAGATAAAATCATGTACACCCATACGGGTATAAACCATTAAAAAATTTAAAGAGGAAACACTATTTTCTATGAAACAAAGAACATAGCAAATGAGATCTGAACCATGTCTGTTCAAGTTGCGAGGCAAATTGATGTCAGCAGAATGACTAAATCTGGTTCAAATCTCATCTGCTAACTACTAATTTTGTCAATAAGTCCTAGATACTTCCAAGTAATATTATTCATGTATCTCTATGACATAACACACAATGTAATAAAAAATGTAGCACAGAATGTAACACATCATCATCAAGTACCATCTCTGTAACAAAGGTTGGCTGCAACAGACCTCCTACATCGCATCTTTTGTTTTGATGGTGCACTCTGCTAGGCTGTAACCTGTCCATCATGTGATGTTCCTCCCCCACTTGTATCTCTGCCTACCTCTTGCTTGCTTCCCTTTAACTTTACCCTCAAGTAAGGACTTCAAAAAGGTGTTATGCCTTTTAATGTGTGCAAAATATTTTATTTGCCTGATCTTTATTTCTCTTAGTAATTCTTTCTTCATATTAAGAGTTTTTAAACCTCTTTGTAACACATTACACAGAAGTATTGTAAAATTACACACTAAACATAAAGGTAACAATGTTACAAGTAGTTAAATAATGTTCCTTACATTTTTTTAAGCAACCAGAGTCAATTCAACTTTACAAGATATGTAGAATGCCCATTTTATTTTGCATATGAGAGTTGAACAAATGGTGAAGAGCCCTTTATTGCATCCAGACTTCCATATTGGCAATGTACTCTATATCTCTAAACACAAATGAGAAAGCTGTGACAAAGTAGTAATAATCACACTAAAACAACCCTTTTAAGATCATGTGTTTTCCCAGTTGGTACCATATGAATGCGAGACTTGGACTTTAAACAAGACAATATCAAGAAGGATAAATTCAATTGAAATCCAGCCGAAGACGGATGTGTCGGGCCATTGGCGCAAATAAAACGGTGACACAACGCATTTCCATTCTCTGGACGACATCCTTCTGGAAATCTATTAGGACCATGGTCCTGCTACAAGATATCCAGTGGGAGTTTGAGAATGAACGCTGAAGAAGAAGAAGAATTTGAAATGAAGTGCTGCAGAAACATCCTATGAATGTCATGGACTGAAAAAAAGGAAGAACATGAAAATTTTGAAAATACAGAAATTAAAAGAAGGTTAGCTTCTAAATAGAATCATAAAAAGGAAACTACAGTTTTTGGACACATAAAAAGACTTGATGGTGACATGATATTCTTAAGAGCAGTGTATGACCAAAAAATGATCGACCAGCAACATCGAAGAATGTATGAGCATGTCTCTTGCCAATGTAGACCTGGGACAGAGATGCGTTCAGAGTGTCCATGATGAAGACAACATTCTGGAAAGAATATGTCACTTGACATATACACAGACCCTATATATGTATATAAATATATAAACAGATTGGCACACTACTTGCTGAGAGTAAACTTCAAAGCATGCAACTGTGTAGCTAAAGTCATAATTCCTGAATCTCTGAAAAAAAGCATTTGCAGACAAAATAGCATGATCCAGGATTAAACCAATGACATCTTGAGCACACGGTAAATGGCGTAGCCACTACAGCCAGGAGATCCCCCTTATAATTATATATCATACAGTACCCCTAAATAGTTTACCTTCAACACGAACAAAAGCTTGTGTCCTAGTCACACCTTCTGCATTCATGGCCACAGCTTCATATCGTCCAGTATCTTCTGGGAAGACTTCAGCAATAATCAGGGAACTTGTGCTCCTCTCCTGTATTATTTGATAATCTGGAGAGTTCTTGATCTCAATTGTTTCCCTGTACCATCTGACAACAGGTTCAGGTTGACCTTCAAATGTGATTTCAAGGATCAGTCGTTCACCCTCCTTGACATTAATGTCTTTCAGTGCCTGTGGATGTAAATAATATTTTTACAATTATGACCACATCATAAACTGTACATGTTTGCTTATTCAAAGTCACAAAATCAGTTATCTATGCTTCATGCGAAGACAGATGTTTCTATCCAATGGCTCAAATAAAATGGATTCAACACATTTCCATTCTCTGGATTACATTCTGCTGGAAATCTATTAGGATCATTGTCCTGCTAAATGAGAGATCAAGCAAGAGTTTGAGAATGAACGCTGAAGAAGAAGATATCTAGGATGTGATAGCTGTTAGAAGAATTAGTCATGAAGAGTTATCTTCATTCCCGATGGAAAGCTGCTGCCATGGGACATACTTTTACCTTTAGCAGTTAGAAGAATTGTAAGGTTCAGGCAATAAAGCGCAAATCATATCAATCAATCAATAAACCCATAACCCTTCAGGGTCATAGGTGTACCACATTGGATGCTTCAGCACACAGAGTCCTCCAGCGAATTCTATCCTCAGCGATGCGGATGAGTGTGGAAATATCTTGCCCTGTCCATTCCTTGATGTTGTCTGTCCATGTCTTTATTTGGCCTCCTCTGCTTCTTCCACCCTCGACAGTTCCCTGCAGTATTGTTTTTGACAAGGAATCATGCCTGCATACATGTCCGAACCATGCTAGTTTTCATCATTTCACTATTGAAAGCAATGGCTCCTGGACACCTGCACACATCTCTACTTTATTTCTTACGTACACATTGGTCTTATGTTCCCTATAGGAAATTCGTAGAATTCTTCTGTAGCATTTATACTCAAAAGCCTGTAATCTTCTCTCCATGTCCGCAGTGAGTGTCCAACTCTCACAACCATACAACACAACAGAAAGCACCAGCGACTTATACAGTTTGATTTTCACTCCAACACTGATGTTGCTTTTCCAAATCACAGTTAGCCTTGACAAGGAAGCTAAAGCCATCTCCAGCCTTATTTTTAGTTCTGCTTTGTATTTACCATCGCTGCATATACTGGATCCGAGCTATTTGAAGGTATTCACCTCCTCAAACTTATGTCCATTCATCATGATATTAGTGCAAATCATATAGCTTCTATTGAAAAGGCAATGATGAGTTTTAGCAATATAAGGTACTTTCCTGTTTAGTGGGCATACAAATTATATTGTTATATCACTATAAAGTCATATTCAGATCTTGTTCCCAACAGCACATGTCAGAACAATGTAATTTGGCATTTCACACTACAATGACAACCATGAATGTTGTGAGCCTTCCATGCACAGAGTTGGAGATTGTTTCTCTACTTAAAGACGGGATGTAAAAACTAGATGAATACTCCCATCCAAAATATTTTGCTGCCTAGGTCATCCTATGAAGATGTATGACATATGCTATAAAATCAGTTGGAAATGCATGTGTGTATATACATCAACATACTTGGTTGTAATAAAAAGCTAATTTCCCACAAAATTCATGGCTGCCAATTGGTTTATTCTAAATTTTCTGTTGTTCCCTTTTTTCACATAATGATTTGTTTCATTAACTTTATTTCCACTAAACAAGAAAGCACTGCACAATACAATGTTAAAAAAACATACCTATCACACTTAGTACAGTGTACTGTATTTTGTACAGTATATACTCTGATTTCATTGTTCACAATTGTATTGACATTTAGTATTCTTCTTGTTTTCATTCTCAAACTTCTGCAGATTAGCAGATGTAGTCCAGAAAACAGAATGCATTGTATCATGTTTTTAGTTTAGCTGTGATAATAGTTCATTCAGCCTGACACATCCCACATCCAACTTTAACATGGCTTCTGGGTGGCCCTATATAAAATGGGACATCCAACTTCACCTCAAAACCTCTTTAGTCGACTCTTGCGATATGCATGGGAGGTCAACAGTGTTGCTATTCTTTGCTCCCTTTCAGGTCTGATAACACACTGGTGACTAATAGTATTGACCTGGAATAAAGAACTCTTCTATATGGGCAGAATTTGGGCTACAAATACATATTTTAGTGAATATTTTAATCTGAAATATAGAATCATTATTCTGGAAGCTAACAGGTATGATAATGGTATTTTAGTAACTACCAGGAAATGTCTAACTTGTAGGGGTCACTTAAATAATTCAGATATTTAAACATATTAATAGTTTGGTCAATGGTCACCACGTCACCACAAAAGATAATATATATAACATTTTTATATGTACCTTAGTAAACACTGGTTTCTTTTTATCAGCCACAAATGGTTTTTCCTGAACTGGAGCTTTCCTTACAGGAGTAAATGGTTTTTCTTGCACTGGTTGGGGCCTAGCCTGATACTGTGATACAGGTGGTTGTGGTTCAGAAACTGTTTGGGAAGGTTTCTGAGGCTGTACAGCTTCATCCCCAAAGAGCTTGATCCTAGCTTCAAATGGAGGCAGGTCATGCTCAATCTGCATGTCCAGCTCATGTCTGTAACGTTCTTCTGGTACAGTAGGGGCAACAGTGACTGGTATAAAATCTGATGGTCGCTGAAGTTTGGGGATCTTGGCAATAGGTTGCTCATCTGTAGGTGGATGAGATAAGCGTGGACTTGGTGTCTTGGTTTGTGTAACAGTTTCTTGAAATGGCCTTCTCTCTGGTACTTTTATGGCCAATGGTTGGGGTTTCTCTGGTATAACTGATAAGAGAACAAAAACAAGAACTAAACTACCATGACATTAACAAGGTAAATTCATATTTATCCATCTATGATACTTCAGAGTCAATAATGTGCAAAGACCTGGAAACAGTGCTCTCTAGTATGAGTAAAGTGATGTTGCTTTGTGTAGTTCATGCATGTTGTTGAAACCCATAGCCAAACTCTTATTAATGTTTGTTGTATGAAGTGTTTCTCTTGGTCTTTCTTTACCATCTGGCCCCCATTGTAATGCTTTTTTGTGGCAGTCTATTTTCACACATTTTAAGTACATGCCAGATCTAAGTCTACTGCTGGTTTATTATTGTTGTAGAAATATATTGATGTTTGGTGACCTCTTATTTGCTTGTTTGACTTAAATTCTTTCCAAATTTATGGATTTTCTAAGACAATTTGCAAATGAATTTTAATTTATCGAGTGTCATTTAGCATCTTATATATTAAATGAAGTCATGCTGGAAGAAAAATTATTGTTATTTATTTAATTACATGAGACTTCTGATACATACATCTATGCTGTCAAAGTTTCCGAATAAAAGCAGAATAAAAATTGTATCTAGAACATGTTAGATTGAAATGTGATTTGAAGTTATTTCACAGAGAATATACCACAAGTAAGATTAACATAAACTTATGGTTTTAGTTCAACGTCAGTTAGTCATCGGATCATCACAGTATTTCAGACACATCCATTGGTTCTCCAATCTCACATTCAGTATGTGGTAACTGACTTCTGATTCTCTGTTTGATAACTCTTCTTCTGATTCATATTTGTCACTCATTTCTTGCAACACCACGCTCACTACCAGGTCCTACATTCTAACCATGGACACAGAAGAAGAACTACACTTTACATCTTCCAACTGGAACAACTCCTTGATTTCAAAAAAAAATATCAGCACTGTGTATTTATTTAGTACAGCTCACTCTAAATGAACAGTAATAGAAAAACTTTAAGATTAAGCAACTGATAGTCAATGGTAGGAATGTTATTGATGTTGCTGCATTCATAGATGGATCCTTGTATCACTGACAAATATGGCTGGAATTTTATAAATAATGCTGAAAATAGGGTCCTCATCAAGTTCAATGGGCATACAGGAACAACCAATTCCAGTAAAAGGGTGGAGGTTGAGGGCATTATTTCCATCCTATAGCTGAGCTTCATTCATTAAGGCAGTTATCATGTCCAACTCTAAGTGCATGCATCTATAGATTCAAAATAGCCAGTATCTGTATTAGTTAATATCTAGATCTACTTTTAATTTTGTAAGTAACATGTAGACATATTTCCCAGGACATACTGACATACATAGTTATAAAATCAAACATGCTTACATTGACTCCATCTGTAACCTGTTGACTATGATAGATAAGACAGACATAATGAAGTTATTTAACATCCACATTTGGATATGGATGCTTAAATTGATGCCAACTGATGTTGCAATAGACTGAATTCTCACCCATGTGTTGATGAGGCCTGAAAGGGGAGAAGAGAATAGCAACACCGTTTACCTTCCCAATTATGTTGTAAGAGGTTTTTTTGGTGAAGTTTGCTTTCTCATCCTCATTAGGGTCAAACTGACCCAGAAGGCATGTTAAGGTTGGATGTGTCAGGCTGAAAGACGCAGATATGACAGCTAAGCTGTTTACCCTAACACAACACACTCTGCTCTCCTAAATCCTGAATGAATGAAGAAGAAGAGAGAATTCTGTATTTAACATGGCAAAAGTAAGACAGGCAATTGTAGATATGAGAGAGCCATGTTAACTGCCAGCAAACATACACCTTGACATCTTCTGGGAGGAAACTACAGGCATGCAATGATGTCAGTTCTGTGAGAAATGTCAATGCAGAGAGAGTTTGCTGGCATGAAATTATGTCAGTTCTGGGAGAGACTGCTGGCATGCGATGTCAGTTCAGGGAGAGACTGCAAGCATGAAATTGTCAGTTCTGGGAAAGCCTGTAGGCATGAAATTATGTCAGTACAGGGAGAGCCTGCTGGCATGCAATGATGTCAGTTCTTGGAGAGACTTCTGGCATGCAATGATGTCAGTTCTGGGAGAGACTGCTGGCATGAAGTGTCAGTTCAAGGAGAGCCTGCTGGTATGCAATGATGTCAGTTCTTGGAGAGACTGCTGGCATGAAATGTTGGTACAATGAGAGCCTGCTGGCATGAAATTATGTCAGTTCTGGGAGAGCCTGCTGGCATACAATGATGTCAGTTCTGGGAGAGACTGCTGGCATGCAATGATGTCAGTTCTGGGAGAGCCTGCTGGCATGAAGTGTCAGTTCAAAGAGATCCTGCTGACATGCAATGATGTCAGTTCTGGGAGACACTGCTGGCATGAAGTGTCAGTTCAAGGAGAGCCTGCTGGCATGCAACTATGTCAGTTCTTAGAGAGACTGCTGGCATGAAGTGTCAGTTCAAGGAGAGTCTGCTGGCATGCAATGATGTTAGTTCTTAGAGACATTGCTGGCATGAAATCATGAAATGTCAGTTCAATGAGAGTCTGCTGGCATGTAGTGATGGCAGTTGTTGGAGAGACTGCTGGCATGAAATTATGTCAGTTCTGGGCGAGCCTGCTGGCATACAATGATGTCAGTTCTTATAGAGACTGCTGGCATACAATGATGTCAGTTCTGGGATAGACTGCTGGGATGTAATTATGTCAGTTCTGGGAGAGACTGCTGGCATTCAATGATGCCAGATAAGAACTAAACATCAATAACTTACTGCAGTCTACCATATATTATATTTAAGAAAGACAAACAAAATAACATATACATACTTCTATGGGCTTATCTACACATATTATTACATCTGTTCTCACCCTGTACATAAAGATGTGCTGAGCAGATAGCTTCCCCTGCAGGATTCTCAGCTCTGACACTGAATTTACAGGTGTCTTCATTGAAGACCTCAGGAATATGCAAGGAATGAATGTCTCCCTCCTGAATAATCTGAAAATTAGGAGAACTGACCAAGTGGTTGCCATCTTTGTACCAAGTCACTGTTGGAGTTGGTTCCCCTGATACCCTAACAACCAATCTGACAGGTTCTCGTTCTCGAGCATAAGTGGTCTTAAGTTTCTCAGTAAAGGCAGGTGGAATTAATGTTGCTGTAAGAAAAATATGAATTAAATTGTGTAAGTTGTATGTCACTTGATTTGCAATTCTTGAATCAAAACTTAGTCAACAATCATTTCAATAGTATAAAGGTATTTTCATTCATCATAAATTAGCAAATATAATCAGGTTTTCTATAAATATTATCATCAGGCATCACGCCAGCTGACACTTTGTATAGCTCATATGTTACCAGGTCCAGAAAGGTGAGCAAAGAATATCATCACTTGTCTTGCATGTCGTAAAAATCAACAAAGGAGATTTTGAGGGTGCAGTTGGCTGCCCCTTTCCACAGAGAGTCAAAGTAGTACAGAATCCATGCTGGTCAGATGTGCCTTGTCAAAAGGTGCGGATATTGCAGCCAATCAGTAAACCATGACACACAATCTATTCTCTGGACTACATTCTGTTATTCTGCAAGAATTTGAGAATGAATGAAGAAGACATCATGGATCTATGTAGAACTGAAAAAAGTCTTCCTTGTTTCAATAGATAATGACTTGCATAGAATGTCTTTCATATTCAAGATTATGGTCTTAGCTTGGTTTATTCTATTTTATTTTTATAAAGAGCCCATTACTTTCTGAACTACATTAACCATATGCTGTTCTCAAAGTCTGATTGGTTGTATTGTAGCCCATGCAGTCATTATGGGATGTGTGGTCACCACTGATACCTCCAAATATTTACATGCTTTTATGTGATTGAATGTTTTCATACAAAATAGTTGAACATGGTTTCTGCATGCACACAGACACATCCTTCTCCCTCCCCGAGTATGAGGCTTCTTCATAATATATTGCATAACTAGAGTTGCCGTTTTTTGGGTATGAAAGAAATCTTTGGAGAAACCCCTCCATGGTATATATAAGACAAGAGTTTCATTGCTTTTTTTATTTTTGGGGATCTGTAAATGTAAACATCGAAGTATAAATCAACATGTGTGCTACCCAGATTCACAAAGATTTCCAAAATAGTAAGACAGTAAACTGTCACACATGCTATGAAGACATCTACATAGGGTTTGATGTGGAGTTGGCTAACAACAGGTGTTAGATATGTACACAGATGCATTTGTGAATAAACTGCGCTGTTGAAATCAAGCCATCCTCATCTGCTGACAGATGAGCTCTTATGTCTGCTCAGTCTTCAATGAAATCACTCACAGTAACCGTACCAACTTACACGGACAGAACATTATTAATAAACACACAACTTACCTCTAACGACTAACTCAGCTGAGCTAGAAGCTTTGCCATATGGATTTTCAGCAGCACATGTAAACTTGCCACTGTCTTCTGGAAATACTTCAGGAATGCTCATAGATACCCTGCCATTGTGATAAGAAATCTCGAAATCTGCCTGGTCCGAGAGTTGTTTTCCCTCTCTGTACCAACGAATTACTGGCTCAGGTTTGCCTAATATAGAATGGCAGAGGAAGAGAAATCATGATGGACAATTGTATAGAATAAACATAGCAGATACATATTGCCCTATAAGATGCCAAATTGTATTCAAACCAATTGTATAGAATAAACATAGCAGACACATATTGCCCTACAAAATGCCAAATTGTATTAAAACCAATTGTATTTCTTGGTGTGCACTCAACTATTTATCTCTGTTCATTAGAGCTCTTCATCTACATTAGTATTTATCTAACTTCTTTGTGCCATCACTTTCTGACCTTTTCAAGATAATATTTTGTTTTCGAATAGATAATATAGGCCACTCCTCATTTAAAATAGATTGTATAGGCCATGCCGTTTAAGCATAGATTATATGAGCAGCTACCACTTTCGCATATATTATATAATATAGGCAACTTCCTACTTTCACAAGGATTATGTAAGACACTTGCCCTTTCACATTTATTACATAAGCCACTCCTCTTTCACAAAATTATATAGACCAAGCCCCCTTTGGAGGAAATTATATACCGGTAGATTGGTGTAACCTTTCCCTACCATATCCCAAAATTTATTTTTATATTTCTGACCTATTCTCTTTAGTAAATAAAATAAAGAATATAAAATATTGGAAACAATGAAAGACAGAAGTGAAGGAACGTTTTAATGTAATATAACATTTTGAAGCATTAACAAAAAAGTGAAATGGTTGATTTTCATTTTTGCACAGTGGAATGACTTTCCATTCCCATCAGAAGCTTGTCACTGCTTTGAGTAAGCTGTACTCATGTTTCACCTGGAGATTGATTCTTATTACTAGTTACAATATAACATGATTTTGTTCTCTTTCCTGTAATAATTTACAAATTTACTCATTAAAAAGTAAATTCAACTTGTGTGCATTGTTTTTTTTTCCCCACAGAATCTCTCTTGCAGAAGAACAATGGTCCTACCATATTTCCTGTAGAATGTAGTCTAGAGAAAGGAACAGAACTCTATCACCTATTTATTTATGGCAATGGTCCAATATATCAACAATGGTAACTAATATGTTCAATTTTTTTACCATTTCTACTGAACAATGGACAAATGTAACCATATTGCTAGTAGGCTATACATACGAAAGAACTAGTTCATGTACTACACACTGGTCACCAACCTAAATGTTAACCATTGAAGCATGTTTGATCTTTTGCCACTGTCTGTGAAGCTATCGACCTAGCCATACATAGACAGCTACTTATGCCACTGAATTATTTCAGTGTTTCCTAAAGTTTCAGCGTTCCCCCTATTGCTTTTTTTACCATTTAGCACCTATCATAAGTGCCTTATTATCCCTTTTTAAAAGCCCTGATCAACAGTATAATGATAGTGGTATAAAAATAAATGCTGGAAGCAAAATAAAGATTAAACAGCACATAATAATATAATACGACAATAAGTATAAGATAGTACTGCAGTGAAACATAACAACAATAGTACTGAGGTAGAACACAGGTTTTTGAAAGTTTCACTTGAACATGATGGACTATCACTAAAACTAGGGGGTTATGAGGTGTAAACAAGAAAACATACAAATTACAATGCACAGGACATTTTCAATGTTTCGAGCAGTTAGGTCTTTCTCAAGAATAAATAAAACAAACAGTGAAAAACAATGAAAACGGTAAAAACAAATTCACCACAACAGAGGCACTAGACACACTGATGATGATGATGTTCATCCGTCGTGATCGACGATGACCAAAAACTCAACCATAATAATAATAACAACAATAAATAATAAAATAATAAAGTTAATAGTGCCTTTTTAAATGACTAGCAAGTCCAATGCGCGCACAAAATGTTCTTTTACAGAATTGACAACAATAGAAGGTATCTGTGTGAGGTTGAGATGTTTTTTATTTTCTACGTATCCGCTTCTGTCTTGCAGTTTCTTGTCTGAATTCTTCCGCCGCTAGTGCTCCCGTTCTAATGCTGTAACGCCATGCCGTTCTATCCTGAGCGAGGCTCTCCCAAGCGCCTACGTCAATGTTAAGATGTTTCAAGGATGACTTGAGCGTGTCTTTGAAACGCTTTTTCTGTCCACCAGCTTTTCAAAATCCTGCCTTGAGTTCTACATAATATATTTGTTTTGGCAAACGCGAGATCTCCATACGCACAAGATGGCCTGCCCAGCGTGCCTGCACCTTCATAAGTATTGTGTGGATGCTTATTGAGGTTGATTTTTCCAAGACCTCGTAGTCTGGTACTTTGTCCCACCAATGGATGTTTAATAATTTACGTAGGCAGGTAAGATGGAAATGATTTAACTTTCTTGCATGTCTAGCATACACTGTCCACGTTTCGCAGACGTATAGTAAGGTTGGTATAACAGCAGCATGATATACTTGTAGTTTGGTGGTTGTTCTTATACCTCTTCTGTCCCATACTTTGTTGCGTAATCTGCCAAATACAGCACTAGCTTTTGCCAGTCTATTGTTAATTTCCACATCAATGTTGACATCGCGAGAGAGAGTGCTTCCAAGGTAAGTAAAATTGTCGACTACCTGCAGTTTTTCCTGATTGACAATGATGGAAGTAGCAGTATGTTGGCTATTTGATGTTGCTTGGTGCATGACTTCTGTTATGTTGGTGTTAATAGTGAGACCAAAGTTGTTGCAGGCTTTTGAGAAGTGGTCTATGGTGCTCTGCATGTTTACGACAGAGTCAGCATACAATGCACAGTCGTCAGCATAAAGTAATTCTCTAACAGTACTAGATTTAGTTTTCGTGTTTGCTTTTAGACGACGTAAATTGAAAAGGCCACCATCCGTTCTGTAATTGATCATTATGCCTGCTGTTTCATTACTACGGTGTGTTTCCGTTAACATGGCCGTAAATAACAGGCTGAAAAGAGTAGGGGCCAGCACATATCCCTGCTTTACACCATTTGTGACAGGGAATGCAGGAGATACTCCTCCGTCGCAGATAACACTAGCCATCATACCGTCATGAAATTGTTGTATCACAGTGACAAATTTTGGGGGGCATCTGAACTTTGTAAGCACCTTCCACAGTCCTTCTCTGTTAACGGTATCGAATGCTTTAGTTAAGTCCACAAATGTTGCTAAGAGTTCACTATGTTGCTCTTGTGACTTTTCCTGAATTTGTCATGCAGAGAATATCATATCAACTGTACCACGACCTGCACGAAAACCGCACTGACTCTCTGGGAGTAGCTCGTTTAGTAGTGAATTATTTAATCTGTTGAGTATGACACGAGCGAGAATTTTACCAGCTATAGACAAAAGTGATATGCCCCTATGATTATCGCAAGACTGTTTGGTACCTTTGCCTTTATATAGGTGCACTATAGAAGCATCTTTTAGATCTTGAGGCAATGTACCTGAGTTCCAGAAAATACCCAAAATGTCAGTTAGTTTTTTAATCAGCAGTGATCCGCCATTTTTATAAATTTCAGCAGGTAAGGCATCCAAACCTGGAGCTTTATCATTTGACATTTGTTTAATCGCTATCATAACCTCTTGACTGCTTGGAGGTATATCGAGTTCTTCTCTTATCCTAAGTTGTGGTATTCTGTTTATGACCTCTTCATTTATTACTGATGGTTTGTTTAGGATTTCTTCAAAATGTTCAGCCCAACGATTTAAGATGTCATTTTTATCAGTGAGAAGCTTCGACGAATCGGCATTTAATAGAGGTGGTGATCCCGATGAGTGTGGGCCATAGATAGTTCTTAAAGCCTCATAGAATCGCTTATAGTTCTTTCTGTCTGCAAACATTTGAATTTCTTCAGCTTTTCGACTTAGCCATTTATCCATTATCTCTCTAAGCTTCTTTTGACAAGTGTTACGGATCTTGTTATAGGCTACTTTCTTGGACGGTGAAGATGCTGCCCCTTGTAGTTTCTTGAAAGCTTTGTGTTTTTCTTCTAACAAGGATGTTATCTCAAAGTTATTATCATCACTAGACACACTATTGACATGTAAACAATACAAAGTTCAAGGTGATAATGATGTATGTGGAAACATGTAGTCATGGAATTGAGTTTTGTTGAAAATTGAACAGAATATGATGACAGATATCATTTTCCATTGTTCATTACGTTTCATTGAACCATAGTATTAGTTGGTTCAAATATGGAAGAACTATCAAAACTTTGACTTATGATGCAGTTGGATGAAAAAAAGTTAATGAAAGTAAACCCAACAGCACATCTTTTGATGAAGTTAAAAACAAGAATTGTGACATCAGGTAAGAACAGTAGAAAAGTAAGGTTAGATTCTCATGGGCAGAATTGAATAACAAAACAGTGAAGAATAAAATGCAACAGAGAGTAACAGTTGCAACCTTACAATTCCACCTGGGAAAAAGAAGTGTTCGTGGTAGTATCAGTTGAGGAAGGTCAACAGATATGACAAGATAATATCATATATCATATATTATAAATTATAGGGCTTACAAAAACAGACAATAATTAATCCAATACACTTTGTTTGGAATCAAACAATCTAGATCTCAAGTCAGGGTGCCCCTAAAGTCCACTACAATAGACTACAAGCAGTTCCTAAAGAGTATGTATCAATCATACAATCTACTTACCAGTGACTAGTCCTTCAAAAGTCACCCTAGTACCCTCCACAGCATGAATACTTTTCAATGGCTGGACAAAATTTGGAGGGATTGGTACTTCAATGGTTAAGTCAACTGGCTGGAATACAGGTGGGATGTCTGTGGTCACTGTGGAGGCATATCTCTCTAGGAGAGTGGCCCGCTTCTTAGGCTTGACCTCAGTGGTGATTGTGGTTGAGTGGTGGCTTTCACCACCAGATGAAAGGTAGCGATCCTCAGAAGTGAAGGTTCGGCTGACTGTTCTTTCTGTTTTAGTGACTGTCTGAGTACTGTTGGGCAGGTAGAGACAAAAACTTTATTGCAAATGAAAATCTAACAAATTAAACAACAGAAAACATAATATATGATTGGTCAGAAATTACTCTTAACATTTTCTGACAGGTTATCAAGAACCACTTTTGGTGGTAGTGAAATGACTCATTAATTTTATTACTATTGTCTTTATCATCATCTCTTATTATGAGGAGTAGTAGGTTTTCTTAACATATTTACTTGTTCACTGTATTTACTTTGGCATTTGTGTTACTATTACCCTCTACCTGATCATCAGATATATATAAATTACAAAAGATTCAGAGAGGATCTGATATATTTAAATATTCGTTGGGCAGGTCATCTGTTACGTATGACAGATCGCCTGCCAAAGATATTTCTCTATGATGATCTGGAAAAAGGTACAAGATCTCAATGTGGCCAAAATAAGTGCTACAAGTACAAGGACTCATTAAAAACCTCACTGAAAGCCTTTGAAATAGATCAAGAAACACAGGAAGAATGTGCACAAAATATATCTACATGATGCTCTACATTCTAAAAGGGTGCATCACCTTGTAAAGAGAGGAGAGATGCAGCAGCTCAATAGTGGAGAGCAGCTAGAAAGTCACAAGTAGACCAAAAAATATATACAGTTGTCATTCCATATCCAATGACATTTTGCAGCTCGAATATGGCTTATTAGCCATTTATGAACTTACAGGCACAGACATGTCTCTGACTTAATTTCAAAAGTGGATGTAACAAATGGTCATCAATCATCATCTGTGATGGATGAACATATATATATATATATGTATCATATATAAACCATAAACTTATTATAGTTTGGACATGTAATGAGACAGCATATTTTCGAAAGCTGTTTTGCAAGGAACATGTTAAGGGAGAAAAAGTGGCAAAGATGATCCTGGACTGACAACATCAAGGAATGGTTTGTGCATAATTTTTCTACATTTGTCCAAATGGTTGAGGACAGAAGTGTTTGGAAGTTTTTTGTTCTGACATCTCTAGTGTAGTGCCGCTACAATCCTGATGAACTATGGGTCTTTATTAATATTATTATCTTGTTATTATTATAATTATTATTATTATTATTATTATTATTATTATTATTTCAGACGTTTAATAACATTGACAATCAATATCATCATCATCAAGTGCCTTCTCTTCAACAAAGGTTGTGATTATTCTGGTAAGAAGTATTTTGGGCACCACTTTAATTGGGTATGTTAGTTAAAAGGTTATAATTTTTTACATACTTTCAAATTTGCTTTCTTGGGAATGGGTATTATTAGTGATTGTGTTCATTCAGCTGGCCATTGTTTTGTATTAAAATTTTTGTTTTGTATTAAAAATTGTATAAAAACTAGAGGATTTTCTCTTTTCAATGGTGTATTGTCTCTAATTTCATCTACTAGAATTTCTTAAAATTTATATTTCTCTGTTGTCTAATTGTTACTGCTGTCTCCCAATCATTCAATTTTTTACTAATATTTTCAGGATTACATTTACAGTTATTTTTTAAAACAAAAACCAACACTGAAATGGTTCATCCACTTAATGGCTCAGTAACTCAAGAAACAAACAGGTGTGGTTGGGGTTTTGTGGCCTACCAAAATGGCAAGAAATTAGCTGACAAGTCAGCTACATATCCCACTACAACATTAAGTATGAGAATGGAAATAGAAGCAGTGACAGCAGGTCTCAGCTGGTGACTCAACCACCAACAGACTCAGTGATTCTATTTGTCTCTCAAAGTATGCTTGCAAGATAGAAAAGTGTATGATCAGAACTGAATGGGTCACTCTTCTCAACAACATGCAGAACATTACATGAATCTACTGTCCAGGTCATGCTGGGATCAGGGAAAATGAAACAGCTGATGTGTTGGCTGGTAAAGCCTTGGTGAACAGTATCGAAATATCTCTTCAGACAGGATTGAATTGATTAGAACAGTCATGGATACCCTACAAGAAGATGAAGAGGAGTTTGAATGAGATAATGTATATATTCAGAGAATGGTAGAATTGGGAGGGACTTGAGGTGATGGGAGAAAGTGCTCCCTCTCCGGGAAAGATCAGAAGAATGTGTAATCAGCAACTGACTGGAACAATGAACATATACACTTTTAGATGGCTGACGGAATGGCAAGCAGAGCATATATGGAAATGCCCTAGTGCTGTGATGCTTGTTCCTAATCAAGAATCAAGCCCATATTAGGCATCAGCAAGATTATACAACATGAGAATGAAAACATCATATAGACCAAGAAGAAAGTAGATTGACAGAGTTACTAACGTCTTGAGACATCACAATATTACTGCATATCAAGCGACCAAAACGCTATACCCCAAAAACAATTTTCATTCAATCATGCAATGTTTAACAGGAAAAACAGAGAAAAAATTATTGATTGAAAATAATGCCCTATACAGGATGTGCTTTGTTATTATTATAGGTGGAGAGTAAGTCTGGGTATGAAGTCAAACAGATCTGCTACATAAAGCATGTTTACAAACTCTAGAACAACCCTTTATATAGACATTCAGCAAAGCGATTAACTATGTGTATGTACACATACTCACATACTGTCAAATACTGCATGTTTCCCATTAAGGAGTTGCAGGGAGGGGTTGTGTAGCTGTGTGATAAAGGCTGCATGCTCTTGCTGTCACCACGTCATGCACAGGGTGATTTTTTTTAATTTAACTTCTGACAGAAAAAACCCAGTCCTTACTGGGAATTGAACTCTGAAACTCACGGGTGTGAGACCAATGCCCTAACCTCTCAGCCATGCGCCACACATACTCACATACATTAATATAAAATGAATCATACTTACATTTCTGACTCTGACCAAGATGGATAACCATCTTGTAAGTCCATTGACACTGGTGTAGTTTTCCGTACAGCATGGCTTGGTGCAGGAATCAGTGGTAATGGAGGAGCTACAGTCAGTAGTGCTGAACATGTGGCTTTTCCGCTAGGGTTTTCAGCAATCAAAGAGAATCTTCCAGCATCTTCATCAAACACTTCAGGAACAGTGAGTCGGTATTTGTCACCATCCATGGTAGTAATGTAGTCTTGGGAGACCAGAGGTTCTCCATTGAATTGCCATGTGACCTGGTTATAAAAATATAGCATAAACAAAGAGATCTTATCAAAGATAAAAGTAATGATTATTGAAAGTATGTCCATTTATTGGAAGTATTGGCAAATTTTAAAATAAAAAAGAATTTTATTGGCAAATTAGTCTCAGCTGACTGGATATAGTTCCAATTTCTTCTGCTGCCTTCAGGTTATTGGCAGTAGCACTTTCATAATAGCACAGTCTATTTCAGAAATACATTTAAAACCATTGGTCCTGTTTTTATGGACATACAAGCACATTAAGGAAACCTTGGTGTAACCTGGGTGTGTTCTGATATATTATTTTTATTCAGGTGACATATACTTTCTAGAACATAGTCTTCTTTATGGACACCCTGAACAACTCACGATTTAGGGCAAGTTAACTTGCTACAACCAATGATATATTTAAATACTCTGAAATGTCTTTAGTCCATCATCTAACACATCCAACTGTCTCTGATCTTTTCGGTCACTTTGACTTATAGGATGGAACAGTCAACCCCACCCTTAAATTTCCCTGCGACATGTGGTAAAAGTGTTGATATTCTTTGATTCCATTTTGATCCCCAAACACACGTGGCAACATTGATCATAATCTTGACAACATTCAGCAATCAAATGCAAACTGCCAGTATTGGTTTTTTTAAACAATGGACATGCTATTGGTGATGTGACTAGTGAACTTTACTTTTCAAGATTTGTGCAAATACCCAATGATCATGGGTTGACCCCATTTCTATGGTATAAAACATTTCTGCTCAACACATACCATACACCACAGAACTAATGTGGTATCAAATGTGGTACTAAGAGCTGAATGCCTATAAGGAATGCTCAATCAGCAAGCCACAAGAACCATAAGCATGCATACCCTTCAACATCTTCTGAAGGAGATTTAGCACCTATGAGTTTGTTTGAGTGCTATAAAGTTGGCTCATAATGAATAACCAATAATACAGCATCATGAAACTTAAGATGTATAACACTGGATGATTCCTGGAAGATGATTTTCTTCTAAACAGAAATCTTATTGGCTCAGTGGACTAGACTGAGCTTCTTTTATGGTATGGGGCCAAAGCGTTCTTGAATCCCTTGGAGCTCCTAGTTGTATTTTCTGAGCTTTGGAGCCAGAGTATGCATTATTTTTAGATCAGCCTGGCAGACCAATAAAAATGGCTTGGTGGGCAAAATTTAGCAGCAGGCTGTATTTTATCCATTCCTGCTCTAGAACAAATTATGTAACTTACAAACAAAAGCAGATATCACTCTATAACATTGGGTCCAAGAGAAAGATCTCAAATGTTGTTGGATATTAAAGAAAAATAAGTATGAACATAATAAAAAGGAAAAAGAACTCACCTTTGGTTTGGGCGACCCTGTAACAGTACATTCAAAAGTGACGGAGTCTCCTGGTTTGGCAGTGACATCTTGGAACAAACGTCCAAATTCAGGGGGTTTCTGTGGCACCTGCTCTCGTCTGCTAACTTTCTTCCTCTCCATTAGCTCATCAGGTGGTGGCTCCACTGACAGTTTGGCAAAACAGTTAGCCTCCCCAGCTCTATTGACAGCCTTAACAGTGTAGCTTCCACTGTCTTCATCAAACACTTCAGGAATGGTCAGAGAGTGGACATCAGCAAATGCTGTGATCTGTATGAAAACAAATTAAACTTACTACTGCATTATTTATTTAGAAATATCATCTTAATCAAGATTAAAATGTTCCATAAACCACACATACCCATATATCAGCCAATTCACACAGACAAATGGACACAATGTATAAGCCAGTTACATAGAAGTAATATCATAGATTATAATGTAGCAAGTGTTTTAAAGAGTTTGAGAACCTCTGTTAGACCTTCTAATCTCTAACCTCTGTTAGATCAACTAGATGCACACAGATCTACAAGAATCACTACTTCTACTTTCAATAGTGAAAGGACTAAAACTTGCATGATTTGGACATGTATGCTGACATGATTCTTTGTCAAAAACAATCTTGCAGGGAACAGTTGAAGGTGAAAGAGGCAGAGTGGGTCAATTAAAATCATGGTCAAACAAAATCTAAGACTGGAAAGATCAAGACTTTTCCTTGCTCATCCACATTGCTGAAAACAGAAATTTATGGAGGTCTCTGTGTATTGATATATCCAATTTGCTACCCCTACAACCCTGTCTTGGCATTGCTCATTGTGGCCCCTTTCTCTATTTCTGCATTTTTCATCTTTTACGTTGGGTTGCCATTTTATTCCTTATATATTATCTTTAATTTTATCACCAGTTGCAATTGTCCTTTGAGCCATGCCCATTTCTGTCTATGAATATTGCGCTAATTTTAGCTCACATTTTGAACGCACACATTTGTGCAATTTATAAACATGCGTTGTGCATCATTACTGGGCAATGTTTTTTTGGTAAGGAAAACAATGTCCCAGTCTTCTTACCGGTAGTTTTAATATTTTTATGGTTGTGTTTTCTTGACGTTACCTGTTTCTTGAAAAAAGTTTGTCGATACGTGGATAATTGTCTTTGTCCTTTGTTTTATTGTTATTTATTTATGTTTTACATTTGATAGTTAAGTATTCACAGTAACCTTTTTACTTTATTCAGAATTTGCCATTTATTTTTTCATGGTTATATTTTTTTTAAACCAGACTTTTTGTATAAACATTTATAAAATCCAGAAACATTCTTTGAATTAGAAATTGTGCATTTCAAAATAAAGCCATTTGAATGCTCATTTCAAATAAATTGTGGGTTTTACATTAAAAATGAGATTTATAAGTTTCTAAGTATGTACATTTGAAATGAGAAGTTGACTAAAATATTTCCAATAGCCAGTAGCGGCAGTCATACCTGGAAGTCTGTTGAGCTTTCTAAAACATGGTTATCTCTGTACCAAGTGACTGTGGGCAGGGGGTGACCCTGGACACGACATTGTAAGCAGGTACGCTGTCCTGATTTGACATGCTGATCTCGCAATGGTTGTGTGAATCTAGGAGCTGACTCTTCTGTGACTGAGGCATCACTCATCTCACTCACAGCTGAAAGGAAACAAGTACATTACCAGAATGATGGCCTTACAGCAAAAACCTTAGTAAAAAGTAAAACCTGTTTGACATGTCAAATATTTTGTTAGAGCCATGTTAGACTGCATTATTTAGTTGTTTTTTTTCAGGAGTTAGAAAGTTCTCAAGAGCTCTTTCCTTTCATTAGTGAATTTTTTTGTATTGTTATGTGTATCTTGAGAAAGATCCCTGTTGGACTGTAACATGGAAAATTGCACTTATTCTTTGTTTTATTGTTAGTTATTTATTTTTAACATTGATAGTTAGGATTTTATAGTAACCTTTATACTTTATTTAGTATTTACCATTTTTTCATTAGTCATCATATATATCTATTGTTGAAGTACATTGTTTTTCTGCACATAAATTTAATACTATTAGTTAGTTAGTCATTCGATCATCATCACTGCAAACTGAACACGTCCATAGTTGCTCCTGTCTCTCCATGAGTGTATTCGCCATTACACTTCTGCTGACAGTACCGGTCTTCTGCTGGTTGACCATCATTCTTCTGTGACCTCCAAAATGTTAACTTTTAGCAACACTGCATTTCAAACTTTGATCTTTAATCCCTGACATTGAAAAAGAATCATCATCCACACTAGTCTAACTCTCGCATGCTATATATCTTATGGAGTTCAAAACATCAGCTCGATCCATTGCGCCATCGTCCTCTGCCACAATTACGTATGATGCCAGTTGATCTGCTCTTTCATTGCCTCGACCACCTCGACTACTTGTTTGCTTTACTTGAATTCTTCCCAGAATAAAGACTGCTGGAAATAAAGAAATGACTTACGTTCTATATGAAGCTTGCATGTAGACTCTGCCAGACCATGGGGATTTTGGGCTGCACACTTGAATAGGCCATCATCAGCTGGGATAGCTTCTCGAATGATAAGTGTACAGCGGTCTCCCTCAAACAAGAGCTGGATGTCTTGTGATTCTTTAATTGGTTTGTCATTCTTGAACCAGATCACCTGTGGAGATGTTTGACAACATGTACATAATGACACTTGCATTTGACATAACAACAACAAAATGTTCCATGACAAAACATTCCCAGACAAAATATACCAGACAAAATATCCCCAAGACTAAATACAAAGATAATATATAAAATATTTCAAACTGTAATAAACATTAATGAACAATATAACTGGTAAATAATTATAATAAAGTCTTCAAATGATATAAATTGTCTCATAAATGATAGACATGAAATTAAGTTTTTTTTATTGAGTTAACTACACAACATTAATGTTCAAAACACATGCTATGTTTTTCAAGAAGTTGATAGGCTCTGCTGGATAGTACTGTTCAACCATTGTTTTAATAGCATCATCGACACATTTGTAAACTTTTTCGTTTCTTTGTTGTTTGTTGGTTGACCAGAGGCAATCTGACTTCTCAAAAGTGCAGATGTATATTGTTATTGCTGTAACTTCCTTAACAAGAAGATGTGGAAGAAAAGCAATGGTGCTGTAAAAATTAAAACAGCTAAAGAAACTATGGCAGGGTACTAACATAAGAACCAAGTTGTGTTTACTGTGAACGTGTGTGTTTCCTGTGGTGACATATGGATGTGAAGCATGGACACTAAATAAAACAGTGGCCAAGAGAATATCATCATTTGAATAAAAGTGTCCCATCAAAGACGGATAAAATGGAGATACAACACATTTCCAATCTCTGGCCTACAACCTGCTGGAAATCTAGTAGAACCATTGTTCTGCTACAAGAGAGATCCAGTGGGAGTTTGAGAATGAATGCTAAAGAAGAATTAAAGTGCTATAGATGAGTTCTGAGAATACCATGGACAGCAAGGAAAACAAACCAGGAGGTGTTAAGAACAATTAATGTTCAGAAAGGCTAGCTTCTGAACACCATATTAAAAGAAAAAACTAGTTTTTTTTCCAGTCACATTAAGAGACACAATGGTATAGAGTGTTACTGGAGGGGATGATAGAAGGCACAGGGGCAGAGGGCCCCCAAGACGCCATTGGACAAAAGACATTTAAGAATGCCTGCACATATCACTAAAAGAGGCACAACAACTTAAACAAGACCTTGGAGAATTCAGAGATCCATAGGGAAGACTATGTTCAGGAAAGGTTATGTCACCTGATGATGGTATTTTGTCTGGGAACATTTTGTTTGGTATATTTTGCTGGGAATATGTTGTCTGGAATATTTTGTCCAGTATATTTTGTCTGGGAATATTTTGTCTTGAGGATATTTTCTCTGGTATATTTTGTGTGATATATTTTTTCTGGGGATATTTTGTCTTGATGATATTTTGTCTGGTATATTTTATCCGGTTACCAAAAAAAAATTTAGTAGTCATGAGACACATACTTTTGATAATTCTAAATATTCTCCTCTAAATGGAAATTCAAATATTTAGTGAGATCAAAAATATATGTGACTAAACACAAACCTTTTTTCCAAGTGTTTCTGGGGCCTGAAACAAAAGCTAAGAATAGTGACACTGCAACCTACCAGGTATGTCATAGGGAGCATTTAAGAGGTTTGGGGGAATGGAGTTGGCTGTTCCATCCCATAGGTCAATGTGACTTATAGGCCATGCTGAAGTCAGTTGTGGCATGCAAAAAAGTGCAGAAATCAAAGCTAAACTGTAAACCATAATACAACACATTTCACTTTCTGGACTACATTCTGCTAATCTACAGAAAATTTAGAATGATCAAAGAAGAAGAAACATAAATCTTGTAACTAAACACGACAATGACTTAATTTCACATACCATAGACATGTATATGTATAATGCCCTATCTCTTGTAGTGACACAAAAGGTTTCAAAGAGATATATTCCAGGATTTTGAAATGAGTTTTACTTGCACAGAGACAGAGTTCAATGGGCTTGCAATGTGTGTTGCTTGGGTCCAAAAGGGGAGTAATGAATAGCGACAATGTTTACCTTCCATGCATTTCATTAGAGGTGACTAAGAAAGTTATAAGGGGCAGTTGGCTGTCCAATCCCATATAGAGTCAAAGTCACCCACAACCATTCTAAAGTTGGATATGTCAGGTCATAGGTGCAGATACAGCAATAAAGCTGTAAACAATAAAACAATACAATCCATCTGAACTATATCCTGCTAATCTGCAGGAGTTTGAGAACAAATGTAGAAGAAGAAATGACTGAGTTAACTAACCTCATTTTCTGTTGTTTAATGTGCAGCAGTGAGTTTTACTAAGTTCTGAATTTTTAAGATAAGAGAACAAACATTTCCAGAGTTGCTGGCGCTGAACATACATGAGGATGCCCTCCATTGTCAGAGTTACTGTTTGAGCATACATGAGATGCCCTCATTGTCAGAGTTACTGTTTGAACTATCTGAAAGCGCTGAACATACATGAAGATGCCCTCATTGTACAGATACTAGTTTTTCATATTTCCAACAAGGTTTTTTTTCTGACGTTCTAATAATTACTAGTCCATAATTTCTGTTTTACTATTGTTGAGCCCTATGTCTAAAAAATGTTTTCTGACTACATATACTGACCTCTGGTTCAGGATGTCCTATCAGGACACAATCAAGTCTGACCCTTGTTCCTTCAGGTACTTCTTTGGTTGGTGGAAGTTTCTGGACAAAC
Organism: Meghimatium bilineatum; assembly: GCA_034231615.1. Lineage (NCBI taxonomy): Eukaryota > Metazoa > Mollusca > Gastropoda > Stylommatophora > Philomycidae > Meghimatium > Meghimatium bilineatum. Next base: position 41,537,077 of record CM067306.1, on the reverse strand, counting down.
TGTGGTGCTTGAGCTTCCAACTCTGCTGAGGCTTGAGACACTTCATCTCTGTTAGATATGATCATATGATTGAGAGGGACGATACACACAAATATAACAATGTAAGGACACTATGAGAGATAAACACTGAAGAGTAAAGTACATTTTCAAAGATGGATAGTCCTCACCACAAGCATAGAGACAATTTAACCCTGATTATGCAGTGTTATAATGCTGGCAGGAGATTGAAAAAGTATATACAATTTTGATATATAGCAGAGGTTGGAAATGTTTGGGGGTCATTGAACCAAATTCAGGATTGTTTACCAGAGAAGATTTTGTCACGATTGGTCAGCAGAAAAATATGGAAAGTTTTCTTTAAGGAAGTTCCAAACAACATTGTAGCTTTTGTCACTTGTCCTATCTATGTGTACTGCTAGGGGTCATGGGGAGCTGAAGACTTCTAAACTGTTTTCACGAACCACTGAAAGTTCATATTTAACATATACAGATTTTGTTGTATTAGAAATCAATTTATTCAATTCTGAACAGTTTTCAACTAGAAAAATCAAAAGTTTAACATGATATTTCCTTCTTAACACTATTTAGCATTGCATTTTATAGTTTAATTAAGATAGCTTGTGATTTGATATTTGTATAACTCAGGGGCCAATGCATATAATTATCATCCTGATGACCCAGTAAAAATGGCTTGGCAAGTTGGATTTGTCTCACAGGGCATATTTTGTCCACCTATAGTGCATAAAATGAATAATATATTTTAACAATGATATTACAATAATTTTTACACAATGAGTGAAATATTTTACAAGAACTATACCACATAAGTCTTACAGCATGCATGCTTATTAAAAACAAATTTACCCAGGGCTGGAGTAGAATGGTTCTATCACAACTTGGCAGACAGACGTTGCCTCCCCTGCTATATTGCGTACAATAACTGTGTATGAACCTGAATCTTCAACATATGCTTCTTGTATGTCAAGAGATGAGAAGTTCACGGTTACTGTGATCTGAGAAAACACATTTCACATGTACAGAAATGAATCATTCAATGTTTGTGATCTCAGAAAGAAATATTTCCCATGTGCAAATTCCATTCATTCATATTAAAGTCATTTTGATAAAACAAAAAGAATTCATTATCAAGCATCCAACTAAGATGACATAAAATCTAGTAAATTGCACTGTACATAAAATATGAGACATGGGCGAAATATAATGACAATGAAATAAGACACCTAACAACAAATGAAAATTTCTGAGGTGCACGAATTCTACAACAATGCTGCTCATGAAAAATTAGATATCTATTTGCAGCTGTCAGCAGATCTGCAATACACAATACAAAACCAGCAGAAAACAACACTAGCATATCATCTGCCGACTTATTGTCACCTTAATCAAAACTTCTGTTATCTATGGGAACAGTGACAAGTTAGAAAACACATTTGTGTTATGTTGAACAGGTCACATTATCCAGCCATTCAAGACCATAGCCTTTAGATGGATAAACCTTTTCAGGTCGTTGAGTCAGATTGAGCTTTTTTTGTTTTTTTCTGAGGAAAAAAAGATTTATTTAGTCTCTTTGAGCTTCAAGTAGTACATTTTGAGTTGAAGGGCTTGTGAATAAAGTATTTAGATAAGGCCAGGAAGTCCAGAAATAATGGTAGGGCAGATTTAGCCCATATTTTTTCCACTTGTGCAATAGTTACATGCAGCTGTTACCAACACCACACACTTAATATTTTAGGAGACATGTAACAGATGAAAATTATGAGAAGCAATGTTCTACATTTGTACATTGTAATATGAATAATGAATACATACTTTGTGCATGTTATTTGGAACAATGCGATTGCTGCCTCTGAACCAAATAACTTCTGGTGGTGGTGATCCTGTGAATCTGATCTCCAGATGCAGGGTCTTGCCCTCTGGACTTGTGACATCCTGCAAGGGTTGTTGAATTGTGGGCACTTCAGTAGCTGTAATAAGATTCATTGATGAAGTGAGTGATATACATCAACACTGATAAATAGAGCAACATAAATATCACAAAATATGTTGAAAGTTGGATTGTGACTCATTAAATTATGAAATAAATTTGGGAGCTGCAGCAGTGTAGTGTGAAGTCACTCACCCACCAACCAGCACAGCTAGGCTTCAAGTTCACTTGTTTTTTGTGGTTTGAAATAAAAATTACCCCTGTGGTTCACCCAGCCACAAGTAAGGAAGGTACCAGACCTCATGCTATGATAAGGTTGAAGAATGGCAAACCTCTACTGAGCAAGTACAGTATGTGATGCTAGTCAGGGGGGTTTCTGGTCAACCACTGTCTCAGCAGCTGAGTACTTATGGGAAAGCTATGCTGCTGTTTCATAGCTCAAGTTTACCTTTTCCTTAATTATGAAAGATTCATATTAGTAATGATATTGATCAATGACAGGTAAGACATTGATGCTTCCATTTTGAAGAAGACTGATACAGGGAGAATATAAATTTTGTTACACACAATGTAGTTAGTCAACAGAATATCCTCACTGAACATGCAGTTACAACCCCATCTTCTCCATTTTGGTTTACCAATCTTCTCTGTTTACATGCATAAAGCTCTGGTTTAGCCATACTCCCCCTCATGCCATAGTGTTCTTGCTGGCTGCTCATGATTACAGATTCACATTCATTAGTTTCATTAGTCACTCGCCTTATCTGCTTAAGAGCATTTAGAACATCGGCCCTATCCATTGCCTGTCCCATGATTGTCATACCAACCATCCTTTCCGTATGTTCATTTCTTAGGGCTCACGCAGCTTATGACAACACACAGGTGCTTTTATTTGTTGTCAGTTATGCTGAATGATTGGTGAGAGCAATCCAGTCTATTTATTGTGTTTAATTTAATATGTTTGTTTGTTCATTTCTGAAAAATGATAAAGGTATCTATTGGACAACATAGAAGTTCTTGTTCATTCATTGACAATATTTTACACTTATTATTTTTACATATTTATTAGTTTTATTAGTAATAGCAATAAAGAAAAATCATAATGCAGCAAAAGGGATTGGATCCAATAAATCCTTGATGCTTCTATATTTCATTATTTATTTAGTAATAGTAACAACACTACATTACTATTAGTGTTATCACAAATATGAAGATAATTCTTATTAGCCTAGACTGATTCACCAACTCTTACAGCCTGCAATCCCATCAATTTTCAATATTTTCAAGCATGCTTATTGGGTTACTGACATAATGTAGTTATCATATTTTCAAACAATTGCAAGTAAGATGACATAATGAAAAACAATGTTGATATTAATACATAATTCAGGCGATATTTGTATCAATATAAGATTAGAACTGAGTGACAATCTTCATATAAAAGCTACAGAATATACAAAACTATCATCCTCAATAGTGACTTACATGTTAATATAAGTATAAAATACATTTCCCATCACTCAAATGTAGCATGCTCTATATCATGACTGGATTGCATAGACAGACAAATATCCATGTAGTTTATCAAAGACACCACAGCTTATAGATGTATAAAATGTCTCCACAAAATCTTAAATGTTAAATAGCACAAAATAAACACCAACATGGAAGTATTACTTAGCTACATCTGCCATGGAAACACTTAATAGAAATAGATTACATTGGCTGGATCACATCCTCAGAATGCCAAACTGCCGCATTCCAAAACAAGTACTATTTGGAGAACTGTCTGAAGGCCAAGTGAGCCCATGGCAGACCAATGCTGAGGTATAAAGACATCTGTAAATCCTCAATGAAAGACTTCTTCATAGATCCCAAAATCTGGGAAAACATGACCGAAACTCAGGCTATCTCGATTATTTTAAGATTATTCAGGCTATTAAGGCTTAACCTACGTGTGGGAGCAATGTTGTTTAGAAAATAATATGTTTACAGATATGGAAGAAAGAAGAAAAAGACGCAAATAAAAATCTTGTTGCTATGACATGATTGTTTGAAAAATGCCCATTCTTGATAAAATGCTCAATCTATTTATTCTTCTGTGTGCTTAAAGACAGTCTGCAAGACACAAAAAGCCATACAAACAGTTTGCTTATAGATACAGTAACAGTATCATGTGACATAGCGTATAGAAATGCAGACAACAGAATAAGAAAAACTACTTTAGAAACAATATCATGATATATACTAAACAAAATAATATCCTGTAAAGCTAGGAAAATTTCTATACAGTGATTAAATATTAAGATCAAAATATGATAGTATAATGAGCAAAGATCCATCTAAGCTGTGATGTGTAAGGTACATTAAGTATAGCCTTGTCCAACATCCTCTAGCAGTTTGGTTATTTAAGCTATGAGAGTATTCTGCTGGCTGTGCAGGTAGTTATAAAATGCTGCACACAGGGTTAATGTTGCACACACAAAATCTTGAATTATGAACCTAAAAACAAATATTCACGTACCTCCTAAAGAGTGATCTGAACATGTGATTTTGTGGATCCCTAAATAAAAGTTTGATCCACATATACAGTCATTTTTTAAAGGGAACATTGGCCATGATTTACATAATATTTCTTGAGATATGAACAAGATGTCAAACAAGAAGACTGTTCATTAGTAGAGAGATCACATTATATACTACCTCATGCACTGATGTTGCAAGAATTAGTGTGTTAACAACCAATTATATATTCACTATGATATTAACATATATTTCTCATGAATCTACAGGCAAACATCTACAGACAAATATCTACAGGAAAACTATGTTATCTATATCCTGACAAATATAGATAAATTGAAAATAAAAAGCCATCATGGATGAAGTACAGTGGAAAGATAAATGGTTTAAGAGGAGATCCACTAAAGATAGGGTACACCAGAGATAAATGACATGAGAATAGTCACCATAATAAGATACAGTAGAAAAATAAATAGCATAAGGACAGAGCTTTCAAAGACAGAGAACAGTGGAAAGATAAATGGCATTTTTTTGTTCATTCTCAAACTCGCACTGGATCTTTCTTGTAGCAGGACAATGGTCCTACTATATTTTCAGCAGGGTGTAAGTCCAGAGAACGGAATTACGCTGCCTCACCATTTTATTTGCGTCAATGGCTGGACACCACATCCAGCTTAGGCATGAGCATGAGAAGAAAGCTACCAATCATCAATGATGACGTACAGTAGAAAAGTAAATGGCATGAGAGGAGAGCCACCAAGTATGGGGTACAACTGAGAGATAAATAGCATGAGGGGATAGCAACCAAGTATGGGGTACAGCTGAGAGATAAATAACATGATGAGAGCCACCAAGTATGGGTTACAGTTGAGAGGTAAATAACATGATGAGAGCCACCAAGTATGGGTTACAGTTGAGAGGTAAATAACATGATGAGAACCACCAAGTATGGGGTACAGCTGAGAGATAAATAACATGATGAGAGCCACCAAGTATGGGTTACAGTTGAGAGGTAAATAACATGATGAGAACCACCAAGTATGGGTTACAGCTGAGAGATAAATAACATGATGAGAGCCACCAAGTATGGGTTACAGTTGAGAGGTAAATAACATGATGAGAACCACCAAGTATGGGGTACAGTTGAGAGATAAATAGCATGAGGGGATAGCCACCAAGTATGGGGTACAACTGAGAGATAAATAACATGATGAGAGCCACCAAGTATGGGGTACAGTTGAGAGATAAATAACATGATGAGAGCCACCAAGTATGGGGTACAACTGAGAGATAAATAACATGATGAGAGCCACCAAGTATGGGTTACAGTTGAGAGATAAATAGCATGAGAGAAGAGTGACCAAAGATAGGATAGAGTGGAAAGATAAATGGCAACATACAGGGGAGTTTACTGTATTGATTATTCTAATGCCTACTTCCTAGATTCATGTTTACTTTCATGTTGACCTTTAAGATTATTCTGCCTACTTCCTAGATTCATGTTTACTTTCATGTTGACCTTTAAGATTATTCTAATGCCTACTTCCTAGATTCATGTTTACTTTCATGTTGACCTTTAAGATTATTCTGCCTACTTCCTAGATTCATGTTTACTTTCATGTTGACCTTTAAGATTATTCTAATGCCTACTTCCTAGATTTATGTTTACTTTCATGTTGACCTTTAAGATTATTCTGCCTACTTCCTAGATTCATGTTTACTTTCATGTTGACCTATAAGCAAGCATTCATTCTGTCTCATGCTATAGAACAAATATTGTACCAATTTATACTATGTGCAAAGCCATTGAAATTTCAACATAATGAAGCATCATGTTTTTAATACAGTGGGAAGGGACAGACCATGCCTGCAGAATCAAAATTGTGCTCTTACGTATAACGATCATCCGGGCAGAAGATGAAGCTTCACCACCTGGATTGAGGGCACGGCATGTATAGCGTGCACTGTGGTAACGCTGAAGCTGTCGAATCTTAAGAGTGCATATGCCATTGATCTTTGTGATGACATATTCTGGTGAGTTGTCAATATTGATTTCATCCTTATACCATGAGATTGTGGGAGATGGGATTCCAGTCACATGACACTCAAATGAATGTGGTGAGCCTTCTGGAAGATCCAATGATTTCAAGTTCCTTGTGAACTCTGGTGGAACAATCTGTTGGTGTGTCTCTGTGGTAAGAATGATGATTTATTTATTTATGTGTTGTAATTAAGTTCAGATATTGAAATAGTGATTCTTCTTCTACGCTCGCTCTCAACACAAATTTTTGTGTTGTTTGTGTGTAGTTACAGTAAATAGAATCATATATGTAAAGTCATGAGAAAACATGTATCCAAAAATAGAAAATAAAATCACTAATAATCACACAGAATCGAACAATCAGTCACCCTTTTTGAGAACACCTGTATCACTTGGATCTACTGTCTAGGCTCTGCAGGAATCAGATACAATGAAAACATTGATTCTCTTGTGGGAATGCCAAAGAGATGAAAAGAGACAGGAACTCTAGTTCATTGTTGTTCATTTAGCACAAGTTGTGATAATCATTTGCTTCATTAACTGAGTTTATATTAAACTCGGTTAAAGATGTCCTTTGCTCTAATCTATAAGTCTGTAGATGGCTAATAAGCCCTATGCTGAGGTCCTAAAGAGTATTAGACAGCTGAGTTAATTAGGGCGATTGTGGGTGCCTCACAAAATGATGAAGTGACTGAAAGAGACAATGTTCATGCTCAGAGAATGATATAAATGGGAGTGACCAAGAAAGAGAGAATAAAGTGTGTACTTTCTGGAAAGATTTCAAGAACATACAACTGACTGAAACATTGAGTTCATATACTCAAAAATGGCTGGTAAACTGAACACTTATCTTCTTGTCCAGAGTGCAATAATGTCAGCTCATAAACAATAATGACCTTTATTCTTAACAAGATCATGGCTTGACAGTTATTAATAGAAGTGTGGTCATGTGGTATTTATAGATTATGAGGTATTTGTATTTCTAACCACATTACATATTATTGGAAACTTTACCATGTCAGCACATGAAATAACTAATCAATTCTGTAATAGATGTTGGATTTATAACAGCTGTCTAAAAGAATAGAGAGTAATCTGGAATTTGTAACTAGCTTGTAATAAAACTTTTAATGTTAATGGAGACAGAAAAATAGAGCAAAGAATGAAAGGGACTAAATCACATCACAGAGAATAATCTCAGTAGCTGTAACTAGAGAAATGCAGGTCTCTATTAACCAGCAGGAGTTCAAGAATACAGGAACAAGAAAATGAGAAAGAAATTGTGGAAACATAAATTTTTTTTAAATAAAAATTGTAGATATGAATAGAAAACTGCTTTGACTTTTGAAGATTACCTTTGACAGAGAGATAAGCTGATGACTCAGCCATTCCTGCCTCGTTAGTGAAGCGGCAAGTGTAGCGAGCAGTGTCTTCTGAGAATGTCTCTTCAATGCTCAAAGTTGCAAAACCATTCATGAAGCGTGTCTCATAGTCTGGGCTGGTCAGTGGCAGATTGTCCTTATACCATCGGACTTCTGGCACCTGGTCGCTGTCCACTCGACACTCAAATGTGACCCTGGAGAAACCGGAAGGCAGTTAATGAATATAAAAATGCTGTTTCATCTCTAAGTTGTTGACGAGACTAAAAATTCAAATGTCACTATTACAAACTAAAGCCTAGTCCTAGTGTTCTGAGGGTCATCTACCTATCTAAAGATAAAAGAGATTCTTCTAGCACAAAAGTTAATATTTCTATGATAATTATTTATTTGTTCTCTACACCATACTTACTTTTCTCCTTCCATGACCTCTGCATTCTTGAGGTGTTGAGTAATTTTTGGTGGTCTAACTTTGGGTTGTAGAGCTGCAACTCTTGTACTGACATCCCTTGTTATGAGCTCTTCTACAGACACAGGCTGGTGGAGAAATTCATGAAAATCAGACAACATTGAAACATACATCAAATACTACTGTTTAATTTTGAACAGACTTTGTCATCATCATCAAGTGCCATCTCCCAAAAGTTGGCTGCAATGAACCTCTTGTCTTGGTGGTACACTTTTATAGATTGTAACCTGTCCATATCATGATGTTTCTCTCCCACTTGTATCTACCTCTTGCTCTCCTTCTTTTAACTCTACTCACAAGTAAGGTCTTCAACAAGTCGCTGTGTCTTTTAATGTCTCTTTCCATGAAATTCTCCTTATTCTTCTATATATATATATTCACTTTTCAAAGGCATTAGTTCTGTTATTTGTTCATTATCCATGCTTCTGAAGTGCTACTTTAATGTAAAATAGGCGACATGTAGAAATTAATCATTCTCATTTTTAGTGTGTGATTTGTTTAGATGTTAATATTTTCCTCAAGTACTTTTAGCAATTTCTATTCTCCTTTTAACTTCTGCTTCATATGTACCAGTATTTGTGATTATTGTTTTGTTTTATTTGTTCTCAAAACCCAACTTGTTCTCTCTTATAGCAAGACAAGATTTCCAGCAGGATGTAGTCCAGAGAATAGAAATGTGTTGTTACTATTTTTATTTGCATTAATGGCCTGACATATCCAACTGTGGTATTGTGTTTATGTGTCCAAGATATTGGTAATGATCTACTTGTATATCCATAGATGTAAGCCATAGTATTGCTGATTCCAATTTGGGGTAGATGGTCGTGTCCCGTTCTCAGTCAAAATATTGTGATTTATTTATTTCTGTTTAATTGTCCAATATTATCTTGATCAGGGCTATAGTTTCCATTTAGCTCTCTCCACTGAAGTTACATAGATTATTTTAGCAGAGACTTTATTTACTTCCCTGAAGTTTTGAGGTACTCGGGTCTGAAGGAGGTTGCCTCCCATTTTTGCCAATTAGTCTGCTTTTTTGTTACCAGGAATGCCACAGTGAGCTGGTACACACTTTAGTACTAATGTAATTATTTTTAAGTTATCTTGCCTTATGATGTGAATGAGATGGTCTTGTATGGTATTGTGGATAGCTCATAATACTGATTTTTAATTACTGAAGATTTCCATTTTTGGGGTATGGACTCTCAATTGTTGAGTATTTTGAACAGCTGTGAGTATGACATCTCTATCCTGAAATGTGTACATTTTATTTCTGTAGCAAGGGATTGTTCAATTGTGGTGTCATCTGGAAACATGATTTACATTCCACTGTCACCATTTGTTGTGGATTCTGTTGCTGATCCATCTGTGTACACCCTGTGACCAGGTATTTCTAGGATATTGAGTTTTTGACATTTGAAGTGATAAATCTTTTCGCTCTGTTTCAAAGATGACACCAAGAGTCATATCAAATGAACGTTATATATACATTCATCAATGTATATACACTTCTAACAAATGGATAATAATTAATATGATATGTCACGGCAGAAGAAGGATGTGTCTGGCCATTAATGCAAATAAAAAGATGACAAAGTATTTCCATTCTCTGGACTACATACTGTTAGAAATCTAGTAGGACATTTGATCTGCTACAAGAAAGATTCAGTGGAAGTTTGAGAATGAACACTAAAGTAGAAGATTTAATACATCTCAATTATAGTTCTCATTACCAATGCTAGCAGTCATCTGCCCCTGGTTAACAGTTAACCTATGTGATGAAGTGGATAAGTCATTTGCATGGAGTTCAGAAGGTAAGAAGTTCAAAATCAGGATACATCATCTTGTTTATAAGTACCTCAAGAAGTGGGAAATCAGATTTGGGATAAGTCCCCCCCCCCATCCTGGTGGAACAGGGAGGTGCGAAGATCATGGAGCAAGAAATGAAAGCAGTAGAACTATGGCAGAGTGCAAGGAAAAGTGACAGATCATCCCATGGAGGTCACACAATGGAAACGGAAGAAAGATAACATTGTTCAAACAAAGAGATTGCAAAGGAATTAAAATGAGATGAAAAGCCAGGAGATCATGTGAAAAGTCACTAAAATTGTTCTTGTGCTTACACAAATCCATGAATGGTCTAACAAGACATGTGACTTGCCAATTTCCAGAGCGCTGATATGGTCTGGCAAAAGACAGATGAGACAAAAGGTGTGGCAATGCTGACACACTATACCACACAAATTGGTCAGAGAAATTTGGAGGCATATCAAGAAATCAGGAAAAAGATTACAGATATGTGTAAGAACTTGAGCATGGAAAAAACATATGATAATTACAGTTGAAGAAATTAGAAAGGCACTGAAAAGTACAAAAACACAGCACCCGGACCTGGTCCACATTAGTTGGAGAATAGATGAGGAGTTGGGAGAGTTGGAGGACATGTTCAATAATAGATTTTTAAAGGGCACAGTAAAGAAGATTGGTTACATGGCTATTTAGTACCACTTTCCAAACCTGGCACGGATCACACCAGGTTACAATCATCATCATCAAGTGCTGTCTGCGCAACGAAGGTTGGCTGCAACGGATCTCCAACATCCCCAGGATACAAAGCTACAGAATAATAACAATGCAGAATACAATAGGCAAGCTTTTTGTGAAAAAATTGTGGCCCTGAAGGTATCGTGTCATGTTGAGAGAAATAAGTGTTTACCAATGTTTAGGTGGTATCGCCAAGGAAAGAAGACATGGCAGAATGCAGTTATCTTTGTGCACAATGTTTTTGAGGGGCTCAATTCACACATGGATACATGTGCAGTTGCAATAGATCTTGAGGATGCTTATAATAGGGTGTCCTTAGATGGCTTGATGGACCAACTATTAAATCTTGCAGTAAATCCTTTTGTCATGCAGTGGGTTGGTGCGGATCTGCTGCACAGGATAGTTATTCTTAAGTGTGGTAACTGGACATCAGCACTAATGGTTATTAGCCTGGGTCTGCCACAGGGATCGTGTCTATCCACTGTGCTTTTCAAGGTGTACATAGTACACATCACTAGCAATCAAATCACTGGTGCTGGCAGAACGATGTTGTATGCCGATGACATCCTGTTATCATTCATGAACAGTGGATTGAGGCCTTGAGAAAGGTGATGTTGAAAGTGGCTACAATTATTTTCTTGCTGGGAAATATGGATGTTCAAAGCAATAAAACAGCAGATAAAGTGGTGTCATGCATGATTGTGGAACAGGATGATGGGACAATGGATCGAACTGATGTTTTGAACTCCATAAGAGATATAGCATGCAAGAATGAAACTAGTATGGATGATGATTCCTTTTCAATGGCCAGGATTAAAGATCATGGTTTCAAATGTTGCTAAAAGTGAACATTTTGGAGGGCACAGAAGAATGTTGGTCAACTATCGGAGGACCGGTACTGTCAGCAGAAGTGTAATACCAGATATATTCAGGGAGAGATGGGAGCAACTATGCACGTGTCCAGTTTGCAGTGATGATGATCTGACGACTAACAAACTAACTTTTCTTTCTCAGAGGTTCCTGAGGGTTAACAATAGAGCAACATAATTATGTGCTTTGAGTGTTACTCTTAACAAGAATCATGATGTTCCATTGAGAGAAATGGGATAATGAGGGAAACTTCAAGTAAAATTAAGTCAATCCTCTGCATCTTTTAAGACATTTTAACAATATGCAAAAATTAAACAACTACTTACAGATTTTACTTCAAGATTGTCCTTTAGGTTGGACAATTCATTATCAGCTTGTTCAAATGACTGCATCATGTCTTGGTATTGAATAACCAATGGTCGGACTTTATTGGCTCCTTGATCTCCTGAAAATTATGTAACACTTCTTAACAATATGTTCTGAAATTCACAAAAATCTAAAACTGATCTGACTTTTTATCTCTGTATGATTTTTCACATTCTGCCGTAAAATATTTAAAAGTTAATATTGGAGGATTTTGACAACTTTTTGGAACAGAAATGATTTTAAGTACCAGTTTTAGTGGCTTATATGAAGTAAAGAGTTAAATCAGCTTATATGGGATCAAGTCTCAAAGTGCCATTATTTTTTAGTTTGCTGAAATTGTCAGCAACATAGTATTTGCAGTGTAGAATGAGATCATGTAACCCATCATTGGTGTCAACAAGATCTATCAGAGCACATCAGTGATTAACAAAGCTTTGTGAAGAACAGAATAAGACAGCCAGACACAAATGACCACAATTAAGTTGCAATGCTGTTATACTGTCAAAAAAATGGAATGTTCGAAAAAATAGTGATACAAAATAGTCCTTGGCAAAATGTAAAATGATTAATCAGAGAGTTATGCTCAATGTGTACTCAAAATATAAAATGTGTTCCTAGTGTGAATATGGCTAGTGTGATACTACCTGCATTACCCATAGCATGCTGGTTGTCACAGAAAAATATGGGCCTAATAATGAGTTCCTCATTATAACTTACTAAAGTTGAAATAGACTTATCTTCCTTTTGCACACCCATGTCTATGTTTTTAAAAACATACATAACTAAAACAGAGCAAGAAATGTAAAGATAGCTTCTGCTTTCCAGAAATGATGGCCATTGATGACTTCATATATCTCTAGTCAAGGACAGAAAAAGAACAAGATGACCATAAATATATATATATATATATTCCCGCCAAAATGGCCGACTAGAACGAATGTGTTCTCTTTACGGTGCTCGATTAACGGTTGTTCCTTCCCGAAAGCAATCGCAACCTACGGGAATATTGTGCCTAGAAATTTCCAATGGATTAACCGAACTTTTTCTCTAGACAAAGATACTTAGAATATCATGGAAGGATAAGATCAGAAACTCAGATATTATAAACACACTGAATATTCCAGAGTGTTGGTTACTAAACACAATAACAAAAAGAAAACTACGCCTGTTTGGTCATATAAAGAGACATAACTGTTTAGAAAGACAAATAATGGAGGGAAGAGTACCTGGGAAGAGGAGAAGGGGCAGACCAAGAAGACGATGGACTGATGACATTAAAGAAAACATGAATACATCGCTAGAAAATGCAAGCCACATCGCTCAAGACAGAGAGAGGTTCAGAGAGTTCATTGGGAAGACAACGTTCTGGAAGGAATACGTCACATGACACACATATATATATATATACATACTATATATATATAGTAATGTAGTATTGTTACTGATAACAAATATAAATAACATATATAACTGACAAATATAACTAACAAATGTAAATAATATAACAAATATTAATAATATAACTAACAAATTAAACTAAATTAGTAAAATTAATGTGAAAGAGAAATAATAAACAATAGAACAAGGACTTTTCTACGTTATGGTCCAAACAGGGACTTTTATCAAGAAACAAACACAAACAAATAAACACACAAAATTAAATTATAAATGCACAGAGATGGTCTTATGATTCCACCTCCCTGCATTGAAGATGACAAAAAAAAGTGATTGTTTATTGACTGGCAGCATCGGTGCATGCCATAACTTGTGCACTACATATATATATATATATATATATATAACTTCATGCATGACTTACCATATAGACGGTTGGCCAGTTCAGATATTTTTTGCAGCCGTTGTTCCTGGTTAGTTTTTCCTTTCTCCACAAAATTCTCTAGATTCTTGATCAGGTTCTCTGCATCTTGAGGGGTCTTACACTCAAGAGCTTTGTGCCCTGTGTCAATGAGTAGTTGGCTTCCATCACGCATCCAACGTTCACACTGAGCAAAACAAGAATATTATGTTAGTTATATCAACAGATACAGGTTCCCTGTTTAAACAGAAATGATTAGCATCTATTAAAATGATGAGATCTCTAATACAATTGTATAATACTGATTATATAATCACCAGAAAACATTCTACCCGTAGTTCAGTTTTTCAGCTCTGCTACTGACTATCTTCTTTGCCACAAATTATCTTCCATGCCACGACTTTCTTCCATAAATTATCTTCTCTCTTGGCTCCTTTTCCTGCAATTTTACCTGTTGTTACATTGTACTCCAAACCTCCTTGAAATATGGCCAAATTACTGCTTATATGATGATGAAATAATCCCTTTTCCTGTGAACACGGGGCTTTCGACAGCCTATAGACTTTCTAACAAAAGCACAGGTTCTTCTCCATTGTGTAACTGAGGAGACATACAGTCTCATGTAAAGTTGCCTCAAAGGCATGGTTGTGTATGTGTGTATGGATGCGGGGAGGGGGTTTACAGATGCATGTTTCGTTCCTAAAGAGAGGCAATCTAGTGTGCCAGTATCCCAGGATTACTTTTTACTTTGCCTTGCCAGGAGCACAGCACCCACTTATAAGCAACATATCTCATAATTCTTCTGTTAGATCTGTTGACCCATCTTCAGTGATGGCAGATCTAGCTTTCCCTATCACCCAGGAGTCTTCCACAAAAGGACAACAGTGCAAGATCCGCTGGCCTGCATTTCTTCATCATCGATAGGAATGATTTGATAGAAAATAAAAGTAAGAAATTGAGACAAAATATGACAATGACTTTTTACAGTTGACAAGTTGTCAGTCTATCCCTCAACCTTCCATAGTCACCTCCTACGACATGCCTGGAAAGACAACAGTGGTCCTATTCTTTGCATCCCGAACCAGGAATCCAGGCCCTGGTTGCTACACATGCAGGACTTTATATATAAATTAATATATTAATGTGAACTGTGAGAGAGACAAATAAGGAAAAATCTACATTTTTTTCCCAAACATATAATAACCACCCACTCTAACTGCTACATCACTAATCATCACCTCATATTTTCACATTTCCACACTCTTGCTTGCAATGCATACCCACATGTTTATCTCACAATAACCTCACCTCTTCAATAAAAGTAAAGTACTTAATACTGGTGTCCAGTTCATTCCTATAATCCTTGACACTTGCATGAAAAGTGCTCCACTTGTTACGTAAAACATCCACCTCTTTGCGAATATTATCAGAGTCATAATGTTCATCTTGAACCATCAATTCAGCCGTACCAATGAAATTGTGGATCTTGTCTTGAATAATCTGAGTTCAGCAACAAGGGAGAATGTGAAATAACAAGATTGATCTTATTCAATTCATTATAAATAAATGAAGAATATCCTGTAATGAAGAATAATTATAGAAAATTGTAGGGAATTCAACATTGATATACATTCAAGTTTCAATAACTATACTAAACCCCTCATGCATCTAATAGCGATGCCCTACCACAGACAGGAAGCAGCATTAAAATATGGATGGTAAAACATCAGATTGGTTCAATCTGCAGCAAGGAGTAAGGCAAGGAAGCACTTTCCATATTTGTTTAATACCTATGCAGAAACAATAATGAGAAGAATAATTGAAGACTAGGTTCATACAGAGTTCCATCCTCTAAACATTGGAGGACAGCAGATTCTAGAAATTAGATATGCAGATGACACAGTTCTTTTAACAACTAGAGAGGAATATCTGAAACAACTGATCTGAAACAAGATAAACAGTTTAAGGGATTGTGCACCAGTCATCAAGCGCCCGTGTGTTGCCAGGGTCCGAAAGATGAACAAAGAATAGCAACTCTGTTTACCTTCCATGCAAGTCATAAGCGATGACTAAGGAGTTTATGGGATGGAGTTGGCTGTCCCATCCCATATAGGGTATGTGACCCAAAGCCATTCTGAAGTCAGATGTGTCAGGCCAAAAGGCGCAGATATCATAGCAATGTTGTAAACCATGACACAATGCATTCCGTTCTCCAGACTACATCCTGCTAATCTGCAGGAATTTGAGAACGAACACAGAAGAAAAAGAAGAAGTCATCAAGAGAAGAATTTCAATGGAGACTTAAAAATTTAATAAATTAGAATACTGTGACAAGGCACCAGCTGTAAAGGTAAATCACACCTGATTAGAGCAAGCATATTTCCAGTAGAAATTTATGGCCATGAAACATGGACATAAATCGGTGGCAAAGAGAATTGCTTCTTTCAAAATGAGGTGCCACAGATGGATTTTGATAAACCATGGACAGTGAAAAAGTCGAATCAAGAAGTGATAAGAGCATTAAACGTTGAAGAGGGTTGCCTCCTAAGCAACATTGTAACAAGAAAGCTGAGGCTTTTTAGCCATATAAACGAACACATTAGCATGGAAACATTAGGTATGGCCGCAGGTAACAGGGATAAGGTTTGTTCAAGATGATGATGGGTAAGAGACATATCAGTTTGTTGAACAATGCCTTTGGCTGCATCGGTCAACTACCTAAAATCATGAGGAGTTCATAAAGAGACAATATTCTGGAAATAATGTCAACTAAATATAAATATCCTGTATAGGACTATGTTTTCTTTCTGTGTTCCTTGGTTTACAAATCTGACCATGAGCACCATATCCCTTCATGCCACAAATGCTGGTGCTGCTTCGACTTCAGTGAGTGGACATGGAGGACCAAGAGCAACATTTGGGTGCCGTGCCCTTCCCATAAATTGCCTTATTGGGCTATAATGTTCTACGTCCACTTAACCTCCACCACCGGAACCGACTGCTACCCAATTATGTTTATTTTACAACTACCGTACTTGTATCCCCACTGTGGCCCACTGGCAAGCAATCCCCATCAACTAGAAGTTGGGGTGCAAAGGGAACGCATTGCTCTAGGCGGACCCAGGGTTAGCAGATAACCAAGATCCCAAATGTACCTCCACGCGGTGCACCCTGGAAACAGAAATACAGCAGCTCGAGCTGATTCTGGCCAAATCATTTGGGGATCGTGTCCGAGAATGTGGAGGTAGCAGATGGAAAGAGATTTGACTGCACAGAGACAGACAATATCTCCGACACCACCAGCATCACCACATATAGCGACACTGTTGACATACAGTGAAGCAAGTCAGTCCAGTCCGAACATTGGAGGGGCGGCCAATGTAAAATGCACGTAAAGGTAGATGCATGGCGAGAGACAAATAGATTTCATACCGAGTACAATGAAACAATGAAAGGGCAGAACAGCGCTAGAGGGCAGCGTGAACTGCAAATAGAAAATGAAAAGTCCCTAGGAAAGGGGAACTACAAGCTCCGTCAGCTCGAGTGGAGCTTCTAGTTGCCTGTGTTCCTTACAGGCAGAGACCCAGACCCATCCATTGGCGTTTGGTAAAGCAAGAAGACCTAACCCAACTCTTATGTCGAACCTTCCTAAACCGGAAATATGCCCGCGAAGAGAAAGGGTTCTGTACCCGATGGGCTTAGGCAAGAAAGGGACAACGATGGTAGTCCTGGCCCATCTCTACTGTCAGGTTTTCCTACACCGGAAATACACTTGAAGAGAGAAAGGGTTCCGTACCCGATGGGCTCAGGCACAAAAGGGACAACGATTTAGCCCTGGCCCAACTCTACTGTCAGGTTTTCCTACACTGGAAATACACTTGAAGAGAGAAAGGGTTCAGTACCTGATGGGCTCAGGCGCTATTGGGACAAGGACGCTCAGCTCGAGAACGCCTTGCACTCAAACGCGTAGTGTGAGACTCGAACTTGGACAAGGGGTACACGATGTCGGTGAATGACACCTTTGCTAAGAGGGCGAAAGAGCCAGGGTCCAACTCCTCTGTTGAGTTCTTCCCCTTAAGGAACCAGGCTCACGGGTGAGAAACAGTTCAGTACCCAATCGGCACAGGCACAGCATGTCCAATTACACGAGGCAAGTTCATAGACAGTGGAACACCTTGTGCGAGTCAGACGAGAGCAAAAATCATCTGGGCGAAGAGTCACCACTACGCGTGTCTGGTGACAGATATAGAGGCTGTCACAGGCTAAGGGTAGCCCACCCGAATTGTCAAGGCATGCCGAAATCGGATGTGCTAGGCCTACAAGGCACATAACGGTGGCACAACGTAATCACGCTCCCGGCGGAAATCGCACGGATATCCGTGATGGTTACAATGGAGCGAACGAAAAACAAACAAACAAAAAAACTAGAAGTTGATAGTTATGTGTAGCAGCTGTTAATGAGCTCTGTAGTCTCCTGTCAACAGAATCATCACATCATGGAAACATTCAGACATTTAAATTATTGTTTACATTTTGTGCACCACTAATAAATCCAATCGCATCACTAATAAAATTTCAGTGATCCTCTTTCAATCCCATGAGCAAGTTTGACCTTGACCAAGATATGTTTGTGAGGAAGGTCCACAAACTACTATGCTAGTAGTAGGCACCTTTCCGGGCGTTAGTATTATTTATCAATTACAACATATACACCTGTTTTCTGGACACTCAAAGATACATAGAGTGTGTACACAGAAACTGTGGAACATAATGGGACAGCCAACCTCACCACCATATGATCATCATCAAATTTTACCTCAGCAATGAAGGTTGACTGCAATTAACCTCCAACATTTCCTGTCTATTGCTTTGGAGGTGCACTCTTCTAGACATAACCTGTCCATCTCGTGATGTTTCTCTCCCACTTGTATCTCTTCCTGTGTCTTGCTTGCCTCCCCTCAACTCTACCCTCAAGTAACGTTTTCAATAAAGTGTCATGTCTTTTAATATGTCCAAAATATTTTATTTCCTCAATTAACTTGGTGAATATCGTTTGTTTACAATTGTGATATTTTTGTTAAAAAAGGTATGGCCTCTACGGGCGCCTATAGTCGTGGACAGCTACAGAAAATACATATTATCTTTTGATTATAGTTGACGAGAGTGATGTAAAGGTGACGTACATCAAGCACTAGAGACAAGAATATGAAATGTATACTACAATAATGACAACTGAGACAGCAAGCATGAAAATATAATAAATTTCATCTAAAATGTTAACAACACCACCAACCTCTACAGTCTTTTCAAACTCTTTGAATGTCTGAGAAGTCATCTGAGCATTGGGTAATGAGGTACCATAGTTTCCTCGTCTTGATTGTAAGTGATGATGCAATTGGTCAATTTCAGAATGGATCTAAGATATGAACAAGAAATGATAACAGCAAATTAGTTCATCATATAAAAGTTTCTTGATTCTAGAATAGGAACCAGCATCACATCACTGGGGCCATTTCCCATAAATGATCAGGTTACCACTTCATTCATTCATTAGGTGCCATGCTGGCTGGCATAGGCGATCATGGCTCTCCACAGCTCTCTATTTCTAGTATTAGGTCCTATGTATCAAGATCGTTGTTTCTCTACCGTGCTGGATTGTTAACTAATATATTTTTTCACATTATTGCCCTATCTCTGTTGCCTTCAATCTTGCCTGTTGTGACTATGTTCTCCAAACCTCCATGTCTCATAATGTGGCCAAAAAATGAAGATTGTCTTTTCTTATATTATTCATTAAGCTCTGTTTCACATTTGACTCTTTCAATACCTCCACATTAATTTTCCTTGCAGTCCATGGTATTTTGTCTGTACAATCAGTCCAGAGGTTGAGTGTACAGTGTTCCTCACATTCAGTGGTCCCTGGTTTACCCCTTCATAAGTCATCTAAAAATAGATATGCACAGCTGTCGACTTATTTTTTCATAAATTGTGTAGGTTCTTTTTTGGAATCTGTGTCCCCCTTTTTGATTATTTCCCTTGGCTATTTTTATGAGTTTAAACATAACTAACCCTAACCTTAAAAAAATGAATATTTAAATTAATTATTAATTAATTGTTGACATAATATATAAGATTAATTAATCCTAAAATAAGCAGGAAGACATGGGTTCCAAACCAGAACCAATTCATATTTTGTCAAATTTATATCCATATTCTTATAAAAACATCTGTATTAGTAAGAATTAGCAACGTATTAGAACAAATGCAGAAGATGCTTCTCAAATATTTAAACTCAAAGTATTTTGGTGTACTCATTTCTCATCTGGACTTTTGTGTTATATATGTTATTAATCTTTCAATATTGATATTTATTGTTAAGAATAAACACTTATTTAATTCTTATTTTATTGATGTAATATTTTACTTACTTGTCGCAGGTCAAAATTGAACTGGCAGATCTGAAGGTTTTGACGCAAACGTCGCTCTTGTTCTTCCCATGAATTATCCCATCGACGCTTGGTTTCAGCAGTGACATCTAAAACATGTCGGATGTCATCTGAAGCAGCGGCACCAGCATCCTAAATTCAGACACCAAAATTAGAAAAAAACTTTTAAAAAATTCTATAAGATGCATATAAAATAACTTTAATTCCTCTTGACAAGTACAAACATGAAATACAAAAAAAGAACAGGATGTATGTGGGATTAATTATAAGTTTCCATGCGTATTGGCCATTGCCTTTCCCTTGTATCTAATCAACACAGCTAAGAGGGGTTTAGTGCAAATGAGCAAGGCACTTTCTCCATAAAATCTATCCAGGCAACTAATCATGTGTGAAATGTGGGGACTATTTGTCTGGTATTAATTTGAAAGCCTCATGATTCATTTGAAATTTTACATTGGCCTGCTTCCTAACTATCTGTAAAGATGCAAAAGACCATGATTACCATCAATATAAATTGAGAGTTAGAAATCAAATGTTGCACTAGAATAAAAGTAGAAATTTTTGATATGTACAATTGTATTATTGACCTTAAAACTTGGGAAGCACAGGTTGATGACCACACTGCCTGAAAAAAAATTCTGCAAATGAGACAGAGTTGTTTATGAACATTTATTATCCACACATTATTCACAGTTTGAAATAAAAATTACTTCCATGGTTAACCCAGCAAACAAGAAGTAGGGTACCAGGGATAATGCTCTGGGAAAATGGGGAAATGGCATCATCACTACTGAGCAAATGTGGTCAGCAATGCTAGTCAGATGGTTTCAGGTCAACCATCAACTAGACAGCACTTATTAAATCATTTGCTATGATGCTGGCTCATAACTCATCTTTACTATTACCTTATAAAGGAGAAAGACATAAATGTTTTGTGATTGTGGATTAGTTGCATAGAAGTTTCAGCCATGAGGCTTGCTATTCAACAAGTTACATTATTGCTTAATGACCCTTTGCATGATGAAAAAGACCATACAATAATCGTTACAATGTTTAACATACAAGGATGAAGAAAATCCTTCATGGCCTTCACTTGCAATAATCCAAGTCAAGATCTATGGAGATATCAACAGCCTAAGACTGACAACAGTTGTCTTTACAAGAAATAAAATGTGCACAAAATAAAATGAAGTTTCAATAGGATGTTTTCTACTGTTTGAATTGTTTGAATTGAGCATACCTGCTGGCGAACACGCCTAACTATTCTATCACCCTCCTCAGAGGTGTAGTTGATGAACTGTGAGACCTCAGTTTTCTTGCGTTTGTGTTGTTCTAGCATAGACTCAGCCTGGTTAAGATCACTAGGAAGGTTGGAGTGAAGATAATCTCTCTCTGTTCTTTCAATCATGTCATCAAGCTAATGGGACAAATGAAAAATAAAAATAAATTTAAAAGCACTAAATATAAAATAACAAGTAATTTGTATTCTAAATTATTGTAAATAGTGGCTTATGAAGATGGATGTCTGCTTATAATAGGTTTCAAATAAGTAAAATAAGACCATCAATTCATTGATGAAATTTACATCTGTGCCCGACTTCAGATGGAGAATGAGGAAGAAGACCACCAATTATGAACTTATGCACAGACTTATTCTTGTTATAGCAAGAATTAAGGAAACAGCACAAAAGATGGAGAGGACATACATTAAGTAGACTAATTATGCAGTCCCTAAACTGACTGGAAATGCAAAGCCTATTCTCATGAATGTATACTACTGAGTGACTCATGATTCAGAATGTCAAAACAAGTGATGTGTGTAGGCAATAAGTGAAATTATTGGAGAGGGTTAACAGTAAGCATCACTGTGGAAAATCACTCTTATCTCCATCTTTGGACTCATGGGTGTGAGGGAAAGAAATTAGCCAACACAAATTGGCTAGTCTCATCATAATAACAGATGGTCAGCGAATCTGCTTGATGTAATGGTCTTAGTTTTTAGTTTCTTTTGACTGAATAAAGTCCCATCATTTTTCCTTGAAGGAACTGATCTGTATTAAGCACTTTTAAATGTATTATAGTCTGAATATTTTCTATATAGCCTGACAACATATATATATCATATCTTCATAGGATAACTAACACTCATTGGCATGCATTCAAATCAAATGATAAAATCATAGAAGAGACACATCAAAATTTCATCACAGATGTTATCAGAAAATGCCATTGGTCCTACATCGGGCATGTCCTATGTGCAGACATCACAAAATACACCATTAATCTCTTGAATGGATACCTACAGGCAAAAGAGCCAAGGGTAGATCAAAAGAAACACTCAGAAGAACAATACTTAGAGAAAGTAAAACAATCAATATCCATACTATTCAAGAACTGCACAGAATAGCTTTGAATAGACAGAATTGGAGAGATCTAACCTCTGCCCTATGCACTAACTTCAGCGCAAAAGGAAAATGAATGAATGAATGAATGAGAATATATATATATATATATATATATATATAGATATATACTTGTTCAACATCTATGCGGAAAATATAATGGGAGATATGAGACAAGAAACAATGAAGCCTGATTTCAGACCCATAAATATAGGAGGGCTGCAGATACCAGAAATTAGATATGCAGACGACACAATGCTATTAACAACAAATGAACCTGACCTACTGAACATAATTAAGTCAACCCAAAAGTTTAGCGAACAGCAAAACTTGTTCTTAAATATGAAAAAGACAAAAATAATGGTAACTGACAAAACTAAATCAAGACCCAAAGTTAATATTGAGAACTGCAATTTAGAAGAAGTGACATTTTGATAACAGCTAAATAAACTATGACAGGGTACTAACATAAGAACAAAATTGTGTTACTACAAATATGTGTGTTACCTGTGGCGACATGGATGTGAAGCATTGACACTAAATAAAACAGTTGCCAAGAGAATAATATCATTTTAATTAAAGTGTTATAGAAGAGTTTTGAGAATACCATGGACAGCAAGGAGAACAAACCAGAAACAATTAACATCCAGGAAGGCTGGCTTCTGAACACCATATTAAAGAAAAGGCTAGTTTTTTCGGTCACACTAAGAGACACGATGGCATGGAGAGAGTGTTATTGGAGGGAATGATAGAAGGCAACAGGGGCAAATGGCCATCCAAGATGCTGTTGGACAAAAGACATTCAATAATACCTGCGCATGTTATTAAAAGAGGCAGAACCTTTTTGCTAAAGAATCTGAAGAATTCAAGAGATCCATAGGGAAAACTGTTTTGAAAAGACTATATCACCTGATGATATATATATATATATATATATATGTGTAGCCTGATAACTGATATATACATATATACATTTTTTTCAATGGTTATTCTCAACCTCTCACTGGATATCTCGTTGTAGCAGGAAAATTAGTAATATTAGATTGCCAGCACAGATGTACTGTGTTGCTGTTTTATTTGTACTAATGGTCCAACAAATTTGATTTCAGCTGTTGATTTATAAACAAAAATTGTAAGCATGTGTCTTACTTGTCCAATGTGTTTATAGAACTCAATTGTCATTTTCAGCAAAATCTGGTACTCGTTGATGCGGCCTTGAAACCTTTGATGCACCTTAACCAGCTCGTTGATGATTTGATCTTTCTGTCCTTTAGTGTCCCCTTTCAGAGACAGCAGTTCAGCTGTTTTTAGATGTTCTTCTATCTTGGCTTGAGCTTCCTAAAGAAAAAGTTCACATAGTTAATAAAATTCATAAATTCATGTAGATTTCAAAATAAGGATTAAAATAGTTTATTATTAGCAAAAATGATTCTGTATTGTCTATTAGAAAAATGAAAGGTTCATAAGGCACAACTCTTATATTGTCAATGCCATTGTTTCAGATCTCAGATATGTAACACCAAGAAACAGTGTTGAAGAAATATATATATATATATATATATATATATATATATATATATATATATATATATATATATATATATATATATATATATATATATATATATAGCTGGCATATCAAAACCAAAGTTCTAGAAAACAAAAGAAGCAATGAAATGATAGAAAGACAGTTGATTATATTAGTAATTAATTATCACCTTCTTCTGTGTGATGTGTCCTTGACAGAATACTTCTCACTGTCATTCCTATAGTCTATTTGATTCTATGCTATATGACCTGCTTCTTCCAGTGTCATATTTCGTAGGTCCTCAATATTTTGTATTCATCAAGATTTGCAGCATATTTTATGTGTCTTTTTTTTCCATGAAACTTGTCCTTCCAAGATTAATTTTCTAACACATTGTATTTTTTTATATGCCCAAAATATGTTAACTTACATTTTTATGTTTTTTCAGAAGCCAATCTTTCTTTGTTGAGGTGTCTGCTGACATCTGCAATGGATCGTCTCTCTGGCCATGATATTCTTAGAACCATTTTATAACATTTCATCAACACCACTACACATAAAACATAAGTGAGTACCTTCACTAAAGGAATAAAGTCATCCATTTTTACTTGAAGTTCTCTGGCTTTTGCCATAGAGTTTTCCAGGGTTCCAGATATATGAGGCAGGAAGAACTCTTTCTCAGTCTTCATAACCCAATCAATTGTCTAGGCAAAATAAACCAGGTTCAGTGTCAATATACATTGGTAACTCATGCACAGCTGCCATTCTGAGTATGAAGAGCAAATGCTTACAATACATTTTGGATGTACCGACTGCATTTCAAATGAAATCCCATAATGAAATATAATTCATGATTGTGCAGAGTTAAAGTTAGTAAATATCAAGTAGACAAATTATTTTTTTTTTTGTTTGTCCAAAAAGCAAATGGTTGAAATTATTTTTTTCATTACTCAATATGGCAGCTGGGCATTCTCAAATTGAATCAATGAGAATACCTGATAGATGGGCACAAACTGATCCAAGCGAGCTTGCAGTTGATTAGTCTGTTGTAACGAATCACCAAGCTCGCCTGATATGAGTGGGAAAAAGTCGTTCTCAATTTGCATAACTTTATCGATTGTCTGAAAAAAAAATGGGAAAAATAGTTTCAAGGTCCACACCCCTGGATAAGTAAAGATGAAAACAAGAAATCTGCTGCCATCGTTTCTGAGAAATACAGTGCAAAATCTAACCAAGTAATGGACAGTTCACTGAAATGGTATATGTTACAACTGACTTGATCATAATTTTATTTATCTACAGAAATGTAAGTTCCATGTAAAAGTCATGTTAGAAAATAAGATATTTGAAGAGCTGTGAAGAGTTACAGTTCTATAGTATAAGTCTTTGCATTTAGAGATGAGGTGTTTTGTGCCCTTCCAAGCTAATTTCTCTTCCCTGCTAACTTCTCTTCTCTTCCACTCTTCAGTGATCAAGGTCTAACCTACATTCTTATCAGAATATTTTTAAAAGTTAAATGTGTTTGCTTATAAACAGAATACAAAATGTTAAAGGATTTTCAGTATAATTCTAAAGAGCTCTATAGCACCTCTGAGAATTTTCTATCCATTATTTCTTATATTGCAACAAATGTTTTACTGCCACAATTTATATTTTGATCTCTATATATAAGATATAATAATCAAAAGTAATGAAACTGTTGTGCATAAAATATTGCAACAGATTAAACAGGGATCTGCTTGTGTCTGCCAACATAAACATATCTAAGATAAAAAAAAACTATGTATGTGATATTAAGAAACCAATGTGGACATATTTCCAAGCACATGTGTCTCATATATCAAACTCTTACAAGACACCAACTGTACGAGATTTTAATATTTTTGTGATTTATATAGGGAAAACTTAATTACAACCAATCCTCTATGCCTTCTGAAACCTTTATAATAATTTTATGTATATGAATATTGACGTTGTATTTATATAAGCCTACCTATTTGGCTGAAGTGCTAGAGAGTGGCTAAAGATCTGATGAATTATTAAAACACCAATCGTATAGTCGTGACAATATGGGTTCAAGTCATAGTAAAGACTGGATTTTTTTCTTTTTTTTTTCAGAGTAACATTTAAATCTATTAGTAACACTTTATAATGACTGATAAGGCAAAGTTACTAGTCTAAAATTTTCACAAGAAAACTTGTAGTAATAACGTTTTTTGTTTTATTTGTATGTATTTAGTGCATAAGTTTCCAAAGTGGATGGCACCTCCCCCCCCCTTGAAGCCTTTCTGGAAGGGGGGGGGGAACAATAGTGAGTCAGAAGCAATTGGGGGGGGACGTTAGTTGGTCTAGGTGTCAGTTACTCCTTATAGAAGAAAATTAATAATATATATTTACAAATACTTTTTGTAAATTTGCGATACATTTTGTAATATATTTTATCATGTTTTAATTATTACAATAAAATTCTTACTAATGTAATACAATCTCCCAATATCTATTCTGAATGTTTGTATTTAAACCATAAAATTAAACTGTGCATAATGTTATTCGAGCATACACGTTACAATCTTTACATATGGGCTATGTTTCATTAAAATCGGTACAGCAATAACTGTATATCATTAGTTGCTATTTATGTCAAAAATATCAAACTACTTGAACACAGAAAACTGTTATAATGTGGATGGGGAGAGGGGTGTTACAACATTTATGTCTTGCAAAGTGGGCAGTGGCCAAAAAAAAGTTTGGCAACCTATGATCTAATGTATACAGGCTTTGCTTCTTTTCACTTATTGCATGGTACAGTGATAGAATCATTCTTTTATTTAGCAACAAAAAACTTGACTTTTTTAAAGTTCGTGATTTACACCCTCTTGAGAATTATAATTTTAATCTGAATGTACGTTTACATTTTCATTTTGTTATGCTCAAAATATGACAATTTTATTACTTCCAATTCACTCTTATTTTATTTTATTACTTTTTTAAACACTAGGTGTTTAAAAAGTCATTTAGTATTATTTCTTGTCAATTACACTAATTATTTATACTTATCTCTAGGAAGTTACTAAAACAGTCAGTTAAGCAGAATCCTTATGCTTGTAGCCATTAAAACCTACATGTTTTATATATATTATAGCAGGGTGAGAAAATCCTTACTGAGATAAAAGAGTTGACAAGTTCCTTACGTGCTGATATAGCATATACACTTAAGATTCTAAAATATGGCAGTCAAGGTGGCCCTAAAATTGGTATCTGAAACAGCTGTAGTAAGGGCAGTTAGATCTGTTAGATCCTCTATCTATGATCCGCAATATCCAAAATCGATGATTGTATCATAAATTACAGAGTATATTGGCATTTCACCACTGCAGGATATTTTGCACTGGTCATGTAATTAGCACAAAGAGAACAGACAGACTAGCTTCAAGAGCACAGGTGTCAGAACAGATGAGAATTCAATTTAAAGATGACAGACTGGCATCAAGAGCACAGATGAGAATGGATTGGGCAAAATGTTTTTATTCCCTATGTATGCATCGTTTGGATTAGGACATGATTTAAGACGAGAATGTTATTAATAGATTGAAGTAGTTTGGAATTAAAGACAGTAGATCAAAATGATCAAAAGATAAGATGAGGAAGAAATATAGTAAACGAGCTATGGAAACTACCAGCATACATACACTTCTTCACCACTACTGATAGAGGCAGAACTCCTATAAACTCCAGAGTGTACAATCTTCTATAGAAAATCACTTATTACAAAATTGATATACTTGTATGCACAGACATGTCAACATTTACCACAATTTATATTTCTGTCGTAGAATTTCCGCCACATGAAGCTAGGAGTACATAACAGCAAATAGGTCAAATTCCTTTACACATTAAGATTTGTAAGTAGAAGAATGTCGTCTGATTTTGTCAACCAATTTCTGGAACGACTTTGTCCATTTTCGACACCATATTTTACTATCAAATGTAGTACTGTGTGGCATGGTAAGTGATCATTATGGAAACTAATATCTAAATGTTTTAATTGTTGTTATATTATAAGAATGCTCATTTATTCATTGAAAAAAACAAAAACAATATGTATCAGGGGTGCCACGTGTCGGCATGGAATATTATTACATTGTATGTAGTTCTAGACCTAGTGTTGGACTTACGGACATTGTATGTGATTTCTTCACATTTTATTAGTTTTTTTTGTATTATATAAATCATATTTGCAATTTTTTTAATGGTCTTAAGAGATTTTCCCTCCAATTTTCAACTTCACCACAACTTGCTCACAATTGTCATATCACACATTCAACAACAACAAAAACATGATTATATTCATTATTCATTCCTTTATTTACATGTGCACAAATTATTTTGATATCTTTACAAACAAAATAGTTATCGCGTTTACCAAAACGTCTAATTAATTAACATATTTATAATATAGCAAGTCTATATAAATGTTTTTTAAGTTGTAAATGTGTCTTTTTTGCACTCTTTCTCAAACTCCAAATGGATCTCTCTTGGAAAAAGGATGTTCCAAAGAGATTTCCAACACGATGTAATCCTGAGAACGGAAATGTGCTGTGTCTCTGTTTTATTTCCACCAATGGCTCAATACATCTGACTTTGGCATTGGTAATTAATATGTTCTGTGTTTTTACCCCTTCCACAAAATGGTGGTTGTCTGTAACCATATCCCTAGAAGTAGGCCAGCCATACAAAAGAACTGGTTCTCATACTTACACACTAGTCACCACACTCAAAGCTAACCACAGTCAAGCATGCTTGATACCTTTGCTGCCATCTGTATCACTATTGATGTGTCCACAAATAAATAAATGTGTCTACTTGGTCTAGAATTTATTGCATCTAATAAATCTTTGCTTAACTTGCACATTTATCTACTTATCAATAATTGTCATTTCATAATTACATTTTTTTTAAATCAATTCATTGATTGCAGACATGGACAACCCTTGTTTGGATCATCCGTCCACATTTATCTTTCTTTCTGTGGGATAGTGCCAAAACACCTCTTTAATGTCTCTTAGAGTATCAAAGTGGGTTCTTGTTTGAAACGTGTCCCCCTCTCTTTGATTATTTCCCTTGGGAATGTTTATTTGAATATTTATCAGTTTATGTTTATCCTTTATTAATTTAAATATTATTAGGATTAGAGTTGGTTATGTTTTACATAATTAGTTATGTTACTAACCATAACCCTAAATAAATTAATATTAAAATTAATAAAAGAGAAACATAAACTGACAAACATTGCCAAGGGAAATAATCAAATTGGGGACACGGGTTCCAAACTAGAACCCCAGAGTGGTTTTTATTAGGTTAGGGACCAGTGCATATAGTAATTTTAAATCAATTAGGCAGACCAATAAAAATGGCTTGGTGGGCCAGATTTGGCCCACAGTCATACATTACCCATCCCTGATCTAGTGTATTACTAGGCATTTCTATATGTGTGTACTTGCAATAAAGACAAAACCACAAATGAAAATCAGCAGCATCTAAGAGGATATCTCACATGAGAAGAAATAACCAGTCCAGATTTTGACCCACTTGCACAATTCATGGGCAACACTCAAATACTAGAGAAAGCAGAACCAGAAACAAGTGCCTTATTTCACACACTACTGCTATTTTCAGTGGAAAAAAATTATCACAATTTGTGAACATAAAAAAAATCAAGCAGCTGTACAAACTGAGAACAACTTTATAAGTTGCTGGTGAGATAATGAGATGGCAATGATGATGAAGATGATAATGGTGGTGATAATGAATATATTGATAATGATGATAATGGTGGTGATGATATCAAACCATGTTAATAGTTGCAAATTAGTAGATATTACTTTATTACACTAGGTTACCAGTCTCTATCAGCTGATACGCAGTGCTCATATGATGAAATTCACAAAAAGGTTCCAAAAGTATCGAGGACTGACTTCCTTCTACTTCGTTTTCCTTATCCATTCTCCATTCCTCTCAATGAAGCCACACACCTGCCGAGAGTACCGCTCATAGCATGTAACTTCATAGCTTCACGCGATAATCCCCAGGAATCCACGAGATATTTTCCTTGGAAACAAGACATCTCAAGTTGGATTCAAACCCATATCTCCTGAATATATGGCAAATGGTTTAACAATCATGCCACATAGATCACTAGCTATACATATTTATTCCCTGTTTCTTCAACCTGATACTCATTATGAAATAGACATATCCTGCAAGCTTTATGTGATGTTATTCATTCACAGCCTGAACGTCTACACTCACTTTCAATTAACAATGTGCTTTAAGCCAGAGATCAGGAATAAGTTGTGTTAATCTTTTATTAACTTTTTTTTAGCCATAAATTGATTGTCAGGCTCTGTTGCAGTGTGGTACAGTGGGCGTCTGTGATGGCCAAATACAGTGATCGAATCCTGCCACAGGCAATTGTGCATCCATAACATTCAGAAAGCAATGGCAAACTAATCAATATATTTATATTGCACAGAAAATCACCACTTGATGTCTATGACCTGAATAGAATTCTCTACCAATTAATCTTTTATTTGCACCATATGGCTTAGCACATCTGATTTCTGCACATCTTTGACATAAATGACTATCACAACTGAATATTGAAACAAACTTGCATCCTTGTTTCTTTCTTACTTTTGTCTGTGATCAAGAACAGATGAAGCAATCAATAGCCATCATGTTTGGTGTTGTCTTATAGGGTAGCATAACAACTATCCTGCTTGATCTAAAAATATCCTTTGTAGTGAATAGAATTACTATTTTGTGGTTCAGATTTGATTTCGATTTTATTTTGTATCATGGCTTACAGTTTGCCAGTGATAGCTGTGCATTTGGCCTGATACATCTGATTTCAGCACTGTTTTTATGTCACTTTCACCTATGGGATGGGACAGCCATCCCCAAGCCTTCTTAGGTGCCTCTTATAACAAGCACAGCAGGTGATAGTATTGTTATTCTTTGCTTCTCTTTTCAACTCCAGCAACGATAATGGCAAAGTACAATCATCTGAAAAATGTATCTTATTCTAATCTGCAAGATTATTATATTCATCTGTTGTATTGATGAAAATGGTTAAGACATGCTGAAGATGACATGCAAAGAAAGTAATTCTTGTGTATTGAAATGAAGACAAAGCAGCTTGTTAGAATGATGGCCAGATACAAAATCACAAGTGTGACCAAAAAATATGCAAAAATACAATCAGTGCTGAAAGATGTCATCCTCTTTAAATATACCATGCTCTTACAAATTAAATAATAACATGAACACTGAGGTATATTTATTCATACAATGTTCTCTACATTCATACTCCACTGTAGATTTTAGTTAACTTCACTCACAGCACTCCACCTGTATGTGCTCAGTTTCCTGCAACAGATGGTGCTGAAAATACATGTTGTGGGTTTCTGTCGCATAGAGATTATCCAGTCTCACATGTAACATTTTCTACACATACATGTTATCCCATATAGCATATAACAAATATAACAGTATTATTATTATTATTATTAGTTAGTGCTTTGTTAATATACCTAGATATCCACATCTAGGCACATACACACATGTGCACTGTCTCATAATGAATAATACCTATAACAGTACATGTCAAAAAGCACAATTAAATGTCTTATCTTAGTCTTACCCTTCTGGCCTCCTGTATGAACTGATGCCATTGAGACTTGAACTGTTTGCTAGACATAACATGTTGTTCCCAGGCTTCCCAGTACCTAGTAACAGAGTTCATCCGCTGGTCAGACAGGACTTCTTTCACTGTCTGCACAGCACTGTTGACATCCAAACTGGAGTCATTTTGAATCTACAGAAAGAGGATGTTAAAAAACATGAATGAACCTGTAAGATTGTAACTTCACCAATAAGATAAGAAGATAAGTTTTATGGTGTTTGGGATAAGCAAAAGTAAAGATCTCATCTCTTTTTGTGTTATTCCTTGCAGTGATAGTTTATGATGATGATGAAATAATCCCCTTAGTTGTGGGCATGTAGCTTTTGATAGCCCATAATGTTTCTGACAAAAGCACAAACTGAGGTGACACCTGGACTCATATAGGTTTGTCCCAAAGGCATGATTGTGCGGGGGGGGGGGGTATGGAGGCATGTTTAGTACCTGATGGGAGGCATTCCAGTGTACCAGTATCCCAGGATTACCATGTCGTTCCAGGAGCACAATAGTAGTAGAACTGTAGTTGATATAGTTCTGTATCAACTATCTCATCATTCTTCAGTCAGTTTTGTTGACCCACCTGCAGTGATATATATCTAGCATCTCCTGCCACCTGCAGTGATATATATCTAGAATCTCCTGCCACCTAGGGGAGCCTTTCACAAAAGGACAAAGGTACAATGTCTGCCAGTCTGCATCTCTTCATCATCCACGAGGAATGTATTTGATAGAAGGCTAAAGTAAGAAACTGAAACAAGATGTAACAATGATTTTATCACAGGTACAGATCTTCAGCCTATCCCCCAACTTTCTTTGGTCGCCACTTACTACATTTCTGGATAGAAGACAGTGACCCTCTTTGTACCCTAAACTAGAGATCCAGGCCCCAGTTACCACACAGGTGGATAGGCTATGAAGAAGTTTCTCCTGCCAAAGATGGATGTGTCAGACCATTAGCGCAAATAAAACAGCGACACAACACATTTCCATTCTCTGGACTACATCCAGCTGGAAATCTAGTAGATTCATAGTTCTGCTACATGGGAGATCCAGCAGGAGTTTGAGAATGAATGCTGCAGAAGAAGAATACATTTCTGCAATGTGTTCCTAATATGTATTGCAGTCTTTGCAGTGCTTATGTCCAACAACTAATAAAAGAAGACAAAGAAAACACAAATATTCTAAATCACCATAATCCAAACATTAATTAGAAGACAAGTAAAAACACATTGTTATGAGATGATATGTAAAAACTGCAGTAAAACTGTAATCCGACAAACAAAACTTGCAAACAGGGAACTGAAGTTATGTTACTGTCTCAAATGTGACAATACTGCAATCCTGATAAGTTATGGGTTTTATTCTCTTATTAAATTCTTATAAGACCTCTGTGGAAAAAGAAATTAAGACAAAAATAGTAACACCCTAAAAAGGGTGTAAGAAATCAATGAAAAAGAGATAACCGGATATAGAAACAACTAAACGAACTCACTGTAGACAGGAGAAGATGCACGAGGTTTGTTGAAGATATGCACCATAGCCAGTTGACAAAGAAATGATGAAATAAAATGAAAAATAAACTGATTATGAAAAGCTCTAGAATGTTCAATAGAATATTTGATAGAATACATTTTCAGATTGTATGACTTAGAAAACTTTCAATTATAATTGACGACTTACCATATTTGCATTTTGCAAGAATTCACTTCCCTTGAGATTGAGGTCATCGAAAATGTGTCTTGTGTTCGAAAACATATCACGCAGGCTCTGTACAGCACTATCTGTGATCTCTTGTAAGTCTTCTGTCTCTGATCGGACAATGTGCTCTAGTGCATCAAGATTGCTGGACAGCTGGTAATGAAAATTCAAACATGATCAAATAAGATTTCCTTAGCCTGTAGCAATCTACAAATGTTGACTAATGTAATCTAACCCAATGTCGACAAATGTCTACATCGAGGTAACCATTTGTAGTCATGGATAACAATCGTCCATGTTTATTTCCCATCATACTCTTATAGTAAGAGTGTGCTAGAGTGACTGTTCCTTAGTTTTCCACAGCTATATAAATATGCAGTTGTAATTTATTCGACCTTTCACTCTTGCAATCTGAACTGTCCAGGATTAGCTTCAGTGCCGCCAATGTTCACGAATTCTTCATGGATTATTATTCAGAAAAGGATGATTCATTGTAAAGCTTTACTATTTCAGTTACTGTAGATCAATGTATGGTGTTTGAGAAAAATGTTTATAATATTTAAGTGATGTAATTGATGTCATTTACGACGAGGAATTTGAGAACCCTGTTTTCTTAGCTAGGCCTATGAGTGACCTTGACACCGTTAAGTTCTTTGTGTACGTTTATCCACATTCGCAACTTTGGTTGTACACAATATAACACTGACATACATACAAGCAAATAACACTTCCAAATCATATCCAGCATCCACTTATCTCTATTGTCTCCGGATTTGAAATTAATAACTAAATAAATAAAACATTTTCGCAAAAAAAGCAAACACGTACAGAGAAACCAGATGTAATAAAAAATGACCGGGTACTAGATGAAGAATATATTGTTTTTAGCTGGGCTGCTACAGGTTAATCCAACTACAGCTATTCTGTATTTGATAAATAAAAATATAGTAACTAATTCATGTGTGCACATACTATTAACACACTTGCAACCAAGAGCCTTAAAGGGCATTACATTTTCCCACCATGGCCATATGCCCCAGAAAAAGTCATGATTTTTTTTCTATAAAATTAGTGATAATTTATCCTTAAACATATTACAATTCATGAAAGTTTTTAGCATTCTCATTAATAAGCAATAATAGAACATTCATTTACCTACAAGATGATTTATCATGCATCAATTTCTCTAAACAAGTAAGAAAATTACAGATGAAATAGTACTCATACCTTCATATGGAAAATTAGATTCAAAATTGACTCAGTTATAGACTGTCATTTTATTTTATAGTGGATCAGCTTAAACATACCTACACTTTCAAAAGACTTAACAGAACAAATGTCTGTTGCTAAAAATGTTTCAGAAGATCCTTAACAATTTAGTTTACATTGCTAAAATTAATGAGTAAGAATTAAAATAATCCACGGTTTAAAATAAAACAGGTTAAATATAAAAGTTACACATTCCCTATTTTATCCCTACATCAATGTCTTAGTATCAGCAATTATTCATTTAAACCATGAATAGAGCAAAATACTGCACAAGTGCCAAATCTTGCAAGCTAAGTCATTTTTACTGGCTCACTAGATTGAATAAAAAGCACTATATTCACTGGTCTTTGGAAAATACTGCTTGGATCTACAAGGTCCAAAAAAATCTGTTTGGCCCCATTCCACATGAGAAACACTGAATCAGGCTCTGTGAGCAAAAAGTTCGCCTACCTCTGATCTAATCCTATTTAATTTTTATAAAAGCAAGATGTGAAAATAGAATGAAACAATTTCTGGATCTCAAGAACAAAAATTATATGATATTAAATTTAACAATTCAAATGCCAAGGACAACTGTGTTCAAACCTGCTGCGTGAGTCGATGAAATGAGATGTACATCAAGGCCAACTGAATGCGATTCTCAACCATGTGCTGAAGTTGTTGATATTCCATCTCCAGCTCATGTGCCCTATCTGCAGCTTGTTGTGATCCCTGGTCCCCTGACTTGACCAGGTTAGATACTGCAGCAGACAAGGCTGATAATTCTGCATTCTTGTCCTGGAAATGTCAACATAAACACATTTTTTCAAGTCATAAATAAAACACAGCATCTACAGCATATCTCTGAGAGTGCTCAGACTTTTTGAGATGGCTGATATTTTCAGCTTCTGAACACTTATATAGTAGATCCTGTGACATCAATGAAAATAATTTCAGTAAATAATAAACACTATCCATTAGTGTACATGTTATGGCTGAAAAATCTGGACAATAACAAAAGCACTGGAGAAGATATTAAATTCATTTGAAAATAAATGTCTTAGAAAACTTACAAATATTGGTTGGGAAGAATTCACATTAACCCCTTAGCTGTGGAGGTATTCTTAAGGATACGATAAAATGCCACCACATTTTTGTGGCGATCCACCTCTTCTTAGCTTCCAATGGAAAAAATCTGTCTGGAAGCTTATAATAAAGCATCCAGATGAATTGTTTGCCTGGAAAACTAAGAAAAAAATCTCAGCAAAATGGTGGCAACCCCTCATGGTATCCTTAAGGTACCTCTGCAGCTAAGGGGTTAAACAAGAAAGAAAAAGACACGAAACAGCAATGTGTTTCTACAACAATAAGAAGAAAATGATAGACTTATATCTGACATGTACTGAGAATGAATGAAAACAGACTGCCACTACAAGCATTAAAATTGGGTACCAGATGATAAAATAGAGGAATACCAAGAGAAACTCTTTGCAGAACATCTCTCAAAGAGGGTATGATTACAACATGCAAGAACTATACAAAGTAGCATCTTTCACTCAAACTGGAGAGCACTGGTTTCTGTCCTATGTACTATATTTAGCACTGAATGTATTAGTATACTAATCCAGTTCACTGCTATTCACCTAGACTTCAAATACAATCCAATCCAAATACATGATTTATATGTATCAGGACCAAAATGATACATTTTTCTGCTGAACTGTCCAACTCTGCAGCAAAGAGGTACAGAGAACTTACTCTGTCCGACTCTGTGGCGAAGAGGTACAGAGAACTTACTCTGTCCGACTCTGTGGCGAAAAGGTACAGAGCACTTCTCATATGGTCATGGTACCAGGTTCAATCCCCACTACAGGCACAAATGGATCGCACTGAAAGTAATGGCATCCTACTGTAGGTATTTATACTGCTTAAAAAAATCGCAACAGCAAATATGTTCAATTCATTTTCTATGTCCTGAAACAATATTCTATCATAAAAATATACTAAGTCTTCCAACATTTCAGCACTCTCTTTTCTTATTATTATTATTAAGAACAATAGCAGCATCATCAAATTATGAAAATAACAAATTGCTTGATTGCTTGTTTTAATCACCAGGAATACAATGAACAATGGAGCTACTGTATCTTTTTTGTAACCAGGAGAAGGGGGAGGGATATCCTCCAGGGTTATATTCCATATCCAAAAGACTCCAACTCTCAGTTGGAGAAGAATCTGCGTACTAAAATGTAATTTAAAAAATGTAATTGTAATGTTATGTATTATTATTCTATGTGAAGGGTAAAGTTATGTGGAGCTTCCAGAAGAGAAACATCTCACTATGTAGACATGTCATCTACTAGGAGTTCGATGCTGCAGATGATTGGTCTAGTGGAACACTGACGAGACCTTCTGACCTTCTGCATACAGGATACTCAAGCTAATACAATTGTGTAGATTAATATATTTTCATTCCGCCAAAGTGAAATGTATCAGGTCATTT
The DNA here is from genome assembly GCA_034231615.1 of Meghimatium bilineatum. NCBI lineage: Eukaryota > Metazoa > Mollusca > Gastropoda > Stylommatophora > Philomycidae > Meghimatium > Meghimatium bilineatum. The sequence goes on along the minus strand of CM067306.1, from coordinate 41,499,561 downwards.
TGCAACTAAAACAGTAGCACAACATATCTTCTTTCATCTGGGCTGAAAATCTCATAGAACCATTGTCTTGCTACAAGATAGATCCAGCAAGAGTTTGATTTGTTACAAATATGTTTATTTTTAAGAAGCAGTAGGTGGTAAAAGTTGTTGAGTCTCTGCATTTAAAATTATTTAACACTACATTATCGATGAATCAATCTCTATGTTAACAATAACACCTTGTTTATTCTCTAATAGTATTTCACTCAACAGCTGGCTTGACTATATAATCTTGTCATGCTAGAATTGAAAAATCACCAATCTAGAAACCCACTAAATCACCTTCTTAAATTTATTTTTCTTTAGTAATGTTTCAGAGATCCCTGGATAATTATTTCTTGAAGCTATGGAGTTATGAGGAATGAGTGATACTTTTGGCAGGCAGCATGTTACTTCATTGAGAGATATGGAATACATATAGGGAAACCAGAGCACAATGAAGTTAATCCTCTATGTCTTTCATTGCTAAAATCTGAGCAAAGATACATTTTACTTATAACAAATGAGATTACCCTGATATCTTCATCTAATTGTTCATGTACTTCCAAAAAGTCTTTAGCACTGGCAAGTGTTGTTCCCATAGAGTTGTGGCGGGACACAATGTTGAGTCCAATTTGTTGTAGCCATGTTTGCAGCTGTTGATAAGATAACACAAAAAGTAATTATTCATTTTTTTTAATGTTTCTCTTTTATTATCTCTGAATAACTTTAGAAATTACATCTCTAAACAATGGATAAAAGAGTATGATAGCTCTGTTAGTAAATAGAATGTTAGTTTGTTCAGGATATCAACAGTAAAATATTTACTTAGCACATTCTGTTTTGACTCATAGTATCATGTTCGAGCTTTGAAAATGTGTTTTGACTGTTGCCATAGGTCGGTTCATCTTTCTAATAGATGGTGTTAGGTGCTGCTAAGAAAAATTTAACCAAAAGAGATTATAAAAATACTGTAGCATTTCACCCAATCACAATAATTCTAAAGTCCTACCTTATGACTTTTGTCGTCATTTTTGTGATATCAGTACTCTGGTGCAAATAATATTGTTAGTTTAATTTCTAAACTGATCGTCAAAGCTTGCTGACACAGAAGATGTATCTAAGTGTCAGTTTTATTGGCTTGCTGACACAGCAGGTGTATCTAAGTGTCAGTTTTATTGGCTTGCTGGCACAGCAGGTATATCTAAGTGTCAGTTTTATTGGCTTGCTGGCAAAGAAAGTGTATCTAAGCAGTTTAAACAGCTTAAAAAAGATATGCCCTTTCAGGACTTTGAAATCAAATGTCTTTTTTGTGGACTTTGAAATCAAATGTGCTTCTTATTTATTGATTCTTGATTAGGAACAAGCATCACAGCACTGGGGGCATTCCCATATATGCTCTGCTTGCCATTACGTCAGTTATCTAAAAGTGTATAAGCTCAGTGTCCCAGTCAGTTGCTGATTACATGTTATTCTGATCTTTCCAGAGAGGAAGCACTTTCTCCCATCACCTCTAGTCACTTCCATTTCTACGATTCTCTGAATATGTACATTGTCTCATGTGACTTCCTCCTCATCTTCTCATAGGGTATCCATGACTGCTCTAATCAATTCAATCCTGTCTCTTCTTATCTCGTTGTCATTCACCAAGGCATTACCAGCCAACACATCGGCTCTTTCATTTTCCCTGACCCTATCATGACCTAGACAGTAAATCTAGTATTCATTGATGACTTAATCTAGTATACTATCAATGTACTTCATAAATTTCAGGTACATAAATAAAATACAATACCAAGCTAGTAATATTAAACATTAAAGAAGCCAGTAGCCATTTGGTACGAGTAGGAAGGGGAAACTTACGCTGTTGTATTTTTCCTGAAAGACTAGATAGTCTTGGCTTCTTTGCCACGCCTCTGCACGTCTGGACTTGCACAATGCTTCAAGTTGTGTGCATTTGTTCAAAAGCTCATCCATCTACACAAGATCATATGCATGTATCAGTGACAGATCATGAATAATTTTAGAAAGAAGATGGCACAAAAATTATGGAGTTCAGATATATAGAAGTAGTTAATATATACAAATAATTAATTCAGATGTACAAAAGTAGTTAATATGTACAATTAATTAGTTCAGATATAGTTGATGCATACAAACAATGGAAGAAGTTCGTATTCTTCTAAATTTGTTTTAAAACTCCTGAAATTCACATGATGTAATCTGGAAAATAGAACGCTCTGTGTCATGGTTTAAAGCTTGGCAAAATCTGTGCCTTTTATCCTGAAACATACTTCAGCATGGTTTCTGTGCTACTTTGACGCGCTACAGGAGTAGAATACATATACAGGGGATGGATACACAGCTTCCATTTCATGGCTCTGTACCATACCTATTCTCAGTTTCCATTTCAGTGCGTGTACCACACATATTCTCAGCTTCCATTTCAGTGTGTGTACCACACCAATTCTCAGTTTCCATTTCAGGGCTCTGTACCATACCTATTCTCAGCTTCCATTTCAGTGCGTGTACCACACATATTCTCAGCTTCCATTTCAGTGTGTGTACCACACCTATTCTCAGCTTCCCTTTCAGAGCTCTGTACCACACCAATTCTCAGTTTCCATTTCAGGGCTCTGTACCATACCTATTCTCAGCTTCCATTTCAGTGCCTGTACCACACATATTCTCAGCTTCCATTTCAGTGTGTGTGCCACACCTATTCTCAGCTTCCCTTTCAGAGCTCTGTACCACACCAATTCTCAGTTTCCATTTCAGGGCTCTGTAGCACACATATTCTCAGCTTCCATTTCAGAGCTCTCTAGCACACAGTCATGAAATAAGATGATGTGCTTAGATCATGTTAACCAGAAATGACAAATGTAAATAAAACTTGGTAGTCATACAGGAGACTGACAGATAATTTAGTTCATGAATAAGTTTAAAAAATTTGAATAATGAGAATAATAAACATAACAAAATAAATAACAGTGACATAAAAAATACAAAGAAAATTACTGGGCAAGTTATTAATATACCTATCAACTTCAAGAAAGAACATTCTGTAATTTGACAGATAATAGCCCCCCTCATTTATGTATTTCTACCTCACATTCTGTATTTCAGCCCATTATAGCCCCCCCCCCCTTCAGTTTTGTATTTCTACCTCACATTCTGTTTGCAGCCCATAATAGTCCCCTCCTCTAAGTTGTGTATTTCTACCCCACATTCTGTATGCATGCTGTTGTGTATGTGGGTCCCACCAATGACCCACTAGACAAACCACTCATACAACAGAAAACCTTAGTAGATGACATGCCATTCTTTTGGAAGCTTTGTAGCATGTCATCTATACAATTATAGATCTCCTATGAGTAGAAGGCTCCTTCAAAAAGCAGTGCACTAAGCTTAAAGATGAAGTCTCTGGTATATGAAAGAAAGCTCAGAAAAACCACACCACTGAACATAGGAAGTAAGAGCTAATTGTTCGCAATCCTGGAGTTCTCAAACGAATAAACAAACCCTACATTCTGTATTCTAGCCCATAATAACCCCTAAGTTTTGCATTTCTACCCCACAGTCTGTATTCTAGCCCATAATAGCCCCTAAGTTTTGCATTTCTACCCCACATTCTGTGTATAAGCTTAAGATAAACACTAAACATCAATACTGGCATATTCAATGAAACCTGAGCCTACTCTATTAAAGACAATCTGTAAAAGTTGGCAAGTATGCACTAAAAACTATATGCTTTAAATGTATTCATGTTCCAGTTCATTCTGTTCAAAAGTCAAGTAATTTAATTCAAAAAGTTTTAGCCCACCATGGAACTTATCATCTGTGTGTATCACTACTCTACATGTCAACTAGTGAAAGATTTTCTCTTTGCTCACCTTTCGTCTGACGCCATCCGCCCCTGGGTCGACGCTACTGACCCTCTCAAGTAGCAGCCTTCCCTCATGGGTCGCTTCGGTTGAGTAATCAACGATGGCCTGAGACAATCGTGAATGTTGCTCTGCCAATTCTGCACTGTTTCTTGGGAGATCCATGTTGTTCAATTGGAACTCCACTTCTCCTAATTTATTTAGAGCCTGTCAAGAGAACACAATAATTTTTTTAACAGATTACCAAAGTTCTGACCATGGAACTAAAACAAATAGGTTTCAATTTATTTTAAATGTATCAATGTAAACAGTAACAAAACACAAAATTCATCACAAATTTGATTCTTACATAAACTTGTTTGGTTCTGACATGCAATGAGACATGACTTACTTTCTAAAATTATATTTAATATATAATTATATTACAGGAACAGTCGAGGGTGGAAGCAGAAGAGGTAGTCAAAGAATTGATAACATCAAGGAATGATCCAGGCATGATTTTTCTACACTGCACCAAATGACCAAGGATAGAGATGTTTATTAAGGCCTTTTGTGTGATGTCTTTCCCCAGGTGATTTATCCATTCTTGCCATTAAGAGTAGGGGTGATTGGAGCTCAAGCTTGTGTTTAAAGGCTAGATGTGTTGCCTCGGCTATGCTATGACAGTGTTTGTTCAGGATGTCCCTGACATTTTCTATCCATCTTTTTTTGTGGTCTTCCTCTGGCATTGTACCCTAATCTCATTTGGATACATGCCATTATCCTTAGTATTATCACTTATTTCTGTTACTTCGGCAATCTCCTCTTTGTTGAATATCCTCTGCCACTATGGTTATTATCTATACTTGCACTTTAGCCAATAGCCTCTTGTACCTTCTGTATGCTGCGGCAGCACAACTGTTAGTGAACTGACTTTCTGTTCATGTTTATTGCGTTTAATTCCTGTTAATTTATTTGTGTCTTGATAAAGGTTCTTATTGGACCACAACGTAAAAAAAAAAGGTCTAGTTCCTTTGTTTGCTTGTTATTATTCATTTACAATATTTTACACTTTTACTATTTTTTGGTTTTATTAGTAACAACAGTATATTATCCTTAGTGTTACACTTTTTAGTCAGTGTATTGAGATGGATGAAGAAGGCATAATGTAGTTCCCCAGTATCCATCTGAAACATACTGTAATTGATCACAGATCTTTACTGTAATTTAAGAACTTGAGAAATACACATTGAATGGGGATGAATGAGTACTGAGAGGCAAAATGAAAAGTACATTTAACAATTAACATTTATACCCTTCAATATCTGCTATGGATACTGGTTCATAAGAAGTGCTGTATCATCTGTTTATGTTTATTTTTGATTTAACCTATAGCAACCTAGAGAAAAATAATGCATAGTTCCTCTGGTACCTGGCCATTTTTTTACTTCTGGTTGGTCTGCATGTGTTTGATTTTTGGGCATAACTATTTTATTTATTGAGTTATTGATTTCAAATTCAGACAATAGAGATAAATGGATGCTGGATATGGTTTGTAGGTGTTGTTTGCTTGTGTACATCAGTGTTATGTTGTGGACAACCAACATGGACAGTGTGGACAAATTCACACAAAAGATTTAGTTTCAAGGTCATCAATAGGCTTATCTGTAGAAAACCCAGCTTCGTAAATTCCTCGTCACAAATAACAGCATTTTCATCACTATTAAATATTATTAACATCTCCCTCAACCTCCATATGTTGATCTACAGTTCCTCCAACACTAAAGACTTAAAAATCGTCTTCGTCTGAATCATTACTCTTGAGGAATTCCAGAACAATGGCATCTCTCACGTTAGATCCATACAGTGTGGCTTGCAAACGTAAAGAGGTTGAATAAATTACGATGGGGTATTTATATTGCTGCGACAAATTCTGGGACACTCACTCTACCACAGTTATTATAACAGCATGATGGGAAATTAACATAGAAGATTGTTGTCCATGACTACAAATGGCTACCTCAATGTAAATGTCGACATCGGGTGCCTGTGGAAAGAGTAAACATGTCGAAAAATGCCCCCATTGGATTGCCACAGGGTAAACATGTATAACATATATAACAGCAGACATAATAAAAACTCTAAATGAATTTGGTGTAGATACTATCACAGAAATTTGCAATGACATATACGAAACAGGCCATATACCTAAAGACCTAACATCATCAATATTCATACCACTACCTAAGAAGCCCAGGGCTGTGGACTGTACAGAATATAGAACAATAAGTCTAATGAGCCATCTAACTAAAATACTTCTCAAGATAATACATGAAAGAATTAAGAACAAGATAGACATGGAGGTCGGTGAAGAACAATTCAGTTTTAGGAAAAACAAAGGAACCAGAGAAGCTATACTGAGTATCCGGCTAGTGATAGATAAATATATAGAAGTCCAAAAAAGTATCTATATTTGCTTCATAGACTACAGCAAGGCCTTTGACAGAGTCCAACATGAAAAATTAATCAAATGTCTTCAAGAAATAGGCATAGATGGAAAAGACATCAGGCTGATTAGAAATATATATTGGGAACAAACTGCATCAATAAGGTGTGAAAACAGCTACTCACCGTACATAGAAATAAGAAAATTTAAGTAGGAAGCCAGAGGACAATTTTTTTTTTTTTTAAATTCTTGAGACTAACGGGAATTGAACCAGTCAGTTCTACGGCACCAAGTCGCCTAGCAACAATTGCACACGCGTTTTTCAGTACTTGACTAACCGCATCTCCAAAAAAAAGATGCGATTTCATCAAGCCATTCAAATCGTGCACACAAAGTCACCCGAACGGACCAATCGAGACAAGGACTATTACAACAACAACAAACATCCCGTACAGGTATTGAAATATCCTCAGTAACAACAAACATATAACATAATATCCGTATTAGTTGTACAAGGGCCGATAGGTCTTCTTGTAAACATGGATAACATATATAGACAATACATTTTTGCTTCAAATAATTGTTTATACAAGTAAATTTAAGTAGGAAGCCAGAGGACAATATTTTTTTTTTTTTTTTTTTTTTAAATTCTTGAGACTAACGGGAATTGAACCAGTCAGTTCTACGGCACCAAGTCGCCTAGCAACAATTGCACACGCGTTTTTCAGTACTTGACTAACCGCATCTCCAAAAAAAGATGCGATTTCATCAAGCCATTCAAATCGTGCACACAAAGTCACCCGAACGGACCAATCGAGACAAGGACTATTACAACAACAACAAACATCCCGTACAGGTATTGAAATATCCTCAGTAACAACAAACATATAACATAATATCCGTATTAGTTGTACAAGGGCCGATAGGTCTTCTTGTAAACATGGATAACATATATAGACAATACATTTTTGCTTCAAATAATTGTTTATACAAGTAAATTTAAGTAGGAAGCCAGAGGACAATTTTTTTTTTTTTTTTTTTTTTTAAAATTCTTGAGACTAACGGGAATTGAACCAGTCAGTTCTACGGCACCAAGTCGCCTAGCAACAATTGCACACGCGTTTTTCAGTACTTGACTAACCGCATCTCCAAAAAAAGATGCGATTTCATCAAGCCATTCAAATCGTGCACACAAAGTCACCCGAACGGACCAATCGAGACAAGGACTATTACAACAACAACAAACATCCCGTACAGGTATTGAAATATCCTCAGTAACAACAAACATATAACATAATATCCGTATTAGTTGTACAAGGGCCGATAGGTCTTCTTGTAAACATGGATAACATATATAGACAATACATTTTTGCTTCAAATAATTGTTTATACAAGTAAATTTAAGTAGGAAGCCAGAGGACAATTTTTTTTTTTTTAAATTCTTGAGACTAACGGGAATTGAACCAGTCCGTTCTACGGCACCAAGTCGCCTAGCAACAATTGCACACGCGTTTTTCAGTACTTGACTAACCGCATCTCCAAAAAAAGATGCGATTTCATCAAGCCATTCAAATCGTGCACACAAAGTCACCCGAACGGACCAATCGAGACAAGGACTATTACAACAACAACAAACATCCCGTACAGGTATTGAAATAAGAAGAGGGGTAAGACAAGGATGCATTTTATCACCAAGCCTATTTAATATCTACACAGAGAATATCTTTAAAAATATAGAAGAAATACCAGGACTCAAGATCAATGAGAAAATAATAAACAACCTTAGATATGCAGATGACACTGTTCTTTTAGCAGAAAGTGAACATCAACTACAAAGACTAATAGATCAAGTCAATAAATCAAGTAATGAATATGGACTGGATATAAACATTCAAAAAACAAAAACCAGATAATCAGCAAAAACACAGAAGAACAGGAGGTAAACATAAACATACAGGGAGAGAAACTACAACAAGTAAAACAGTATCAATATCTTGGACACATAGTCACAAATGATGGCAGATGTGAAACAGAAGTTAAAAGGAGAATAGGAATGGCTAAAAGTACCTTCAATGACATGAGGAAATTATTAATATCTAAACAAATTACAAACAAGTTAAAAATGAGAATTATAAAATGCTACATCTATTCCATATTAATGTATGGCTCAGAAACATGGACACTAAATAAACAATTAGAAGACAAAATTGATGCCTTTGAGATGTGGGTATATAGAAGAATAGGGAGAACATCATGGAAAGAGAAGAAAACAAATAAAGAGGTGCTAAAAACACTTAATATGAAGAAAGAACTACTAAGAGAAATAAAGATCAGGCAAATAAAATACTTTGGACACATTAAAAGACATGACACCCTATTGAAGACCTTACTTGAGGGTAAAGTCAAAGGGAAGCGAGCAAGAGGTAGGCAGAGATACAAGTGGGAGAGTAACATTACACGATGGACAGGTTACAGTCTAGCAGAGTGCACCACCAAGACAAGAGACAGGAGATGTTGGAGATACGTTGCAGCCAACCTTCGTTGCGGAGACGGCACTTGATGATGATGATGAAACATGTATATCAACTGTCAAAAATTATGAACTAATAAGTGTCACTTACCGTTTCTGCGAGTTTGAAGAAAGCCACCGACATGGAAATATTTTTTCGTCTGATGTCCAGGCGGTTTGAGAAGCTTTCTGCCTCGCGATCCACTGCCATGAGGCGCTGACGGATTCCTTCTGCGTCCACACTGGCACGTCGCAGAAGACCATCAGCAGTCCGGAGTAGGCTGAGCATGTTCTCTTGTACCTCCTGTAAGTACAATAATTGGTAAAAAAAACAATGTGAGGTAAAGAGGCATGTAACATGGGACCTGACCATGTATGTGGAGAACAAAGATTTAGATTATTAACTAAATGTTTTTATAAAATCATTACACAATTACGTAGGCCTATACTTTCTTTATGTATTTTCCAGTAAAGAAAAGATGATGCCATTCACAAGTTTGGAAGCAAGGAACAATCATTTTTAGATTGAGAACAGGCCACAACAGACTCAAACAACACATGTATAGGCAATTTGACAACACTGATATGTGCTCCTGTGGATAATTTACAGATAACATAGAACATATTTCATATTTTATAGAATTGCCAACCATACCATGCTACAAGAAGAAAACAATGGCAATCAAAAACAGCCCTAATGAACCAGCTATACTGCCCTGTCATGGGACTGGTGACAACACTACAGTTGATTAAAGAAATCCTTATCAGATGGACTGGGGAATGAGAAAGTCTCTCCAATCTTTGTATGACTGATTTGCAGAGATACTCTATTGGGCCAGATCTTTGAAACAATCCTGTAGTATATGCTCTGGTGTCTGTTGTTGTTCGGAACATGTAAGCAGCATGTTGCAGATTAAATGTGTGTCTTTAGATGGCAGTATTTTGTTCTCAGTGTTGGTGTTGTCTTACTTGGGTTTATAGTTCCTGTTCAGTTCTCTCCTTGAAGTTGCATAGATTATTTTATCAGAACCTTTACTTCCCTGAAATTATAAGGTACATGAGACTGGGAAAACATGTCTCTGGCTTTTTAAAATTAATCTTATTTTATGTTGCCAGGGTTTCTAAAGTTTAAAAAACTAAATAAGTTAATTAAATTCATTTACAATCCAAATAAAGCAAATTTAGATGGCATATCAGCAAGGACAATATATTGTGGATATGTCAGGAATAGGGGGTTCGATCTGAAATGATATATCATTTTTACAGGTGGATTGAGTTAATGTGTCCAAAATATTTTATTTGATATTTATTTTCTTTAATAATTCTTTCTTCATATTAAGTGTTGTTAGAACCTCTTTATTTTCTTCTCTTTCCATGATGTTCTCCCTATTTTTCTATACACATATAAAAAGGCATCAATTTTGTCTTCTAATTGTTTTTTATTGTCCATATTTCTGAGCCATACATAAATATAGAATAGATGTAGCATTTTATAACTCTTATTTTTAGCTTGTTTGCAATTTGTTTAGATGTTAATATTTTCCTCATGTCATTGAAAGTACTTTTAGCCATTCCTATTCTCCTTTTAACTTCTGTTTCACAAATTCCATCATTTGTGACTATGCGTCCAAGATATTGATAATGTTCTACTTGTTGTAGTTTCTCTCCATGTATTTTTATGTTTAGCACCTGTAATTCTGTGAATTTGCTGATTATCATGGTTTTCATTTTTTTTTAATGTTTACATCCAGTCCATCTTCTTTACTTGATTTATCGACTTGATCTATTAGTCTTTGTAGGTCTTTGCTAACAGAGCAGTGTCATCTGTATATCTCAGGTTGTTTATTCTAGTACCACATTACTTCTTACTTAACTTTGTTCATAACATCTGTTCATGTGAAAATAAGAAAGTTATCTACTTACTCTGGCTTGAGCCTCAAATTGGTTATGATCTTTCTGTATCTGTTGGGCTTCTGTGTAGAATGAGCCCAGTTCTGTGTTGTGTAAGTAGTTGTTGCCAACTCCACGGTACCACTCTAGGATCTAATGAGGCATTAGGTTATATGTAATATAGACATGATAAAGTGAGGCTGACTTATATATATATGTCTCTATGCTAAGTATATGACATGTCAGAGGCTGATTTATCTATGTCTCTATGCTAAGTATATGACATGTCAGATGCTGATTTATCTATGTCTCTATGCTAAGTATATGACATGCCAGATGCTGATTTATCTATGTCTCTATGCTAAGTATATGACATGTCAGATGCTGATTTATCTATGTCTCTATGTTAAGTATATGACATGTCAGGTGCTGATTTATCTATGTCTCTATGTTAAGTATATGACATGTCAGGTGCTGATTTATCTATGTCTCTATGCTAAGTATATGACATGTCAGATGCTGATTTATCTATGTCTCTATGCTAAGTATATGACATGTCAGATGCTGATTTATCTATGTCTCTATGCTAAGTATATGACATGTCAGATGCTGATTTATCTATGTCTCTATGCTAAGTATATGACATGTCAGATGCTGATTTATCTATGTCTCTATGCTAAGTATATGACATGTCAGATGCTGATTTATCTATGTCTCTATGCTAAGTATATGACATGTCATGCTTATTTATCTATGTCTCTATGCTAAGTATATGACATGTCAGATGCTGATTTATCTATGTCTCTATGCTAAGTATATGACATGTCAGAGGCTACGCTACTTCTGCATTCTTCTTCTTTTGTTTTTTCTCAAACTACTGTTGATTAGAAGGATGTAGCCTGGAGAACAGAATTCATTGTGTTCATTGTTTATAGATTGGATACAATATCCATGCCATTCAACCTAATACATCTGACTTTGGTATGGTCACTTTGACTCACAGGGTTTATAGTTCTCATTATAGGAACAGCCAACTTCACTTCCCAAACCTCCTTACAACATTGTGGCAGATCACAATATCACTATTCTTTGCTCCCATTTCAAGTCCTGGCATCAGACATGTGATCTGCATGCTATTTTATACATATATGTAGAGCCTTGTTAACTCATAATGTATGCACTGTGAAACATGTCTTTACAAGCTTACTATAAGCAGATGTAACAAAATGATCTCATCAGTAGATCTGCTATAAAATATGATTGCAAATATTTCTCATGAGGAATTCTTTCTGTATCATCATTATCAAGTGCTGTCTCCGCAACAAATGTTGGCTGCAACAGACCTCCAACATCCCCTGTCTCTTGTTTTGTTGGAGTACTTTGCTAGACTATAACCTGTCCATCTTGTGATATTACTGTCCCACTTGCAACTCTTCTTACCTCTTACTCGCTTCCCTTTGACTTTACCTTCAAGTAAGGTCTTCAGCACGGTGTCATGTCTTTTAATGTGTCCAAAATATTTTATTTGCTTAATCTCTATTTCTTAAATAATTCTTCATATTGAGTGTTATTAGAACCTTGTTGTTTGTTTTCTTCTCTTTCCATGATGCTCTCTCTATTCAATATATCCACATCTCAAAGGCATCAATTATGTCTTTTAATTGTTTATTTATTTTTCATGCTTCTGAGCCATACATTAATATAAAATAGATGTAGCATTTTATAATTCCCATTTTTACCCTGTTTGTAATTTGTTTAGATGTTAATATTTTTCTTATGTCATTAAAAGTACTTCTAGCCATTTCTATTCTTCTTTTTAACTTTTGTTTCACATCTGTCATCATTTGTGATTATGTGTCCAAGATATTGATAATGTTCTAATTATTGTAATTTCTCTCCATATATTTTTATGTTTAGCACCTGTTCTTCTGTGACTTTGCTGATTATCATGGTTTTTATTTTTTGGATGCTTATATCCAGTCCATATATCTGCTGAATACACATCAACAAGTCACAATTCATTTTATATGACCAGCCTGCAATGCTGTCTGCTAAGTCAAAAAACAGTCTCAGATTTTATTAAAAAAATTGTATTTCAAATTACAAATTATATATCTTTCAACAGACTAAATGTACCTGTCTTGAATTTTTCTAAAGCAAATAGTTTTTAAAATTGTTACTTGAGTTTATGGTATACTACTTACTTTGTTTACATCTTGGTCTAGACGGCAAAGCTGCAAACAGTGCTCTAAACGGATCTTGCGTTGGTTCCACAGTTCTTCTAGATGTCGCCTGCGATCATGCAGCAGCTCTAGCAGATGTTCAATGCCATAACAGGCAGCGGTGGTTGCATGAAAGTTGGCAAAGTCCGCATGCATACCCATTTGTTTGATCTGGTCTAGCAGGGACTGGCCCATGTCTAGGGTTGCTTTGGATGTCTCCAAAATACCTTAATAGAAGTGATTATTAGAATATGGTTAAAGAATGAATTGCTCAAGATTCATGGTCACATGGTTACAGATCATAATCAACACAGGACTCCGTCATAGCAGACATCACAGTATGTCATGATTGTCTCAAACAGGCCATGGTTTCAAACATGTCACAATAAGTCATGGCCACAACAAACAATGATCACAGTATGTCATGGACAAGTTATGATTACAATAGTTCATGGCCTCAAATAGATTTGAGAACATGAGCCATAGTAGGTTATGCTCATAAATGAGGGGTTGTTACAATAGATCATGGTCACAAAACAGATCATGGCCAAAACAGATCATGGCCATAATAGACTAATAATCACAGGACTGGGTGACAGCAGACAACAATCACCAAATTTAAGGTCTGACAAAAATAGTCATAACAAAAAGAACAAACCATGAGACAAAAATGAGAACAGGTCACAATAGCCATGTATAAGGACAGAGAACAAATTAAATAGTTCAACACAATAAATAACACTCAAAATGTCATATAATGTTTATTCACAATAAGAGAAGACAAGTGTGATTCACACTGAGAGAAGACTAGCGTGATTAACATTGAGAGAAGACAAGTGTAACTGACAATGAGAGAAAAAGTGTGATTCATAAAAATAAGACAACTGTGATTCACAATGAGATAGAACAAGTGTTATTCACAAAGAGAGAAGACAAGTGTGATTCACAATGAGAGAGTACAAGTGTGATTTGCAGTGAGAGATGACAAGTGTGATTTACAATGAGAGAGGACGAGTTTGATTCACAATGAGAGAAGACAAGCGTGATTCATAGTGAAAGAAGACAAGTGTGATTCACAATGAGATAAGACAGTTGTGATTCATAATGAGAGAGGATAAGTATGACTCACAAAAAGAGAGAGGTCAAGTTGACTTACAAAAAGAGAAGTTTAACACACAATGACAGAGGACAAGTCTAATGCCACCCGTACTCCCTGCCTACAACACCACCAATGCACTACACCCCCACCTCTGCACTACAAAAGAATGTATGCATTTTGAAGACAAGAGAAGTCATCTAACTGTCTCAAACAGAGAGGACAAGTCTAACAGCTCTCATATAAAATGAAAGAGAATAAATCTAACAGCTCTCATATAAAATGAAAGAGAATAAATCTAACAGCTCTCATACAAAATGAGAGAGAATAAATCTAACAGCTCTCATACAAAATGAGAGAGAATAAATCTAACAGCTCTCATACAAAATGAGAGAGAATAAATCTAACAGCTCTCATACAAAATGAGAGAGAATAAATCTAACAGCACTCATACAAAGAGAGAGGACAAGTACAACATTTATTTTACAAAAAGAGTGGATGGATAAGTATAACAGGCATCCCACAAGGGAGATATCAAGACTACATCACAGAGAGAGGCCAAGTCTGCTTACACACTACAGAGAGCATACATCTACAATTTATTTTATCATAAAACGGAAAGAGAGTATTAAAGGCTCACTATTCTTCATGTCTAGGTGTTGTTGTAAAAGTCTCTGTGCTGTTTCCACGTCTGAAGCTAATGGTAGTTTGCTGAAGTTTCTCTGAGCTTGTTCCATTGATGAGGACAACTAGAGGAAATATAGAACCACAAATTAAGTGTCTGGTAAATTATGTGACTTTATCAACATTACCACTAACATCAGTTATCAAAATAACCAACACTACACTACCCCTAACATCAACTATAATATAACCAACATTATCACTAACATCAACTATCAACACAACCAATATCACAACTAAGATCAGCTAACCAGTCAACATCACCACTAACATTAAAACTATCATCAAAGCTAATATCACCAACATCAAAAAACTTTTTAATTCAATATTGCCACCAACATCAGCTATAAACAAAGTCAACATTGCCACTAAATTCAATACAATACAGTCAACATTGCCACTAAATTCAATACAATACAGTCAACATTGCCACTAAATTCAATACCAATAGTCAACATTACAACTAGCATGTAAATAAAACACAACCAACACTATTACTAATTTTAACTACTAACATAGTCAGCTATTAACCCCAATTCTTAATTCAAGATTTCCCATCAAACATGGATGTGTTGGGCCATTTGCACAAATAAAAAGGTGACATAACGCATTTCCATTCTCTGGACTACATCCTGCTGGAAATCTAGTAGGACCATGGTCCTGCTACAAGGGAGATCCAGTGGGAGTTTGAGAATAGTAATGCAAAATGATGTAAAAAGGTTACTAAAACACTTACCTAGCCTATTAATAAAAATATATTTTTAAGAAAAAAAACAAAAAACATACAATAAAACTAAACAGGACAATTCTCAACGTATCGGCTCAAATTGAACCTTTTTCAAGAGACAAACAACAGAAAACGACAAAATAAAAAAATAAATAGATGTCTATATTTCATCAAGCCCTCGTCTCCATAATAGCGCAGGGATGGCAACGCATCTAGTCAAAGTGAAAATGCGTGCATTCATTATAAACAAACCGAAAGTGGGAAATTAGAGACACTATAGATGAGTGCAAGAATAATAAAAGAAAAAGATAAGAAAAATACCCCTTTTGTCACTCTATCAGACAGGCAGGTTTTAAGAACATAGTCACAACAGGCACGACTAAAGGGAACAGAGACAGATGGGGACGTGAGAAAATATTCATGTGACAACCTAGCAAGGCTTGGAAACAACGATCCTGATAACAATACTGTGAACAGAGAACCATGGTCACCTACGCCAACAAGAATGGCATATGACAATGATAGATGAGTAATGATGAGGTTGTGTGGTGGTGGGGTGAGTGGGTTTGGGGAAGGAAGGATAGAAGAAGAATCAACATTTGAAAACGCATGGAATGAATGTGAAACCAAATATAGACATAAACATATATATAAAACCAAACCTAAACATACATAGAAATGTAAACACACACCAAGAGTCAAGAAATAAACACATAACAAGATGGACACAGATGTGTGAAGGATACCCACACAAAATGCACAGGCATGTAAATGTATCCACACACAGGAAAGGGCTCACACCAGAATAGGTATACACATTGACACAGAATGGAGATACGTGCATTAACATAAAAAAGCGCTCACATAAATATACATATATATATGTATACACAAATATGAACATTCATGCACATAAACACTTTCTCGTATAAATAATAACATGAACATTCATACACATAGAAACATACACATATATTAATGTAAATATAAACGTTCGTTCACATAAAGATAATGCTATAACAACTGCATATGTATACATACAAATGTGTGGCCCAAAGTAATTGTGTGGATACATAGAACCATGTAAAACGAAATGCATATACAAATAACTATATATGTGTGGGCACCCATCGAAGAGATAACTGCAATAAAAACGAGGAAATCAAAATCTAAATATGTAAATGATTTAACAATAACAAAATGGCAGAGTACAAAATAATCACATATTGACATACACAAACGAAAGAAGACATAAAGGAATTATATAGAAGAACGGCAAACACAAAAATAATAATTATTCACGAAAGTGTACAAAGACAAATAATTACAAGAATCAGTGCAATACGGGAGTAGAGGGTATAAAGAAAAGGTGGGTAACTCAAACAAAACGGTGATTAATGTTCATTCCGTTTGGTTGCAAGACTCCCATATGACAAATGAGACGATATTCCAAGGACTGACGTTGCCGGTCACCGGTATAACAACGTAACAAACCGGTTACAGAGACATCAGAGCTACCATGATGTGACGGGCTGTTAAAATGATTAGCCACTGGGGAGTCACGATGATTCGTGATATCTCTCAAATGTTCGGTGAATCTATCAGCTAAACGTCTACCAGTCTCACCAATATACTTCATATCACAACGCTTACATATGATAGAGTATATTAAGAGCTTATACACTCACTCCTATTTTACAGTTTCCTAAATCACACTTTGATATTCATGATTCTTTTTCATGTGTGTCCCGTAACTTAATATACTCTATCATATGTAAGCGTTGTGATATGAAGTATATTGGTGAGACTGGTAGACGTTTAGCTGATAGATTCACCGAACATTTGAGAGATATCACGAATCATCGTGACTCCCCAGTGGCTAATCATTTTAACAGCCCGTCACATCATGGTAGCTCTGATGTCTCTGTAACCGGTTTGTTACGTTGTTATACCGGTGACCGGCAACGTCAGTCCTTGGAATATCGTCTCATTTGTCATATGGGAGTCTTGCAACCAAACGGAATGAACATTAATCACCGTTTTGTTTGAGTTACCCACCTTTTCTTTATATACTCCCATATTGCACTGATTCTTGTAATTATTTGTCTTTGTACACTTTCGTGAATAATTATTATTTTTGTGTTTGCCGTTCTTCTATATAATTCCTTTATGTCTTCTTTCGTTTGTGTATGTCAATATGTGATTATTTTGTACTCTGCCATTTTGTTATTGTTAAATCATTTACATATTTAGATTTTGATTTCCTCGTTTTTATTGCAGTTATCTCTTCGATGGGTGCCCACACATATATAGTTATTTGTATATGCATTTCGTTTTACATGGTTCTATGTATCCACACAATTACTTTGGGCCACACATTTGTATGTATACATATGCAGTTGTTATAGCATTATCTTTATGTGAACGAACGTTTATATTTACATTAATATATGTATATGTTTCTATGTGTATGAATGTTCATGTTATTATTTATACGAGAAAGTGTTTATGTGCATGAATGTTCATATTTGTGTATACATATATATATGTATATTTATGTGAGCGCTTTTTTATGTTAATGCACGTATCTCCATTCTGTGTCAATGTGTATACCTATTCTGGTGTGAGCCCTTTCCTGTGTGTGGATACATTTACATGCCTGTGCATTTTGTGTGGGTATCCTTCACACATCTGTGTCCATCTTGTTATGTGTTTATTTCTTGACTCTTGGTGTGTGTTTACATTTCTATGTATGTTTAGGTTTGGTTTTATATATATGTTTATGTCTATATTTGGTTTCACATTCATTCCATGCGTTTTCAAATGTTGATTCTTCTTCTATCCTTCCTTCCCCAAACCCACTCACCCCACCACCACACAACCTCATCATTACTCATCTATCATTGTCATATGCCATTCTTGTTGGCGTAGGTGACCATGGTTCTCTGTTCACAGTATTGTTATCAGGATCGTTGTTTCCAAGCCTTGCTAGGTTGTCACATGAATATTTTCTCACGTCCCCATCTGTCTCTGTTCCCTTTAGTCGTGCCTGTTGTGACTATGTTCTTAAAACCTGCCTGTCTGATAGAGTGACAAAAGGGGTATTTTTCTTATCTTTTTCTTTTATTATTCTTGCACTCATCTATAGTGTCTCTAATTTCCCACTTTCGGTTTGTTTATAATGAATGCACGCATTTTCACTTTGACTAGATGCGTTGCCATCCCTGCGCTATTATGGAGACGAGGGCTTGATGAAATATAGACATCTATTTATTTTTTTATTTTGTCGTTTTCTGTTGTTTGTCTCTTGAAAAAGGTTCAATTTGAGCCGATACGTTGAGAATTGTCCTGTTTAGTTTTATTGTATGTTTTTTTTTTTTTTCTTAAAAATATATTTTTATTAATAGGCTAGGTAAGTGTTTTAGTAACCTTTTTACATCATTTTGCATTACTATTTGTTCATTAGGTTACTGCGGCACCATCCACTTTGTCGGACACCCTCTGGCCATTTGGTTATTTATATATGGGAGTTTGAGAATGAATGCTGAAGAAGAAGATTCAAGATTTATCCCCATTACATCCACTAGCACTAAAATATAGCATTTAATACAATGCTTACATCTTGAGCACTCTGGTGGAATGCCACACTCTGGTCCAATAGTGTTCCTCTGTAAGCCAATTTGTCATTGAGGTCCTTCCAGGCCTCAGCCAAGGTGTCCGCCATAGCATTGTGAACATCAACTTGGGATCTGTTTTGGTCAGCTTGTGCATCAATGTTCCGTAGAAGTTGGTGAACCTCATCTTCTTTGGACTAAACAGAAATAAAAGAAGTATAATTCTTGGCTGTAACAAACATAATTTGTGCTGATGCATAAAAATAGGAGGTTATGATACATATTTTTCATGGAAAATATTTGTGCCATATTTTCTATACAGGAGACTATGATACAGATATTGTCTATACAGGAGACTGATACAGATATTTTCCAGACAGGAGACTACTGTCCTAGAATACATATTTTCCAGACAAGACTATGATACAGTTATTTTCCAGGTGAGACTATGACACAGTTTCCAGACAACAATCCGTTGTGTTGTTTACCAAACTGATGGATATAGATGTTCTGAAGTGAGAATACTTGAGAACTGCTACATCTATTAATTTCGTACCATCAATCAATAATAAATAAACCCATAACCCTTCAGGGTCATAGGGGTACCACATTGGATGCTTCAGCACACAGAGTCCTCCAGCGAATTCTATCCTCAGCGATGCGGATGAATGTGGAATTCGTAACATACACCATTTTGATTTTAACACCCTTCTCTCTTACATATTCATCATTGTCTATGTTTCGGTAGCAGGCACATAGCCACAATCATAAAATAAAGTGGACCTCAAATTCAGATAGGAAAAGTGTAGTCTATTTAGTGAATAGTACTGGGATGTTGATATTGCTAGGCTACTTTACTACTACTTTATTACAGTTTATAACATTGTGCTACAATCATCAATTCTCAAAAGTCAAATGGATGATAGAATATGTCTAGCATTTCTTACATCAGCCTGCTATTTATTCACATCAATTTATCTCAAGGTGGCCAAAAGAAGTGCTACAAGGACTCGTTAAAGACCTCACTGAAAGCCGCTGAAATAGACCAAGATATGTGGGAAGAATTTGCACAAAATAGATCTACATGGCATTCTACAATCAAAAAGAGCGCATCATCTTGTAAAAAGAGGAGAAATGCAGCAGCTCAACAGCAGAGAGTAACTAGAAAGTCACGGATAGACCAAGATCTGTTACAGTGGTCATTCCATGCCCGAACTGTCCAAGGACATTTACAGCTCGAATAGGGCTCATTAGCCATCTACGAACTCATAAACAAGGACATAACTCTAATTGAATTTTAAAATGTGGATGTAACAAATGGTCATCATCACTTGTGATGGACGAACAACAAAACCAATTTGAGTAGTTTCTCCTTGTGTAGTGCAGATAATTTGTAGACACAAAAACTGACATTTTTTTACAATAAAGCACCAGATATGCAGACTTATTGCAGACTGCAGACCAGTGTTACCACAGACAGTTTAAAAATAAAACCAGAACACCTTGGAAAATACTCCAGAATACCCTGGAAAAAAAACACTGGTTATATAATTCTATATAAATAAGGCCAGGGCCATAGTATAGGAAACAAGTATACATTCCAAAAAAAGGTTATTTGTCAATTTTCGGTTCCATGTTCCAATGTTTCCATGAGACTGTTGATGCCTTTTTTTGTAAATTGTTAAGGGCAGGGAGTGGGAAGGGGTACTAGTATTTTGACTAGTTTTAGAATTTCCTTAAGAAAAATTCAGATTAAGGCAAATTCAGCAAAAATAACCCCAGCATCTCAGATAACTGTCATAAATAACCATAGCACCTCAGACAACTGTCAATAACTAACCACAGCACCTCAGACTGTCAAAAATAACCATAGCACCTCAGACAACTGCCAATAACTAACCCCAGCATCTCAGACGACTGTCGAAAATAACCATAGCACCTCAGACAACTGCCAATAACTAACCCCAGCACCTCAGATGACTGTCAAGAACCATAGATCTAGTGATTCTTGATCAACAACTAGCATCACTGTGCACGGGACATTCCCTCAAATGATCTGCTTGCCATTCAATCAGCCAACCTCTTCTTCATCTTCTTCTTCTTCTATAGCATTCATTCTCAAACTCCCACTGGATCTCTCTTGTAGCAGAACAATGGTCCTACTAGATTTCCAGCAAGATGCAGTCCAGAGAATGGAAATGTGTTGTGTTGACATTCTATTTACGCCACAGACACATGCGTCTTTGACGGACATCAGCCATCTAAAAGTATATAAGCTCAGTGTCTCAGTTAGCTGTTGGTTATGATCTTTCCGGTGAGGATGCACTTCCTCCCCTCTCCCCTGGTCCCTCACATTTGTCATTCTCTGAACATGTACATTGTCTCTTTTAGCATCACTTCATTGTTGTGTAGTGTGTTAGTAATTGCCCTAATTAAGTCAGCTTGGCCTCTTCTCACAATGCCATCTACTAAATCTTAACACGTCAATGCAGCAGCTTTTTCTTGGCCTCTGACTCACAGTATGACTTGGACAGTAGTTCCAAAGACTTTGGACATTGTTGAGAGGAGTGACCCATTCTTTTTATCATGCATTTTCTATTTTGCGAAGAAAACTCTGGGAGTTTGCTAGAATCATTGTGGGTGTTGGTTGTTGCGTCATGTGAGAGCTGCTGTTACTGCTTATATTTCCATTATCATGCATGATGTTGTATTGCAGCAAATTTGTCAACCATTTTGGTAGACAACAAAGCCCCCATCTGCATTTGTTTGCTTCCCTTACTACTGAACCATCTGTTTAAATAATTGAATCTTTTTACTTATATGCCCAGATTCTTAGAAAAATAACACAAGATCCAAGATCTGATCAAAAATATCCACAGCTGGGGGAGAAAAAAGCCCTATGGTTGCCTCCCCTCTACTCTATCCTCAGTTAAGTAAGGTAACAAAAGACCCCAAAGGTGATAAATTAATATTGAATAAATGTAGCATTTTATAATTCTCATTTTAATTTGCAATTTGTCTAGATGTCAATATTTTCATTATGTCATTGAAAGTAATTTTAGCTATTCCTATTTTCCATAAACTTGTTTCACGTATACCATTTGTAAATATGTGTCTGAGATATTGGTAATAATCTACTTGTTGTAGTATCTCTCAATGTCTTTTATGTTTGGTCTGATTCTTCTGTGATTTTGTTGATTATCATTTTTTTCTTTTGTATGTTGATATCTAGTCCAAATAGAACAATTTCTCATGCAAAAGTAAGTGAAAAAAGGATGTTTCAATTAGAAACAGCTAATCAGCACTCACTAATAAGTGCACATTTTTCATCATATTGTACCAATTTGTATTTAAATCAAAAGTACCTATTTTAGCAAGGTACAATCCTTTCAACTTGTATGTCTGTCAAATTTGGTTATATCAGAAATGTTTCCATAAAAAATAATGAACTCTGTGATTCAAAGTAGTTTTGTACCTTGGATATTGTGATTCTGCAATTCCATGGTACAAAATTACTTGGTGGCAAAGGCAATCTCCAGACGATCCAGTTTCGAGTTCACTCGTCACGGTGGTGAACAGTGATATTTTTCATTTGAATTTTTCTCATTTCATTGTATGGTAATAAAATGGTTTTTGTTTTACTTTTCTGAATTGTAATTGACGCACTCTGGGCAAACACACAGGGATTCAGTCTCTCCCAGCACGTGAAAAAGAATGTGCATGCTGATGGTTCCCGTAGCTTGCTGGTTACATTGGTTATATGCATACCTTATATTCCCCCACCTTTCCAAATCGTTCTGTTCTGCTCACCCTGAGAAAATTCCAAATTCTTGAAGGCACATTATCATATCTCCTTCCAGTCTAGAGTCCTCTTTTAGAAAATATTCATGTAAAGACAATATATAATTCTCATCCATAACTAATTCTCCTAGTATTGGTGCTTTCGGCACTAAAGCATCTGCTCTTTCAAGATTCTTCCTTTTATGAGGAAGATACTGTTTCAATAGGTTCCGGGAATTTTTTTTCCAGGATGATCTCTATACTTATAGACTAGATGGTTCTATTTCCTTCAAAGTATTTCACTTACAATTGCATACACTTATTGCACCGGCCCTTAACTGAATGAAGCACTACTGGTAGGCATTTTTCATTTTCTCGACCTTTAGCTGGATTCTCCACAATGTCATTGAATCTATGAATTTACATTGTTATCTTAAGTTGTGGAAACAAGACAAAGTCACACGGAACATGATCATGTGAGAATGAAGGCTGTGAGAGCAATGGAATGTTATGCTTAGTCGACAAGTATTTCTTGGTGACATGCATGTGTGCAGGGTCATTGTCATGATGTACAATCCACTTGACTTGTATTTGCTTCACCTCTCAAGGTGATTTCTGTGCACAGATGTTGCAGGACTGTTGTGTAGAATTCTGCATTGACGATTTGCTCTCTTGAGACATATTTAAGATGAGCCAGCCCATTAATGTTGAGGAAAAACACATTAAACATAGTCTTGACATTTTAGAACTGACAAATTTTAACTGGGGTCATCTTCAAATGATCTATGTCCACTTTTGAAATGGGAATACCACTAAAATACTGTACATCTTACATTACTCTCAAATATCTGATTACATCATTTCGAAAGTTTCAGAACCATTTCTTTTTTCACACAGAAAGCAGAGATCAATGCACACAAATTGTAACCAATGACCAGTTGATTCATCGTCATCATGTGACATTCTTTCAAGAACGTGGTCTTCCTTATGGATTCTCATAACACTCCGCAATTCTGGGCGAGTTGACCTGCCACAGCTAGACACAAGTTTAAACAATCTGATATATCACTGCACCATTGTTATCTCAGGCGCCCTCTTCCCCTGGTGCCATAACTTTGCCTTCAGCTATTTATCTTTCCATGCTGTTATGTCTCTTTCCATGTCAAAATAAAACTCAGCTTTCTTGTTATAATGTTGTTAAGGAGTCAGCATTCTTCATCATTTATTGATCTTAACATATCTTGATTAGTCATTTTAGCTGTATGGTATACGTAAAATTCTTAATGATTTATAATGAAAATTAATGTCCATTTTTTAATGTGATGAGAAAAACTATGCCACATTCACTTATAATATCATATGCACGCAGTTACATACTTCCGATTTCATACATGTATTGGCTTATATGTATATCACATGCATTTGTATTACGTAACAGGGTATTCTGGAGAGAAAAAGTTAAGTCTAGAAATTTGTAGAATATTCCATCATATGTTTGTTCTCAAACTATTGTTAATTAAAAATATGCTGCATCATACTTTACAAAATTGCTGGCATATCTTCTCCCTTATATCCATCTCATCTGTCTTCGGCAGAGCATCTCACTGACTTTTATGGGCTAACAATTTCCACGGCCAGCTATTCTTTATCACTTCTTACAGTATTCATGGTAGGTAAGAGTGTTACTATCATTCCATTCCTTTCGCACCCTATCACAACAAAGATAAACTGAAACCATGAACTCACATAACTTTTCTTTATATAAATATATATAAATATATATGAATAAAGGGTGTCAAAAATGTATGACCATGATATAAAACTGACGGATGTGGAATGTCTGCAAATATTAGTCCTAGTTAATGTAATCATATTTTTTACAATACAATTATAAAAATGTTATGAAATGAAACCTATTAACATTACTCACTATCTCTTATTGTCACATCATAGATCAGTGGTTCTCAACATTTTTGACAGTAGCCCCTTTGTGAGACATTTTGTCTTCTCCCACCTTCCCCGAAGTTCATATAAAAATGGATGAATTTCTTCACAACCCACTAAGGTTCTTTTGTTAATCATGTTTATCTGCATCTATCTTGTTAATTGGTATTTTAAAAAGTTACCTTTATGTTCCCCCACCCCATCAATGTGGCCCATATTGAGAAACATTGACCTCGATACACTGAATGTAAGTACTCACCTTTAATCTGCCTATTAACTGGTCATGCTCTTGCTTTAACTGCAGAGCTTCTTCCAGATTGGAACCTACATCCATTAGATCTGGTTCCATTTGATGTACACGGACACGCACCCATTCTGAACTCTGTTAGAAGATACAAGCAACAAATCTTAAGTCACATTTTATTTTTATAAATCATCTGCTGCACTATATCATTGAAATATAACTTGTTTGAGATAGTTTCTGCTGCACTATATCATTGAAATATAACTTGTTTGAGATAGTTTCTGCTGCACTATATCATTGAAATATAACTTGTTTGAGATAGTTTCTGCTGCACAATATCATTGAAATGTAACTTGTTTCAGATAGTTTCTGCTGCACTATATCATTGAAATATAACTTGTTTGAGATAGTTTCTGCTGCACAATATCATTGAAATGTAACTTGTTTCAGATAGTTTCTGCTGCACTATATCATTGAAATATAACTTGTTTGAGATAGTTTCTGCTGCACTATATCATTGAAATATAACTTGTTTGAGATGGTTTCTGCTGTACAATATCATTGAAATGTAACTTGTTTCAGATAGTTTCTGCTGCACTATATCATTGAAATGTATATTGTTTGAAAGCTTTTCAACTACGGTTGAATTTTTAGGGGACACATACATACAATGACATCACCAGTGCAATGGGGTCGATCTGACGTTTGATGATGACGATGAAGTAAACCCTTTATCTGTGACAATCGATAGTCTTTCTGACAAATGCACAGATTCTACTCAGTTGTGTAACTTCGGAAGCATTCTAGTGTGCCAGTATTCCACGATTACCACGTTCTGCTAGGAGTACAGCACACTTCTAGGCCAACTATTTCATTATTCTTCTGCTAGATATGGTGACACATCCGCATTAATCGCACATCAAGCCCTCTGCAACAGAATAACAGAGGTGCAATGTCTGTATCTGTACCTGTGTCTCTTCATCATCTATAGGGACCTTTTTTTATATTAAGACAAAAGTAAGAAATTGAGACAAGATGTGAGAATGACTTTTTAACAGATGACAGGTTATCCCCAGGCTTTCCTTAGTCGTCTCCTACAACATGTCTGGAAAGAAGACAGTGGTACTATTCTGTGCACCCTGAACTAGAAATCGAGGTCCCGGTTGCCACACAGGCGTGAACTTTCGAACCACAAATAAGTTCGATCAAGTCGTGTTTATGACATGAGACCACCAACCACTGTATCACTGAGCCAAAATATACGTAAAGATAAAATGCCGTTTCCACAACAACAGAGGTTATAACGAAATTCTCCCGTTTCCCCAACAGAGGTTGCGTCCAAGATAACGATAATGTTTACTTGTATCTCTCCGCATATTTTTATGTTTAGAGTTTGTTCCTCTTTACCAGCGAAGTCGGATGTGTCGAGACACTGACGCAATTAAAATAGTGATATAACGCATTTCCATTCTCTGTGATACATCCTCCTGGAAATCTACTTGAATTATTATTGTCCTACTATAAGAGAGATCCAGCGGAAGTTTCAGAATGAACACTGAAGAAGTACTTCAATGGTTTTGCTGATTCTCGTGGAAGACTTACAATTCGCATAAATTATGTTGTATCTGCCCCTCATCAGTATTCTATCAAATGATCCTAACATTCAATATTTATTCTGGTCTGCATCAATCACATCCGGTCTGTGTCAATATTTAAAAAAATAATTGATTTGATATGGTTTCATTTGAAACTGTTCTTCTGTCATCTTCATTTTAACATGTCCTCCGGTTTATTTATTGATTTTGGGACCGTATTGAAGCCACGTATTATAGAGGCCCTATGGTCAAAAATGGTACACATTGACACTATCAAATCGCCCGTGTGTTGCCGAGGCCCGAAAGGGGAGCAAAGAGTAGCAACACTATTTACTTTCCACGCATGTCGTAAAAGGCGACTAAGGATGTTATGGGATTGAGTTGGCTGTCCCATCCCATATAGGGTCAGTGACCCACAGCCATGCTGAAGTCGGATGTATCGGGCCGAAGGCGCAATATCGCAGCAGTGCTGTAAACCATGACACAATGCATTCCGTTCTCCGGACTACATCCTGATAATCTGCAGGAGTTTGAGAACGAACACAGAAGAAAACACTATCAAATGGTTGTAGACTATCCTAATTTGCATCTCTGAAAATGGGTGAACACGCCTTCGCCTTCTACATATAACAGGCCGTAGATACAACATCCTTTGATGCAGGGTGTGTTGTTTTTTTTAAATCGTGTGTCCAAAAACTTACTTTTTTTATGAAAACTTGATGGCCTTATTGTGAAAAATCGCAAGGAGTGTTTTTTGCCCACTATTTGGCTAAGTTTATTATACTAAAAGTAATGTTCTGATTTTCGGGATAGGAAGGGGGGGGGTAAATCACAACACCCACCCCACCCTTTATTTACGGCTCTGACATACAAGTCTAAACTCCATTTGTGTAGGTGACTTATTTTCAAAGCATTGCATACTACAGTGAGTTGAAGGTCTTCTGGGTATGGATAAAAGCTCTAGAGAACCCTTAACGTGAACAACTGTCATCAACTAACATTCAAGTATTTTAACATCTTCACCTGTATGTTATATTTCTTTCTTTGTTTATGTCTTATTTTGAATGTCTGCCCAATTTCATTTTATGTCTCGCTCAGACACTGGTTGTTTTTTTTAAAAGTGCATATTATATTATAAGCCTATTGCATTATATTAGTCATATCATGTCATATATAATAGAATATCATATTATATTATATTATTATATGTAACTAAAAATTCCAGTTGTTTTTAACCCTTCAATAGCAGAATTCTAAGGAACTCATGGTTGAAAAAAAAATGAAACCTTCGTTTTCTATTTTCGATCAGGATACCATCTTCTAAAAACAAAATAGCAGAGACGTTACCAGGGCAACATGCGCACATAAAAACAAGTTGCCTGGTTAGTTATTTGTGAGCAGGTAAAGAAAAGTGTTGGTACGAGGGGGTGAGCCCAGGTATACCATAGGCTTATCTATAACGGCGTTACAGCGAATGTGTGCCTTCTCTCAGAAGATGATGTTATGTATAGCTATGGTTCTGTTCTACGACGGAGACATTTGATAAGTCTGTCAGGGGATGGGATTGTGGAGATGATGACCTGAAAGTATGGTAGTCTGGCAGAGATTCTGTTACGGGGAAAAAGTTTGGGCAAGATATTTTGAGTGATGTGCTGGGTTTTTGTATATTCCCTTGCTCGTGCAAACATAGTTACCACCTAAAACGAGTTCAATATATCATTCTGAAGATGGGTGAGATGAGGGAACTTTAGCTTATTTTCTGATAGCAGGTTCTGAGGAGGTAAATACGCCTACAAGAATAGGGGAAATTTGGCGCCTTGACAAAATAAATATAACATGCAAATATTTTAAATATCGCAGCACCTTATTTGTCTGTACCTATGCAGTCATTGAGCACAGGTGTGCGTATTATTGGATGGCTTTTTGCGTCTTTACATGCCTATAAGCATATATGTAACATATATATAGATATAAAACTTAGTCTGGACAGTTTTTACGGACCTGAGCTTTGTCCATTTATCACGTCTTTCTTTCAATCCTAACCTTATTCCAAACGGAAACGATTTCCAATGTATGTAACCAGATAGGAACTGTGAACTACGGGGATTTAAAGTAACATTGCCCACTCATCGAACACAAGTTATCGTAGATCTAACAATTATCCAAGTAAGATCTAGTAATTATAATGAATAAATAAATATGCGATACAAATGCCTACCACTACAAATAATTTGGTGTAAAAGCAATTTTAATCAAATTAATTAAGACGAAAAAGGTTGACGTTTCGATTCATGATCATCGTCTGAACGAAAATATAATTTTTTTAAAGCAACGAATAACACAGTAACAATTGTTAATTTAAAGACGTCATTTAACACAAAAAAGTATAAATAAATACTGAAACGTCATGGCGAGGAACATAACGTATTGTAAACATATTTACTTATTCACTATATTTACTTTGGTATTTGTATTACTGAGGTCCATACCTGACTGTTGGATCTTCTCTGGCTTTTTGGTAATCAATTATATATATTTCAGATCAAGCAAGGAACCTCGACTGATTTGATGAACCGTGTGCGGTTTCACCGTGAAATAGTGTGAACTGTATATTCATTCATTCATTGGTACCATGCGTTCCGGCATAGACGATCATGTCTCTCCACCGTCCTGTGTTTGTTATACATTTAAATATAACTTCTGTTGATTCTGCATCATGCCAGGCTTTCACACCATCCAACACTTTTTCACGTTTTCTTCCTCTTTATTTCTTATCCTTGATCTTTCCATTTGTTACGATGTTCTCCAACCCACCTCTTCTCATAATTTGACCCAGAGACTGTGATCGTTGTCTTTTAATACAGTTTACAAGTTCTCCATTTGAGTTGACCAGCTGTAGAATTTTAGCATTACACGTTTTAGCTTTTCATGATATTTTCAACATTCTTCTATAAAACCTCATCTCTGTGGCCTGCAGATTTTTTCTTGCCATATTGTCAATTGTCCACGCTTCACCACCGTATAACAGAATGGGCTATATGTAACATTTTAGTATGTTCTTTCTTACTTCTATTGATAATGAATTTATTACACAGGATGCGCCTTATCTTCTGGAATGCTGGAACTGTATATACTGTTTAAAAAAAAAAGGAAACGTAACTTATTTGGAGTAACTTTTATAAAAGATATTCGCTGATTTAACATCATTCAACGTATCAACTGTGTCCATCTGGTCATTAACTTCGCGTGGTTACCTAAATTGTACTCATGATTCGTGTGGTCATGAAAGAGCTCATGTTCAAAACAATATTTTTGGCAATAACTCGTGACGGCTTTATGAGAATCCCGTGAAACTTACAGAACACAAAACTCTCTGACCACTCTGGTCATATTATTGAATGCGTATAAAAGATTGACGGTCCTCGAATACATTTAATTGAAAATGTAATTTGCTAGTATGGTTCATCTCGTTACAGAACAACAATACATCATCATTGGACGCTTACAGACTGGACAATCCCAAAGTGTAGTGGCCGGACAATTTAATTTGGTTAGGATCACCATTAGTCGCCTTTGGAAACCATTTCAACAAACTGGTTCATTGGCAGACCGGCTGCACAGTGAAAGGCACAGAGTCACAATTCCTGCCGAAGTCTCTTTCATTTGGCTGCATCACCTCGGGAATCGATTTACATCTGTATCCTCCAGAGTCCACTCAATGTCAGCAGCTTGTCAAATTTCAGATCAAACGGTCAGGAACCGTCTGCATGACAATGGTCTTTAAGCTAGAATACTCTACGGACGTCCTGTTCTTATGGACTGACATCGACAGAACCGACTGCAGTGGGCGAACCAGCATCGTCAATGCACCGTTGGGAATTCTTCTTCTTCTGCGTTCGTTCTCAAACTCCTGCAGATTAGCAGGATGTAGTCCGGAGAACGGGATGCGTTGTGTCATGGTTTACAGCATTGTTGCGATATCTTCGCCTTTCGGCCTGACACATCCGACTTCATCATGGCTGTGGATCACTTACCCTATATGGGATGGGACAGCCAACTCCATCCCATAACCTCCTTAGTCGCCTTTTACGACATGCGTGGAAGGTAAACAGTATTGCTACTCTTTGCTCCCCTTTCGGGCCCCGGCAACACACGGGAGACCGTAGGGAATAACTGAAGACGGGTTTGGTTTAGTGATTAATCATTTTTTGTGTGCTCCAGCGACACGCTAGACGGAAAAGAGTTTACCTCAGAGTCGGTGAGGGCTACGCCTAGAACAGCGTTGATGAGGCTCCTCCATATGGTGGTGGAGGAGTACTTATGGGGAGGGGGCGAGCAACTTAATAAGAAGATGTGACCTGGTGCAAATTGAAGGACGTCTGAATGTCCAACGATATGTCGATGAAATTGTTTCTCCTCGCATCCTTCCAATTTTGGTTGCACTAGTGTGGGTTAACACTTCAGTAGGATAACGCTCGACGTCATGTAGCACAACTCACCACCCAGTTCCTCGCTAACAACAACGTCCAGACCATTCCGTGGCCAGCCATATCATCAGATATGAACCTCATAGAACACTTATGGAATGAACTTGACAGACGACTCCGCTAGCTCTTGTGGCTTCAGCCAATTACCGACAGTTGTCTCTTGCACTGCGTGAAGAGTGGGCAGCCACCCCACAATAACAGATCCAACAGCTAATCGGATCTGTTACAGAGATGCCGTTCTCTACTAGAGGCCAGATGAGGCCATACACCTTACTGAAACGGAGG
The DNA here is from genome assembly GCA_034231615.1 of Meghimatium bilineatum. Classification (NCBI taxonomy): domain Eukaryota; kingdom Metazoa; phylum Mollusca; class Gastropoda; order Stylommatophora; family Philomycidae; genus Meghimatium; species Meghimatium bilineatum. The sequence continues at coordinate 41,468,157 of CM067306.1, read as the reverse complement.
TCTCAATCACAAAGAATAAAAGTCCAAACTAAATTTAATGAACATCTTTTCATTGTTAAAGTCTGAGAGGTTCTTCATGCCAAGGTTGAAACAATAATTCCGTAAAATAAAGTTTTGGTGTACGTTTGAAATGTGGTGTCCATAAGTGCTGCAATATGTTGCGTTTCTTGTGTGTGTGTATATATATATGGTTTAATCTTTTAGACAAGATATTATCTACTGCTTGGTTGGTTGCTATTCCGAGGAATTGCGAGCGATTTGCTCTTACTTTCTAAGTACAGTGGGGTGGTGAGTTATTTGCAACGTCACTGTAACGATTTAACAAACATTGCCAAAAGCTCCCTTACATTACGAGTTTTCTATAAATTTTCCAGCTATACTATTGAAAATTGTCAAACAACCTTGATCATACACTGTCCTTGAGACAATCCTCCCCAGTATAGTTAGAAAATGTTAATACTGTTAGAGAACATCCAGCAATGAAATTCTAGGCACATAAAACCCCTCTGATTAGAAGCCTCTTCTCAATGTTCTACATACACTAATAAAAACCCCTCTGATGAGAAGCCTCTTCTCAATGTTATACATACACTAATTAAAACCCCTCTGATGAGAAGCCTCTTCTCAATGTTCTACATACACAAATAAAAACCCCTCTAATGAGAAGCCACTTCTCAATGCTCTACATACACAAATAAAAACCCTTCTGAGTTGAAGATTCTTCTCAATGAATTTCATACCACGCGCTGAGACTTGAAAGTCTCCTGGGATATCGAAGCAAGCTCTGCATAAAAACTCAACGCTCATAGGAAATAAGAGCTTCACCGCTGGTGATTCCTGTAAGATCAAGGTAAACATGTATTCATTTACCCTCGCCGCAATTTCTCATTATGTCTGTAATATTTACCAACCTCCAAACAGTGACTCGCAAAACACATATCTTTACCTAAATGTTCCCACGAACATCAAAGGTTGACTGCAACAGATCTCCAATATCCCCTGTCTCTTGTCTTAGTTATGCATTCTGATAGACTTTATATCTTGTCCATCTAATGATACCACCCACTCCCTCTCCCCCCTATTTCTATTTGCATCCCTTTATCGATGTGCCTAACTTTATTTTCAAATTAATATGTCGAAAATATTTTTGCTGAAAGCTATTTCCTTTACTGGTCCTTTTTTCATACACAGTGTTGCCAGAACCACTTTGTTCGTTTTCGCCTCTTTCCACAAATTTCCCCTATTCTTTTGAATATCCATTTCTCAGGGGCATCAATCCTGTCTTCTAGCTGTATGGGTTACCTTTACTTTTTATAATGAACAAAGGTAACCCATAGAATTTAACTGCCATAGGATTGTGAGATATTAGCCAGCTCACATTTTAGTGGCTCTGCTATAGGTAGTATATAATACTATATAATATATTATATAGTATATGTACTATATAATACCGCCTCTGAGATAGGGCAGTAGCCATCTTCTCTCCCTCGCAGTCTTTACTTCCCAGACTGATCAGGTACCCAAATTAAGTCTGGGCCGACCCAGCAGCCGTTGCGGTCTGAAAAATTTTTCTTATCAACTGGGGAATGAATCCAGGACCACTCATATGCGAAACCAGTTCGCTAACCGCTGTGGCGCTACGTCTTTTCCCAATTCATTATTTTTATTCGTGATCATTATACAAGAATCTGCACCATATATTAATGTATAGTAGACATGAAAGTCGGATATGTCGATCCACATCTCCGTCATTTGGACTCCATCCTACTGGAAATCTAGTTGGACCATTGTCCAACCACAAAGGAGTGTCAGCGGGAGTTTGAGAACTAACGTTAAAGAAATGTTGAGTAGATGCAGCCCATCTACTGTTTACATCAAAAGTGCAGCAGTTCAAAAACAGTTACATAATAATGCAGCACACAGTAAGACAAACAAAACAGATGACTGCACTTTTTACCCTGCTGGAAGAATGTGCGAGATAGAGAGAGATAATAAAATAGTGCACACGAAATAACTATATATCAGCACCTGGCGGTAAGATATCGTTTGAAATATGTCAGTGCATATGTCAGATCTGAATATTATAGATCACGAACGCAGCACATGGAAACCAAAGTTTGCTTGATCCTGCAGAACTGATCGGAAACCCGGTATTAAAAAAATTTCCGATCACTTATCAAAATGTTATCACCGTATTCTTCGCTCTCCTGTTGTATTCATACATACGATAATATGTATTTCTTGAATGGTCTGTAATCACCAACCCCCTCATCCCTGGTCAACAATTTCTAAGAAAGCTAACATTACTTGGATGAGAATTACACCGCGTAAGCAATCAGACACGAGCGTTTTACACCTATAACAAATATGTGATTTGAGGATATAGCTACAACCATTAGCCACATTTTTATAAAAAGTCCCTGGGAATTATCATTTTATTTCTTTATTTCAAGCCTGTAGATAAGGGGTGGGGATTAAACCACCCCCCACACACACACTTGGAAAGTTTAAACATGACATTTAGCACTAGGAAGCAGTCCCAAAAAAAAAGGAGCAAAATCCTCATAATAATATTCCCAAAATTGAATACGGAAACTATCCCACGTTTGCGGAGAAATTACCTTTTGTTTTAGTTCCCCTCCCCCTTGTTTTTTAGCGAAGACGTATCTACAGCCCTGATTTAGCTACAGAGTCACGTGACGTGAGTGATACTCTCGCCAGACTACTCGTTGAGAGAGACGTGTCTTATGCTCTCTATAGAAGATTCGTAGAATTCGTGTGTAACATTTGTATTACGAGGCCTGTCATCATTCACATGTCCGCAGCGAGTGTTCAACTCTCACAACCATACAGCACAATAGAAAGCGTTATTTAGTTATACAGTTTGATTTTCACTCTAACACTGATGTCTCTGTTTATAAATCAGTTAATATCCATAAAAGAATCTGCCACACAATTTGTAGCCAAACTTCAACTAGAAAATATGGGAAAATGTATGTTTGTGTCTTTTTTTAATGCACGAAATGGTCAAAATACATTACATGGTCAGTATCCTTTAAAAATGGCAATACTGCTGTACGCTGATGGCTTAGTAATATGGCAAAGCAAGGAAGATATAGAGAGAAGAGCAGAATACTTAATGTAGACATAAGACACATAACCTAGGGTCGTAAGGGTGTCACACTGGAGACAACAAAAAAAGCCTTCAAACACCTCTGTCCTCAGCTATTCAGAAGAGTAGAACAATTATGCTATGACCATTCCTTAATGTTATCAAGCCCGGATTTCCTTACCGCCTCGTCTCCTTCTACCCTCGACCGTTCCTTGCAAAATAATTGTAGAAAGTGAGTCGTGTCTCGCCAAATGTACAAAGCAAACAAATTTACGCTGTTTTCCTACTACCACAAGTGGCTCTTGGTTAACTGCAAGTTTGTTATTTGCTGCCAGACGAATATATTTGTCTTGTGTCTATATAGCTAAATCTTAAAATAAGCCTATGTTTCTAGCACTTGTTTTCAAAAGCCTGAATTCTTCTTTCTGTGTCTACATTGAGTGTCCAGCTTTCACATCGGTATAGAAGTATACTTAGCACTAGCGATCTGAATAGATTGATCTTTACTTTCTTCTTCTGCGTTCGTTCTTAAACTCCTGTAGATTAGCAGGATGTAGTCCGGAGAACGGAATGCGTTGTGTCATCGTTTACAGCATTACTGCGATATTTGCGCCTTTCGGCCTGACTCATCCGACTTCAGCATGGCTTTGAGTCACTTACCCTATATGGGATGGGACAGCCAACTCCATCCCATAACCTCCTTAGTCGCCTTTTACGACATGCGTGGAAGGTAAACAGTGTTGCTATTCTTTACTCCCCTTTCGGGCCTCAGCAACACACGGGCGATCTTTACTTTAATACTGATCTTACTTTTCCAAATTCTATTCGTGCTTGCCACAGAAGTAACCACCATCTCTAGTCATAATGTAAATGCATTTCTCGAGTTGATATTATCACATATTTCGAACCCGAGATATATGAAGGTGGTAACTTCTTCAAGTTTAGGACTGTTTTAAACTGATGTTTGAATCTTGCTTGATGTCACTAGTCACGAATATCTTGCTCTTATTAATGTTAATTTCCATGCCACATTTCCGACTAACATCTTCCAAATGGACAAAGCTAAAGATAAATGGTGGAGGAAAAGTGGTGTACATTTTATTTGATCAACGCAGCGATGTTCTATAGCGTAACATAGACTCGGCCAATGTTACAATACTTGATATAGTAACGCACTTGTTCAATGTTGCAACACCTGGTAAAGTAGAATGTCAATGTGGTTATACATGATAAAGTAAGCTAGACTATATCAATGTTGCGATATCCGATAGAGTAAGCTTGACTAGGTCAATGTTGCGATATCTTACAGAGTAAAGTAGTGACTGTCAATGTTTGGATACCTGATAGAGTAAGATAGACTAGGTCAATGTTGCGATATCTTACAGAGTAAAGTAGACTGTCAATGTTTGGATACCTGATAGAGTAAGCTAAAGTCGGTAAATGTTGCGATAACAGAGTATGCTAGAATATGTTATGACACCTGAGAGTAACGTAGAATTGGCTAATGCTTCGATACCTAAATATGTTTGTTTTGGCTGTTCTGTTTAAGATATTTTCCATAGTGACTATATTGCTTCATCTGTGCTCACATATTGTATGTTTTTCGTTCTAGTCGATTAGCAATCTATGTGTGGTGTTCTTTATTCGTGTATCTCACGTTCATGAAAGACCTCTAAATCTGAAAATAGATTCGTGGATAGCGCATGTTTATTTTTCTTGATTTCATTTTTAATAGAGGAAACATTTGTTTGGGGAAAATATGGGAGACGTGTGTTGTGAATAAAAACAATATATGGAGACGAAGATTTGTTTTGTACATTTGTTTACGCTCGTTTTCTAAATCCCGTAGGAGCTCTTAATATGAAGAAAGAATTACTAAGAGAAATAAAGATCAGGCAAATAAAATATTTTGGGCACATTAAAAGACATGACACCTTATTGAAGACCTTACTTGAGGGTAAAGCCAAAGGGAAGCGAGCAAGAGGTAGATAGAGATACAAGTGGGAGAGTAACATCCCAAGATGAACAGGTTTCAGTCTAGCAGAGTGCACCACCAAAACAAGAGACAGGGGATGTTGGAAATCTGTTGCAGCCAACCTTCGTTACGTAGACGGCAATTGATGATGATGATGATGAGCTCTCTTGTAGTAGAACAATGATGCTGCTAGATTTCCAGTATGATGTAGTATAATATCGGGAAAAGTCGAAAGTGGAACTTTATAATGATTATTCCAAATTACCCAACAGGTCTAATATATGTTGATTGATGGCTACTGTTAGTTTAAGTCGGATCATGAACTAGTAATTTCAGTGAAAGGAAATGGAAACATTTCTGCCAACAGACAACAGCTGGATGTAATAATTTGAATAAGTTGTGTCAGCCATATCAATGTTTCTCAGTCAGTAAAATAGATCCCAAACAGCTGACGTGCTATGTATCAAGATCAATGCAAAACATTACGTGGTTGTTATTTGTCAAACACAATATAGTTTTAAAGATTATAATAATTGATAGCGTATCCTATTTAGGACGTAGCCATCAACCCAGAATTATTTGGCTTAGTGATTTTTTTAGGCAAGATAATATGCTTAGTAGTTTGCCATTGCTTTCTGAGAGGTTTAGAGATTAGAGTGCGTTTTAAAACTTGTGCCGTCCGAATTCATCAAATATCGCAGCAAGAACTCTTGCACGAATCACAACGCAAGTCTACATAGTCTTATATTTATGTGGGTGTGGGTGCGCAATATATATATATATATATCATAGTCTTATATTTATGTGGGTGTGGGTGCGCAATATATATATATATATATATATATATATATATATATATATATATATATATATATATATATATATATATATATATATATATATATATATATATATATATATATATATATATATATATATATATATATATATATATATATATATATATATATATATATATATCATGGTCTTATATTTTCGACGAAGTTAGAATTTTATAATTCCTAACTGTGCATAGATTTCCAATTTCTTAAACCGTCAACTATCGTACATCTTTATCTGCAAAATAATCATTGAACCCCTAACATCACAATAGGCCCTAACCGTAATGTTTTAAATTGACCTTTTAATCATCAAGGTTTGTCATAAATTGGCATTATCTTCAATTTTAATTTGACAACTTCGTAAATGTTTGTGTTTTTGTAATAATATAGATCAATTTCGCGATTGTTTAAAAAATTACTTTTAACACAATATTGATGAGGGAGATAAATAGGAAGTTGAAATATTGTTAAACAGCGAATATATTTGTACCTTCCCTGGAACATTTGTACCCATTTACTGCAACAACACTAATAAATGTCAATACTGTATTTTCACGTTTGGGATGAAGGTTTCATTGCAATGTTGTGCAAAATACATCTTTTTATTTTGATAACCATGTTATGAAACATGAAGAGTTGGAAATAATGATATAATATATTATATTACATATTACATTATATATTATAGAACAGTAAACTACAATGCCGTGTAGCGGCGATGTCAATATTCGTAATTTTATCGCAATTTTTATACCATAATAGTTTTATGAGACAAGGAATATTAAGATATAATATAGAAAATGCACACTGTTGTGCATTCTATCATGTAAGATGTTTGGCTCTGTGGTGGCGAGGTAAAGTGCGCGTCTGTGACGACGAAAGTACCGGATTCAAGTTCAGATTAAATACAATTTGGAAGAGCAGAATACCTATAGCAGAGAAGATCAATCTATATAAATCTCTATAATAAATCAATCTATATAAAACAGTAATACCTATTATATTGTATGGATATGAGGGTTGGACAATTACAGCGTAAATCGAAAGGAGAATACATGTTTTTGAAAACAAATGTTACAGACGAATATTTTGTATTCACTATACAGAGCGTAAAACCACCTAGCCTTAAGAAACCAAATAAATACTCATACAGTCAACAATAATATCTCAGGACAGTGGTAAAACATCTGAAACGTGTATTTGGTCACGTAATAAGGCATGATTCACTTTCCAAAACTATCCTACAGGAAACAGTTGTGGGTGGAAAAAGAAGAGTGGGTAAAGGAAAGTATGGACTAATAATTTTCTTCTTTTTCTCGTTCGCAGTTTAACGAGTCTACACAGCAAAGAAGTCTGGTTTTCTTCATAAATGCTGCTGTATTTGGAAGCTCCTCAAGGTTCAAATACAACTTTCTGTAGATATCTGTCTCTGTGGGCCAATGCCCCTCCCTTAGCATTCACAAAACATGTTAAATGAAGTATGTATTCTTCTCATATGCTGTTAATTGAAAAGTGTCAAATTTGCGTACACGATATATAAAGTGTCAAATTTGCATACACGATATATAAAGTGTCAAATTTGCGTACACGATATATAAAGTGTCAAATTTGCGTACACGATATATAAAGAACTCGTTTTCTTCTTACGATATGATAGTGCACAAATGTATAGTGCACAAATTCTGTTTAGTACCTCCATGATCAGGTTATGTTCCTATCAACCGGGAACGTTAGTCCAGTTTCGTTATATGAGCTCTGATATAAATACAATACAAGACTTCGTTCAACAGACGCGCTCATTTACCATTAAAAAAAAATAACCGCGATTGTTTGACTTGCCTGATGTTAACATTCAAGAACAGTTTGAGAAACACTTAAAATATATGCAATATCGATCCACCTAGAAAATACTATACTGTCACGGACATTACATGTACTATACTAGCAATGTTGAGTTAACTGTTAGTAAGTAATGTTAATATATCTGTGTATACACTATATTCTTGAATTATGTCTAGAATATAGAACTATCTATCTGGGCATGTATTATATTATTGAAATATGTACAGAATATAGAACTATCTACCTGGACAAGTGTTACATTGTTGAAATAAGTATAGAATATAGAAATATGTATTTGGACATGTGTTATATTATTGAAATGTGTTGAATATACAGCTCTCTATTTAGACATGATTTATATTCTGTAAATGTGTCTACAACATAGTGTTGTAGCAGTGTCTCTGCCATACGTTAAATTAGTAAAGTGTGTCTACAACATAGAACTATATATCTGGACATGTATTATATTCCTGATATGTGTATAGAACCCATACCTCTATCTGGACTTATGCTGTATTCCTTAAATGTGTCTAGAACACACAACTCTTCATATGTCATATATAATATTCGTGAAATTAGTGTATTCGTATAGTAATGGAATACAAAACTCGCTACTTGTGTTATATTCCTGAAATACGCTATATTCCTGAAATGTGTCTAGAACTCTATATCTGGACATACGCTATACTCCTGAAATATGTATAGAACTATCAATCTGGCATACGCTATACTCCTGAAATATGTCTAGAACTCTCTATCTGGCATACGCTATACTCCTGAAATATGTCTAGAACTCCCTATCTGGACATACGCTATACTCCTGAAATATGTCTAGAACTCTATATCTTGACATACGCTATACTCCTGAAATATGTCTAGAACTCTCTATCTGGACATACGCTATACTCCTGAAATATGTCTAGAACTCTCTATCTGGACATACGCTGCACTCCTGAAATATGCATAGAACTCTCTATCTGGCATACGCTATACTCCTGAAATATGTCTAGTACTCTCTATCTGGACATACGCTATACTCCTGAAATATGTATATAACTATCTATCTGGCATACGCTATATTCCTGTAATATAGCACAACACAGAACTCTCTATCTGGACATACACTATATTCTTGAAATGTGTCTACAACACAAAACTATATATCTGGACATGCATCATTTATTCGTCAAAATTGTTTAGACTAAAGAATTGTATATCTGGGCATGCATATCTAGGTTCTTACCCTGAGCACAGCAAGCACAACCTTAGCTCTTCCTGCCTGCACAGCGACAGTACTAATGGTTGTTGTGGATGGCGGAATCTCTGACAGGTCCATGGACTCTGCTCTTTTGGCCGCCATACCTGTTTTTATGGTTAAGTCGGCGGAGACAATGAAAAACTCATAGCACTTAATGAAAAATCTGGGGTGGAATACTCTTTATCTGGACACTTTCCTCTTGGTTGGAATAATTATAAAACTCTTCAGACAACGTCAAGAAAAGCGAAAGATGGACTCCACGTTTTGAAGTCAAAGAAATATCACGAATTCTGAAATCTTGATCAACTTGTTTTTGATTTTCACGTAGAGTCGTAGATTAAAAGTTGATGTTTGTTATTGTATAGGCATGCATGCAGCACCTTCTTGGTCGAAACACGGCTCTAAACAAAGTTGAGGAGCACGGATGCCTCCCTTTACCACTTCTCCATCAGCGTATCAAAACGCATACAGTGCGCTATGCGACACTTCAGGGGTGATAGCTCTAATAAAATTCTAAATTTAGCAACACACAAGTTATCAGTATTTTAAAACTATCAACTATAGCTATTTGTATAAATACGATATGCAATTAATGGTAAATTCATTTGTTTTGAAAATCTTGAATACACGTGATGTAATTTTGTAAGAAGTCGAATATCAAGATATTACCTTCAAATAGACTTGACCGGCTGATAGTGAGCACTGCAGAGCTGGGATAAAAATAGCATCATCCCCCATATATGGGAAGCTGACACAGGTGTACAAAGCTACGTACTGGCATATAGGAAAAGAGGGAGCAGGCGATGAGATATAAGGAGGTGTAGTCATAGAACAGAAAGTGGATAACATGAAAATGAAAATCGTTTCTGTGAATTCTGCCCTGGTATTTTTTTTATTATGGAAGTCAGTGGCAAAGGTCGTCTAGAGTTGAAGCCATATCATACATGTTATTTCTAAATCTGAGTTAATATAATAACCGAGTTATTTTCTTATTCTAAAGCCAGGTTGCATATACTTGTGTTTAGATTTGTGTACATTGTACGGTTAAAAGCTTTCATCTAAGGAAGAAACCGTAATACGTCAAAAATCTTCGTAATAGTAATAATAATAATAATAATAATAATAATAATAATAATAATAATAATAATACAAACATCTGCCAAACAAACAAAAAAATCTTCCAAAAATTCTTCAATATATTCCTGTTGTAATAATATTTTTGAAATTAATGAAATAAAACTCAGAACAATATAACTCAGAGCAACTAAACAATGAATTAAATGAACTTTCGCAGACGACTAGAGCCTACGAAAAAGAACAACTACAAAATCATATTAATTCAATATCTGAAACATGTAGAAAATACAATGTATTGGTCTATGGCAAATTAGACACGAACACTTTCCACCATGTCCATATATTAATGTATATGACCTCAAGTTAGACAAGAACTCCTCCCACCATGTCTATTTGTGTCAATGTATAGGCCATCAAGTTAAACAACAGCTCATACCACCATGTCCATTTATTTCAATGTGACTACATTGAAATGGCACACTATGGGACTACATCAAGTTAGATAAGAGCTGCTCTATCTATATAAGAACCACGTCCATCTATTTTAATGTATAGGATTACGTTAAATTAGACAAGAACGTAGCTCACAACGTCCATCTATGTCAATGTGTAGGACTACGACAAGTTTTTTATACACGAACACTTTCCACAATGTCTAAATATAAAAACATGCTATATAAAAGTCTATATCAACTGCGGGCAACATGTAGATTTCACAAACTGGACTAGCTGTCCAAGAGTGAATACTGGCCGCCTTGGATATAAGTAGATACATTAAGATTCTAGCCAACAATGTAGTCTCCTCGTGAATCCCCAATGCGTTTTCCAATATGTCGTCTTCTTTAATCCGTGGATTAATCGGTTTTACCTTACATAAATAAGTAGGAATTATGACTGCAGGTTATCATCAGAGCACACTGGATATGTCCATAGGTGCTCCGATCCCCGTCTCAATAAATCCATCAGTGGTATCAGCCGATAAGCTAAAATTTGATTTATTATTATCTTCGTAATCAAAAAGATTTATTGGCAGCTCAACAGCGCATAGCAGCTAGAAAGTCAGGCGTCGATAAAGAATCATTTACACTGGTCATCCGTGCCCGAGCTGTCCAAAGATATCTGCAGTTAGATTAGGGTTTATTAGCCATCTACCAACTCATAATCAAGGGCATAGCTCAAAATGATTTTAAAAAGTAGATGTAACAAATGGTAATCGTCACCTGTGATGGACAAACAGCAAGTGTCTTCCTATATCTATTATTTTCTCTTTAAGGGATGTTCCGATCTTTACACCAATCTTGAGCAGTCTTGGGAGCGACAATGATTCACATTTTAGAACATAATCTAAGCGGACAAAGTCCCTTAACGCATTAACTATATCAGATACATCCAATGATGTAACTATTGACACTGCTCGCCAATGTATCGGATCGCTCATTACCGCCAACCCCCTGAATGTCCTGGCACGAATATAAACGTAAATCTTTCTGGTCATAGATTTAGTCAATATTTAGATTTATATATAGAGAGAGATTTAGTCAATAATTACCCAATGACGGCAGACGACTCCCGCTTCAAGTTTGCAGAATATATTCATTGTCATTAAGTCTGCATGCACGAGAATAGTCGTGTGGCATCAGTCATGACATAACCTCTGTCACAGCCTATATCTCCATCGTAAGATTGCTTGTGGTTGTAGTGAGTTCTCTGACAGTGTCCCAACCGGTCCATGCAGAAAAAGCACAAGCACAGCCTTGATGCCGAATAACTGACCGATCAATGTTGATTAATACATCAGTTCTTGCAGTGTTATCGACAACTGGCGCCTTAACTTCTACAGCAACCGGATATTTGTCCCTGCAATGGGCATTAACTCCTACCCAAGATCAATTCTGGTAGAGTCACATACTTGTCTGATATATACTGCCTGTCTCAACCATTATCTGCCTCATTTGAGCTTGGAGTCTTTCACCTTTTTGAGATTTCAGTTTAATGGATAGAGTATATTGGAAATGATTTTAAGATATACCCGAGTTCACCACATCTTGATTCTGTCAAATGCTGTCGAAAAGTCAAGCAGAGATCTCATCGCCAGACAGTGTGTATCTTTGGTGCATCCCAAGATGATACCTATGACCTCATGCTGAACCTTTATCACTAACCGTGAATATGGTACATTCGTATTCCATGCTAGAAACAAGAAGTTCCTGAAATAGCAGTGCGAGTAGATGTTGCGGAATGTCACAAGCTGAAATTATACCTGTCAATGCCGATATACCTTTGCGGGCCTAAGTTATTAACATGTTGTTTTTTTTAAAGCAAAACGTGCGTACAAAAGTCACTCCTAGACAGTCAAGCCACAATGCAAGTGTTCAAGAAATGGCGATCTCATACAATTTCATTGCTGGGGTTTCTGTGCTGGTGATGCGATTGTTTAGCGAGAACCAACTGAGAGCAGCCTTTACACACTCCGAACAGGATTTCAATCGGTATAATTCCTTTATTTCCTCTGTAATCGCATTCCGCTTCTTTCCCTGCCTGTACACCAGAATATCATCGGCAAATGATAATGTTCCGCCATATCGGTCAATTGCTGTTTCGTTATCATTATTATGTAGACATTGAACAGTATTATGGAAAGAGGCAAACGCTGATACAGTCCTGGATAAATTATAGTTGGCCCCGAGACCAAATACCACACTGTAGTGCTCCTCCAGTCGACGCAGCTGTAAATGAGTACCTGACGCATGAGTTAGGTTAGGTAAAGACAGCAAGAAAGGGAACTGGCCATCCCACGTAATAGTTGCTGCGGCTTAGTGGGTGAAGAATAATCTTTATCTCCGCGGCAGGTTGCTGCCATGGGATCTATCTTTACCTTTAGAATCATCTTTCGAACAGAGCTGATGATATTCATCGAACAATAAAGGGACCCACCTGTAGTAGCATGAGCAAGTTCATGAGACATTCATAAGAACCCTATTATATGTATCCTCGAGATCAATCATCGCAACACATGTCTCCAGATCAGCCTGGAACCATTCAAAAAAGGTCGTGTGCAAGCACAGAAGCATTAAACCACGTTTCTTTATTATCCCTGTCATCATCTGGTGTAGATGGAAATACCTGACGATTCTCCACATATCAAGCAAGCCAACATGCCACGATTTCCTCAAGGAGTTTCGATAGCCACTGATGTAAGCAGGATTTGGTAGCAAACAACTGTGAAGCTACGCTTCCCTGATAGCGTGACTTCGCATTCTTACAGTGAATTTTTTATGCAAACTTTCAATGTCATATCAGATACATTGTTGATGTCACTAAAGAGTATACCATAAGGACATGGAGCAGTATTTCTTGATCCTTTTATTTTAATGTGCTGCACGAATATCTATCTTTGTGGTAGTGTGACAACGTGCTGTTTGTCGTTGTTGAGTGAACAGGAGCTGCTATGTCCCCAGTTATATCCAAGTGTAACATACATGAAACAACGTTGCAACTCTGTAACTCCAAATTCCCATATAGTGAACTTTATTTACCACATTCGTCAAATAAAGAAAAAGCATAATATCAATTCTCAATGAAAATCTGACAGTCCAATAACCTGGACTCTGTCAACAAAATATGTGTATCCAATTTTGCTGGAATCTTTCAACCAGATATGTGTATCCAGTATTCTATAATCTATCAACAAAATATGTGTATCCAATATTCTGGATCTTCAACTAAATATGCGTATCCAAATTTTGCTGGAACCTTTCAACAAAATATGTGTATCCAATATTCTGGATCTTCAACCAAATATGCGTATCCAAAAGTATGGATCTATTCTGTAAATACAGAGTCTACTTTTGGGGCACCCGTCCGGCGCTGGCCCAAACTCAGACTCCCTAGTTCCGAGCACAACCGTGCATTCTGAACTCCAAGCTCAACTTCTAGTCCCGAGTACAACTGTGCGCTCCGAACTCCAACTCCCAAAACTGAACTACCCCAACTAACTAAAAAAAACTCCTTTCAACCAATATCTGCGTTCATTCACATCACAATCACCCTATCCATCCCGATACGTACTTAAAAGTGTCTGAATCTAATCCGGCGATCTCTCTGTGTTCTGTTACCGCCGGCAATGCTGACTGCTGTGTACAATTTGGGCGTGTTCGGTCCTTTGTATCTCATGTTGCCATTAACATTTCAGAACTGACGGGTCAAGATTCATTATATGATATCAATCTCCGTTAATTGATACCCTCTGCTTTCAGTGGTCCTACTGTGTCCCGGTCTGTCCACTTCTCTATTATACCCAAAAAGGTGTGTGAGACTCTCTACTTTCATATTACGGTACAATTCCCGAGAGGTTGGGAATTCGGACATAGGTGATACTGTTACATCTTTAGCTGTAACATCCATGTCATTACTTCACTCAATGTCCTGGCACTGATCAGATAACATGCGCTTAATACATCTCACATATTTTTTCTTTCTGGTCAGTCTGTTGAAATAAGTTTGCAAGAAAGGCATTCCCTTTATTCCAAATGTTAGCAATGACTGGTCATATGACTGAAAGTCTGGTATACATCTACTGAATGTAGCACTATTCATGCTGCGATAGAATCGCCAGAATGTCTGTATGAAGGTATCAGAGCATTTTCTGCTAATAACAGTCATCAAACTATGACAGTTTTTCCTGGTTAGCAAGTTATGTGAACTTTACTATCATGTCATCCATTGTTCTTTTCAAAGACGTGATATATTCAGGCTGTGATTGTGATACCTATAGTCGCCTGGCCTTCTACCATGCCTTGAGCGCCTTATTTTACCACAGTCTATCAAGCTCAACAGTCCACCTCTGTGACTGAATTAACCTTATCCGTATAAAAATGGTAATTCTTCGATTTCTAGAGATTTTAGGGGGAGTGGTGTTTACCTAAGTTTTGGCTTGCTTTCTAGTACTAAATGTCATTGTTTGACTATCTAGGGAGACTCGAGTGTGCCGAGGTAAATAGCCCTCTTTTACCGTCGGGCATGCTAACTTTCGGTCTGTTATCTTCCTCTTTAGTGGCTTACATCTTGGTTACGCCATTCGGATTGAAACATTCTCTTACAGCAGTGCGTGTTTGGATCATTTTGATCTTTTAGGAGATGTGGTAGCCAATCCTTCGGGCAAATCTCCTTGTTCATCTCTTATGACATGCAAATCAGGCGACATTGTTATTATTACAGTATTTACTTCCCTTATGGATTCCGGCAACGCAATGGTAATTATGGTCGCTACCCAATAGATACAAGGGATAGAGGTTTGAGGTTGAAACACAATATCTAGCCAGTAGATACAAGGGATGTGGGTTTGAGGTTGAAACACAATATCTAGCCAGTAGATACAATGGATGTGGGTTTGAGGTTGAAACACAATATCTAGCCAGAAGATACAAGGGAAGGGGGTTTTAGGTTGAAACACAATATCTAGCCAGTAGATACAAGGGATGGGGGTTTGAGGTTGAAACACAATATCTAGCCAGTAGATACAAGGGATGGAGGTTTGAGGTTGAAATACAATATCTAGCCAGAAGATACAAGGGAAGGGGGTTTTAGGTTGAAACACAATATCTAGCCAGTAGATACAAGGGATGTGGGTTTGAGGTTGAAACACAATATCTAGCCAGTAGATACAAGGGATGGAGGTTTGAGGTTGAAGCACAATATCTAGCCAGTAGATACAAGGGATGGAGGTTTGAGGTTGAAACACAATATCTAGCCAGTACATACAAGGGATGGAGGTTTGAGGTTGAGACACAATATCTAGCCAGTAGATACAAGGGATGGGGGTTTGAGGTTGAAACACAATATCTAGCCAGTACATACAAGGGATGGAGGTTTGAGGTTGAAACACAATATCTAGCCAGTAGATACAAGGGATGGAGGTTTGAGGTTGAAACACAATATCTAGCCAGTAGATACAAGGGATGGGGGTTTGAGGTTGAAACACAATATCTAGCCGGTAGATACAAGGGATGGAGGTTTGAGGTTGAAACACAATATCTAGCCAGTAGATACAAGGGATGGAGGTTTGAGGTTGAAACACATTATCTAGCCAGTAGATACAAGGGATGGGGGTTTGAGGAGGTTGAAACAAGAAACTTAAGAAGTCAGAACATGACAATGCGTACTAATGATAAAGCAAACTAATGGAGTGGGTAACTACACCCGTCTTACGGCTTTCAATAAAATAATTGAACCCCACAAATCAAAGATAATTGAACCCCACAAATGTGGAGAAACAAGCGTTTTTAGGTAACCAGCTCCCTCTTACTGAAAACACATCTACTGTCCTGTACTATGTGTATATATATATATATATATATATATATATTAATAGGTATATATTTTTTATTTTTTTTGCTTCAGCCTATACAATCCCCTATTTTCATTTTTAACTGCTTATTTTTGTTTTTACATGTGCAACTTACACAATGGATCTCCCATTTTATTGTTGTCTTTCTTTCATAGAACTAGACACAGCATCCTAACTTTATTAGTGACCATTAGTCACTTTTTTTTTTCTTGTATTCGTCTCCGAAACAAACGCAGTACCGTCTAAACCAGAATTCCGTATATAAAGAACCTCAAAGTCATGTAGGGGTTATTTTGGTAAAAATTTGTCATGGTTGTTCTAGGGGGGAAATTCCTTTTTTGGAAACATGACTTTTAATACTATGAATTTAGACAAAAGATTGGTAGACGATTTTTTTGATATTTTTAAAAAATGTTCACCTTAGGCCTAAGTCTCATGGAAAACGATGGTGTTGACATCAAAGTGGACGAGTGACCTTTCATTTATTCAAACACGCTTCACTTTCGCTTTATTCAGTTGCGTAATACGGTCTGGAGTTCTGTTGTTATTTATAAAACGCGTGTGGTTACAGTGGCTGTGAATGCTTGCATATCAAGAGTGAGCGTTCAAAGATATGATGTTATCTGATTGAACACAGGTTTTTTTTAAAAAGTCATAAATTGTGACTGACATGAAAAATATTGATATATAAGAGGAACGAGAAGGGGTGATGGGAGACATTATGTGAGTGCAGAAACTGGGACCGAATGTCGTGAAAATATAAATGCATAATTACATAATTCTAGAAAGATGATGCGTAGGTGGTTGAGGGGGCTAAAAAGTGAATCAACACAGGTGTGAGTGATGCACCTGAGCTTTCTAGTTGTGTCGAGAATATAAGAAACAGAAAACAACTTGAGCTGAAGAGCCTAACGTTTTAGACTTGTAAATGTTAGTCACGGTCTGTTTGATGGCAGAAGCATGTCTGGAATGCAAGCATTTTCAGCGGTAACTGATAAGCGTGGACAACTTCTAGTCTCATGTGACTACTTGCGATTCTTGCTGTTCAAGAAATATGGAATATTCTATTTTTAACGAAGCATACGAAACAATGATCCAGAAAACGTACACGAGTCTTCAGTAAGGTGGGGGTGGAGGAGAAGTAATTCGCTCATTATAGTCTTTTGTGACCTTTTTTAAAAATTGTTACAGGCGTGGGGAGAATACCCGCCTTTTTGCTAAATTCCCAGTACTAAAATTATGTTCTGATTTCCGGCGAGGAGGGAAGGAGGGTTTGAGTACCTGCAAGCGTTATTTACTGTTCAAGAAGTGAAGATGGCTGCATTATTGCCGAAATAATAAATTCAAAAATGGAAAATTATAATTTCCATTTCGTTACAGATTCAATATATGGAACTACAATAATACTAAACAATTCCCATGCAGCACAGATAAATACTGTTCAGTGGAGATTATTGAATGTTAAATGATAACAATATCACATGGTTCTACGTGACGGAGAAGCAAGTGCTGTAGAATTGTTTCGAATCTTAGAATTTCAATGCCAAGTATAAAAGATTTTTAGAAATTCAACAATAACTGTCAATCTAAATCGTATATTGTAGTAGTTCTCAAACTATTTGCCCGTGACCTTTTTTGTTCCGTTACCCCTTATGTATCTTAAAAAAGGTTGTAGGCTGTCTTTCGCCTTTTGGAAGCGAAACGAAATCCTGTTCTGTTTTCTCTTGTACGGTCCTGCAGGTGATAATTTAAATTGTAAGCTTTTGGGATAAGCAGAGAATGTCAAACAAATTTGAAATATTTCGTATCTATGGATTCGATTCTATCACAGAATGTTCCTATAATTAAGAAATGAGTTGATCATCAGAATTAGTATCGCGTGAAACGAACACTATAATTAAATCAGAAAGTAACTCAGAGAAAGTATAAGGAAGATTTTACACCCACATTAAATGATAAATGCTCTAAGGATTCATTTGATCGGGCGATAATTACAGTGTTGGGAAATTATCTACCTGGGGAAATGGTCGTATTAGGCAGAAAAGTTATTGTGTGTCGGAAAACAAATTCTGCGAGACGGAAAACAACGATTGTTAGCTGCTAGTCTTATGAAGTTCGATCATTAGAAACAGCTACCTGGATTATCAGTTTGAATGAATTAGGAAATTTGTGACAGATTTAGGAACATTCCTGATTGGACTAAAGAATAGAGTAACGGACTGTCTGAGAGACGATTGACAGATGTCAAGTATTTGTCATGTGTAGGACAGGTCCTGAAGTAGACCAATTGACATCTTTGACACAACAATCATAGAGGAGGCACAGTCTGCAAGCTAGAGAAAAGATTAAGACGGGATTTTGGGGGTATTGTTTTTCGACCTTTGAAGGAGACGGCCGTTCTCTGGTGGACCCTGAAATTTCGGGGGTCTGAAACTGTTGTAGAGATTGCGGAGAATAGTAGAACCAGAGATTAGAACTTGAGTGTGAGAGGGGAGTAGTCGCTTACAAGAACGGGATTATAAGAACATTTATGGCTCCAAGTTTGAAAGCAACGAAGTTACAAGTCACAGTCTTAAATTTATGAAATAGAAGTCTCAGGATTCTAGGAACAGAAATATTAGGTCCTCCATCGATCACTATACAGGGTATGCTTCAATTATTATTATTGTTTTTGTTGTTGTGGAAGATCCTTTATTATTCAGCAAGGTTTGAAAATCACAGAAATACTGTTTGCACAAAAATTAAACTATTTTAAATTTTGTGACAATTTAATTTTGTTTTAAATTTAGTTTGTGGGTATTTAGAAACATTTTTGCTGGAAGAAAAAAAAAGGAGGGGGGGTGACAATATATTATTCTGAATGTAAATGAGAGAAAATCGACAATATGCTTGACACTGATGGTCGCTTAAACTGACTCGCTTATATATATATATATTTACACCCACACGCAGTGGAGAGTTAATCCGCTTATTACAGAGTAATTCGTACGTAGTACACATGAAAACCGTCCGGTTTTTTAGAATAATCTTGCGCGCAAATTCCAAGCAGTTACTTATCTTGGCTGATCCAAATTTGTGTGTGCTTGTCATTGCTTGGTGACACCATACACAAAGTGAGTAATGATAAGTCATTGGTTGGCCACACCATACACAAAGTGAGTAATGATAAGTCATTGGTTGGTGACACCATTCACAAAGTGAGTAATGATAAGTCATTGGTTGGCGACACCATACACAAAGTGAGTAATGATAAGTCATTGGTTGGCGACACCATACACAAAGTGAGTAATGATAAGTCATTGGTTGGCGACACCATACACAAAGTGAGTAATGATAAGTCATTGGTTGGCGACACCATACACAAAGTGAGTAATGATAAGTCATTGGTTGGCGACACCATACACAAAGTGAGTAATGATAAGTCATTGGTTGGTGACTCAAAGTATATAGGAAGCGAGTACTGATCAAGCTCACCATTCTCATTACACCTACTACTCAGACTTGTCAGAGTCAGTAACATTATAGTTCCTAGCGTACCTGTGACGGAACATTGTACCCAGCCAGTTTTAATGTCTGTACTGGATGAGATGTTTCAATTTGAGATATTATTCGTCTGGTTGCAAACAATTCTCATTCCATCTGTTGATTTAGCAATCCGAACTCCACCAATAATACAGTAACCAGTATATTTTCCCGAGCGTCGAGCTTATGTCGAGCTATTAAGAGATGCACTAGAGTATGCTCGTAGAGGTGCATATATGAGCGTGGTTATTGGCCTATAATTTTCTTGTTCCCACAAGAGCAATGCGTGACCCGTTGTAGAGGGGGTGTCCATAAGTTACAAGATGTTGCCAGTTTTGAAAGTATAAGAAAGACCTTAAATGATCAATGTGCTAAGTATTCATTTGATCGGGCGATAATTACAGTTATTGGGCTGTGCCTCTATGTCTCTGTTATTAATCAATGTCCTGCTCTTTTCAGTGTTGATTTTCATTCAGTACTTGCAGGTAACGTTTTCCAACATAGCTGTTGGCTCTTACAATTTGTGTTGTGTCAGCCATAAGTTCACTATCCTCAGCGAATTGTGATATGAAGGTAAAATAATCAAAACTTTGAAACTATTTGTACTTTAAATTGTGATATGAAGGTAAAATAATCAAAACTTTGAAACTATTTGTACTTTAAATTGTGATATGAAGGTAAAATAAGTAAAACTTTGAAACTATTTGTACTTTAAATTGTGATATGAAGGTAAAATAATCAAAACTTTGAAACTATTTGTACTTTAAATTGTGATATGAAGGTAAAATCAGTAAAACTTTGAAACTATTTGTACTTTAAATTGTGATATGAAGGTAAATTCATCAAAACTTTGAAACAATAAGTGTTCAGAAATTATGTATGGAGTTCATTGAAAATACGTTGCTACTATTCTTTTGACTGAGAGAAAAAAATAGGAACAAGAAGGGACTTGGCAACAGACGAGATACGTAATATTTAGCACGTGTACAGCCTCACGCGACGGCATCAGCACAGGTAAAAGTTATCTTTAACATATGATTTCAAGGGGAGTGGTTGGTTCAAGAATTAGTGTGCTCTGAAGAAAACTAACAATACTTGAGCAGAACACGACAGGAAAGAAGTAATTATAGAAGTCAGAGGACTGTTAGATTGACTTAAACATGGACTGTTAGATTGACTTAAACAAGGAATGCTAGATTGACTTAAACATGGACTGTTAGATTGACTTAAACAAGGAATGTTAGATTTACTTAAACATGGACTGTTAGATTGACTTAAACATGGACTGTTAGATTGACTTAAACATGGACTGTTAGATTGACTTAAACATGGACTGTTAGATTGACTTAAACATGGACTGTTAGATTGACTTAAACAAGGAATGCTAGATTGACTTAAACATGGACTGTTAGATTGACTTAAACATGGACTGTTAGATTGACTTAAACATGGACTGTTAGATTGACTTAAACATGGACTGTTAGATTGACTTAAACAAGTAATATTAGATTGACTTAAACATGGACTGTTAGATTGACTTAAACATGGACTGTTAGAGTGACTTAAACAAGGACTGTTAGATTGACTTAAACAAGGAATGCTAGATTGACTTAAACAAGGAATGTTAGATTGACTTAAACAAGGACTGTTAGATTGACTTAAACATGGACTGTTCGATTGACTTAAACATGGACTGTTACTTAAACAAGGACTGTTAGATTGACTTAAACATGGACCATGTTAGATTGACTTAAACATGGACTGTTACAATGACTTAAACATGGACTGTTAGACTGACTTAAACATGGACTGTTAGATTGACTTAAACATGGACCATGTTAGATTGACTTAAACAAGGACTGTTACAATGACTTAAACATGGACTGTTAGACTGACTTAAACATGGACTGTTAGATTGACTTAAACAAGCCGTGAGATGGACAGAGTACATATGGGGTGACCGAAATACAATGAAGTCAGTCCTCTACGCCTTCTACCATCCACAGGCATTATATCTATCTAAATAGTATTCAGCTTCTTGTGGGCTTCAATAAACCTCCTCTACCTTGTCTTATTTTTAGCTATTCCTCCCATTTCACGTCACTCACATCCTTTGTGTATCTGTTATCTAATTCTTTCCTAAGGGTATTTCTTTATCATCAAATTTTCCTTTTCCTCTGCTGTTTCCAGAACAATTTCTAGCTTACAATGTTTTTTTGTTGGTCTTACTATATGTCATATCCATCTCTAGCACTGTTTCTTTACAAGAATTCATCATTGGTGGTCCTAACATTACAAATTTGTGGTGAATACCAACATGTCTGCTGAAGTTGCTTGCAAACATAACTTTATACAGTAGAATCCCTCTATAGTGCATCCTTTTATAACAGATGTTCGTATTTAACTTTTTCTTTTCGCTTTAACAATTACGCCTTGCAGCGTCCGGAGTAGGAGAGCTCTGGAAACGGCATTTTTTGTGTGCTTCATAAACAGGTACGTTTTTTTTAGTGATCTCTTATTTCTGTAATCCATCTGGTCTGCATCTGGTTTTGCATCCATTGTGCCTGTAAAGCATTGTTTTGTTTTTTTAAGAGGCACCATCCCGTTCGAACGAGGCTGTTATAATGGGATTCCGCTGTATTTCTTTTGATCTACTCACATGGATTTTTTCCGGTTCAAGACGAAGTAAGTTGTGTACTTATTCTCTTGGATAGGTAACAACTGCAGCAAACCGATCGAATTTACTGTTATTTAGCTCTTGCCAGTGTCCTGTGACAGTTCTTACTCGTCATAATATATTGCGAATGTGTTATTGATAAAGGCTCTTGGTCAAAACGTAGATTTGTGCGTGTTATTATGTGCGTTACCAGTGATAAATAAAGCATAAACATGTTTCAAGTTTCGTCTACTGATTCCCTTGCTATGGACGATTGATCTGTGGTTCAACAATTCGCAAATGTGAAGCATGCTTTGTTACAGAAACAGTAGCATAGTTTCGTCTGTAATGACGCGTCGTTTTAGCTCGTTAAATTGTCGCTATCATGTGGAAGGAATGAGGGAAAGAAGAGTAGGTTGCGCAAAAGAAACTCTATAAAGAACAATCAACAGAGAAAGTTCAATACCGTGTTGATCCTTCTGAAAGGATGGCATTACACATGCCCTTGTCCTGAAATTGGTAAGAAATGACTTGTTGACACAAGAACTAACAGCAACTTGCAACGTGGCGAGAACATGGAAAGATATGACTACTTCCCTTTGTGCATTCTTTGGCCAAAACGGAACTACCATGAGATGTGCAATGATAAATGTCAATGATCAACTACTCGTACCATTTTAAACTTTTAATATGGTAAGTATTTATGAACATTTGTTGTTCTCTTATAGTCCCTTTTGTTGCCAATACGACAACAAAGATTTAACATTTGCGCTAATATTTTTATTTTTAGTATTTCTTTAATTTCTTCTGTTGGCATATATATATTTCCTATTGAAATAAAGTTTCTATTCTCTTCCACAATTCTGTTTGATAGTTGCTTCTCATGCACACGAGATCGAACGTGGAATTATGATTATTGAGGTACTGTATATATTTCTATTGAAGAGTAGCTTGCTACGAGTTTGTTTGGTAGATACACGGATATGTGCTGCCATCATACTTCAGTCCTAAGGAATTACGAGCAATTATCTCTTACTTCCTATGTCCAATGATGTAATTTTCTGGAGATTTATTTCCAAACTCTACATGGTGTTCAATGCTTTGAGAAGTCTCGTACTCGGGGAAGGGGGTAAAGATAATCACCGTCGAGAATGAAGATGTCTCTTCATGTACTAAGTCGCAGCAACTATTAGATGGATGGCCAACTCCCTTACATGATGTGTCTATCTTCCCAACCCATGCGTGAGGTACTCATTTATAGATGGGTAGAGTAGAGGAACGGTCTTCTCAGGCGAGAAATGACGAACTTACTTATAAATAAAATACTTTTTATCCGGATGTGGTTTCGAACCTGCCACGTTGTAACTGTAAACTCACTATCAACTAGACAACCGTGATCCTCGGAGAGCATAAAACACTCTGGGCTTGATAATATGGACGCAAGCGAAGTATGCCATTTGTATTCTAAGTAAGCAGCAGCGGTGTGTGATTTGCATTCCAAGTAAGCAGTAGCGGTATGTGATTTGCATTCCAAGTAAGCAGTAGCGGTAAGTATGTCATTTGTATTCGAAGTAAGTAGTAGCCGTAAGTATGGCATGTAAGTATGACATTTGCATTCTAAGTAAGTAGCAGTGGTATGTGATGTATATTTCAAGTAAGTAGTAGCGGTAAGTATGGCATGTAAGTATGTCATTTGTACTCCAAGTAAGTAATAGCCGTAAGTATGACATCTAAGTATGCCATTTCTATTCCAAGTAAGTAGCAGCGGTATATGATGTGTATTCCAGTAAAGATATAATTTATGAGAAAGCGGCAGCAGTGGGCATGTTACTTGTGTTCCGAGTAAGCAGTAACACAGTAGGTATATAATGTATATTTCAAGTGCGCAGTAGAAGCAAGCATGTGATTTGTATTTCAAGAACGCAGCAGAGCTTTCTGGCAGTCGCTACACGTTTTATGTGCCAAATGTCAAAGCTTAGTAGGCATTTCAAATGTCATGCCAAGTTACCGGTTTATTTTTTCAGATCAGTCTTTACTATTCAGTCTTAAACGGGAACCTAGCACTTACGGAGACAGGAAGGCACGTATAGAAATACAGATGTATATTTAAAAAATACAATTTTGATTCTCACTATTTGTTGAGAGACACAAACTGATATTTCAAAATAACAGGCTACAAAGACTATGTGCCAAAACTTCATTCTACAAGATTATTTGAATCGCTATGTTGGCTCGCTCTACGTTGTTAGTAACGAACACAATGTCAGCTCGCTCTAGAATTTCAAATCTTTCTTCCGCAATTTCATCCTCACTCTTCCTTGTTCTCTTCCCTCCTCCAGGAGTGATGCAGATGTTATTTACATTTTACTTTATGACCATCGCATTCTTATCTTCCAGCAAGTTCAAGCGTGAGTCACGGCTATTTTTAGCAAGTCTTATTATAAAGTTATCTATGGACATCTAACTTCCTGCAGAAATTCTTCTAAAATTATTTTCACCGATTTCAGAAGTGTAGAAACAATATGCAGGTGAATATTTCAGTACATCCACTAGACTTTTAGCAAGATTAACAAAAATACAAGAGTATATTTCAGAACATCCACGAATATTAGCAAAATTAACAAAATTACAAGTGTATATTTCACAACATCCACTAGACTTTTAGCAAAATTAACAAAAGTACAAGTGTATATTTCAGAACATCCCCTAGTCTTTTGGTAAAATTAACAAAAGTACAAGTGTATATTTCAGAAAATTCACTAGACTTTGAGAAAGATAACAAAAGTATAAGTTTATATTTTAGAACATTCACTATATACTTTTAGCAAGATTAACAAAAGTACAAGTGTATATTTCAGAACTATATCTTCTTAATGTTTTCTCTGGTAAATTTGGTACTAAATATTCTTGTATGCGGATGTGAAGCTGAACACTAAATACAAACATGAAATAAAGTTTCAGAATTTGGAAGAGAAGTATTACAGGCGACTATTATATAGACTATAACTACTGTTATAGAGAACATAAGACATATATATTTATTGGTGAACTAGACAAACTTGCATGCTGTCAAGAATCACTTTTGCCAACGTAGTGAAACGGTATAAAACTGTTACGTTTGGATATGTAGTGAGAGACGGTTCACTTTCTAAAACTATTCTGCAAGGAATAATGGAGGGTATACGGAGAAGAGTGCAGAAAATATTGGATTGATAACATATATGAAACGTCTGGGTATTGTTGTTTTTTTTTAAATATACCCAAATGTCTGAGAAAAGAGGTATTTAGAGGACTTGTGCTGATGTCTCAATAAGGCACCTCTAAGAACATGACAGCTTATGGGTATTATTATTAATAGCTTTGCATAATGCTAATGAAAAAAATTGATTACAGTCAAGAATAGGTCTTTACCATGGAACCTTCACAATATTCATTCGGCCACCTGCACCATAAACATCAATACTGTACATCAATCAATATTGTTTCAAGTGTATATATCTGGTCATGAATTTCATTGTTGAAAGAATCAAATACGAAATGGACCTTAATCAATAATATAAGAAAAAGGCAATCTTCATTTTTTTGGTCCTTCATGAGACAAGCAGGTTTGGAGAACATAGTCACAACAGGCAAGATTGAAGACAATAGAGACATAGGGCGACAACGTGAGAAAATATTAGACAATTTGACAACCTGGCACGGCAGGGGAACAACAACGATCTTGATACATAATACTGTAGACAGAGAGCTGTGGAGAGCCACGATCGCCTACGCCAGCCGGAATGGCACCTGATGATGATAATATCTGGTCATACAATAAAACTGTACACCGATTTAGAACAAAAGGTTAAGTCGAAATAGGCATGTATGTATGTATGTATGTATGTATGTATGTATGTGTATATATATATATATATATATATATATATATATATATATATATATATATATATATATATATATATATATATATTATATATATAATATATATATATATATATATATTATATATATATATATATATATATATATATATATATATATATATATATATATATAAACACATATACATAAGAGGAAAGAGGTAGAAAATGCTTAGGAACATTTATTTCACAGTACTCGGGTTACCACAAAGGTAAAGAAAGGATAACATATGTCGTCCTAGTACGAAAACAACGTGGGTTGAAGCTCAAACTAGATCGATGTGTTCAGTGTGTCGATGGATGCAGCCTCGGCAAAGAAAGTGAATCAACTCTAGAGCGATTGTGTTCAGGGTGTCGGTGGATGCAACCTCGGCTAAGAAAGTGAATCAACCGTAGAGTGTTCAGGGTGTCGGTGGATGCATCCTCGGATAAGAAAGTGAATCAACCCTAGTTCAGTTTTACTACCAAAGAAATATCATATACCGGAACCAGGCCCCGTGTCGAGATAAAGTTCAGTGCCGAGGACACAGCAAACAATGGCATCTAATAATTACACAAATCAAGTTCACTAACAGCGAAACATCTTGTACGAGAAGATAGAAGTGGTCAACCCAAAGTCCAATTCTCTACTTAACGTCTCCTTGGTTTCTGGAACATGGGTCATATTTTGTCCTGTAAAGTCCAAGGGTGATAAAACGTCACGGCGTAGATCTGATACACATTCGTCGTTCTATGTACTATCTCTAAATACTATTACTAAGCACTAGCGACATATAGTAAGGCTGTCGCGTGCTAGGAAAGCTCACCAGAAATAAAACATGCCAAAATCTGATGTGCTGGACCGAAAAGCGAAAATAACGAAGCTTCGTTGTAAAACAAGGAGCACAATGTACATCACACTCGCCGGCGAAAATCATACGAAAGTTTGTATTGGTTATCACTCGGAGAGCGAACGCAGAAAAAGATTTTCGTTCAGATTTGTGTAGGCCCTACATCTAATCCAGACAGAAGGGAAAAAAATCTTAAGCGTTATTTCTGAGTTTTCACGAACTGATAGTCAGAAATCATTTTACGCCAGTGTAGACCAAAGTGCCAAACACGCCCACTAAATTGGTAGAAGTGTGATGAGAAGTCTAACCACACTAGTCAAACCAACGCCCATTACAAACTAAGTTATCGCGTGTTTGCACATTGCAGCAGGGTTGCCATAAAGGCTTTTTGAATTCTAAATTTAATAAATTTGGCCATTTTGCAATGTCTCTTTGCTATAATATTTGTTGTGGCAATTTCGTAAATATATTTTTGGTCTGTTAGAAATTGTATCTTATTTTTATATTTATTTGTTAAAATTGAAGAAAATATGAACATGCTGGTCATACCAGCAAGTACCTCGTAATATTGTTGGTAAAATTGTACTCTTCTACCTGCTGTCACTACACAGCCAAGAAACATAATGGAACTTAATCTCTCAGATGTAATTACTCGATTTACTAGAATTAGAGATTATTAAATAGTTCTTCACTAAATCCAAGCTCATTTATGATGTTTTCATGTTTACAGTATTTTGTGTACACTATTTAGAGGTTTGGCATTGTTTTGTTTTTTCTTATTAAATGTAAAAAATATGGCCATAAATAGTTGTGACTATCTGGCAACCATACATTGAACTACTTTGTACATACACGCCCTCCATACATTGTACGCGTACGCTATAAATAAAGGTGGATGTTTACCAGATTGTTCTTCTCTTCTGTGCTTGCTCTTAAACTCCTGCAGATTAGAGGATGTTCTCCGGTGAACGGTATGTGACGTTTCATGGTCAACAGCTTGACTTATTTCACCTTGGTGTGATGTCAGAACCACGCCAGTCAAACAACGTTCATTAATTAAAAACTGAGTTGTCTTGTGTATGTACATGCTTCAAACGTGTTTCACCTTGACATGATCTATTTCAAAGACTTTTCTTACATTTCTAAACATAGGCGTACTACTTTAAACTGATTAAGTACTACTGTAATTTATCCATATGTTTTTATAACTACCATATGGTTATCAGGTCATTACGTCCAGTGTTATATTTTTCCCGGCTTTCTGAAGGTATATTCAAACAATCTCAATTTTCTTCCTTATCTCAGAATCAGAAGCGCTTTCTGTCATGTCCACTCAGAACGTGGACTGACTGTTTAGAGAGACGTAACTCTTTCAATGATTCCATGCAGTAATTATATGGTGTTTGTTTAGGTACACTGGTATCTCGGTAGTCTTTGGTTGATTGCTGATCCATTGGGGTGCCTTTCATTCTTGTAAACAAAGTTAACGCTTATTGACAACTTACGAATTATGTGTCTGCTGACAAATGAACAAGTTCGTCAATCTCAACAATACCATCAAATATCTGCGAGAATACATACCACAAGGATGCCGTGATTCTGAAGGAATGTCATGTACAATTTTTTTGTAATGTTGAATTCAGTGTATACAATCTTTACATAAAATAACACTAGAGGTCCAATGATTGAATTACCAGAACCGCAACCTCCAACAATTTTTATGCTTGTAAATGCTCTAATATAACCGAACAGGGCAAACACCGCAGTTGAAAGCAGCCTACCTCACCATAAGAGGTAAATTTTACTTTATAATTCAGCGGTTTTTGTGGCAGATACAAATCTTTAGTAATTACATTAGCGGGGGTTAGAGGAAGAAGTAGTTCATCTAAAAGTAATGTACAAAAGTAATGATACTTTCCAGTCTTATAAAATCTGTCCCATTGCACAATTCCGTCTCCACGTGCAGTTGTTCAGCCAGAGTTGTCAAATGATTGAAACAGTTTATGGCTAAATTTTCGGTTAAAATTGTAAAATTTCAAAGTGTTGTATATTCTACTAAAAACATTAAAATTCGCTTTAAATTTGGTGATATGCAACTAAACGCAAATGTATTCTGACTTTTCAGTCATCACTTTTTCTTATGCAAAATTAGCTTCCATTTTTTAACATTTGGTTAGAATGTTTAAATTACGCTTTTTTCCCCACATACCTTGTAACTTCAGAAGCCCTAAGACATGATAATTGCTCTTAACTATCATTTACACGTCCAGCTTGTGACTTTAATACGTAAAATCGATATTTCTATTATTCTATAAATGTAAATGTTAATTCAAGAACCAGATCACTGTTTCATTCATGGTAACGAAAAAGCAGACGAATTGGCAAAAGCAGAAGTCGACCTCCCTCAGGTCCTCGTAACTCAATGCCTTAGGGAAGTAAAATATTTGCTAAAACAATCTATGCGACTTCAGTGTCGAGAACTAAAGGGAAACTATTGCCCCAATCATTACACCATTAACAAAGTGAACAGAAATGAAAATATCACAATATTTCGACTGAGAGCGGCACACTGCCGTCTAAAAGCATTCATACACCGAATCGGTATCAGTGACTCTGCGGCCTGCATCTGCAGAGCAGCAACACAGACACAAGAACACATACTACAGAATTGTCTCAGTTTCGCTGTTTACAGAACGACCATCTGACCCATATAGTCATATGATGCTTAGTAAAATATAGTTATATGAAGCTACGCCTTTCTACCTGACACATCCGACTTCAGCATGGAACACCCATCTAAATTAACAAGTCCATGCTCTGCGGTGGGTATCAAGAAGATAACTGAGAAACTGATCTATTTCTATCAATATATCTACTTCTATACTGCCAACTTATGTGTTCGCTCTGGTAGCTTAAAACAGCTGCGATATTTGCACCTTTAGTTTTCTGTAATTTATTATTTTTTAGCTCTGATGGATTTCTAGAGAATTTGATAATCAAACCTCGTCCAGTTCTCGTTAGTCGCATTTTGCGATATGCATTGAGTGTTACCGTGTACTTTAAAAAAAAATCTAGTCCTGGTAACACCAGGGCGTATAGATGATGATATAGAATAGTAGAATAAAATTGAGAATCAATGTATAGAATAGAATAGAATTGAGAATCAAAGTATAGAATAGAAGAATAGAATAGAAGAATAGAATAGAAGAATAGAATTGAGAATCACTGTATAGAATAGAACGTCCGTGTGATGCCGGGGCCCGAAATGGGAGCAAAGAATAGCAACACTGTTTACCTTCCACGCATGTCGTAAAAGGCGACTAAGGAGGTTATGGGATGGAGTTGGCTGTCCCATCCCATATAGGGTCAGTGACCCAAAGCCATGCTGAAGTCGGATGTGTCCGGCCGAAAGGCGCAGATATCGCAGCAATGCTGTAAACCATGACACAGCGCATTCCGTTCTCCGGACTACATCCTGCTAATCTGCAGGAGTTTGAGAACGAACGCAGAAGAATAATAAGAAGAATATAATTGAGAATCAACGGTTTAGAATGGAATTAGGAATCAATGGTATAGAATAGAAGAATAGAATTGATAACTAATACCCATATACTATTTAAACTTCCTACCGTTAAGAAAATAGAACACGGCCGTTATAACTCAATTTAATAAAGTTTCCCTTCTATTTTAACTGTCTTGCCGCAAATGAACATAGGAAACTAACCTTCGTCCCAATGTGAAGTAGAACTTTTTAGGGGTAAATTTTAGGACTTCCCTAACACTGGTATTTTTTTTCCTTAACAAAGTAGTATCTACGGAAATGTTTATGTCAAGAATAAGGACATGGTAAACCAATTTATGTTCCGCCAAAGAAGAATTCGCGCAATAAAAAACTGCGATATAACGCATTTCCATTCG
Source organism: Meghimatium bilineatum (assembly GCA_034231615.1). Classification (NCBI taxonomy): domain Eukaryota; kingdom Metazoa; phylum Mollusca; class Gastropoda; order Stylommatophora; family Philomycidae; genus Meghimatium; species Meghimatium bilineatum. The sequence continues at coordinate 41,436,856 of CM067306.1, read as the reverse complement.
CTGCACTACATCTTGCTAGAAATCTAGTAGAACCATTGTCCTGCTACAAGAAAGATCCAGCGGGAATTTGAGAATGAATGAACGGTGAAAAATATGATATAGTAATAAATACTGTATCCTTTTATACAAAGGGAAAATTTCTCCAGAACTTGATTTCATACTCAGATAAATCCGACTCACATCAGTACGCAGTGCTTTTAGATGACGTTTTCTGCTCAGAGATATATTATAGTGCAGTGGATGGCGGAATTGTTATTGTGGATTGCAGTGGATGGCGAAATTGTTTACTTTTCTCTTCTTACCACGGCATAAATTATAGCATTTCCTGTAATCCCACTCTAGCAAAGGAGGTATTGTATATATTTATCTTACTCGTTATAGGCATGGCCGTAGATACGTCTCCAGTAAGGTTAGGGTATCTTTAAAAAAAGGTAATTCATTTATGTAATTCGTTTTTATGTCATTTTGTTGGATTATGTTGTTTTTTTTGGGGGGGGGGGTGTCGTTATAAAGGTTGTGTTTTTTTTTGGGGGGGGGGGCTGACTTTTCGTAAAATCACAAGTACTAAAAGTTATATTTTCATTTCTATAGGGATGGGTGTGCTTGAACATCCCCTCCCCTTAATCTACTATCTTGGTTCTAGTCTAATCCAACTAGGGCTGGATTGGATTGAAATTTTGAAATCCGGCTTCGGCCGGATTTACGAATTGAGATCCGGATTTACAAATAAAAAATAAAAAAATAACGTACTACATCACTTGACTTAGGTGAGTGGAGTCACTCGACTGGTCATTACTGCAGTTCATTACTAAAGATATGGCAATGATGACATATACTCATATTAAATCATTTAAATGTAAAATTTTGTAATGTAACATTTACATTACAATAAGTAATATTAAGTTCCATAAGTTCAAGATGAAACATAATACATAAGCACATAATGCTAATTTATTTATTTTTAATTTTTAGGTTTCAGTTTTCACGATGTTTTCAGTTGGCAAATTAGCAGCTTAGTTACAACTCACAACAACAGTACATTGAACAGATTGAATTTATTATCGTCTTTAACAATGAAGTAATCCCAAACGGTGCTGTGTGACTTAGATTTTGATGCCATTTTATTTTATCGGCAAGACCAAAAAATTTACGAAAATACGAAATATTCAAGTCCCACAAACTCATGAAGTACTATTAAAACTCAAAATGAGTGTTTATTTCTTAAAATTCTTATTTACATCAGCGAGAAATAGTAAACAGGAAGTGCTACTGTGCGTGGCCTCATGAAACATGTACAGAAAATTCACGTGACTAGGCAACACAAATCCGGCAAAATTTGACCGGAGTCGAAGCCGGATTTGTACAAATGGCCGGATTCCGGATTTGCCAGACACATACCAACACCGGTGTTTCGCATTACTTTTATAAAGCATGAACTTGAGTAATTGCCCTTAGCAAATGGAGCTCAATTGGCCACTTCGAGAGCGGAAATAGTGGGGTGGGGAGTGGGGTATGGGAGGGAGGGGGGGGGGGTGGGGTAACAGGCTTACTTCCATTATTCTTATGAAAAGAATCTTTAACTGTTTTTTTTTGTAAATACTAGAAGTTCAGCTAAAATAACGGTTTGAAAAACCACAATGAATTGCAAATATCATTAGCTGGATACTTAGAGAGCTCAGGAGTTGCATTTCAACATGAAAGATAAAAAACAATAAACTCATAGAATTTATATCTGGAATGGCATGCCAAGACGGCTATGAAAACAACAAACACACGAAGGAATGTTAAAAAGGTAGAATTTGAAGATAAACGATAGCCGCCATACTGAACACATCATCCGGATGATGAATGCTACGCTACTTATTACAGCTAATCCTTTCACCGCGCTAAACATTTGGCAGAAGTGCAGATGAGAAATCACAGTTCAAATTAGGTGCAGGAGGTCACTATAGATCTCGAAATATCTTTCTCTTTCCTTTGTTGCAGATTCTGACATATATGTCCGTCAATCTTTTGATATTAAACTAGTTAAAAATTATCCAGTACCTCATATTGTATGTCCCTTTCCACAGCACGCGTTAGCCCAATTTGGTTGTATCATAGCTTTTGGCTAAATAAAATATAATACATGAATGAAGGTTGTAGTTTGTCGATACAGTCTTCGAGATACAGCAGGCTCTTATTGTGATATTTCCCTCATATCATATCTTTGTCTATCAGCGTACTCCTTACCCGAGGTTCCTCAACTTTCCCTTTCAATCAAGTTCTCAACAAGGAACAGTGTATATTTGTATGCTATATATCTGTTTTTATTTTCTTACATAGTTCTCTTTTGGTTGCTGTTTGTCCGGGATAGTGTTCTCAACGTCGGCCATATGACCCCTCTAAGGAGTCACAAAGATTTGAATGAGGCGGACGGAGAAAAAAAAATGTTTTGAGTCAGAGACCCATCCAAGGGTGCGAAAGAAAGGCGACAACTTGAACGATAAAGAACACGATTTATAGCGATAAAGCTTTAAACAACCTTGATGCCTGCACAGAAAGTCAATAGAAATGAACTCCAGTACATTACAGAATCTTCTCAATATTCATAGTCAATCTTGGCAAGTGTTCTAAAAGCCAGCCTCAGGTGTGTATGTCACTTTACTTGTGCTACCATTATTATTGCTGTGTTCAGTTGCATCTCTCTCCCTCTCTTCTGTTTGAGAACGTTCCAAACAGCTTGTAATGACATTACATCAGACCAGTCTGCAAAAGTTTTGTCTTTAAAAAGTATGTTGGTCTTTTAATATCATCTCACTCAAACCTGGAACTGAGCATCCACTCACTGGATCATGCAATCGTGCATGCATAATCCATCTCCATCGTGGATCTTCTCCTATGTTTTTGTTTTCAAACGTCTGCATTCTCGCCGAAGACGGATGAGTCGGACGTATGACTCAAATAAAACAGCGACACAGCGAATTTCCATTCTCTTGACTACATCCTATTGGAAATCTAGGACCATTGTCCTGCTACAACAGAGATACAGGGAAGTTTGAGAATGAACGCTGACGAAGAAGAAGAAACGTCTGCATTTTAACAGGATGCAGTTCGGACAATTAAATTCCTTGTCATGGTTTACAATATAGCTGCGATATCTGCGTCTTTCGTCCAAATCATCCGATTTTGAGTATGGGTTTATTATCATTCTGATTCTCTATTGAATGGAACAGCCAAGCCAAACAAACCTCCCTTGTCTACTTTTACAGCTTCCATTTAAGGTCAGAGTGTCTTTTCTGAAACCTGACAAATCACATATTTAATCATATATGTGCTCGATATTGTACTAAATCATTCATATTCCTACATGGCATACTCGACCATGTACTCAATCATTCATATCTAGGCCCACTATGTCATACTCGAATCATTCATACTTATGTCATATTCAACCATTAATTAGTTAACAATTTATCTACGGTTTATTTCGATTATTTTGATTTATTCCGAAATTCCTCTGATAAATAACAATTTCTCGGAGCTTCATAATACAGTGGAATCTCATTATAACAACATTGTCCGGACCGGAAAAACATGTTTGTAACAATAGAAATGCGCTATATACAGTAAAAACAATATTTCAGGATTTTAAAAGTTCTTCAATAGAGAAATTTGTTATAAAAGAATGCGCTATGGAGGTATATCACTATAAATATTATGTACTTTCCTATGAAATATGGAATATATTTCGTATGACATAGTTCAGTTATAATACCGCAAAATATAATATTTAGACTAAGTTTCAAGCAAATATTCACAAACATCAAAGAAACTCGTCGATGTGCGGTAATCTAATGTTGCTCGCAAAGATTTAGAAGAGTAACGCAATATAACGCACATTTACCTATTAATACACCGACCTGATCATGAATTCACACTCTTAATTCATTTGTTTACATATTCATTCAAACATTCACTCGTGTAATACCTTGCTTGGATACCCACTGATGCATTCACTCACTTGTTTAAACAGCCCTCAAGGATTTCTCATGTCGTCATTTATTTACTCTCTCAATATGAAGCTTTGCTAATCAATGAAAATAATAACACACCCACACACAAATCAACGTGTCGGCCAAACATTTCGACTGGTGTAATCACTTGTTTATACCCTCACATATACTTCGACTGGTGTAATCACTTGTTTATACCCTCACATATACTTCGACTTGTGTAGTCACTTGTTTATACCCTCACATACATATACTTCGACTGGTGTAATCACTTGTTTATACCCTCATATATTATCTATAATATATCTTGAAATATATTAATGAGACAACAGATCAAATGGTTTGAACACATCAGCAGACTACCATCAGACACAAGCAAGCTATGTTACGTAGCTACAGTGAAGGCAGACCTAGAGGCTGACGACGAAAACGGTGGACCACCGAAATAAAAGGGGCGACAAATTCCACAATATACTCAGCACACACGAGGGCCATCTCCAGAAAACTCTTCTACCCCTGATGATGAAAGGCAACAAAGGGTTTAGCGAACAGATAGGTATATGCACTCACAAATTCAAAATATTCACTGGTACAATCATTATTTCTGTATACACTCACAAACTCAAACATACACATTATCATTTGTTTTCGCACACTCACAAACTCAAACATTGACTCGTTTATTAGCGAGAAGATTCAGTATGTAAGTTTTGTTGTTTTTAAAAAAATGCAAAACTACTGCATCTTTTGGGGGATCAGATACAGAATGTAATTTAACTTCCAAAATCTGCGAGCACATTTAACCAACCTTCCCCCACAGTTTTATCACGTGAACACTGGCACGTGTCCAGAACTATAAAATAAAAAAAAAGTCAGGTGAGCGAGCGAAAGATTAAATGACAAGGAGAGATGGGTAGAAAGATAATATGGAAACTGTAACAGCCTTCTGCAGCCAGAGACTACGCATTATATTATTTTTAGCTCTCTTTTAAGTGTGCGACGATCAGACAAATTTGCAGACATTTTTATAACAAGATTAAAGAACTCTAGATGAGACAAGCTGAGTGCAAGTAGGTACTGGTCCTCTGTGCTAAATTCAGATGCTATATTTAAAACAAGACTGAAATATGTAACATTTATCTTGACAATTTGTTTACATGGAGGTCCTTGTGACAAGATTGCCCGAACTTTGACATTCCAAACTTCTTTAAAGGTTAGGCCTATACCGTGGCTTCGATACTGCCAACGAAAGCACATATATCCTCTATTGTACCAACATGAACAAGTTTGTGGTTGCCTCTCCAAAAATGGTCCACTACTCACTAACAAACCATAGGCCTATATTTATTTTTGGGATAATGTTTTAAAATAAGGCAATATAATTTTCCAATAGTTGGCCTACACATGCGGTTTCTCTGCTAGGGTAAGAGGATCATAGCCAAACAGTGTGGAGCTTAGACCTACATGAAAACAGCCATAGAATGGAGGTAGAGTTAGTTACGGCACCTTTTTTGCGTCGTTCTCGAACTTCCGCTGGATTTCTCATATAGAAGGGCGATGGCGAATCTTTCATATAGAAGGACGAAGGCGCTACTATACGGAGATGAATTGTCTCCGTTTTATTTGCGCAAATGGCCCGACACATTCAAATTCAGCTGTGATAACTAATAATTTCGTGTTTTTACCAGTTCCAGCGGTCCTTAGCTATATCGCTAGTAAGTCAGTCGTAGATTTCAATTTGTTTTATAAGATTCTACTGTTCTGCAATGCAGCTTTATGAAGGTTCTTGGAAACCACGTTGCAATCTGTTTTATAAGATTTGACTGTACTGCAATGCAGTTTTATGAAGGTTCTTGGAAACCAAGCTGCAATCTGTATATAAGATTTGCCTGTACTGCAATGCAGCTTTATGAAGGTTCTCGGAAACCACGTTCAGCAGGGTTTCACTCTCAGTTTATGTTGCCAAAGATCCAATAACTAATGGTCGCTCCATAAATGGATGTCATGCATAGATAGGCCCTGCCATTCAAGAATTTACATGGATCTGTTACCGAGGTCATGCTGGAGTAGACGAAAGATGTGCGAGGTGACACGCTGGCTGCTGTGGGGAGCATTATGATTACTGACAACCGTGAGATTCTGAGGGCAACGCTGAAAAGTTTATTGGAGGATAATACTACTGTACTGAACAAATCAGGAGTACATGTACTCATGAATTTGGGATCAAGTGTGGGATAAGCAGGGAAGAGTGAAAGAGTAAAATTAGACTCCTGAATAACCAGATGGAAATATTAAACAAAAATGTTCTTCACCATCTTCTGAAAGAGACTGAGAACCTATGGATCTGCCAAAGTTCGATGACGTTATGTTCTTAGATAGTCAGTGCTAACCAATTTTTTAAAATGGGGCCTAGACTTTCTAGTTCAGGGTGCAAAAATGAGCATCTTCTTTCCAACAATGTCATAGGAGGCGCCTAAAGAGAGTTGGGAGGGGTGCAGGCTGATAACCTGTCACCTGTGAAAAAATCATAATTATCGTCACATGTCTTGCCTGGAATTCTTACTTGTGTCTTATATCAAATGTCTGGATGTCTTACTTGTGTCTTCTATCAAATGCCTTGATTTCTAACTTGTGTCTTCTATCAAATGTCTTGATGTCTTACTTGTGTCTTCTATCAAATGTCTTGATTTCTTATGTATGTCTTCTATCAAATGTCTTAATGTCTTACTTGTGTCTTCTATCAAATGTCTCGATGTCTTACTTGTGTCTTCTATCAAATGTCTTACTTGTGTCTTCTATCAAATGTCTCAATGTCTTACTTGTGTCCTCTATCAAATGTCTCAATATCTTATTTGTAACTTCTATCAAATGTCATGATGTCTTAATTTATATGGGAGTCTTACAACCACACGGTATGAACATTAATCACCGATTTGTTTGAGTTACCCACCTCTTCTTTATAACCTCTACTCCAGTATTGCACTGATTCTTGTAATTATTTGTCTTTGTACACTTTCATGAGTAATTATTTTTGTGTTTGCCGGACTTCTATATATTTCCTTTATGTCTTCTTTTGTTTGTGTATGTCAACATGTGATTATTTTGTACTCTAGTCCATCAATTGTACGTTAGAATGCCCTATTGTTATTGTTCAATCATTTACATATTTAGACTGATTTGCTCTGTGTTATTGCAGTTGTCTCTTCGATGGGTGCCCACACATTTATAGTTATTTGTATATGCATTTTGTTTTACATGGTTCTATGTATCCACACAATTACTTTGGGCCACACATTTGTATGTATACATATGCAGTTGTTATAGCATTATCTTTATGTGAACGAACGTTTATATTTATATTAATATATGTATATGTTTCTATGTGTGCGAATGTTCATGTTATTGTTTTTATTTATGTGAGAAAGTGTTTATGTGGATGCATGTTTATATTTATGTATATATGTATATAAGTGTGTATATATATATATATATATATTTATGTGAGTGCTTGTTTATGTTAATGCACGTATCTCCATTCTGTGTCAATATGTATTCCTATTCTGGTATGAGCCCTTTCCTATGTGTGGATACATTTACATGCATGTGCATTTTGTGTGGGTATCCTTCACACATCTGTGTCCATTTTGTTATATATTTATTTCTTAACTCTTGGTGTGTGTATACATTTCTATGTATGTGTATGTGCGGTTGTATATATATGTTTATGTCTATATTTGGTTTCACATTCATTCCATGCGCTTTCAAATGATGATTCTTCTTGTATCTTTCCTTCCCCAAACTCACCCACCCCACCACCACACAACCTCATAATTACTCATCAATCATTATCATATGCCATTCTGGTTGGTGTATGCGACCATGACTCTCTGTCCACAGTATTGTTATCAGGATCGTTGTTGTTTCCATGCCTTGCTAGGTTGTAAAACTAATATTTTCTCACGTTGTCCCCTCCACTTTGTCGGACACCCTCCGACCATTTGGTTATATATACTTGATGTCTTACTTGTGTCTTCTATCAAATGTCTCGATGTCTTACTTGTGTCCTCTATCAAATGTCTCAATATCTTATTTGTAACTTCTATCACATGTCTTGATGTCTTACTTGTGTCTTCTATCAAAATGTCATGATCTCGTGTTTTCTATCAAATGTCTAAATGTCTTACTTGTGTCTTCTATCAAATGTCTCGATGTATTTTATCAAATGATCCCCATGTATTCTATCAAATGTCTCAATGTCTTACTTATGTCTTCTATCAAATGTCTCGATGTATTTTATCAAATGATCCCCATGTATTCTATCAAATGTCTCAATGTCTTACTTGTGTCTTCTATCAAATGTCTCAATGTATTCTATCAAATGTCTCGATGTATTCTATCAAATGTCTCGATGTATTCTATCAAATGTCTCAATGTATTCTATCAAATATCTTGATGTATTCTATCAAATGTCTCGATGTATTTTATCAAATGATCCCCATGTATTCTATCAAATGTCTCAATGTCTTACTTGTGTCTTCTATCAAATGTCTCAATGTATTCTATCAAATGTCTCGATGTATTCTATCAAATGTCTCAATGTATTCTATCAAATATCTCGATGTATTCTATCAAATGTCTCGATGTATTCTATCAAATGTCTCAATGTATTCTATCAAATGTCTCAATGTCTTACTTGTGTCTTCTATCAAATGTCTCAATGTATTCTATCAAATGTCTCAATGTATTCTATCAAATGTCTCAATGTCTTACTTGTGTCTTCTATCAAATATCTTGATGTATTCTATCAAATGTCTCAATGTATTCTATCAAATGATCCCCATGGATAACAAAAAAAGATTCAGGCCAGTAGACATTGCAACTTTGTGGCAAACCCCTAGGTCATTGGACATGCTAGGTGTGCCATTACTGCAGGTGGGTAAACAGATCTGACAGAAGGTATATGCTGCACTCCTGGTAGAGCCTGATGATCCTGGGATACTACCGCACTAGTCAGATAGAGAGTGCCTCCCATCCTCATCCATCCACCCCCCCCCCCAAAAAAAGGTTTTTTGAAATTATTGCTTTCGATAGTGAAATGACGAAAACTAGCATGGTTTGGACATGTATGCAGGCATGATTCCTTGTCAAAAACAATACTGTAGAGGGAACCTGTTGAAGGGGGAAGAAGCTGAGGGCATGGCAGACAACGTCAAGGAATGGACAGGACAAGATATTTCCACACTCATTCGCATCGCTGAGGATAGAATTCGCTGGAGGAATCTGTGTGCTGAAGCATCCAATGTGTTACCCCTACGACCCTGAAGGGTTACGGGTTTATTGATTGATTGATTGGTTTTTTGTTAGGTTTGGTCCTTAGGAAATCCCAGCAATATAGTTCTTTACTCCTTTTGTAAAATCAGGTGGAAAATGTGGACTGGTTGTTAGAGAGGATAAAAACCATGGTGGTAATGTAGGATCAATGAGGCACCTGCACAAGATGTAAAAAATGTATGGAAATGTGCTGCAACAGGTGAACCAATGTCTATATCTTAGATATATGCTGTCAAATATGGATGTGTCGGGCCATTGGCGCAAATAGATTCGAGGCACAATGCATTTCCATTTTCTGGGCTACATCCTGTTGGAAATCTAGTAGGACTTTGATACTGCTTCAAGAGAGTTCCAGGGGAAAAAAAAGAAGCACATAATTACTGGTGATGGTGGATGTAATAAGGAAGTTAAACATAGAATACAAATGATGCTTTAAATGACATGAGGAAATTACTGATGACATCCAGGCAGACTAGAAATGGTAGCATGCTAAATTTGCTCTGCATTAGTGTATGATTCAGAGACTTGAATGGTGGATGGACAGCTAGAGGGCTGTTGATCCTTTGGGTTTGGGATGTGGGTGTACTGAAGGGTGGGGAGAACTTCATGAACTTCACAGAGTTTACATATGATAACGTAATGTCATTTAATCATATGTAAACGTGACAAGAAGTATATAGGTGAAACAGGCTTATGATTGAATGACCACTTCTGTAAGCATCTTCATGCCATACAACACAGATCCTACCCCTGTGACCATTCATTTTAATGGTGATGGTCATCATCATGCCCTTGATATTCTGGTCACTACCCTCAGATCCTGCACTTGGGGTGCAGAGACGAAGAAGCGAACACCTGTGCTCGCTTCGCTCGCCAGGACCAGGACTCATACTGGTTCAGACCTTGCTACGCCTCCTCGCGGAGTACCCCGGGCAACAGAATAATCTGGCTAAGTTAGCAAGGATCGGACGATCTCCAGCTGAGGTGGGAACCTGCTGTGGACTTGGAAACTTCCAAGAGAGAAAAGACTCTTCTTATCCGCAGTACGTCCCGAGATTGTAAACAAGCTTCAGCAAAACTTTTGACAGCCTTTTCAACATTTTCGCCAAGGCTCAAGAACTTTTCGTCAGTTCCGTGTCCTCACCCAGCGTCGCGATATAACCAAAAAGTCCTTCTTAGGACTAGGTTGAAAGTGACACGACTAGACATCCCGAGATGGCCTAGTCGAATCCAGTACCTAACAAACAAAAGATCCTGCACTTCGGATGACAGATCTAGGTAATCTCTTAAAAATCCATTAATTTTTTTAGTTTGGTACCCTCAAGCCTTTTGGTTTTAATTTGTTTTGGTGCGGTCCTTATTTTATTGTTGTATTGGGTAATAATTTGTTATATCTGTTATCATAGCCCAATTTTCAACAAAACCCACTTTCATAACGACATGTGTCCACATACATCATTGTCACCTTGAAATGTGTATTTCTTACATGTCAACAGTGTATCTAGTGCCTATGTGGTCATAACATTGTTTTTACTGTTTTTCACTGTTTGTTTTGTACATTCTTGAGAAAGTCCTAATGGTTCAAAATGTTGAAATGTCTTGTGTATTGTAATTTGTATGTTTTCATGTTTACACCTCATAACCTCTTAGTCTTAGTGATAGTCTGCCCGTTGAGTTCAAGTGAAACATCAAAAACCTGTGTAAGTACTATTGTTGTTCCGTTTCACTGCAGTATTACCTTATATTGATAGTTGCTAAAGGTGAAGATTTTTGAGGCACAGACGAATGGTGGTCAACCAGCAGAGGACTGGTACTGTTAGCAGAAGTGTAATGGCAGATACACACAAGAAGAGATTGGAAACTATGAAAGTATCCAGTTTGCAGTGATGATAATCCAACGACTAACTAACTTGGTCACATCTTCCAGACATGAACCACATTGCCTACTGTCTTCTGGGGAATTAAAGAAAACACTGGAGCCACCCCCCCTTCCCACCACCACCATAAATTGTATTAGGAAACAACAGCTTCATTGTTTCCAATTCCTGAGGATTAAAAAACAAAGACATTATGCCATAGAAGAAAATGGAAAATATCCTGACAAGAAAGCAGTTGAGACTGGTTAGTTTTAAGTATGTTAAATGTTAACTATTACCTGCTCTAATTGCTTCTTCAAGGTATCATGTGGGTCATACATTGGTGACAACCAATCCAGATCAAGCAAACTTCTCTGTGGGTGGGGTTGAAATGGTTGGTTACTATATAATGGATCTGTCATTTCTGATGGGGTGGTGCCTAGTTGAGACACCACTTCTTTTTGAATACGATCACCAAATATTTCAGGGTCAGATTGTGGCTGAAACATCTGATTGCTGTACATATTCTGCATATGAGATTGTTGGTCTTGACCTTTATCAATGTCAGAAATCTGACGAGCATGATCAATGTGAGGAGTTACTTGTCCTGAGGATGTCAAAAATAACAAGGTTTCATCATATTGTCCAGAAAGCCATTACAGCCAGTTGTAAACTACTACATAAGTCTATATAACTGATCAGGTTGTAAACTACTACATAAGTCTATATAACTGATCAGGTTGTAAACTACTACATAAGTCTATATAACTGATCAGGTTGTAAACTACTACATAAGTCTATATAACTGATCAAGTTGTAAACTACTACATAAGTCTATATAACTGATCAAGTTGTAAACTACTACATAAGTCTATATAACTGATCAGGTTGTAAACTACTACATAAGTCTATATAACTGATCAAGTTGTAAACTACTACATAAGTCTATATAACTGATCAAGTTGTAAACTACTACATAAGTCTATATAACTGATCAAGTTGTAAACTACTACATAAGTCTATATAACTGATCAGGTTGTAAACTACTACATAAGTCTATATAACTGATCAGGTTGTAAACTACTACATAAGTCTATATAACTGATCAAGTTGTAAACTACTACATAAGTCTATATAACTGATCAGGTTGTAAACTACTACATAAGTCTATATAACTGATCAAGTTGTAAACTACTACATAAGTCTATATAACTGATCAGGTTGTAAACTACTACATAAGTCTATATAACTGATCAGGTTGTAAACTACTACATAAGTCTATATAACTGATCAAGTTGTAAACTACTACATAAGTCTATATAACTGATCAAGTTGTAAACTACTACATAAGTCTATATAAGTTGGAAGTGACCAGCTGCCAGTCATACACCACATACTGATATACATTTGTATAATATGATAACTCTTGTTGTTTTGATCTTCAAGAACTACAAAGAATTAGCTCTTTCATCCTATCGTCCAATGACAGTATCATGCTGCCTTTAAAATATCACCTTTCTCCCCTTGGCTCGGTTTTGGGTTTAGCAAACCGGGCGGTAGATTTCGACTTCAGCGATCAATATATGCCAAATTCCTGTGAAATGCTTCATCCAAATTGTATACACAGCATGCTAAAGGTTAAAAATTGTCCATATAATTTTAAATAAGACATACAATATGTGATTCCCCTAGATTGATTTGTCACCTACATCCAATTTTTGATTTTTCCTTTGTGGCCCTTCAGCACAGTGCTGTGGTCCTCTAGTAGGGCCCACATTAATAACCACTGGTCTAATAAAAAAGTTGTACCATATAATTTAATTATGAGTGTTACCTACCAGACTGTCCATCAATGTAGTTTAAATTTGGCACTGAAGACTGCTGTCCCTGATAATGTGTGGCATTGGGTCCATCAGTGTCATCTTTCTGGCTTTGTTTGTCTCCTTGGTAATGTCTAAAGTCCTCAGGGCTTCTGTCAAGAGACTGGTTACGCTTTTGTTTGTCTGGATCTAATGGGTAGTGCAGACTATCAAGATTAGGACTACTAGGAGCTTCTTGTAAGGAAGGACTGTCCTGAATTCTGCAAAATAGTTTTGTCTGTAATAATATATCTGTTAGACACTGCAGTGTTTTGGAAGGTTTAATACAAAGAAACAGCCTGAAATTGCAAAATATAATTCACAATTAGGGGCCTACAATATGACAACTGTTTGTTAAAGACGTTATCTAATTTCTGTTCAAATGTGTTTAATGTTACGTTTTCTGCCTATAAAGTGTCTTGTGCTTAGCATGAATTGTGCTTAATAGCATGTGTGTACAGTATCTGATGTACATTGTTTATTGCTGAAAGTGTCATGTGTTCCGTGATTTGTTCTCAGTGTTTCAAGCTAGTGTCTTATGTTCAAGTATTCTGTTATTTGTCTTGTGAGCTCACACTATCTTATACATAGAGTGTCTCATGCTCAATATGTCCTGTGTACCAAGTGTTTTGATTAAAATGGAGAACTTACTTTCTAATTTTTTCAGTATCAGCAGAGGTTGAACCACGACGTCTAGGTACTGGTACTGGCCTAGCCACATTCGAACTTGGATCTTGCTTTCTCTTTGAAGCAATACCAAATGGGTCACTTCTCCTCTTCCTCTCCTCTGCATCAGATGACAGTCTGTATATGAAAAGATAATTGTAGTTGTGTGATATATATATATATATATATATATATATATATTGGACATAATTCTAACTGAATTTTCAAAAGTGGATGTAGCAAAATGGTCATCATCATTTACAATGGACGAACACATGTGTTTATATATATATGTGTGTATTTATATATACTATGACTATCTATATATATATATATATATATATATATATATATATATATATATATATATATATATATATATATATATATATATATATATATATATATATATATATATATATATATATATATATATATATATATATATATATATATATATATATATGCGTAGTATTTGTATTTATCAGCATTCTATTTTTTTCTTCCTTTTTTTGTTTGATACATCATCTATTCCAGGTGCTCTCAACTACTGATCCCCTACCCATTAATTCTCATAACTAAAAATAATTTATATATTGTATTTATTCACATTACATTTATATCTTCTTCAACATTCATACTAAAGCTTCCAATGGATTTCTTATAGCAGAACAATGGTCTTATTAGATTAACAGCAGGATGCAATCCAGATAATGGAAATGCATTGTGTTGCAGGTGTATTAGCGCCAATGGCCTGGCACATCCATCTTCCACATGCTATAGTAGAGATTGTTGTAGTTGTGTGAGGTTGTTGTAGTTGTTGTGTGATATTGTTGTAGCTATAATTGTCAATATTGAATTGTTGCTGAGCAATGCTACTTTTGGTAGCTCAATGCCATTCTTAAATAAGTGTATGTCTTCTGAAGTTGATTTAGTGAGTGGATGGACTTGACTGGAAGGCGTATATAATGCCTGTAAACAAGCAGTACAATGTACTTTACATTTCCCAGCAGAAACCACATTTTTGTGTGCTGATCAAAGAGCAAATGCAGAAAATGTGCTATATTTAACGTAATTTTCTTCAATTGTCACACCATCTTCTAACACACAGTTGCAACTTGAGCATATTTTACTTATTCATCTCCAACTTCCCATAATCCCACACTGGATACAAATATCTGCTCCCTTATTCTGAAAGTCCAGAGCAGCTCTTCCATGCATGATTCTGGAGGTTAGCAGAAGTTGTAGATACCGCACATAGTATCAACTCCTGATCATTGACATCAACCATTCTGTACAAATCAGCAATAATTGTTTCTCTCTACACCTAGCAATATCTGCTAATCAAAATTCAAAATAGATAACATTGCACTATCCCAACCCTCAACAATATATATATATATTTCCCAAGTCTCATATATCAATAACATAGCTTTTCCACTACTGACAGTAACATCAATCAATCTACACAGTCAACACTTACCTTGGTTTGGGTTTGTGAATCACTTTGTCATTTCTTCTTTCTGATGGAACTCTCTCAAATGTTCTTGGCTGAAAATTAACATCTGCTTGAGCTTTTTGTAGTTCATCCCAGTAAGAATCAGCTTCACTCATTTTGCGGTCCAATTTTCTAAGGCAATTATTTATGGTTTCTGAAGCTCCTTCCTCATCAATGCTTAATCTCTTCTCATCTCTACATGACCCAACAAGGAAAAAAAAATTCATGTGGTAGACTGCTGTAATACTAAACACTGCAAATATAACTATATAACAAAATATCACAACAAGATGTACTATATGAGTGTAGTTTGACATAATTGCAGCAACAGATTAAATCCATACTTTAACCAAGGGTCTTTATCAAAGAAAGGATAAAACAATGGCAGACTTTAAAAATACCAATGCTAAAATTATTATGAAAAGATTATGTTATATTATATATAACATTATTAAGTGTGGTAGTAATAGAACTGGATGCCTGCTAGAGAGGAATGAGATGAATATTTAACCAGCGGGTTATAGGAACAATCAGTATGCTCACCCTTCATCAGCTGCTTGGGGAGACTGAGCACCAATGGGTCTTTTCAGAGTGCAATAATGTCAGTTCTCAATGATAATAATAATAATTGACGCATATCCTGTATAAACAGACATTGCTATTTAATTATTGCTGAATGTTCAGGCACTAATAATACATCCAATCACATCGCCAGCACAATCTGGAAGATCAGATTTTGAACTACCAGCAGATTTGACCGAGTTATGACTACCACCAAACGGATGATACTTAACGTACTATATGAAACTAATAATTAAAAATGTGATAAAATTTAAATTTGATTGTTTTAATGCTAAAATTAAACAGTTATCTTAGAAGCATACCCCTCATAAAGGATTATGGGTAATGCCAATCTGTCAATGAGTGCTTGTCCCATCTGACATGTACCATCAAAATCTTTGCCAATCTGGTTTTTTGGCAATCTAAGGTTCTTAACAGCCTCGCCAACACTCTCTTCTCCTGCCAATGCTCTAGCACAGGCTGAGATGAAGTCTTCCAGTGTGTTCATGAGCTAAATACACAAATGATATACATTAATAAACAAGGGCTAAAGAAAATAAACAGCTATGTTGTGAGTTGTAATCAACAATAAGAACTATAGAGGGTGATGATGATAATAATATAAGCAATCCCTTTTGCTGTGAACAGTTAGCACTTAACAACACATAGCCTTACTGGCAACAGCACAAATCCTCCTGTGTTGGGTAACTGAGGTAATACCAGAACTCATATAAGCTTTGTTGTCTCAAAGACAAGGTTGTATTAGGGGGTTTTATAGACGCATGTTTAGTCTTTGAAGGGAGGCCTTTCCAGTGCAGTAGTATCCCAGGATCATCATATCTTGCCAGGATTAGAGCAAACACCTGTGGGCCAACAAACTTATCATTCTTCTGTCAGATCTGTTGACCCAACTGCAGTGATGACATATCTAGCATTCTCCACAACCTAGGAGTCTGCCACAAAAGGACAATGGTGCAATGCTACCAGCCTGCATTTCTTATCATCTATGGGGACCATTTGACAGCAGACAAAAGTAAGAAATTGAGACAAGACTAAGACATGCAGTGATGATGTTATTTTACAGGTGACAGGTTTTCAGCATATACCCCCAATCAATCAAGTGCCATGCCCAATGGTGTAGGCGATAATGTTTCTCCACGACTCTCTGGACTCGCTGACTCTAGTGTTGTCAATAAGCTTGGTTGGTGAACTTCTACCGTGCCACAATACTAGTCCATCTAGCAACATTTCTCCTTGTCATCCCCTATCTCTTCTCCCCTTGGTTTTTCCAGTGGTTATTAAGTGTTCAAGCTGTGTTCTTCTCTGCACATGCCCTAGAAATCTTGACTGTCTGCCCCTAATGTTTAATATGATTGATTTTTTTATGCCAGCATCAGTGAGAACCTCTGCATTAGTTCATATACCCTAACTTTCCTTGAATTTTGCCTCTATGACATTCCTGAAAAGACAGTGACCCTCTTCTTTCCACCCTGAACTAGAAGTCAAGACCATTGTAGCTATACAGGTGAGGAATTATAGAAAAGACACAGGTATTTTTGTGTTATAATAAACAAAAGGAGCTAAAGAAAATACACAAGGACGTTATCACTTACAATAAACCAAAAGGAGATATGACTTATAGTAAACAATAGGAACTAAGGCAATGACAAGGGTGATATGAGTTATATAATAAAGAAAAGGTGCTATGACATAATAAACATAGGGAGATAAAGAAAAGGAGATATAACTTATAATAAACAAAGGGAGCTAAAGCAAAGACAAGGGTGATATGAGATGTAATAAAGAAAAGGAGCTATGATTTATAATAAACAATAGGAGCTAAGGGAAAGACAAAAAATTACTATGACTTATAAACAAAAGGAGCTATAAAAAAGCAAAATAAAAACTGTCATACTGTATTTTTCCCATTAGGAAGTTACAGACAGTATTCAAGTGCCTTGTGTGATAAAGGCTGCATGCCCCTGCTGTCATCACCACATGTTCAGTGTGAGTTTTATAATTTACACTCTGAAAGCAGAAAAACCCAGCCCTTACCAGTAATTTAATTCTGGACCTCACATGTATGAGATCAACGCTTTAACCACATGGAGCTATGACATAATAAACAAAAGGAGCTAAAGAAAAGACACAAGGGTGCTATTTATTTATAGAAAATAAAAGACAAGTATTTATGAGATTATTATAGACAAAAATGACCAAGTACTGATGTGGTTTTGTTATGTACAGTGTTACAGGAATTGCAGGAAAGAGCATGAGAAATCACGGGCCTACTCTATCACTACTCTATATATGAGGAGCGCGGTAGCCTAGTGGATAGTGAGCTTGCTTGCTATCATCTGGTTACAGCGTGCCAGGTTCGGAACCACGTCCGGACATTTAAAAAAAAAAAATCCGGGTTGTGATTTCTCCCTTGACACGACCACTCCTCCAGTCGACTCAGCTGTAAATGAGTACTTGACGCATGAGTTAGGGAAGGTAAAAAAAAAACTCTAAGGAAGGGAACTGGCCACCCCACCTAATAGTTGCTGCGGCTTAGTACATGAAGAGTTATCTTCATCCCCGACAGCAGATGCCATGGGACCTACCTTTACCTTTACTCTATCACACTGAGCATGAAAATGGAGAATGAAGCAGTGATGGGTGCACTCAGTGACTGAAATACCAACTCATATGGAAATACTCTCAACTCTGAGTAAGATAGAAAGGTGAATGTTAAGAAATGAATGGATCATGCTACTGAACAACTCGGTTGTCCACAGTATTACATGGATATACCTCCCTGGTCATATTGGGGGTAGAAATAATAAAAGAGCAGACTCATTGGGTGGCAATGCTGAAGTTGATGACACGGTATTGAGAAAAAATATGGCTGACCTAAGAAGGGCTGTCATGATTTTTACTACAGAGTGAAGAAGATGACATTGGAGGCAATAATGTGCACAAAAAAATGACATACATGGAGTTGACAAGGGTAAGGAGAAAAAGTGTGGCAGGTATAGAAAATCTGTAGATCTCTCGCATAATCAACAACTGGGACCGAGTCTGCACACTCTTGACTGGCTGCTGAAATAGAGATGTGGAACACTTATGGGAGTGTCCTATTTTCAATGATCAATCTATCTATCCATTGTCTGCTTTTGTTGTGAGGTGTTGCAGAATTGAATGATAATTTTTTTCAACTATAGCACGTTTGGTCGCTTGATATGCAGTAATACTGTGTCATATCAAAATGTTGCTAGCTCCTTCAATCTACCTTTTTCTTAGTCTTCCTCTGTGTCCTGCTGTTTCAATTTTCACATTGTATGCTCTTGCCGCTGGCCAATAAGGAAGGGTTCATTCTCATTAGGTGGCCAAACCATTTTAGTCTCTGTTTTTCAATATATTTGACCACAGATGTTGTTCCAACAGTTCTTGTAATCTCCATCTCCTCATTTCTCGCATGTTCTCTTCTTGTGCTGATCTCATCTTGTTCTGTTTGCTACTTTTCTTAGACATCCAATTTCACACACAGTAAGCTTTCTCTAATTTGCAAAGATGCTGGTTTCTAATCAAGAATATAAACAAATAGCAGTTAAAGAAAAGACATAGATATGTGTTCCACAATATGTTAAACCCCAAGAGAAAATATTGGACAACTTGACATTGTGGAATTGGGAATTTCAATATAGAAAATTATTAAATTAATGGCAGTACACAAGATGTGGAGAGACATCATATGTTATGTTATGTTCCTCCAGGGCCATAGGCGGCAAATAGGGCAGAAACCATAGCTTTCTATTTCTGTCTTTGTGTTGCCAGGTCTTTCAATTGTTGCGTGTTTTTTAGGTTCATTGACATGCATTCTCTATTAATGGTTCTTTGTAGAGTTTCTCTAGGTCTCCCTCTTCTTCTTACTCCAGGTGGCACCCAATATAGTGACTGCTGGGGAATTCTTAGAGACATCATAAGCAATGCTAAAATGCATAGACTATAAGAATATGTTAGTAACCATAAAAAAGGATTTTGAGATTACCATAGGTAGAAAAAAATGGTGAATCAAAATGTTTCACACATTGAAAGTGACACAATATTGATTCTAAAATGAGACTACAACATGAATATTGAGGTTTCTGAAGTCAAAGAAATCGACATCAATCAAGTCCTTAGACTTCTTAACGTGATTACACACCCTTGAGTGCAGAGGCCATGGGCATAGATTTTTCATTTGCCTCTATCCTTGGATACGTTCTCAGCCTTATTCTTCTATGTGAATCCCATCTGTCAAGTTCTTCATTTATTTCTAGGTCTTCCCTTTTTCTCTGAGGGTTCATGTCATTGATCTTCAAGTTATATCATGTATAAATAACCAAAATGTCAGAGGATGTCCGACAAAGTGGAGACTGTTGCAGTAACCAAATAAATAAGTGATAAATACTACATAAAGTACTGAGGTTACTGTTAAAGCCTAACTATCAATGTAAAAAATAAATAAATAGCAATAAAACAAAAGAACAAGGATTTTTTTCTACATTACGGGCCATCTGTGACCTTTTTCAAATAATTTGTTGGGTCTTGCTGTAAGAAAGAAATCACCAAACAATCACATTTATATTAGGATATTTCATGTTTCACATTTATGTGTTCCTTGAAAAAAGTCCCAGTTGGACACCAACATAAAAAAAAGTTCTTGTTCTTTTGTTTATTGCTATTTATTTATTTTTTACACTGATAGTTAGGCTTCAACAGTAACCTTAGTATTTTATATAGTATTTATCACTAGGTCATGTACTGGTTTTCTGTGTATGTGCCCAATCCATCTCCATATTCGCTCCTTAATCTTGTGTCCACCAAATTTTGGTCTTTTCATCCCCATATCTCTTCATTTCTAATCTTGTCCTGTCACCTAATGTTTAGTATTCTAAAACAGTTATTCATAAATGTCTGTAGGCTTATATTATCATGTTTTTGTCATGTTCCAGCTTGTTGAACCATGTGGCAGCACTGAAAAAGAGACATAATAGCATGGCTATTCATGTGCAGTGTTAATGGATGGCAATATTGTACATAACATGAGAAATGACAGACTAAGATGACAATGAACAAGTGACATCACAGAATGCTTGTAAAGGATAAACTCATATACTACATTATCCAACCTTGTCAGATTCACTCAGGAACAAGGCCAACACAGTGAGCCGATTGGCTCTCTCACTTGTTCCTTTAGAAAATCTTCGCCACGCCTCCTCCAATCTCTGTGCTCTGTCATAGTTTGGTTCAATGTCATAACGAAGTGAGCGTCGTAGAACCAGCGCAGCTTGTAACAGCTGTTTACCATACTCATATGTTCCCTGGGAATATGAAAATGGTGTGGAATTTATTTGTTTCCAATGTTGATAAAACTAATACAAAGTTTATAAATTGATATTGATCAAGGAAATCTATTACATAATATATGCTATTGAAGACTAAGGACAGATCGATATTGAGCTAATAAAATCTATGATGTAATTGTTAAAAAGCATTATCATTCAAAATCATGTTTTTAAACATGAAAATACTTATTTCTGGATGGGATATTGAAATATACTTCTTTTACACTAATACTTTTGCTGGTGACAAATGTAATTGAAACACACAAATAATTTCCCTTTTATGAGTCAATTTATCACACGTATGTTGCAGAGCCCAAAAGGGGAGCAAAGTTTAGCAACACTGTTTATCTTCCATGCATGTCATCCTCACCTTAAAATTGGAGCATGGCACTGCAACTGACATACAAAATCCATTTTTAAAATCAATAGAAATAAAACATTTATTAGAAAGCTTGAGAAAAACATTTTCATAAAGCTTATTTGTGTCAGAACATCTATAAGTTTCAACGTTTTAATAATAATAATAGTAATAAATATAATGACAATGAACAAAACTTGGTTGAAAATATATGAAAGTGCTAAGGTAATTTGTCATTCAAGACCATCAGTTTATGATCAGGACACATGCCTAGTCTTCTTCAGGATATTATAATAGGAGAAACATATTATAACTGACATTTATTGAAATATAAAAACTATTTCGAAAGCAAATATTAAAACAAGCCTTTTTTCATGTTGATAATAGGTTAGAAACGGATTAGTATTTTTTGTGTTAAGGTTTATAGTATTTTAAAACTTGGCAACTTACCAGAGATGTAATATTGTATTGCACTAAAATTATGCTGTGTCATGTGACGTATTCCTTCCAGAACGTTGTCTTCCCAATGAACTCTCCGAACCTCTCTCTGTCTTGGGCGATGTGGCTTGCATTTTCTAGCGATGTATTCATATTATCTTTAATGTCGTCAGTCCATCGTCTTCTTGGTCTGTCCCTTCTCCTCTTCCCAGGTACTCTTCCCTCCATTATTTGTCTTTCTAAACAGTTATGTCTCTTTATATGACCAAACAGGCGTAGTTTTCTTTTTGTTATTGTGTTTAGTAACCAACACTCTGGAATATTCAGTGTGTTTATAATATCTGAGTTTCTGATTTTATCCTTCCATGATAGTCTAAGTATCTTTCTGTAGCATTTCAGCTCAAAGGCGTTGGTCTTCTTTGCCGCTGTTTTACTTAGAGTCCATGTTTCACAGCCTATGTTGCAACCGGAAAAATAAAAGTTCGTAACATTAGCACTTTCGTTTCTATTTTGTTGTTTTTCCATATGTTTTTCAGCTGTGTTATTTTGCAATATGCCATTGCCAATCTCTTCCTTATTTCTGCCATGCAGTCTCCTGCACCGTTGATGTTTGCTCCTAAGTATTCAAATTTATCCACACATTCTATCTCGGTATTGTCTATTCTGATTTTTGGTTGTTGTGTTGTTATATCTGTTGACATGATTTTTGTTTTCTGCGTGTTTAAATACAAATTTTGTGCTTCGCTATATTTCTTTGTGTTCTTGATTAGTTGTTCCAATCCCTTTATATCATTTGAAAGAAGTACTGTGTCGTCTGCGTAGCGTAGTTCCGGGATTAGGAATCCACCTATGTTTAAAGCGTGGTAGTCAGTGTTGTGTATGTCTTCTCTCACGTTCCTCATTATACTTTCAGCGTAGATGTTGAACAGGTATGGGGAGAGTGTGCACCCTTGCCTTACTCCACTCTGTACCTCAAATCACTCTGAGAGATCGTCCTCTAACTTCACTGCAGCCTTTTGATCTTGGTAATACCAAGTTCCTCTATTAGATGAATCAGATGTCTTGGGAAACCTATGCTGTTCATTATCTCCCATAGTTGCTGGTGTTGGACGCAGTCGAACACTTTTGAGTAATCTATGAAACACATGTGCAGGTCAGTTGAAAATTCCCTACACTTTTCTATGATCAATCTCATATTAAGAATGTGATCTCTTGTTCCTCTGCCCGATCTGAAACCAGCCTGTGTTTCATTTATCTCCATCTCTAATTTCTGTTTGATTCTTTGCACTTATTATGCTACTTATTACAAAATTATGCAATTTACCAGAGATGTAATATAGTATTGCACTTAAATTATGCAACTTACCAGAGATGTAATATTGTATTGTATTTAAATTATTCAACTTACCAGAGATGTAATATTGTATTGTATTTAAATTATGCAACTTACCAGAAATGTAATATTGTAGTGCACTCAAATTATGCTACATACCAGAGATGTAATATTGTTATACACTCAAATTATGTTTCATACCTGAGCTGTAGTATTGTAGTGCACTAAATATTAGTGCACAGTAAACATATGCTACTTACTAATGCTGTAATATTGTTGAATCCCCATACTACACTACATACCATATTATTCTTGTGATGAATGAACAACAACATGCCAAATTCCTATTAAGCTTACTGTTTCCTCAAACCATAGTATTTGCAAGACCCAGGAAAATCATGCAGTATTCCTAAACTATGCCACTTATGCAGACTGCAATAATCTTGCAGTATCCCTAAATTATGCTACTTGCAAAAGCTGTATTAATCTTGCAGTGAACTTAAACTATGCTACTTACAAAAGCATTATTAATATACCTAAAAAGCATTAAAATGGGTAAAAGATGGCAAAAGAAAAAGAGAATGACCAAAAGAGATTCTGTGCAGTACAACCATTAAAGAGTCCATGACTATGGGTATCAACAACATGCAAGAATTACATACAGAAGCATCACATTGCTTGAACTGGAGAGCTCTGGTTTCTATCCTATGCACTGTATTCAGCGCTGAAGGAACATTGATAGATAGATAGATATCAATATAATGATGTTACTTATAAAAGCTGTATTCATCATGCAGTATCCCTAGATGATGCTACTTACCAGAGCTGTTGCTTCAAACTTGTTATGGTCATTATGCAATGCTTCAACCTCCTCTGAACTCTGGCCCATATCAGTGTGAGATGCTACCATCACATCACACAACTCATTTATCCAGTCAATGGCCTGAGACACATTCAATGAAAGCAATTTATAAAACAGCTTCAATCAAACACATGACCAAATTAACAACACATCTGTAAAGTCTAGTAAGCAATGATACCTCTAAGTTGCATAGATTAGGGAGTTTTCACAAACAGTTTCACTATCCAAACACAAAATCTAGAAATACTGTCACAATAGCGGTGTGAACATGCAGCTTTATAGTTTTTGTTAATTGTCATCTGATCCACATTTTTTAAAAAAACACATTTTAGATGAAACTGATAAGTGAAGTACAGGTGTACTTCCTTTTTACATTGTTGGGGCATTTTAGGGAAAAATCAAGTTAGGTTCATATTTACCATTGATTCATGATGAGTATTCAAGATAGCGGTATGATCAGTCGTACATTTAGGTACTGTGTATGTAATGCCATTTAATTGAAGCTTCTGTTGTTGCAGCCACCTATAATAATTGCTATAATGTTACAATATGCTGAACTCAAATATTTCCGAACTCAAATGCATAACTATAGATGTGATCAGAAGTGGTTGTTGCTGTTGTTTTGATCACCAGGATTATGAGTGATTAGCTCTTACTTCCTATCTGCAATTAGAGTGTTCTCCACAGCTTTATGTTATATCTAGAGGACTCTAACTCTCAAGAGATATATTATACAAAAAACACGGTAGTGGGTTGGATCTATTTCTGAATGAATTAATTGCTTCCACTTGTTATTTTTGTATTCCTAATTGTTCTTTTTCTCTTGGTTACATTATATTTCATTTCTTGTTACAATTTATTTTGTAAAATTCACTTAAAAGGTGCCCACTTAAAAGGAAAGTACCAAATCCTGCCTTAGAATACATCTACAGTTAAAAATATCTGAAAAATAAGAGATAGGTTACATCAATAATATCAAAGATTACATTGTCAAATATGGCTGAGGTTATGATGTAACGGAAAGACTTACAGGTTGACATGTATGCTTACCTGATCTGTGTCTCGCTCACATGTTCTTAGTTGAAGCAGCTGTTGTAGTTTGAGCTTCCTGACATCAGCCAGCTCATCACATCTCACCTTTCTCTCCTGCAATTCTTCCAATCTTTTGTTGACATGTGTAGTCTGATTAGTGTAATCTGGAGTAATGTCCTTGCCAAAAGCATTTTTGATTGGTCGTGACATTTCATCCAGCAAACTTTGTCCATCATTGAGGCTTTGTTCTGCTACTCTATCTGAAGATGGAAACATACAAAACCTAGTATTTTTATTCTGAAGATAAGATTATTAAGGCTTCTAACTCATTAATAGGACATGTCAAGATGAATTCTGATATTGTTTCTGAGGGGAAGATTAAGAATTCATTTTACATTCTATCTTTTACTCTATATTATTTCTATATTTACTCCTATATTTTACATACGTATCTTCTTCTTTTTCATCTGCGTTTGCTCTAAAACTTCTACAGATTAGTAGGATGTAGTCTGGAGAACTAGTTGTGTCATAGTTTACAGCATTGTTGCGATATCTGCATCTTTTGGCCTGAAACATCCGACTTCAGCATAGCTTTTGTCACTTTGACCCTATATGAAATGGGACAGCCAACTCCACCCCATAATCTCCTTAGTCACCTCTTATGACATGCATGGAAGGTCAACAGTATTGCTATTCTTTGCTCCCCTCTTGAGCCCAGGCAACACATATGAGTGGCATTCTATCTGATGTCAATGTATTTCTGCACCTGACAAAGAATCAAAGAATAGTTACACTATTTTTCTTGTCTCAAAAAGTGCTCAACTGCATGCTGTTCAATTGTGCATACAGACTGCTCAGAAAGCAATGGCAAACTACTATATGTATTCATATTGCCTAGAAAATCACTACAGCCAAAAAATGCTGGGTTGATGGCTACGTCCTGAATTGGATACACTACCAATTAATTTATATTTTTTTCCACATTAGTTTGCGACTTACTGACTTTTCCTTATATTACTTGACCAAAAATAGAAAACAAAATGTTTTCTCAAGTAAAACCTCTTACCAAATTCAACCATATCTAGACACCATGACACTTACCACAGTTATCACATTTGTCCTGTAGTGTCTTCATGGCCTCCTCCACCTCTTCCACAGTTTCTGCAACAACATCAGTACAGAACAACTCCAACAGCTCATCTAGGCATGTGGACATCTGGAAGAATTATTTAATAAAACAAACCTTCAACAGTTAGTGGTCAAGAGTACAGGGTATTGTACAACCTTCAACAGTTAGTGGTCAAGAGTACAGGGTATTGTACAACCTTCAACAGTTAGTGGTCAAGAGTACAGGATATTGTTCAACTAATTAATAATGAATCTATTATAAAACATAGCAAAAACTTATTTTTTTGCATTCTCTAGAATAACTACTAAGATTCTCTTCATACTTTTGACAGTACATGTGCTTCTATTTTGCAGCATAACTATGATATTTGTGCTTTTGACCCAGTGACCCAGAACATCCAATTATGGTTTGCTTTTGGTTCAGGAAGGACAAATAATAAGAATCATTATTGTAGGCATATCATATCTGGGACATAGATATCAAACCAGCATTTTTGGTTGTAGTGATTTCTAGGCAGCAAGGTAAACTAATTAGACAATCGTTCGACTAGAACTTGCAGGTAAAGAGGAGAGTTGAAAGACCAAGGAACACCAAAGAACAGGTGGAAGAAGAGATCAATTTAATTGAGGCATTATGGGTACAGTTGAAGCAGATGGCGCAGCACAGAAACTGTTGAAGAGTGATATGTTCCACTATGAACCCTATGTTCCACAAGAAACTGAAAAGAAATAAAAAGAATATTATTTTCTAGGCAATGTTTATGTTAGTAGGTTGCCATTGCTTTCTGAACTGTTCAGATACTCAATTGCCTGTAGTTGAAGTTGAACAAGGTACATTGGTCATCTGAGATGTGTACATTACCTCTCAGCCACAGAGCCAGAAAAGAACCATTATACCCTAATAATAATGATAATAGCTGTCTGTCACCACCCACGTGTTGCCAGAGCCCAAAATGAATAGTAACACTGCTGCCTGTCATGCATGCTGTTAGAGGCAAGTAAGGATATTTTGGAGTAGGGTTGTCCCATCCAAGAGAAAGTAAAAGTGACCCAAAGGCATGCTGAAGTTGGATGTGTCAGAAAGACATAGATATCACAGGAAAACTATAACACAATGAATACAGTTCCCCAGTCTACGCCCTGCTAATCTGCAGGAATTTGAGAATTAACATAGAAGCAGAAGTACTCAATCCACTAGTGTGTTGCTGGATCTGAAAGGGGAGCAAAGAATAGCAACACTATACCTTCCATGCATGTCATAAGAGATGACCAAGGGGTTTATGGGGGTGGAGTTGGGTGTCCCATCCCATATAGGATCAAAGTGACTCAGAAACCATGTTCATGTTTGGTGTTTCAGGACAAAAGGTGCAAGAATCACAGAAAAGCTGTAAACCATGATACAATGCATTCTGTTCTCAAGACTACATCCTGGTGATCTGCAGGAACTTGTGAGTGAAAGAAGAAGAAAAAATACTTCATGAAAGAAATCCTGAAGGTAAGAGAGGGATTGCTCAAGATTGACCCAACTACCACCAATTGTTGATAATACAATTTTACTGAAACCACCACCCTGTGTGTTGTCACAGTCTGAAACAACTGCCCTTTGTGTTGTCAAAGGAAAGTAAAGAATGGCAACACTGTGACATGCAAGGCATGTTGTAAGAAGTGGCTAAGAAGGATTGGAGTGATATTGGCTGTCAAATTTCTATGTCAATATGACTCAAAAATATGCTGATGTTGGATGTGTCAGGCAATAATACACAGATATCATAGCCAATGTGTAAACCATGTCACAGCACATTCCATTCTCTGGATTTCATCCTGATAACTAGCAAGAGTTTGAGAACAAACACAGAAGAAGAAGATGACTGAAGTTCTATCTATTATCTCATCAAGTCACAATTTTAAAACATAAAATAATTCACAATACATTCTAGCCAGACATATAACATTATAGACTTGGAATAATACTCTTGAACTGCACTTTGAGTACAATGAAGAAATCTTACCTCTTCAGCATATCTATGAAACCTAACTGATGTGATCAGTAAGGTTCTTCTTCTCTCCAGCCTGGTGGCAAAACTGCGACAAACTGTATCCATATAATCCCTCTCAGCTCTCATGTCATCAGCCACAGACAGCTCTTCTGCTGTGATTTCTTCTACTGTGTGCCGCAGTTCTGCATACTGGCCATAGGTGTCCTGTAAAATACAAGTAATATAGAAATACTATAGTCCATAACAAAGTCACAGAAGAAACTGTCAATTTAACTAGAAATTTTTTTTTTTTACGGAAGTCATTTATCGACAGTAGAAAAATGCAGACACTGTATAGCAATGTACTGTTTCTTTTTTATTCCACTTACTTTTTAAAATGAATTTATAAATACTGATATACTCAACTTTTCATCTTCACTGACATATAAGTTCATGTGGTGAATATACTCTTCAGTATTTACATTCCAATTGGGGAAAGAGACAGAATAACAGAGAGAAAAGATACTGGACAGCTTGGCAACATGCAAGGTGTGAGGTGATATCTCAAATATTGTTCAATTTCTTCTTCTGCTGCATTCATTCTCAAACTCCTGCAGATTAGCGGGATGTAGCCTGGAGAACATAATGTGTTGTATCATGGTTTACAGGTTAGCTATGATATCTGTGCCTTTAGGACTGAAACATTGCCTCTGGGTCACTATGACCCTATGCGGTATGGGACAGCCAACTCCACCACAATATTTTAACTTACAGAACAGGAAGAATAACACACGTAGATGTGCATCAAAATAACATCTATAATAAGGACGATCATGATAAGATAGGTCTCATAGCAGCATTCTACCATGAAGCAACCTGGTGATAGTAAGCAAGTTCACTATCAACTAGGCTACCACACTCTTCCTAGTGGTGAATAGTCATGAATGTTTTATATACATATATATGAATGAGTGATTGGAGATTAGCTGAACTGATGGCTATTGCAACTTGTTTAGATTCCTAGTAATTATGATCAATAGAGCTATTGTGTCCTTTTGTAAAATGGAGACGTCTCCAGAGTTTTATTTTATGTCCAGAAGGCTACAAATCTCAGAGCTTTATTTTATACCTAGACGGCTACAACTCTGAGCAGAGTACAATGTTTTGAGAAGAAGCCTTCTACTTAGAAAGGGTTTGTATGTCTGGTTTGATCCCCATGAATTTTGAGCAACAGAGCTATTGTATCCTTTTCTGATGTGAGGATAGGTCTATGTGTTTATATGGTTCTGAGTTCATAATGAAGTTGCAGCATCTTGTTTACGAGTGCATTTTGTGGGAGGTTGCATGTAGATTATTTCTTGAGCTACAAAACTAAATATGCTAAGCAATACTCTGCTCATACATAATGCTGCTGTGCTGAGTGTAGTGGAGAACATATGAAACAATATGAGTACAAGAAGTAAATTCCTCATAACCTTATTTGACAGGCAAAACTTGGAAACGGGGACCAATCACCGATATATCCGTTTTTATTTCCTTCAATCATACATTGATCAGTTATATTTCATGGTTCACTAAAACAAGGTTTTATGCTAACCTTAATAGTCATAGAATACTTCCACTTCTATTTTGACCACAGCCAAGCTTATGTTAGTGTGGAAAAAGTGATTATTGTGACTCAGTCAATTTTTTCCTATTTTTTGTTACTTCTGTAGTCATTCAAAAAAATGTACATAATTTCCACATTTATGAATATAAATTCATCAAATAAAGTGTTTAGTTAACATAATTTGATACTCTTGTGTAAACATTATAGACAATTGTAAAAAAAAACTTCATGGATACATTTCAGTAATTGACAAAGTTTATGCTAATAAATAACATTTTAATTTTTTAATTTTATGTCTTATTACCTCTAACCTCGTGAAGTAATATAAAATCATCAATGTGCTTATATATTCATATTCTGTAACCAATTCCCTATTCAACAATATACTATACATATATTATTTATCAATATTAGATTGTTAAATGATACAATGAAAAAGACACATAGTTTTCTATATCTGAAAATGAATTTGGTCAAAACCTATAAATAATCAAGTCCAAAAAGAATTAAGTTTATAATAATTGTACATAGAAGTTACAATCTTGAGTTTGTTGATCTTGGAACCAGGTAACAAAAACTATACAATATGACCACTCACTGTACACTTAATCTCCATCTCTTCATGTCTCCTCCTCAATTCCTCTGCTGCTTTGTAAGAGTCTCCTATATCACTCTGAGAGGCTAACAATTTTTCACCTGGTGCCAGGACCCAATCAACAACCTACAAATAAAGCATGAAGAAATTAATTGAATCATACATACAGATATGTTCTCCAAATCATGCAAATCAAATGAGCAAATCCCCACTAAAAAACTGAATTGTGTTAACTGTGCTCAAGCAGATAAAGTACTGCAACATATGCTGCCAAAATGTTCATAACTCTCCTCAAAGAGAAGAAATGTTTTACCAGACTGCCTTGCAAATACTCTTTAAAACACCACACAGCAGCTAAAAAACACTTGCAGGGTTTCTTAGCGCATTGGCTACTACAAAGTTGAAAAATAGGCTGTGGCATAATTATGTTGTGTTTCATTTTCTCCCTCGATGGTTGATGAAGAAGCTGAGATGTAGTTTTCTTAATTTATAATGAATCTTGGTAAATGATGCATCATGGTCACAACAAATGAGAGCACTATTCTAGTCTGTTATTAGAATGACATACTTTGACAATTTTATTATTTTATATAAATAAGAAAACTGAAATTCACAACCAATCTTACTTACAAAATAAGCAATCCTAAAGCATAAATCTTTATCTTGACAATTTTTTTTATCCGATTGTGAACAAATGAAACAGGATCATATAAATGGATAAATGTTTATGATATCAGTAACATATTGAATAATAACTACACCATTTCACACAAAATTATCATAAGCATGAAGAAAACTCTTAATCCATAATTAAAAATGGCTAATCCATGAAGCTCATATGTAGTACATCTATAAATTTACTATGTAAAACTTGATGGATAATGTGTATGATATTGATATGAATCAAAGTTCTTGCATATTCCTGGTCTTCTCATGACTCTGGGGTTGACAAACTTCACAATTATCACTGATTATTTTGCTAATATCAATATTATTGTTATCAATGTCAATGCCCACATTGTTTTCAATTAATTTCTCAATACTGGAATATCAGAAAAATGTTTAGTTTAATAATAGCCTATTTAGCATTTATTCCTGGTGTAAAATATACGAGGGGGAGTCAATAAGTAAGTCACAAATGGCTTATTAGAAAAAAACTGAAGACGATAAAAACCTGAAAACTGTTTATTTTTACACATACATTATCCCTTTACTTCTCAACATAATTTCCACCAACATTGATGCATTTATCCCATCGTTTTATGAGTCCTCCCAAACCTGCTGCGTAGAACTGCGTGCTCTGCTTTTTAAGCCACATTTTCACTTCACATTCAACTTCTGCGTCAGTCGCGAAATGCTTCCCGCCAAGGTGGGTTTTTAGTGGACCAAAAAAGTTGAAAATCACTAGGGGCTAAATCGGGGCTGTAAGGAGGATGTTCCAGAATTTTCCAACCAAGATTTTTTATTTTCTCCTGAGTTAATCGAGCCGTATGTGGTCTAGCATTGTCATGAAGGAGTAGCACTCCTCTAGTCAGCAGCCCTGGACGTTTTCTTCGAATTGCATCCCGAAGCACTGATAGAACTTCACAGTATGATTCAGAATTCACATTGTCACCTTTCTTTTTGAAATTGGTTAAAAGCACTCCTTGACAATCCCAGAACACTGTCAGCATAACCTTCCCGCTGATGGTGTAACCTTGAATTTTTGGACACAAGGCGAAGAAGGATGTTTCCATTGCATTGAAGCACGCTTTGATTCAGGCTGGTAGTGATGCACCCATGATTCGTCCCCAGTAATAATCCTGTTCATCATGTCTTCTCCTTCATTTGCGTATTGACAGAGATGCTCCAATGACAAGCCTAATCGGTTCATTTTGTCTTCGTCCGTCAATTGTCTGGGCACCCACCTTGAACACACTTTCTTAAATTTCAATCGGTCATGCATGATGCTGTATGCTGAACCATGTGAGCACCCTATTGCAGCTGCTACAGCGTCTATCGTTACTCGTCTGTCACCTCGAATCATCTCCTCAACCCGCTGCACAGATGCGTCTGTTGCAATTTCAACAGCACGACCAGATCGGATTTCGTCAACAATTTTAGAGCGCCCTTGAGAAAATTTTTTTACCCAGCTGTGCACCGCTTTACGGGACAAACAATTGTCAGCATAAACAGGAAGCATTTCTTTATGAATGTCTTTTGCAGGCAGTCCTTTTGCCCATAAAAAACGCACAACAGCACGTTGTTCATTGATTGTACACTCTGTAAGTACAGTAGCCATTTTGTTTTTTGTGCTGCGCATGCGCAAGGTACAGCTAGCGCCATCTAGCGAACATAAACATAAAGTTCTATGATGATATCAACTATAAACAGTTTTAGAAACCACCTACTGCATTTTCCTGCCATCCAACATCAATTTGTGACTTACTTATTGACTCCCCCTCGTATTTTAGTGGCAATATCATAGATTGTTATGGTAATCAAACTTCTACCACTTGAAAATAAACTTGGAAAGTGCAACAAACAAGTTATAATACATATAATGATTATAATAATATATAATGTATTTTTAAAATGTACAGTTCACCTATCAATGTTTAAACATGCCTTATTATCAGAAATATTGTTCAGATGTTTCCTTAAAATTTTTTCTCATTTTGAAATGTGATTCGTTATATTTTACATGCGACTTTGTCAGTACTATTATCAAATCACGGTTACAACCACAGTTAGTGATCCCTTAAATTAGTCATCCACTTGCAGTGGCCTGATATAGGCAATGTGTTAGCGTGACATTGGCATCTAAATTTTCTATGAGCTTAATAATTCTAGATAAAAAACAGCAACACAAAATAGCTCTAGATCATACTATTGCAATAAAATCTTAAACAAAGAACGTTGATATAAGCTAATGTTATAATGAAGACCGTCCTCAATGGCAATAGAATATATTGTTAATGTCCTGGGCTCTGTAGGTGACTGTAGCCCCTTGTGTCATTACATAACTAGGGCCTGTGGGTGTCTCCATTCACCCCCCCCCCCCTTGTTATGTCCAATTCACCAGTATGGAATCACACAAAGTTAAGCTCATAGAACTTAGAATTCCCACAGCATGAAGCTAGGAATATGTCACATCCTAAAGGTAATTCCTTTACA
Organism: Meghimatium bilineatum; assembly: GCA_034231615.1. Lineage (NCBI taxonomy): Eukaryota > Metazoa > Mollusca > Gastropoda > Stylommatophora > Philomycidae > Meghimatium > Meghimatium bilineatum. Next base: position 41,403,231 of record CM067306.1, on the reverse strand, counting down.
CATTATGAATTTAAGAAGGAGAAAGCTGGCTGATTTTTGTTAACAAATTTCTGGAAATACTTTTTCCGTTTTTGACATCTTTTTTTTAATATCAAATGTAGTACTGCGTGGCAAGTTAAGTGATTGTCGTGGAAAGTAATTTGTCCATGTTTTAATTGCTGTTTTTGTGTTTTAGTTGTTGTTATATTATAAGAATGTTTGATTATTCATTGAAAATCACAAAAACAATATGTTTCAGGGCTGCTATGCGATGCATTTAAAATAAAAGCGTTGTATGTCTGGCTAGGCCTAGTTTTGAATGAACAGACATTGTATGCTATTTCTTCACATTTTATTAGTTTGTTCAGTCCATATTATATTAGTTTGGATATGAAACAACTTATATACAACAGAAATAGGTATTTAGGAGGATTTGATCAATGTTGCCACATATTAGGGTTGTCAAGAAATTATGTTTGAGATTTTTTAAATGACTGAGATTTTCCTCCCTTTTTTCAACTTCATAACTTGTTCACAACTGTCATATCGCACATACAACAACAATAAAAACAGTTTTATTCATTATTCACTCCTTTATTTACATGTGCAATAATTATTTTGATATTTTTACAAACAAATAAGTTATTGTGTTTACCAAACACTCGCCATAAATAACACAAATTTTCCAAAAAGAATCCAGGTGCATGGGAAATATTGTGTAATTTTAATCTGGTGCCCTAAAGGTTAAACTACATAGAGAAACACCGTACTCTCTAATATATTATGTATTAGATTCAATAATATAAATAAAAGACAAACATGCTTTTAATGCCCATAGATTTATGATGTAGGGTAGCCAGGTGCAATGATGCGCATTATTCACTTTTTTGCATATTCTGACAAATAGACTTAACTATGAGAGACCAAACTAGCAGCAGTGTGTAGCTTATCCATCCATCTAACAATCATCAGAGTATTTACAACATACAATCACATACAGTCCGTAGAAATGAGATTTTATGAACATGAGTAAAATCCCACCTGTGCCCCAATTTTTGGGGCAAACACGCGCAGGCAAAAATGATTACGAAATCATGGGAAAATTGACAAAACCAGCAAAATAACAACATCACTTCCTATCTTAACATAACCAGTCCCAGTGTGGGAAAATTATAGAGCAAAAAGACTAGGCATATATAAAAAAAATGAAAAAACGTAAATATGAAAAAAAAATTAATACAGAGAATGGGTGCTTAGATTCGTTTGAAACTATAACAATGTGTCGGGGTGCTCTTTAAAGCGTTTTACTATAATTTCAACTATCTATGAATAGCAGAGGTTGTGCATCTATGATCAGCGGAGATCATCTATGAATAGCGGGAAATGTGCATCTATGAATAGCGGTTATCATGCATCTATGTATAGTAGAGATCGTGCATCTATGAATAGCAGATATTGTGCATCGGCGGAGGTCTTGCATCTATTATCTGTGGAGGTCGTACAACTATGACCCGTGAAGATTGTGCAGCTATAGCCGACAGGGATCGTGCATCTGTGAATAGCGGTGACTGTGCATCTATTATCGGCGGATATTGTACAACTATGACCCGTGGAGATTGTGCATCTATAGCAGCGACGGCTTCATTTTCAGTCAGCTGCATCATTTTCAAAATTTTCGGTTTGTAATTCCTAAAATGAAACATAACGTGACAATAAAATATTAGTTTACATATTTGGCAACATGAGGGGGAAGTGACTGGGGCACACATGCGCAGTGAGTCAGCAGCGCATGTTTGCCCCGTCAGTGCGCGTGTGTTTACCCCAAAATCACACTGTTCACAATTTTTATAAAATATCATGAAAACAAAAATTATCTTGACAAGGTAACATGCTTAATAACTTAACAATACAATATAGTTTTCAGTTTAGATATGTAAAATAACATGACAGTAAATGATAACAGAGGACAAAGAGTGAGAAGTGGGAAAAAAAGTTAGATCGAGAACGTTAAAAAGTTAATTTACCTCGTGGTTCAAAAATGACCTGCCCGTGACCGATGAAAATTTGTTGTGCGACAGAAACGAATGTTAGCATCCGACGTGGCCACGTGGTTTGCTAGAATAACCCATAGTTCCTGAAGAAAACGACTGCGAATCTTTGCCCCCAGTGCATCTTTACCCCTGGCTACCCTACAGATTTTTATAGGATTATTTCTATTCGATACAGATTTTATTCTTTTAAGGTTGATAGATAGGTATTCTAGTAAATTTAATTTTTGGTTAACAAAAGTATACATTATTTTCTAATATGGTAACTAAAAAAAATATAATACTTATGTATAAAGACTGAGTGAAAACTGACCACTTTGACACCACGCTTCCATTCAGTATACTGCATGCTGGCATTGAGAGATCGATCTTTGTCTTCCAGGTATTCTTTAAGCTTTTGAACTCTGTTGGTCAGGTACTGGAGAAGTCGCTTCACCTGGTTGTTACAAAGAGAAAGTCTTTTGATGATGGTTTATAATTTGTTGTGAGAACTATGATAATCTGATGTTAAAATGAGATAGTGAACTCAAATGAAATTGCTGGCACAGGCGACCATGGGTCTCTACAACTTTTTGACACTGAATTTTAAAAATATGCTATTAAGTTTTGAATCTCAAATAGCAGCTGACAGATTATCTCATGGCCAACAACTACTACCATATTAAAGGAAGGGGCTGAACATTGATTTTTCTGACACTATACAAGCAGATAATTCAAGAGTTAAATGAGATTATTCAGCATTTGATATTTGCCCTTCTGAGAGAATAAAAAAAATCTCCACCTGCCTTGTAAATTATGTTTGTCTTCATCTTCACAAATTAAGAGCAATGAAATTTTTGTTTTGTATGTGCTTCTGGGAGAGAGTATCAGAAGACTAACTCTTCATAGTATGTAATGTTTTGAGAATTGATAATAAGTTACACTACTATAAAACTGTATAACAACAGTACTTATATAAATACAAGTTCGATCAGCTTTACAATGAACAATTTATTATTAAAAATACAGATAACTGTCTTGTATACTGTTATCTGTATTTTTTCATACCTGTACCCAATAGTCAGTGTGTTTGTTGTAAATCTGATGGACCTTGTGTTTTACATAAGTACTAATGTTTTGAGAAGCTTTATAATCAGAGTATGCAGAAGGCATACTCCACCATTTTGTAGCAGATATTGAAACACACCAAAGCTTTGTAACCATTTGGAGGTTTTTATGTTGGCATACTTTTGACCACAAAGTCCATATTACATGATGTAATGTACTTTACAGTCCTGTAAAGTAAAACACACATTCCCAACATGTTAGAGAAAATATGATAAAATTGAAACAAGGGAGGTGGATAAACTGTGGTAACACTAGCAAATAAGCAAAGTGAACACATGTAGGTAATCTCTCATGTTCCATTGACAATATCTTGTAAATATGATTCTCCAGTGACAGGTTAGCAGACAGTAAAAATATGAATGGAAAACACAGTGAAATCACTTTTCTTTATCTGAATCTTAGATCTAGATAGGAACAAACTACCCTATCAAACAAACATACATAACTATTTTCATTTGTGGATTTGGAGACAGGAAACAATCAATACCTGTTTCTGAGCCTCCAAGTTATCCAATGTTGGGATCATGCCCTGATTATCACTGTATCCACTGAAACCATTTTCCTGAAGGGAGGACAATAATTCTTGACCTGAACAGACAAGATGACAATATAAACAAATGTTTATATTTTAATATATCTATATCTTGTCATTAAATAATTATAATGAGTCATTGGCACAAATAAAATATCAACATAATGCATTTATTTTCTGGACTAGGTATATCCTGCTGGAACATCAACACAATGCACTTCTCTCTACTTGTCTCCTTCAGCATTCATTTTCAAACTCCCACTGGATCTTTCTTGCAGCAGAACAATGGTCAGTACAGTACAAGAAGAAATGCCTACATTAAAATGAAATAAATCTTAAACTTGAATAGAACTAATCCTACATTATTTAATGAAACAAAATATCGATAAAGACACATTTTACAGTTACTAGATGTATTGATCTTCTGCCAGACTCAACAATCTACACACTATGCACAGAGAGCCATCCCTCTTGGATGACCTTTGGTGAAGGAGGGGCTATCCCAAAGCATAGAGTGCAGATCAATTCATTTGGCAGTGGTCCTAGCAACTTTTAATTTTCAATTAAATTAACCATTTTGACAACAAGGTTTACTAGTAACATAATTACAGTGACATCATGAATGCTGAGCATACTATACCAAAGTTGGAATGGAACTGCGCATGATATTACAAAAATTGGACTGTAGACACTTTTTCTTATACTGTACCCAATGGTCTTACTATATTTTCAGCAGAATGTAGTCCAGGGAATGGAAATGCATTATGTCACTGATTTGTTTGCACCAATGTCTTGACACATTCGTCTTCAGCGGGGCTCTACTTGTATATAGCCATGTTCTCGACCAATGCACCATTTATCAAAATCTTTCCTGCCATATAAATACTTTTGATACAAGCCAAAATGCTCATTCATTGTCATGAACACTTTCATAATCAAGTCAGAATATTCATATATTGCCATCAAGGTTAGAGACATCTATAAATACTATTCAGTCATATTGAAGCTGCTATAAATAGCAATATCCTTCCTTTTTGGTAAATTTATGTCAGAGTAGGGCTGAAGACACAACTGCAGTAAAAGTGGGAGGGGTTTTACTAGAATAAATAAAGGTAATTTGCTCATTTTCATGTTACATTTTTCAGTTTGATCAGATTTTTGGTGATACTTTTTGGATAATCATTAAAGGAGGAGTGCCGGTTGAACCCAACATCCCATCCCCAATTCCCCATGTCTACAAACTTGTGTTAGAGTCAGTTTGATATAAGAATTTCAAATTATAGCCATACACCATATGCAATATTTAACAGACTACAGTAACTGACCCTGACGAATGACTTCTGTTGGAACTGTCATTATAACATCCTGGAAATGTCTGTGTTTTCTCAGTGCTTCAAGAGGGCTGGCCTGAAGATCAGATTGATTGTAGGATTCTTGAATCTCTCCCTCTTGAATATCCAAATGTTCAACAGTGATCTGGGCATCTTTCAGAAATTTTTCATAGTTCTAGAAAATTAAAAAAATTAAAATTATTCTCCTTATATAACTTTCAGAAACAAAATAGAATGCTGGGAAGTTAGAAGTAAAAATTGGGTACAGATAGATGAAGAAAAATAATTAAAACATTACACAATTACAAATTCAATTTTTACAGATGAACACAAATTATTATCTTCAAGTGTTATCTTCACATTGAAGGTTGGCTGCAATGGAGCTCCAACCTCTGCAATGCCATATATGAGGGGAGATCATCAAAATTCCCACAAAAATGACATTTGCATTTTTGTTGTGTTTTCTTTCTGTGTTATGTCTCCCTCCCTTTTTCCAGTCATGTGTACAGCCCTGATATTGTATCTTACTCGGGTTGTGTACTTTGACAGACTGTATTTAGTCCATCTCATGTTTTATCCCACTTTTTTTTCTGCCTTCAGTATCAGTGGTCATGCTAGATCAGGACTATTCAATTATATTTACTCGGGGACCAAAATGTAGAAAATGGGGATCATCACGGGCCAGAGGTCCGAATATAGTTATATACATTTAATTTTTTTATAACTATTTCACTGTTTCAGCAATGATCAGTGGGCCACTTACTAGGCCTCTGCAGGCCAGACTTGGCCCACAGGCCACCATTTGAATAGACCTGTGCTAGATTGTCGAGCCTGTCACCAAAGTAAAGTCCATTACTTCAGGTCAGAGCAGCTAATCCATAGTTTTTTGCCTCAAATCTGTATCCTTTTGAAAGACCTACTGTCTCTTTTATTTATTAGGTATTATTCCTTCTTCTATTTATATGATGGCCAGCCCTTAAATATATATTTGTCTTGGATTCTGGATCCACATGGACATTCATCTGTATATCCTACTTCTATCTCTGCCTCTTGCTACCAACCCTCAACTTTACAGTGAAATAAGGTCTACAACAATATGTTATGTCTATTTAATGTCCAAAATATTTTTTAAATATTTATTTTACTTTCTTTAGTAAGGTTTTTCATATGTCCCAAATTATCTAGTAATATTATTGGGTGTATTAGTGCACCCATTTTACTGGTGATATGAGTGAGTGTATTAGTGCACCCATTTTGCTGGCGATGTGATTGGGTGTATTAGTGCACGCATTTTACTGGCGATGTGATTGGGTGTATTAGTGCACCCATTTTACTGGCAATATGAATGGGTGTATTAGTGCACCCATTTTTACTGGCAATGTGATTGGGTGTACTAGTGCACCCATTTTGCTGGCGATGTGATTGGGTGTATTAGTGCACCCATTTTGCTGGCGATGTGATTGGGTACATTAGTGCACCCATTTTACTGGCACTGTGATTGGGTGTATTAGTGGACCCATTTTACTGGCGGTGTGATTGGGTGTATTAGTGTGCCCATTTTATTGACAATTTGCTTGGGTGTATTAGTGTGCCTCAAAATGTAAAAAAAAAAAAATAACAGTTGAATAGCAATGTCCAGTACAGGAAATACATCAGTTATTATTATTATTCATTGGTCTGCAGCTAAATAATTAGAGCCTAACATGGACGAACAACATCACAACATCAATTGTGATGGACGAACAACAACAACAACAGAGCCTAACCGTTTTCCTCCATATTTCTGACTGATTATCTGTCTATGGCAGTGGCAGGGAAATGTTTTTGTGCCAATGGCCATTTGTAAATTTATAACATCATTCGCTGGCTATACACAATTATCAACTTTAACCTTTACGACTCTGCGGTCGCAATAATGCGCCTATGAGAACAGCTCCGTTGTGCCTGCAGGCGCAATCCCGCTACATAGGATATCGCCCGATTCCCGAGTACGGAACTTCACAAAGTAATGATCCCGTGACGTATAAAACACGCCAAACGACGCTAGGAATACGTCGCAGTTTAAAGGTCAAGTTACTTTACTCATTACGACTGCAAGAAGAGAGAAAACCGGCTGGTTTTGTCAGTGAATTTCTGGAACGACTTTGGCCATTTTTTAGCCATATTTTACTATCAAATTGAGTACCGCGTGGCATGGCTAAGTGATCGTGAATACATGTTTTAATTGTTGTTTTTTATGTTTAATATGTTGTTATTTGATAAGAATGTTTGTGTAGTCGTTCAAAAACACAAAAATAATATGTATCAGGGGTGCCACGTGTGTGCTTAGACAATAATTACGCTGCGTGTCGGGCTAGACCTAGTGTTTACCGGACGGACGTTATATGCGATTTCTTATAAACTACATGTTTTAATTGTTGTTTTTTGTGTTTAATATGTTGTTATTTGATAAGAATGTTTGTGTAGTTGTTCAAAAACACAAAAATAATATGTATGGGGGGTGCCACGTGAGTGCATAGACAATAATTACGCTGCGTGTCGGGATAGACCTAGTGTTTACCGGGCGGACGTTATATGCAATTTCTTCACGTTTTATTAGTTTTTTTAGTTCATCTTATACTAGTTTTGATATAAAACAATATATATACAATAAGTATAGGTATTTATGAGGATTTTATCAATGATTCCACGCATTGCTCAAGTATTAGGGTTGTCAAGAAGTTACATGCGCGATTTGAAAATTGCGTTTTGCGATTTTCCCCCCGAATTTTCAACTTCACAACTTGCTCACAACTGTCATATCATACATACAACAACAACAAAAACATGACTATATTCACTATTCACTCCTTTATTTAGATATGCAAAAATTATTTTGATATCATTTAAAATAAAAAAGTTATCACGTTTTCAAAACACCCACCATCAATAACGAAAATTTTCCAAAAAAGAATTCAGGCCCAAGGGGATGTTTCTTAATTTTTAATTCAGGGCCCTAAAGGTTAAAATAAACCTGCAATTTTTGCTCAAACATTTCAGTAATTTTTACTCTTTGGTGAGGCATGTGATGTTAGCTACATCCTTAGCACCTCTAGTCTGTGATGATATACTGACAACAATTGGCCAATTCCTAACATCTGCCACTGATTCTTCTTCTTCTGCATTCACTCTCCAATAATCAGCGCATGTATTCATGTGATTTTAACTGGAGAGTGTGAAGTACATTTTGCTGCTAGTTTTACAGTCAGAGCTGGCTTATAGCTGCCACTAATGAATCAGTTATACAGGATTTTAGCATTCACTGATCAAAAGCATTAGTTATTTTTGTTGTGAAGTTTCTAACAATTATGCACACATACATGTGGCAAGCGCAAAGAAAATATCTATCTATCTATACGCTGTGGCCCTTGTTTGCCGCCTGCAGCGTCACGGGTGGAAAAGTTCTCTGGAGATGGCCTTTTTGTGTGCTGTTTGTAATCTTGTTCCTGTGGCTTCTTTGATTTCTGTGATCCATCTTTTACATGGTCTGCCTCTGGCTTTATAACCGTTATGTCTATGTGTCATGGCCATTTGTGGCATGCTATCTGCCGGTATTCTGAAAGCATGTGAAAACCACTTGATCTGTTCTTTTGATGTGTTCCAATACTGGTATTGTTTTGGTTATCTGTCTGATGCTGATGTAATCGTTTCTAATTCTATCTCTTAATGACACTCCTAGTATTCTTCGTAGACATGTCATTTCTGTTTTCACTATTTTTCTTTTGTCTTGTGCTGTCATTGTCCAGGTTTGTCACTGGTAGCATAGTGATAGGATAGTAATAGTCTCCTGTATGTATATATATCAGGTGACACATATTATTTCCAGAAAATAGTTTTCTTTATGGATCTTCTGAATTCCTCATACAGGGTGAGTTAGTCTGCCTCAGCAAATTCCTCATACAGGGTGAGTTAGTCTGCCTCAGCAAATTCCTCATACAGGGTGAGTTAGTCTGCCTCAGCAAATTCCTCATACAGGATCTTCTGAATTCCTCATACAGGGTGAGTTAGTCTGCCGCAGCAAATTTCTCATACAGGATCTTCTGGATTCCTCATACAGGGTGAGTTAGTCTGCCTCAGCAAATTCCTCATACAGGATCTTCTGAATTCCTCATACAGGGTGAGTTAGTCTGCCTCAGCAATTGGCACGTGAAAACAATCTGAAAACAATAAAATGTCATTTATCCATCACAGTCTTGGGCGGCCTTTACCTGTGCTACCATCAACCATACCTTCCATTATTTTAAACAGAGAGGGTCATAAGAACAGTGAATATCAATATATGTCATCCATTATTGACTTACCAACTGTGTCCGCAGCCATATGTTGTGATTGTATTCCATATGTCCTCCTAGATCAAAGGTCAGCTGTTTTGGGTCAATGTATTTGTGTAACTGGTTGACTGTGACATAACGGGGCTAAAACATACCAATAGATTAATCAATAATGGTTATTTTGTGTGTTTATTGAGTCATTCTATGTGTTTATTGATAATCATTGTGTGTGACTAATGAGGATGTCTAAAAACTTGTACATTTTTCTATATCTTAAATTTTATATGGAATTTACTCTGGTCATCCAGATATATATAAGGTCAGGCTTTATGAAATATTGCTTTACAGAGTGCTTTAGAAAGGTTGTCAAGAAGTTTTGCCAGGATATCCTGTCCTTGAACAAATTTTCACAAGTATAGCTAGAAAATGTATGAGCTTCAGCATCATTTATTTGTCTGACTTTTTCTGGAATTTTCATTGGCTGGCAACACAAAGTACATATAAAGTAACTAATAATCAGTCACATCAGCCCAGATAATTGACACATTGTAAGATGATTATGCAAGATTCAGGAAAAGATTTTGGTAATTACTGTTTAAAATATCCTAGATATTTTTGGTAACAACCAACTATTTTTGTGATACCGTAGCATAATCATACTATCTAGATGGATGTGCATATGGTTAGGGCTGAATGAAAACACTGCCAGTGCTGCTTGGTTCCAATAGGAGAGAAAGTGACTTTTTCATACCTTGGAGGCATATTGGAATTTAAACTCACAATTTTAATTGACCAATGGCATACCTGCCATCTTTACTTTCCCAGTAAACCTGGTGCCCTTTTCTTTAGATGAAGTAACTTAGGAGCTGTTAATGATTCTAAAAACATTTTCAATTGAATCCCAGATCACTGAACTAGAAAGTCAGTGTACTGACTACTGAGCTAGAGCTATATGCAAGCGTTATGTATTTAATCAGAAGTGATTAAGGTTTTGTGGGTGGGCTGACTGTTCCATCCCATAGATTAAAGCAACTCATATGTCTTGCTGAAGTAGGATGTTTCAGGCTGAAAAGTGAAAATATTAAAGCCAAGCGGTAAGCCATAACCCATTCAGTTCTCCAGACTACATCCTGCTAACCAGCAGGAGTGTAAGAATGAACACAGAAGAAGAGAAGAAATCTGAAAACACCAGTTCTTGATTCCTTAATCGCCCATGTGTTGCTGGGCCCGAAAGGGGAGCAAAGAATAGCAACACTGTTTACCCTTCCACGCATGTCGTAAAAGGCGATTAAGGAGGTTATGGGATGGAGTTAGCTGTCCCATCCCATATAGGGTCAGTGACCCAAAGCCATGCTGAAGTTGGATGTGTCAGGCCGAAAGGCGCAGATATTGCAGCACTGCTGTAAAACATGACACAATGCATTCCTTTCTCCAGACTACATCCTGCTAATCTGCAGAAGTTTGAGAACGAACGCAGAAGAAGAAGAAGATTCCTTAATCTTCATTAGAAACCCCGCCACAGACACGTGTCCTGCCATTGGCGCAAATAAAATGGCAACACAAAGTATTTCCATTATCTGGACTACATCCTGCTGGAAATCTAGTAGAACCACAAGATAGATCAAGCTGGAGTTTGAGATGACCATTGAAGAAGAAAAAGAAGATTACAAACCAGCATCATGGCACACAGGACATTTCCGTAAGTGCTCCATTCTCCTTTTCAACAGCCATCCAAGAATATTTTAGATTAGATGATCAGTTTAGTTTTAGAGGAGAAACTTACCAAGTAGTTGACAGTTTAGATCAGAAAATTTAGCATGAGAAACAAAGTTTTAGATCAGATTTGGTATGGAAGTGCAAGTGAAAGGCAGATTGATACCATGTTGAGAATGGGATTTTTTTAAAGGACGTAAAAACATATGAACATATGCACAGGTTTTGTAAAGACAACAGTACGATTGATGCTTGATGAAGAAGTCATTGTTTGTGAGGTATGACACCGACAACTTTGTGCTCCTGTGGTCATATCCCACTCATGGAAAACAGTGTAGATGTGATTTGAGAACATAGTAGAATTGCATGAGGAAATTATTATGCCTGGGAGCAAGTAATATCATCTGAGGATGTCCTCAAACTTGTTAATTAATAACAACACCGGGCAATCAAGATAGTTAGACTATAATTCCAGAGCTGTTTTAGTATTATCCCACTGATGAACTTGAAATGTTGTGTCATAAATTTGCTAGTAATTAATAAACTTTGATGTTGTTTCCCATGTGTGTATTAACTTGTTAATATGTAATACGTCACAAATGATGAGTAGGTGATGGATCGGAAAGTAAATGCTTTCAATGGGAACAGTCAGCTTCACAACCTTTTTATTTGTTTACATCTTGATAAAGACCTTTTTATCAAAATGTCAATCTTGTGTTCAATGTAAGATTGCTATTTAACCCCTTTTATAAAGAATGTTTAATGTTACCATACAGTGCACATTTTTACTGCAGATCATTCACCTTAAGACAGAAAATAATTCACTTCTAAACAAGAACAGTTAACAACAAGGTTGAAATATCAATCATGCAACTTACAATTGAACCTGATGTGTCCTGATTGATCCGTCTATCATTCTCATGGAGAACCACAAGCACTTGCTTTAAATAACCAGCAATAATTTTCTAAAGACAAAAGACATCAAATGAATACTATAGTAATATTAGTCATATTGAATAATAGTTACAGCTAGTAACACTGCTGTGATGAGGCTGTTATCAAGAAGATTCCATTTTATAGAAACAAATTAACCTACCACCCCAATATCAAAAGGCTTTTTAATAGTGTAAAAACATTGAAAACATATAATACAAGATAATGTTAACTTACGACATATTTATTGCGATGATTAAAATTGTAACTGGTTAACAAGTTTCAAAATTTATGGCTAAGTTTAATATGCTAACATCACATCATTCTCAATTTTTAATCTGTTTCCTATTTTGGTTTTCAAATGAAGACGTATTGAAAATTGCTCTCATGGGGTATATGTAGAAAGCAAAAAGAAGAAGCATGAAAATTTCATTAAAAATAATATTTGTTTACTTTACCAATAGACCAATAGCCAGAGATCCCAAAGAAAACACATTGTTGCCCCAAATGGGATCATGACCTCTGGGCTGGGAACCTGTGGTCTAGAGCTTTAAACAGAGAGGATTTGTCACTAGTTACATATCTTACCTGCAGACAAGTCAAAACAGTGTTCAGATTGGCCCATGATCCATCTCTGGTGTCCACTACCACCGAAAATCCAAACTTTTTGGTCTCCTCACTAGACAAAGTAATAAATAAGTCTATGTGAATACTGAGTGATAAGTGAAGATTTAAATCATTTTTTGCAACAGAAGAACTTAGCTCACATTAGTACTTCAGATTTGTGATCTATTTTTAAGGAAGAAACAGCAGCAAAATATAGATCTGTTCTATTTTCTAAGGAAGAAACTGCAGCAATACTGATTTTTATTCATTTTTTGAAATAAAAAACACAGAAATAAAATAAGATGGTTGCACAATTGGAAGAAATAAACAGTAATAAAATGTGGACAGACACTGTAAACTCTGTCAAATTTACATCTAATTATGTAGACCTGACAGTAGTTGCCACAATCTTAGTATGATAATCAACTAGAATAATATTTTATAGATAGCACAAGCTGAAAAAGACAAAAGGCAATGTTACAGTAGTCGTGGCTTTATCAAAGGGAAGAGTGGTGTCTAATGAAACATTGCAAGCTTCCAATCAAGCTTTGGATGAGGGGAGCTGTTTGGGATGGTCACAACATTACCGTTATCAAAATAGAATATGACACTACTAGAAAACGTAAAAAAAAATGATCTCTCCCCCCCCCCCCCCAAACAATCTTTTTTTTTTAAATCCGCAAATAAAATATTATCTTTTTAAGGTAAAACATCAACAAAGTCGTAAACTACGACTAGGTGTCCAATAGGTTAGGCCTATACTTATTCTTGGCAATGACGTAGACATTTAGGACTGTAAAGGTACATCTTGAAATTCAACTAAGTTTTGGTAACAAAGGGGAAGATTATATCATTTTGTTTACAGTGTCAGAGGAAATCTTGTTTTTATAGATAGAGCCGGTGGTATGGTTGTGTTGTTATAGCTAGTGCTGGTAGTATAGTTGTGTTTTTATAGATAGAGCCGGTGGTATGGTTGTGTTTCTATAGATAGAGCCGGTGGTATGGTTGTGTTTTTATAGCTAGCGCCGGTGGTATGGTTGTGTTTTTATTGCTAGCGCCGGTGGTATAGTTGTGTTTTTATAGCTAGCGCCGGTGGTATGGTTATTTTTATAGCTAGTGCCGGAGTTGTGTTTTTATAGATAGAGCCGGTGGTATGGTTGTGTTTCTATAGCTAGCGTCGGTTATAGGGTTGTATTTTAATGTTAGGGTTGTCTTTTTTAATGTTTAACATCACCTCTTGTCAACCCTCCTTTTCCCCACCCCCTCTTCGTCAACAATTGCCAAACTTCTTCATACCTGCTCTCCTCCTAATTATTGACACAATTTATGGATAGGGGCTTATTAATCAATCTGTCCAACTTATCTCTAGTTAAATTATTTTATGGAATAAGATACATTTTATATATATATATATGTACAGTAAAAAGGATCTACATAGACTAATAGATCAAGTCGATAAATTATGTAAAGAATATGGACTTGAGATAAACATCCCAAAAAAAACAAAAACCATGATAATCAGCAAAGTCACGGAAGAACATGTGCTGCTAAACATAAAAATATATAAATATATCTAAAATTAAAAAAACATTATCAATATCTTGAACATGTAATCATAAATTATGGTAGATGTGAAACAGAAGTTAAAAGGAGAATATAAATGGCTAAAAGTACTTTCAATGACACGAGAAAAATATCAACATATAAACAAATTACAATCAAGCTACAAATTTGAATTATAAATTGCTACATCTATTCTACATCTAAAGATCAAGTAAATAAAATATTGTAGGCATATTAAAAGACATGACACATTGTTGAAGACCTTACTTGAGGGTAAAGTCGAGGGGAGGGGAGCAAGAGGGAAGCAGAGATACAAGTGGGAGAGTAAGATCGTGAGATGGACAGGTTACAGCCTAACAGAGTGCACCACCAAGACAAGTCAACCTTCGTTGCGGAGACCGCACTTAATGATGATGATATATATTATACGTGCTTCTTAATTCTATTTGCATTTCTCCACCTCACCCAATATTCGAACTACATACAACAATTCTGATATGAATCTAAACCTAACGGGGTTTTAAAACCCAAACGAATTTCCTGATCAATACACAATCATTGCTCAGATCAATACATAACCAATATCTAAACAGAGACATTTATCACGTGCTTAAGGAATCAATTCATCGAGTCAGGTTGATGCATCAATATAGAAGATCTAACTTTTAGCTAGGGACACATAAGCCAAGTCCGTCTAACATTACAGTCCTGTGGAATATTTTAATCATCTTTCAAACGTGACGCTTTTTGACTTTTCCTGTGATTTTCATTGGTTGCCATCACAAAAGTGTACACAAAGTGGCCAATTAAAATCAAGTGAAAAGTCAAAAGGGTCACTTTAGAAGGAGGACACCGATAAGTCCACGTGATTGTACTTTGAGGGACTTTATAAGGCATATTAATTTTATAATAAATAACACAAACGTATCCCACACTACATAGCTCTCAGCTTAAACATATGTGACCTAGATTTTCCATTTACGTAATTATGTATGCAATCAATACCTGAACGCAACAGGTGAATATGTAATATTAATGTCCTGTGACCAATATGCGACCAAAATATTTGCTACAGAAAATGTTAGGGCGCAACCAGATGAAAATAGAACGGTAAAGATGACTGACTATTGCGCATTCATCAAAACACGTACCTAATATACCTATATGCTTTAACATTAAACAGTTAACACATGAGAGTAACACATTGTGAAAATGACATTGATGCCGGAGTGAACAACAGAATCTCGAAGTATTTGTGCATAAAATACGTCACCAATTTTAGAAATATTTTAACCCTCTTTCACCTTTTATCACCAACTGTCAAGAGTTCACGATTTCCCATCTCAATTATGAAAAAGTTTAAACCCGTCCCTGACAAAAAAAAAATTTGAAGAAAAATGACGCAAAAACTACATGATTTTCTCAGATTATTAGGAAAATGTTTTAAATTCAAACAATTAAATTTGTATTTTTAAAAAAAAACAGTATTGCTAACATCAACTTTGCCCACACCCTCCCCCACCCCCAAATGTCGACGTAATTTATGGACAGCCACTAAGGATACTTTGCATTTAGTAGACTGTGTCACGATGTGTGGAAACGGATGAGCATCAGCCTATGCCTGAGAAATGCATCACAAAATAGATATGTATGATGAGTTTATTAAGGGCAAACGACTTAGCAGATGTACAGAAGAAACGTTTTAAGGACTCTCGCCATAAAATTAGGTATCCCAAATGTAGCGAGGAATTATACGCAAAAATGTTTTCTGTGTTCGTGATCAAACTCTTAAAGTTTCACACTGAAGAAGTAGTCCGGAGAACGCAATGCGTTGTGTCATAGTTTACAGCTAAAATCTCCTCCAAAGGCGACTAATGGTGCTTCTAACCACATTAAATTGTCTGACTACTACACTTTATGATTGTCCATTCTGTAAGCGTCCAATGACGATGTATCGTTGTTATGTAGTGATATGAACCCTACTTGCGCATTGAATATTCAACTGAATGTATTCAAGAACCGTCAATCTTTTATTGGCATTCAATAATATGGTCAGAGAATTTTGTGATCATTAAGCTTAAGCTTCACAACATTCTCATGAACCTGTCACGAGTTATTTCCAATAGTTGTTGTTGTTGACCTTCATCTCTTTCATGACCTCACGAATCACGAGGTGAGTGCAATTCAGGTAACAACGAAAATTTAATGACCAGGTGGACACAGTCCATAGATTAGATTGAATGATGTTCAATCAGCGAATATTTTTAATTTAAAAAAATTACAAAAGATGTTCGTTTCTTTTTTTTTAACCAGTAAATATTTTCTGTCGAATGTTCTGCTCTTTGTAAATTGAAAAAAAAAACCTTTATAATCATTTGAATTCTGAGGATTGTTTCATGGTATGGCTCTGGAGATGAGCTGATTTTCATAACTTCAGTTTTATATGCACATATTTTCATATCGCACTGTATGCACTTTGTTGAGATAATAGTTTGCTATGTTGTTGCAAATCTTCTGTATACATTACACTCTGAATATCTGCAAATAAAATGAAATAGCAAAGTAATAAAATGTTAGGTGTCGCGATCTTACAATTTCCCACAGGTTCTGGCACAGTTTGGTATCCTATCTTCAACAATAGCTATTTTACCCTTCTGCGTATCACGTGGGTGTGCTACCAGAGTTCACAAAGCTAAAGACAGCCTTAGACTGACCACAGCTTTGTTTGAATAGTTTATATTTAGCACCTGAGATGTATGCCTGACATACAGAAATGAAATCTGAATGTTAATATGAAATTTGGATTTATGCAGTTTTCAGCCATGCAAGTCTTTCAGAATCAGTAATAATAGATTTTTCGTTTGCCACTACGAATACTCAACCATCATAGAACCGGAACCATTGGCCGCTATACTCTGTGAGATTTACTGAAGCAGAGATTTGAGCATCTTTCGTGTTATTTCCGGCGGGAAGCGTTAAAGTTAAATACGTTGTAAAGTAAAGTTTCCCTGTTGCACTTCACTGGGGATTACGGTGTTGGGCCGTATTTTTCATTGATCCGCAGGGAAATAAGTTCTGCTACGGATATACACCATATGACTTGTACATCAGTTTTCGGTGTTAATGTTGAAATGTAAGACCTCTACCAAATTCTTGCAATGTGAATGACCTATCGTCGTATTTAATTTATTTTTTTAGAAGGGGGGAGGGGGAAGGGGGAGTGTATGTTTTGCTTAAAGCGTAATGTTATGCTTCTGAATGCAAAATGTCATGGCTCTGAAAATATATTATTTTGACAAACGTTCCTTCCAAGCTGCGCGTGTGCACACATCGCCAGAAAGTGCTGCGCACTAAGCTTAAAATTGTGAGTATGCAGTATAAAGCACACAATTAAACATGCATGCATAAAGATCCTGAAATAGTACATCAAGTGTAATCTGTACATGCGGTTTTGTAGCTACCCAAACCGACGTCTGATCCCAGCATACAGGAAAAATTGTAGATGAAATAAAACACAGATCTCCAACGTTAGGGCTTTCCAACGTCACGGCAAGAGTTGGTTTAAACAATCTTCTCTGGGTGTTTATGTACAGTAACATTGAGTTTTTGAACTATACTGGTGGAAACTTGTCAAACTGCTTATAAGATACTGGAGACAGTTTTCACCATTATGGTTGGAAAATGTGAATACTGTATGAGAACTCCAAGCAATGTTTGTGTTAATTCAACTGTATTACACCAACACAATATGTTTCTACAATGATAAGAAGAAAACACGATGACCTTTTGTATCGGACATGTACTTAGAAAGAATTTTTTTAAAAAGCTACCACTACAAACATTAAAATGGGTACCAGATGGCAAAAGAGAAATAGGAAAGTCAACAGAAACTCTTTGATGCACAACATCAAAGAGGGTACGACTATGTGTCTCAACAACACGGAAGAACTACAAACAGTAGCATCACATCGCTCTAAAACTGAAGACCACTGGTTTATATCCTATGCATCATATTCGTCATTAAAGAAACATAGATATATAATCAACTGTTACAGTTACGGGGAAAATCCCAGAGTATAAGTTTACATTTAGATATCCTTGTACAGATAGCATCATATGTTCTTGAAAAGTAAAGTTCTTTTGTAAACTATTGAACCTTTTGGTGTTATTTATGTGTATAAATAGGACCAGAAATAAATATTCCTATTTAGGTGAACTGTTTTGAATGTCATCACTAACATAGCAAAAACAAGTTCTCGTGTGCACTACTAGTGTGCAATGTGAATATCGAACTGTTAAATATGAATGCTGCAGTTTTCTAACGTACTGTTTTGTTGGAAACAAGAATGTTTTCTCTGTGGTCAGACAAACGTTTGTTATTGCAACTACATCCTTAGTTTGTCGTTGTTGTTGGTCATTTAAAAATACAAGACGAATCAGGGTTGCCATATTGCTGAATCTGTTTATGGCCAAATTATTTGTAAAAAAAAAGTCCAGACTTATAAATTTGGTACAAAGGCTATTGAATACATAAAAAAAGAACGAACACGTTCGTTTTAGATACAATGTAAAGCTCTGATTCTAATAACTGCTTCCAGGAAATTACATTGCAATGTGCCTGTGCTACTAGCGATATGGCTACGAATGTCCACCGTTCAGTGGAATTGGTAAAAAAAACAAACGTATTTGTTACCATCGCTGGATGTGTCGGAACATTGGCGTAAATAAAACCGACACGAGACATTTCCTGGATTACATCCTGCTAGAAATCTTGTATGACATTTTTCCTGCTACAAGAGACATCCAGCGCGAGTTTCAGACGTTAAAAAGTAGCTCATTATAGCACATCACAATCTAGGATAGTTAAACTTTTTTTTGTTAACAAAGAGTAACTTCTTGATTCTTGGTTCTTGATTAGAAACTGGCCTCACAGCACGTCTGGCATTCCCATAAGTGCTCCGCCCTCTGTTCCAGCAGCCATTCGACTCGATGTTGTTTCGAGTCTAATGCCACCGAAACAGACGTCGACATCAGGGCACAACTCTGGCCCTTGCGACAGGTTCCTTTGTTGTTCCGCCCACCCACGCCGTGCCCGTAACTAGTTCAAGCACAGCGTCGGCCTGTCGGAACAACATGGTAATTGTTATAGAAGGTTACGACTACGGGATTGTATATATGATGTGACATGAAGCTTCTATAAGACGACAACCTCAATATAAAGGCATGTCATCTACTAAGGTTTTCTGGTGCATGGTTGGTTTGTCTAGTGAGCCATTGGTGAGACCTACAGATACAACCGCATGCTTAAAAAAGAGTAACTTATTATAGCACATAACAATCTAGGATAGTTACACTTTTTCTTGTTAACAAAGAGTAACTTATTATAGCACATAACAATCTAGGATAGTTACACTTTTTCTTGTTAACAAAGAGTAACTTATTATAGCACATAACAATCTAGGATAGTTACAGTTTTTCTTGTTAACAAAGAGTAACTTATTATAGCACATAATCTAGGATAGTTACAGTTTTTCTTGTTAACAAAGAGTAACTTATTATAGCACATAACAATCTAGGATAGTTACAGTTTTTCTTGTTAACAAAGAGTAACTTATTATAGCACATAACAATCTAGGATAGTTACAGTTTTTCTTGTTAACAAAGAGTAACTTATTATAGCACATAACAATCTAGGATAGTTACAGTTTTTCTTGTTAACAAAGAGTAACTTATTATAGCACATAACAATCTAGGATAGTTACAGTTTTTCTTGTTAACAAAGAGTAACTTATTATAGCACATAACAATCTAGGATAGTTACAGTTTTTCTTGTTAACAAAGAGTAACTTATTATAGCACATAACAATCTAGGATAGTTACAGTTTTTCTTGTTAACAAAGAGTAACTTATTATAGCACATAACAATCTAGGATAGTTACAGTTTTTCTTGTTAACAAAGAGTAACTTATTATAGCACATAACAATCTAGGATAGTTACAGTTTTTCTTGTTAACAAAGAGTAACTTATTATAGCACATAACAATATAGGATAGTTACAGTTTTTTCTTGTTAACAAAGAGTAACTAGCGAGCAGAAACGTATATATGTGGTAAAGTGGGGTGGGAGCTGGAATTTACCTTAAAAAATTCCCTTTTTTTCCTTGAACAGTTTGTTAATATTTTTTTTGAGGGTTTTTTTTGGGTGGGGAGGGGAATAGAGAGATCATGAGAGTGTGTATCCATTGGGGTGGGGAGGTGGGGAAGGAAGTTTACTCATGTTTAGCTTGATCCATAACACTAAATGTCATGTTCTGATTTCCTATACAAATATAGGCTGTGGTGACTGAATTACCTCAACTGCGATCTCAACTATTTTTTTTAAAATTTAAAACTATGATATTAAAAAATTGGACTAACATCTTCGGTTGAAAGTAGCCTACCTCAACATAAGAGGTGCACTTTATGAACCAAAATCCTAAGAGGGGGGAAGGGAACCCCACAGGTTTCAATCCTACACCCCCTCTCCCCACCTTATGTACAGGATTACATGCTTGCTAGCAAGAATAATGATACTGTCATCAAGTTTGTAGCATATCCAATCATAATGTCTTGCTCTATGTGACTTATCCTTTACAGAACGCTGCCACTCTGTAAGTCTCTCGGTTCTTTGCAAGCTGCCCAGCTTCTTCCAGTGTCATTTTCAGAAGGTCTGCGATGTCATGTATCCATCATAGTCTTGGTATGTCTCTTTTTATCGTTCCTTTTCCCTTCATCATTAATATTTCTAACCCATTTTGTCTCTTTACTTGTCTGAAATATGTAAGTTTGTGTTTTTTGATCGTTTTGAGGAGCCAGTCTTCTCATATGTTGAGATATTTTGCGGACATCTACGTTGGTTCGTATTTCTGTCCATGATATTCTTAGGACCTTTCTATAACATTTCATTTGGAATGTGGATATTTTATCAGGACGTAGTGATCCTCAATTTGGTTGGGCTGTTATTGGGTGGTCTGCTATTGTTTTCTGAAGGACCGTGCACACACAATTGCCTACAGATGAAATTTAACCCTGCCCATCTGAGACAAACTACTTCTCAGCCATGCATGAGTACATTACTGGAATTACGTGAACATAATTATATTAAATAATGAACAGATTTCGCAATTTAACTTTTACAATATATGAATGTACATAAACAGTTGCAATAGCACACAACTAGAGAAGTATGACATGCACAAGTACACACACTCATGCTTGTGCGCACACATGTATACAAGCACACACACAACAATGAAGCACGCATACACATGCGAACACACATACACAATTGGAGAAATGATAAAACACAGAATGCTTATGGCACTGTAGAAGCTTGTAATTTTTTTTCTTTCTTTAATCTAGATAAATGATCAAAATCTACGACTTAACATCAAGGCAACCCTGTAAGAAATATAACCCCTTAGCTTAATATCAAGGAAACCCTGTAAGACATATGGCCCTTTAGCTAGTTGGAAGCAGTCAAACGTGTCAGGAACACAGTATTTGCATAATTTTTTGTGTGTGCGTGCGTGCGTGCGTGCGTGCGCGTGTGTGTGTGTGTGTGTGTGTGTTCATTCTCTATTTCCCACCGGATCCTTCTTGTAACAGGACAGTCACACTAGATTTCCAGCAGGATGTACTCTAGAGAATTGAGATACGTCGCCTTTTTTACGCCAATTGCACCACACATCCGACTTTGGTCCATGTTTCCAGACAGTCTGTGTGGCAATTTATAAGTGACTGATAGGAATGAATATTGGCTGCTGGTAAACAAGCGAAGTTCCTTGTCATTGAGTTAGCCACACCAACTAAATTAACAGATAATTCGAATATATTAATATATTACCTGGGTATCTGTATCAGGTACTGCAGACAGGTTGCAACCTCATCTGGACTTGGGTCTGACATGTTCTGTAGTGAAGGGAGCATAAGTACAGGACCTCCTTGAATATCTCTTCCACCTGGTGTAGAAATAAAGAGAGAAACCAACGTCAGGGAAGAACTATTATAGCAAGCAGTGAACAATCAACAATTGATGGAGCACAAAATGTGTACAGTGAAAAGACATTGAGACATTCTTCTTCTGCTTTCGTTCTCAAACTCCTGCTAGTTAGAAGGATGTAGACAGAAGAACGGAATTCGCTGTGCCGTGAATTACAGTTTAGCTTAGATGTTATGCATGGTCATAACTCTAACTGAATGTTCAAAAGTGGTTGTAAAAAATAAATGGTCATCATCACTTGTGATGGACGAACGCAAACAAGCTTATATATATGTTTTCGCCTTTCGACCAGCACATGCGAATTCTGCATGTCTTGAGTGTCACTTTGATCGATAGGATGGGACAGGATACTCCACCCCTAAACTTCATCAGTCGCCTTTTATGCATTCTGCATGACAGGTCACACAGTTACAATGTTATTATTTTTTTCTCCTTCGAGCCCAGGGATCCCACGGGCGCAAACATAATCATGTCTAGGGCAATGAATCCATCAATTCATCCATAAATCCATAACCCGTCAGCTTTGTTGGGTGCCCCACATTGGATGCATCAACTCACGAGCTCTCCATTAATTTCTATCATCAGCGATGCGGATGAGTGATGGTAAATGCGGATGAGTCTGTCCAGTCCTTGATGTTGTCTGTCTATATTTTGTTCTTTGTCCTTCTCTGCTTCTTCTACCTTCGAATGTTCCCTGTAGTATGGATCCCAATAGATCTATTACAGACCAACGAGGTCGGAAACATGATATCTATTCATCCAAATTTATATACTCATATTTGTATGTACTGGGCCAATGCAACCATATGGCTATGTGGTCAAAAGATATGCCAACATTAGATTTCTCCAAATTGTTGCAAACTTCTATGTAATTGGATATACGCATGTAAAATGGCAGGAAATGCCCTCTATCTACCCACATATCGACATCTCTCTTCCCCAAGTAGAAGGCTTCTTCTTAAAATATGAGTGATGGTATGCCGGGCCTGTCCAGTCTTTGATAATGTCTGTGCGTGATTTTCTTTATCTTCTGCTTCTTTTACCTTTGCCTGTTCCCTGTAGTATGGATCCATTACAGATCAAAGAGGTCGGAAACATGATATTTATTCATTCAAATGTATACCTTCATATTTGGATGTACTGGGCCAATGCAATCATATGGGCTGTGTGGTTAAAATATATGTCAACATTAGATCTCTCCAAATCCTTACAAACTTCTATGTAATTTAATATATGCATGTAAAATATCGGAACATGCCCTCTACCTACCCATATTGACACCCTACCCCCTCCCTTTCCCAAGTAGAAGACTTTTTCTTAAAAGTATTGTATACCGCTGAGAGTTGTAGTCTACCCCGAGGTTAAGAAAGAAAGCTCTGAAGAAAAAGCTTCTTGGGAACAGAGGATTTATCTCTGGTAATTCTTTGGAATCAAATCAAACAATGGATATAGGATATGTTACATGTGTAATGCCGCTGCCCGAAAGGTCAGCAAAGAGTAGTAACATTGTTACCAGTCATGTATGTCGCACGAGGCGACTAGTGATGTTTTGGGGAGGAGTTGGTTGTCCCATTACATTGGGGTCAAGATCAAGAAGACATGCTGAAGGAAGATTCAGTTCGAAAGATGCATATATCTCAGCTGTGCTGTAAGCCACGACACGAAGCATTTTGTTCTCTAGATAACATCCTGCTAATCTGCGGGAGTTTAAGAATGAGGATAGGATATGTTACTAAACAAACAGAACCTGATGACTGCAGCAAAGCTATCCGACAGCCGAAACTCGCCGTTGTGGATCTTTCAAGACTTGGACTGAGATGCGAACTGTAAGCACTCACTAGTATGTAAACTAATGATATGTTGTTGTTTATTAAATGATCTCAGTGCACACCGAGCTGTTCTGTATGTACTGTCTCCCCATAGATATCAAAGCAAAGGATACATATTCGCTGATGTTTCTTGATTATCAGTAGTTCGCCCAGTTCCTCATACTGTCATGTAGGCACTCACTTCAAGTTCCTCATTCTGTCATGTAGGCGCCCACTTCATGTTCCTCATACTGATATATAGATGTCCAATTCATGTTCCTCATTCTGATATATAGATGCCCACTTCATGTTCCTCATTCTGATATATAGATGCCCACTTCATGTTCCTCATTCTGATATATAGATGCCCACTTCATGTTCCTCATTCTGATATATAGATGCCCACTTCATGTTCCTCATTCTGATATATAGATGCCCACTTCATGTTCCTCATTCTGATATATAGATGTCCACTTCATGTTCCTCATACTGATATATAGATGCCCACTTCATGTTCCTCATTCTGATATATAGATGCCCACTTCATGTTCCTCATACTGATATATAGATGCCCACTTCATGTTCCTCCTTCTGATATATAGATGCCCACTTCATGTTCCTCATACTGATATATAGATGCCCACTTCATGTTCCTCATTCTGATATATAGATGCCCACTTCATGTTCCTCATTCTGATATATAGATGCCCACTTCATGTTCCTCATTCTGATATATAGATGCCCACTTCATGTTCCTCATTCTGATATATAGATGCCCACTTCATGTTCCCCATTCTGATATATAGATGCCCACTTCATGTTCCTCATACTGATATATAGATGCCCACTTCATGTTAGTCATTCTGATATATAGATGCCCACTTCATGTTCCTCATACTGTCATGTAAGCACTCACTTCATGTTCCTCATACTGTCATGTAAGCACTCACTTCATGTTCCTCATACTGTCATGTAAGCACTCACTTCATGTTCCTCATACTGTCATGTAAGTGCCCACTTCAAGTTCCTCATTCTGTTATATAGATGCCCATTTCATGTTCCTCATTCTGTCATGTAGGCGCCCACTTCATGTTCCTCGTTCTGCTATATAGATGCCCACTTCAAGTTCCTCATTCTGTCATGTAGGCGCAGACTTCATGTTCTTCATTCTGTCATGTAGGCGCCCACTTCAAGTTCCTCATTCTGTCATGTAGGCGCAGACTTCATGTTCTTCATTCTATCTCGTAGGCGCCCACCTCAACTAGTATCACATTTAATACTTAATTCCCTTAATTGCAGCCTAGACTAGACATGTCGTCTAAGTCAATTCAGCCACGAACGGGTGTTTTTGGGGTACCTTCAGAACATCTCTACTGTCGCTACCAATTCTTAAATACATTGGGGCAAAGCGAATCATACTATATATACGAGAGATACGTCGGCAGGGACTTGTATAATTACTTGATTGCCCAACAGCAGAGCATACAATTGTGCAGGGTGCAGGCCTACCTACAAATCACCGCTGATAAAAAGCACACTCTACACCCTGAAATTTTCTAAGTGAGTCCGTTACATGGTTGATGATCCAGCGGTCAAAGGCTCCTTTGACCCAATGCCATTGTTACATATATGCACGTGTTCCATTTATCTGGCCCTGGAGGCAAAGTCCGTCACATAAGCATCATATTTAGATACCATACGTATTATTACTACACAATAGCCATACAATTCCCTCCCCCTGTCACACCATATACCTTAATAAATAAGTACGGTAGAGTCATTTTAGAAAACACCTCAAGCAAGCTTCATTTAACAGACTGAAGATGTCATTACCTGTTAGCAACACAAACCCATGCTGTAGTAATCCAGCAATTTCCATGCCATTCAGACCTCGACCTGCAATCAATAAACAAACACTGATGTAAGTTATAACATCGCGTAATAACTATAACAGGCAGCTCATATTTAACGTATGGCCATCCCAGACGGTTTTCAGACACGTATAGTATGCAACAAGATTAAAGATATGCACCCCAGAGAAGCATGGATACAAGTATATGCAGACGGATCAGCAACCAGAGCAGTGAAGAATGGAGGTGCTAGCGTGTACATAAAATATCCAGGAAAAGAAAATGAAACCACATGTTCACCAACTGGAATATTCTGCTCCAACTACTCTGCAGAAGTACAGGATTTAAACATTGCTGCAGAAATAATTAAAAACACAACAAGCCAATGTCAACAGGAAGTATTTCTTACTGATGCTATGTCTGTCCTACAAGCCCTTGAAAGCAATAAACTGCCAAACCTCAAGGAAGCCATACGAGAAATGAGCATCCAAAAAAGGGTAATACTACAGTGGTTACCATTCCACTGCGGCATACCAGGAAATGAAGAGGCAGATAGGCTGGCAAAGGATGGAGCAACACGGGAACAAAAAGACCAAGAAATCACCTACCAAGAAAAGAAGACCCTCATAAAAACCATCAGGAAAGTCGACCACCCAAAAGACAATTATCACTATCTCAATAGAGCAGAGCAGGTTGTTATCTTCCGCCTCAGAAGAGGACACAACAGATTAAACAGCCACTTAAATAGGCTAAAACTGGTCCCATCACCTCTGTGCCCTTGTGGGCCGGCAGCACAGACTGCTGAATATATCATGCAAGACTGCAATATACTAAATCAGTTAAGGGAAGAACACTGGCCCACAGAGATGGATATCCACAGAAAGATGTATGGGAGCACTGAGGAGCTTTCAAATACAGCAGCATTTATTAAGAAAATAGGACTTGCTTTGTAGACTGTCAAATTGCGAACGAGAAGAAGACAAGTAAACAATTTATGTGACTGCAGTGGAGATAACTAAACAGAAACTATATACTTGAGCAAGACAACAGAAACGGAGCAGAAATGAACAAGTTGAAATATATAGATTGAATACGGGCCACAGTAGTCGAAAGGAAAACTTATATCGAATCGGCATCAGCAATTCTCCAGCCCGCATGTATGGAGCAGTAATACGGACATAAGAACACATCCTACAGTAAATGGTTGTCGTAATTACGCTGATCATAGAACGACATATAGATACATATGTAACCATATAACAAGAGCTAGACAACTAGCTCTTTCCCGGAATTTTTCCCCTTCACCATTAATCTTTCTAAACCATTGTGTCCTTTATATGTCAAAATATCACAAATATCTTAGCTCGCTGTTTCTAAAAAAGAATATAGTTTTAATGAGCTTAGGACCTTTCTACAACATTTCATTTCGAATGCCGATATGCGCAATAGTTAGCGCACTAGCTTCGTATGAGTGCTCCTAGATTCATTCCCAATTTGAGGCGGAAATGTTTTTCAGATAGCAACGACTCCTGTGTCGACCCAACCTTAATTGGATACCGGATTAATACGGGAATTAAAGACTGCGAGGGAGAGAAGATGGCTACCGCCCACATATAGCAGAACCATTGAAATGTGAGATCGCTAACATCTCACATTCCTACGGCGTTAATAAATGCTATGGATTAACTTTACTCTACATATTTTACTTTCCATTGCAGACGCCATTACCCATTTTTGAGTAAATTATCTCAGTTCCCTGACCAATGCTCCAAAATGTTCGTATTTACCTACACGTGGAAGACAGGTAATGAAATCCTACTGAATGACGACTAAAACACTAAACACTATCACTAACGGATGTAAATATGGTACGTACAATTGTGATTTGTCATTTGTATGATTATATTGTGTTTTGTTTTGTTGTACGTACCATATTTACATCCGTTAGTGATAGTGTGTAGTGTTTTAGTCGTCATTCAGTAGGATTTCATTACCTGTCTTCCACGTG
The DNA here is from genome assembly GCA_034231615.1 of Meghimatium bilineatum. Lineage (NCBI taxonomy): Eukaryota > Metazoa > Mollusca > Gastropoda > Stylommatophora > Philomycidae > Meghimatium > Meghimatium bilineatum. Next base: position 41,375,403 of record CM067306.1, on the reverse strand, counting down.
AGTATTATTTTCTATTATGTTCTACTAGCAGTACCACCTTCTATTGATTACGTATTTATCTAGAAGATTTCAATTCGAGGCGCTGTGCAATGTCATAAGAAGACTTCGTGTACAATAGGGATTCTAAAACTTTGAGTGGCAAGGCAAGACTCCTTATACCCAAAGGGATTAATCCACAGGATTAGTCTGCTCTAATACTGAGTGGATTTTGCTAATCTTATTTTAGAGAAAACCACTGGAAGAGAAAGGGCAGCTTCTTGTTCACTTGCGTTTTAGTACAAATGTTATACTCAATCGGAAACGGAGGGGGTGAGTTTAAACCCCCCCCCCCTCCCTATCTATAATCGAAGGGGAACGGCTGCTTCTTGTTTACTTGCGTTATAGTATACATGTTACACACTATGGGAAACGGGTGGGGTCAGTTCAAATCCCCCCCCCCCATATCTACAATCGTGATTGAAACAAAGAAAGAACTAAAGAAAGTAAAGCTATTCGATTCCCAAGCCAGTGATTCGTAGTTTTTTCTAGCTGATGAAGAAATACAAATAAAAACGTATTTTTATTCTGTTGCTGATCAATAATCGTATCACACAGAGGACGCTTGAGATCTCCAGTAACCATCTAATATTTGCACAATGTAGGAGAATTGACAAGTTCGTGCTAAATTCAGCACCGAGTGGCACTGACGAAAGCAAACTGAGTCGTGAGAAAAAATACCTTACTCGTATAAACGTTCCCAAGCTGTCCAGTATTCAAGCCAGGCATAATCGTTAAAGAATGTCTCTGGCAATCCTCATAACAATACACCTGTCTCTAGCCAATTTTCGTGATCACTGGGTTAACTTTCATTGGTTTTCTAAACAATTTTTAATCTATGAATCTCCAATCGGATTATTATTATTAATAATTTATAGATACTCGCTTCTATAGACGGGCCTGAATGAGAAGTAAGGAATTGCGACACTGCTACTGTCATCCATGTCGATAGAGACGACAAAGAAAGTTTGGATGTGTGAACTTGGCTGCCACATCCTAAAATGAGTCATAAAGTGACCCAGAAGCCATGTTGAAATCGTATGTAACAGATCGAAAGGCGCAAGAATTACGGTTAAGCTGCTATCCAAGACACAATACACCTCGTTCTATGGACTACATCATGTTAATCTGCAGGCGTTTGAGAAGGAACACAGAAGAACCATTTATATTTATTATTAGTCGCCAAGAAATGTGTACCAGGGCTCATCTTTGGGAGGGTCGAAAACATCTCCATCGCAACTGAGTTAGTGCTGAAGCACAGACATCTAGAGATGCAAAAGGACATGTTACGTCGTCACAAAAAGAGTTGGAAGTGAACAAGTGATTCCGAGATTTTCCGTACTTAAATCAATGTTTACTAGCATAGCTAGAAAATTAATGAGCCATGACCAGGCTTTAGTGTAGACCTCTCAACAGAACGAAACCACGCCTTCATTTCTAACGTTTTTGATTATTTCCGTGCTTTTCGCTTGTCACTATTTACATATACTTGGAGTCACCTGGCAAAAAAAAAAGCCAATGCTACCAACGAAACGCACGAAAATAATCAAGGTCACGAATGAGCCTTGCATGTACCAAGTCCTTCGCCGAACCATTTCTCCGTACTGATCTTAGACGGCGTCATTTATTTTAGTATATTCGACTTTTCCCGTGATTTCCATTGGCAGACGGCAAAACGTATAAGCAAACCGACCAGTCGCACCAGATAAATGACACTGTGTGAGATCAGTCACAGACGTCTAGATACAAGGTCCAAGCACTAGTCTTATGATGTGTTTTCTTATCTTCTCCTCCATGACTATCAGACGATTCGATGCCTCTATACAGCCCAAATCTCCATGTGGTACAATCATACTCCAATTCTTCCCAAGAGCTGTATTCATCAACAAATCGCACAAGAACGTTATTTTAAAAACTTGTCATTTTTGGTCTGCACGTAAGACTTCCACCAGATAAGAGCTCACCGATTAACATTTTCTTAATGATGCGATCTTTGACATACTTTTTACTTAGTCAAGTCATCTTAGATGTCCATTTCTGAGGATCAAATATAGGTAAGTCTGCATTGTGCATACCTTGTTTGCTAGTCTATCTATAGTACTTCCCTCTGACGCTCAATATTTGCAAGAGAGAAACATCGCATTTGAAACATTCTCAATTTCTTTTCATGAAAGGGGTATGCTGTCCATGTTTCGGATTCATACAACAATATGCTTAGCATGCACGCCTCGTAGATAATGTGCTTTTATCCTTAATCTCAGTTGGAAGACCACATGACTTTTTGAAATTGTTTGCGTAGATATGTCAGGACATCTGAGAATAAGAATGTGTTGTAATGATGCTAAGACATCTTAAAACAAGCATGTGCTGTAGCGATGTTAAGACATCTGAAAACAAGCATTTTCTGTAGCGATGTTAAGACATCTTAAAACAAGCATGTGCTGTAATGATGCTAAGACATCTTAAAACAAGCATTTGCTGTAGCGATGTTAAGACATCTTAAAACAAGCATGTGCTGTAGTGATGTTAAGACATCTGAGAACAAGCCTGTGCTATAGTGATGTTAGGAAATATGAGAACACGTCTGTGTTATATTAATATTAGGACATTCTGAAAACAAGAACGAGTTGTAATGATGGTAGGACATCTTAATTACATTTATGCTAGTACCTACTTAACACTAATACATACAAGCTTGCATCAGATGTGACCACGGGGTTGTCTATAAATTACATCAGCAATGGGGGGGGGGACGCTTGATAGTTGTTGACAAGGGGAAGGGGGATTAAAAATGTAGACGTCAACGCTTGATTCTTGATTAGAAACTGGCTTCACAGCACGCAGAACATTCCCATAAGTGCTCCGCCCTCCGCTCCAGCAGCCATCCCAGTGTACGTAGACTCAGAGTCCTGGTCAGGTGTTGATTGTGCGATCTTCGGGACTTTCCAAAAAAATTACTTTTCCTACCCTCACCTCTAGATACTCCCATTTCTAACATTCTCTGTATGTGTACGTTCTCAGCCTCATTGACATCATCTGCATCATGAAATGAATTTATTACTGCCTTCATTAAGTCTGCTTTATCTTTTCTGAGCAATGTGCGGTCATCGCCTGCCAATAAGTCAGCTCTCTCGTTTCCTCTGACTCCAGCATGACCAGGGCAGTATTTCCATGTAATGCTCTGGATAACTGAGTTGTTAAATAAGTCCCATCATTCTTTTCTTAGCATGAACTTTTCTATCTTGCACAGCATGCTTTGAGAGTCTGTGAATATTACCGAGTGTGTTGATGTACCAGTTATCAACCAATTAAGTGCTGCTGTAACTCTCTCTCTCTCCATCCTCCTGCTCGATGTCTATTGTTTTCCCCAGGTGGTTTGTGATCCACTCTTCCCGTTAAGCGTAGGGGTGATTGGAGATCGAGCTTGCGTTCTAAAGCCAGATGTGTGGCCTCAGCTGTGCTATGCCCGTGTCTTTTCAGGATGTCCTGACGTTTTCTATCCATCTTATCCCTGGTCTTCCTCTGGCTTTGTACCCTGATCTCATTTGGTTATTGTGATGCATTCTCATAATGTGGCCAAACCACTTGATCTGTTCTCTCTCTCTCTCTCTCTCTCTCTCTCTCTATGTAATCTGTACAAGATATTATACATATTCTTTCCCTGATATATTCATTTCGTAATCTAACAAGCCTGGTAACTAGCTTTCCTCAAGCATTTCATCTCACATGTCACTATCTTTCTGTAATGTGAAGATGACAGAGATCAGGTTTGGCACTGGTAACGCAGTGTTGGTAGAGATGTACTGTAGATCATTTGTCTCTTGACTTCCATGCTTGATATAACAGTAGAATATGCTGAAGATTTCTCAACCAACTTCACGCCGTTTCTGTAGGCAACAAAACCCCAACCGCTTTTATTTGTGTTTCTGTTAATGGAGCCATCTGTGTATATAATTATGTCTTGTGGTTTCGAGAGCAGTCGACCGTGTTCGTGCACTGTATCCTGAGCCCTGACTTCCGTCCATTTTCGACACGCTTTATCTAGTTGTATTATTACTATAGTCGGTGATTTCTTCTCAGTGTCTACCTCCACCCATTCACTGCCCTTTCCTATTTCTTCCAATTCACATACTCTTCGCAGTGTGTCTTCGGCCTCTGCCATCCATGATCTGCCACGCTTGATTCGTTTTCCCTTGGACTCATTTTGACGTTGGTGTAATGGGTGGTGGTTGTATTATGTCACTTTAAGGTACGACCTAACTTGTGCTACCTGATGTCGCACTCTTATGCTAGGGAGATCAAGCATAAATCTCATAGCAGAGGTGGGTGTATCTCTAGCACACCCCAGTACCGCTCTCATTGCCTCATTTTGGACTTTTTCCAATCTATTGACTTGTGTCTGTGACAAAGTTAGTAGGCCGAGGTCATAATCTATGACAGATAGCACCACCACTTGCAGGAGCAGAAAAAGTACCCATTGCTGCATGTCGAAGGTCGCCATAACCTTGATAACACTGATCCCTCTTTTAGCCTTCTGAATCATATTTGTGACGTGTTTGTTGAATGAGAGACTTCTATCAAAAATTATCCCAAGATATTTAAGGTCTTGTTCTCTTTCAATGAATGAGCCCATGCAACTAACAGCTTACAGTGTGTCATTGACCAGATTATTATTTAAGGAGTACCAGACGACCTTTGCTTTCGAGGGATTGATCACAGCGTTGTATATTCTGCACCATATCGACAATTGATCTAGTCCATTCTGTACACTGTCAGCGATATATGTTCTGTTCCTGCCTATATTATATAGTAGGATATCATCAGCGTATGTTAGAACTCTACAATTGCTGGAGGTTTGCAATTGAGCAATTCTCAATGTATACACATTAAACAGTACTTGGGACAGAGGAGATCCTTGTGGCAGACCAGGTGCTATTGTTCTGATCTCAGACGTCCAGGATCCACACCTCAGAGCGACTTTTCTACAGATTAGCACATTTGCTATCCAGCGAATGATCAAGGGGTGGATATCGTGTGCCCTTAGCATGTCGACAAGATGGGTGTATCTAACTCTATTGTACGCATCTTTCAGGTCTATCGCTGCAACTGCAGATTCTTCTTTGTTCTGAAAACCTTCATATACTTCCTATGCATGAACTGCTGCATTTGTGACCTGTGTCTCTTCTGGGTATGTATGCACCTAGGTTATTTGGGAGAACGCCTTTTATCTCTAGTTCCCTGGTTATGCGTTTAGCAACAATTTGTTCCAGAATCTTACCATACACATTATGCAGTGTGATGATGCGATAACCTTTTATGTCAGTAGAATCTTTGCCTGGTTTTGGCACGGGTATAAGATAGTTATGTAGCCACTCCTCTGGTACTACTCCTGTTTTCAGACTCGCATTAAAATCGTCTGTTATTTTAGCTAGCATTTTCTCCCCAATATCCTTGAGTAAGCTTTACCTGCTTCCATCCGGGCCTGGAGCGCTATCGGATGCAATCTTAATAGCTAGTTGCACTTCTTTAACATCTGTAAGCTGGTCTTCTTTGGCCCTAAAATCTGTGATGGATGTCAAGGTAAGCAGCATTTCTTTGCGCTGATCTAAGTCACCATGATTAGTTTGTTAAAGATATCTATCAAAGAAAGCTCTGCCTTTCATCTCGTTTGATATCAGTGTCTGCTTTGTGTCGTCCCTCACGCTTGTACTGTGTTTCGATTCTGTTCTCCGCTTCATTGACCTATGTAGTTTCCAAAACTTGTGTAATGTTTTGTCCACCGTGACCTCCTCAGTAAATTATTTCCAACACATCTTCTGTGCTACTTCGTAAACTTGTTTAAAAGACTATATTGTCTTCTTCATTGCACTCTGTGCCTGCAGTCTATCACTGAGTGTGATGTTTGCCCGTTTCCTAATGCGTTGTCAAATTGCCTCTGTCTCTTTATTCCACCATGGGGGCTGTTGGATCTTAGGTCTCACCCACTTGCGTTCCCAGGTCTTCTTCCTCAAGCTGCTAAGCACTGATTAAAAGCGTAAACACTTGTATACACAATTAAATTGTTTGAATTAGAGAATTTTAAATAAATATTTGAAAATAATTATTTATGGTACTTTTTCCACTAAAATTTGTGTTCATGTGGGAGGAGGGGGGTGTGAGAGATACTTTTTGACATAAGTCTCTTAATTCTTGACAGTTATTGACAAGGAAGAAGGGGATCAAAAGGTTGTAAAATGATTGACGTAATTTATGGACAGCCCATTATCAATGAAAGGCCTGCTATCTCATTGGAAAACAGTCCGCTAAAGTGCCTCGCGACTATTCCCGTGCTCTTGTCACTTTGTGTATCCTTTGACAGCAAATGAAAACCACGGGAAAAGTCAAATGAGTCACTTTAGAAGGCTGTTTTCCAATGAGACGACATGTCATATATTGTCTATTGATCACATATCAGGCCGTCTATCAAGATTAATGAAGCCAAATATAGTAACGCTCTAATCATGTGATTATGATAGCAATCATGAACGTATGAAATAAAAATACTAAAGAAATGTCATACAAAAAACGAAATGAGAACAAAACAGGACATGAGTTACCTTCCACTAACATGCCATAGATGCTACTTCCAATGCTTCGTCTGTTCCCAACTCTACCTGCCTGACCTTGACCTCTCGTACTTCCAACCCGAGAATCGTGTACACCAGTTGTTCCTTGAACACTTCTAAAACTTCCTTGTCTAGGATCCACCACGTTATCGGCATAATCTTTTGATCTACCACTTGCTCTTCTTGGTCCCGTTGGAGTAGAACGATAATCCTGTTCAGTAGAAGAATGATGCTGCTGGTGTCGTTGTATTCCAGTTGTATTCATGACTGCGGCGATATCTACATTGGTATCTCGAGTGTAATCCTTATGCTGATGTTGAAGAGATGACTGTGGAGAGTAGTTTCGTGTTTGTTGTTTATACTCTGTATCTCTTGTATTTCTCGTGATTTCTTGTTGAGGCTGCACTCGATCAAGTTCAGCATAAACTGGATCGTAATCTTTTTCTCTCTTTATAGAGCCTTGTTTTGAGTCAGCCTTGAACTGAACGTTTGACAGATTTCTGTTACTTCCCACGGACTGATTCATAACTTGAGCATTGCCAAGACTAGCAATAGAAATGTTTGGGTCCTGCTCGTGGCTGCCAGAAAAAGGACGCTGACTTCCATAAGATATGTTTGGATCATGGGAACGTGATAAACTTTCATGAGGAGACGTCTGACCTCTGACACTGTGAAAACTGCCGGACTGATTGATAACTTGAGCATTGCCAATACTAGCACTGGAAATGTTCGGGTCCTGCTCGTGGCTTCCTGAAAAAGGATGCTGACCTCGATAATGTATGTTTGGATCGCGTGAGCGGGTTAAACTTCCATGAGCAGACGTCTGCCCTCGGGAACCTTGATAACTGCTGGAAGCTGAACCTTGATTATCACCCCTGAAAGACAGCAAATTTCGTTGGCCATCTGGTCCCATGAAAGACGTGTTTGGATCCTGCGAACGCGTGAAGCTTGTACGAGAAGATGTCTGACCTCTGACATCTTGAACACTGCTGGAAACTGAGTTATGATGATCTTGTACATCTCCCTTGAATGATATCAAGTTTCGTTGGTCACCTGGTCCCATAAATGAGATGTTTGGATCATGTGATCGTCTTACACTTCCATGAGGAGATGTCTGATCTCTGACATCCCGAAAACTGCCTGTAACCGAGCTTCCATGACCTTGCACTTCTCTGGAATGTGACATACTTTGTGGGTCATTTATTCCCCTGAAGTACATATTTGGCGTAGGGCCGCTAGTATTTCCCTGGTAGGTCATGGTTTTGATAAGGTCAGATCAACCTGAGATATACAAATAATCGCATGTTCTATTATGTGACATTAAAGACTACAATCTATAAACCCGATAAATGATATATGAAACACTAGCTCGTACCACAGTTTTTGTTATACGTATAGCCAGTATAGTCCATAGTTTCTCAAACTGGTGTTTGCGGAAACTGGGGTTTCATGAAATAATGTTAGTTGTTCCACGAATGGATATCAAAGGTTCCGCAAAAGGATGTTAGGGGTTTCGCGAAAGGATACTAGGGGTTCCGAGAAAGGATAATATGGATTCTGCGAAAGGATACTAGGGATTATGCGAAAGGATGTTAGGAGTTCCACGAATAAGGATTTTAGGGGTTCTGCAAAAAAGGATTCCGCAATAACTGACGATGATCAATCTTATCATTTGTATTTAAAGTTATTTGTGTGTCTAAATTAATATTCGTAATTTTGTCATAATATTTGTGTTCATATAGAGATAGTGTGAAACATACAGATGAATATTTCTACTTAGCCATAAAGAAAAAATATATGCAAAAATCATAGAACAAATAATTAAATCTATAATAGAACCATAGCTAAGCAAGGCCCAGAGGCCTTCAGAAAAGGGGTACGGTGAACAGACGCCATCTTTATACTGCGACAATTAAACGAAATAGCAATTGAATATGACCGACAAATAAACATCATCTGTTGATCAAGAGAATGCCTTTGGCAGAGTTAACAGGGACAAATTTTGGCAGATACTATAAGACTACGGAATGCATGGACAATGAACTATTTATGTTTGTACCCAAATAATCGAAACTTGATACGTCTTCCAGTTCATAGGTATCAATTATTTTTAGTTGAGATACTTTACGAGTTGTCATAATTTTAGTTTTTGCTCCTATTTTGAACTTCGCTGTGTTCTTTCATAGATATAATCATTTGTCTTAGCCCTTTTTCGTGTGTTGTTAAGAGGACTGTACCGTTTGCGTTGTCGATTTCTGGGAACCTCCGATGGTTAGAGGTTGAAAATAGGTGTGCGTCATATTTTCCTATACATTTCTCATTATGTTTTCCGCATAAATGTTAAACAGGTACGGGGATAGTAAGTCTATTGTCTATTGTCTTTCCCCAGGTGGTTTGTGATCCACTCTTGCCGTTAAGCGCATGGGTGATTGGAGCTCGAGCTTGCGTTCTAAAGCCAAATGTGTGACCTCGGCTGTGCTATGACCGTGTATGTTCAGTATGTCCCTGACGTTTTCAATCTACCTTTTTCGTGGTCTTCCTCTGGCTTTGTACCCTGATCTCATTTGGTTATATGCTTGTACGGGTAACTTTTCGTGATACATTCTCATGTGGCCAAACCGCTTAATCTGTTCTCTCTCTCTATGTAATCTGTACAAGATATTATACCTATTCTTTTCCTGATATATTCATTTCGTAATCTGCCAAGCCTGGTGACCCCGGCAGCTTTTCATATTTCATGGATAGTATGCATCTCTGTATAACCCCTTTCTGTACTTTAAACCACTCTGATGTGTTTCCATCTACATTTACTGCCTGTTTTTGATACAGCATTGCGTTCAGATGAGTTAGATGTTTTGGAAAATCCACATCGCTCCTAATTTTCCACATCTGATGTTGTACACACCCGAAAGTCTTGGTGTAATCAATGAAACATGCATGTAAATCTATAGTGAATTATCTACATCTCTCTATTACGAGTATAATTAGTTTAGCTTATTTTCGTAAAACGTCAATTCTGCATGGATTCAAATAAAATCATGGACTAATTAGTTCAAAAAATTAACAATGTAATCCAGACAAATTTAAATATTTGAATATGCTGATGCTCATATTTACATTTTCACTTAATCATTATGTAGTACCTAGTATCAAAATGAAGTAATTAGATGTATGTCTGACTTATCTGGATCCTGAACCTTGTAAATAAGTGTATGTAATAAATCTTTCTTAAAAAGTGTGCTGAAAAATTACAAAAATTGCACAGATTTTTGCAAATGAATAGTGTTATCAATTTTTTTTCTTTCGCAGTAAGTACAGTGAAAATGGTTCATGTTCCAGAAATAGAACATATGGGCATTCACTGAAAGTCTCATGATGTGGTGTAACAGTAACAAGCTCTGCACTTGGTGTGACAGAAACAACTTGTTACCGAAAACATATAGTTGACTGTCTGTCCTGGACAGACTAGTGTGACAGAAAGAAGATCTGCAGCGTCACAATAATTTGCGACGGGAGAAAATGCATTTTAGGACTTACTGGAATACTGGTGCTGTGACCAGGTCTAAATCTGTGTAATACTGCTCGACATCAATCAATTAACCAAATCACTCCTTCACAAGAATATGAGGTTTATTTACACAAGTTGATATACATCAATTAATAGCATCATACTCATAAGAGAGGCAAATAAACACTAGTCACAAGTCCCAATCTAGTCTTATTCGAGTCCGTCCTCAACTCTGCAGACTAATCCTAAATTGTCTGCAACTGTGCAATAATATAATAATCGCCGATTACAAATTACGCTAGCACATCCAGGAATTGTTTCACTCGGGTTATAAGCTAAGTCTTAGAGATTATACACCGACTGACTATCTGGCTCTGACTCTTCGTCTCTCTTGGGAGACCGAAGACTGACTGTGTCAGCTGCGAGACTAAACTAGGACTTGTCTCTCCTGGGAGACAAGCACTGACCGAGATGACTTCTGACATGGGGACTACTGACTGTCAAAGCTAAGTCTTTCTAACTTATCTCTCTCCTCCTAGAAGACTTCCGCCAATCAGAACTTATGGTTTTCTGTGTCCGCCTATCCTCTTCCGTTTCCCCCAGAGGAAAACCTCTAACCAATGAGGACTTGATCCCTCTGGTCATACAAGAACACGCGTTGTCCATTCTCTGCGTGGGCAATATGCCTCTACTTCTGTCGTATACAAACTCCGCCTTCCTACTTATTCCTTGCGCCTCTATGCTAAACATATTTCGTTCCCACACAAAAACAGAGTGTCAACAAATCTTTTCATCACTTCGTTCCGCCTGACCACTCGGTACTGTGTAATCGACGTGTCAATAACACATGCAGGCCTGGATGTACTCATCGGTGGCGACCAATATTCTTTTGACTGCTTCGTCAATGTAGACTTTGTGTCGTCTTCCTTTTTATTTGAGCGAGTGATATGCAGACTTGTGGTACTAATATTTGTCTTACCTAAAGCGTACCAGCTTGTGTCAGACTGGTCTCTGTGCAAACCATACTTCTTTGCTTGTTGCCATATCGTCTGGTGTTATTACAAACAATCCATCTGCCACGCTAATATTAGTACAAACAAACCGTCTGCCATCCAGTATTAGTACAAACAAACCGTCTGCCATCCAGTATTAGTACAAACAAACCGTCTGCCACGCTAATATTAGTACAACAAACCGACTGCCATTCAGTATTAGTACAAACAAACCGTCTGCCATCCAGTATTAGTACAAACAAACCGTCTGCCATCCAGTATTAGTACAAACAAACCGTCTGCCATCCAGTATTAGTACAAACAAACCGTCTGCCATCCAGTATTAGTACAAACAAACCGTCTGCCATGCTAATATTAGTACAACAAACCGTCTGCCATCCAGTATTAGTACAAACAAACCGTCTGCCATCCAGTATTAGTACAAACAATCCGTCTGCCACGCTAATATTAGTACAAACAAACCGTCTACCATCCCCGATACTATGAAAATGGAAGTTATGGTGTAAAAAGCACAAAAATATGTCATTTTTGGGGGCCAAAATCGCACATACAAAATTTAAGACTATTTGCCATACATTTCCACTGATGTCCCTACCAATTTTAAATAGTTGTAACACAAAAACTTTAGCCAATAAACACAAAACGTAAACTATCATAAAATAGGTACACTGAGATATATGAAAATGTAACTTTTTTTGGGTAAATATAAAGAAGTGATTATTTTTACAATTCTGGGTAGGTCTTGTCCCTTTTCATATCCGGTCTGACATCATAAGGTTACCTCATCGGGAGTCACAAACTCCCCTGATGTGATTTAATTAATACATGTGTACCTGTGCGTGTGTACCTGCGCGTCTATACATGTGTTCATGTGTACGTGTATACACATTGCATTACATAAATTAACAACTGTCGATACACGTAGAAATGTGGTATGGCAACAATAGGAGAAAGAGAAACATAGCAGCTGTCATATGTCGGTAGATATCATTCAATGAGGATCCATCAGCATCATCAAGTACCGTCTTCGCAACGAAGATTGGCTGCAACGGATCTCTAACTCTTGTCTGCTTGTCTTGGTGGTGCACTCTGCTACACTGTGACGTGTCCATCTTGTGATGTTACTCTCCCACTTCTATCTCTGCCCACCTCTTGCTCGCTTCCCTTCGATTTTACCTTCAAGTAAGATCTGCAATAATGTGTCATGTCTTTTAATGTGTCCAAAATATTTTATTTTTCTGATCTTTACTTCTCTTAGTAGTTCTTTCTTCATATTAAGTGTTATAGCACCTCTTTATTTGTTTTCTTCTCTATCCATGATGTTCTCCCTATTCTTCTATATACCCACATCTCAAAGGCCATATTTAGTGTCCATGTTTCTGAGCCATACATTAATATAGAATAGATGTAGCATTTTATAATTCTCATTTTAAACTTGTTTGTAATTTGTTTAGATGTTAATATTTTCCTCATGTCTTTGAATGTATTTTTAGCCATTCCTATTCTCCTTTTAACTTCTGTTTCATATCTGCCATCATTTGTGACTATGAATGAGGATCCACGGCAATTGTTTTCATTGTTTTCAGCAGAGAACTTTATTCAAATACGCGACACTTGTAATCAGTGTAAAGGGGTTTTGAAATCACTGGAAACACACAAGGTATCACACAAAAATCGACATGTTTACCAAAAGGCCTTTATCAAGAACAGCACATAACACATGACAAGAAACGAACGGCGCTGTTCACGACTACATAAACACAGTTAAAACGTTTTTTCACATACATGTACAGGGTCCCTGTATTATTTAATACCCTTCCACTTCTCGCGAAGCTATAGACAATGCCGTCTATTGATGTCTTTCTATAGACAGAATGCTACAAGCACTGCTCGCCACTAATCCTGGCCGTGTTGATAAGGAAACTTCGTGTAGTAGACAGTTATTTAGCAGGTCTGTGTGTTGATTTGTAGTTGTAGATGAAACCATTTCACTGTTATACTCTGGTTGCAGGGCTGTAATGTAACACTGATGTATATAAATGTTTCATAACGAAAGGCGTACACATCACAGGGGTGGGGGCAATTTGAATATTTTGGGACTGATGACAATTTGTTTCATTTCTATATGAAGAACACGTGTATATTTTGCTTGTAAAAAAAATTCGGTTGACAATTTTTCTAGAAGATGGTGGGAACAAACAATTTAAAAGGCGGGGCACAAGTATTAGAAAACTCTACTGGCGGTATATGGAGCGTAACTTGAGAGCCGTACATTCCTCCGTGTGATTGTACAAAGGTATTAGGAGTGGGCTATAAAATAGAGCAGTGGTTGCCAATTTTTTTTTTAAACCATGGTTCTCTTTGGGGTAATTCTTTCCCTGTTGGCACCCCTGGATTAAAAAAAAAGTTATTTTCTTTTTTAGGGTTCATAACATTTTTTGCAGTGTTACTGACATATACAATTCTACATTTTATTAACTTTAATTGCCATCCTGTGACCGTACTAGACGTGTAGGGGTGTGCCCCGGACACAATTTAGAATTTATTTCGTCTATCCCCCCTGGGAGATACGCATGCGATTGCGCCTTTATGTCTCACGAATGGTACACTCGACAAATCCCACATGCAACAGAAAACATTATTAAATTATATGCCGCTATATTAAGGCTCTCTTATGGAAGATTTGTCATCAATGTAATTATAGACAGGCTCTTTCAATAGGCATTGCACTTAACCGAAAGCTGAAGTCTCCGTGGTACCCAAAGAAAGCTCAGAAAACCAACACCACTGCACATGGGAAGTAAGCGCTAATTCTCGCAGTTCCTGGGGTTCTCAAACAAACAACAAATTCAGCCCCAGGGAGTCATATTGGCCGATGTTGAGAATCATTTATACAGAGGCACTGACTTCTCATTCTGAAGGTAATGACTTCCTTTCATCGATGAGGTAATTCAGGGAAAAACAATTTAGTCCAGGCATTCCACTTATATATTATCATATAACTATATTATTTGTGTCCAAACATTCCACGTGTATATTCTCAAGTTACTATGTAAGTTTAGTCCAGACATTCCACGTGTATATTCTCAAGTTACTATGTAAGTTTAGTCCAGACATTCCACGTGTATATTCTCAAGTTACTATGTAATTTAGTCCAGACATTCCACGTGTATATTCTCAAGTTACTATGTAAGTTTAGTCCAGACATTCCACGTGTATATTCTCAAGTTACTATGTAATTTAGTCCAGACATTCCACGTGTATATTCTCAAGTTACTATGTAATTTAGTCCAGACATTCCACGTGTATATTCAAGTTACTATGTAATTTAGTCCAGACATTCCACGTGTATATTCTCAAGTTACTATGTAATTTAGTCCAGACATTCCACGTGTATATTCTCAAGTTACTATGTAATTTAGTCCAGACATTCCACGTGCATATTCTCAAGTTACTATGTAATTTAGTCCAGACATTCCACGTGTATATTCTCAAGTTACTATGTAATTTAGTCCAGACATTCCACGTGTATATTCAAGTTACTATGTAATTTAGTCCAGACATTCCACGTGTATATTCTCAAGTTACTATGTAATTTAGTCCAGACATTCCACGTGTATATTCAAGTTACTATGTAATTTAGTCCAAACATTCCACGTGTATATTCTCAAGTTACTATGTAATTTAGTCCAGACATTCCACGTGTATATTCAAGTTACTATGTAATTTAGTCCAAACATTCCACGTGTATATTCTCAAGTTACTATGTAATTTAGTCCAGACATTCCACGTGTATATTCAAGTTACTATGTAATTTAGTCCAGACATTCCACGTGCATATTCTCAAGTTACTATGTAATTTAGTCCAGACATTCCACGTGTATATTCTCAAGTTACTATGTAATTTAGTCCAGACATTCCATGTGTATATTCTCAAGTTACTATGTAATTTAGTCCAGACATTCCACGTGCATATTCTCAAGTTACTATGTAATTTAGTCCAGACATTCCACGTGTATATTCTCAAGTTACTATGTAATTTAGTCCAGACATTCCACGTGTATATTCTCAAGTTACTATGTAATTTAGTCCAGACATTCCACGTGCATATTCTCAAGTTACTATGTAATTTAGTCCAGACATTCCACGTGCATATTCTCAAGTTACTATGTAACTTAGTCCAGACATTCCACGTGTATATTCTCAAGTTAATATGTAATTTAGTCCAGGTATTCAACGTGTATATTCTCAAATTGCAATGTAAGTTTAGTCCAGACATTCCACGTGTATCTTCTCAAGTTACTATGTAAGTTTAGTCCAGACATTCCACGTGTATATTCTCAAGTTACTATATAAGTTTAATCCAGACATTTCACGTGTATATTCTCAAGTTTCTATGTAAGTTTAGTCCAGACATTTCACGTGTATATTCTCAAGTTTCTATGTAAGTTTAGTCCAGACATTTCACGTGTATATTCTCAAGTCACTATGTAAGTTTAGTCCAGACATTCCACGAGTATATTCTCAAGTTACTATGTGAGTTTAGTCCAGACATTCCACTTGTATATTCTCAAGTTACTATGTGAGTTTAGTCCAGACATTCCACGAGTATATTCTCAAGTTACGATGTGAGTTTAGTCCAGATATTTCACGTTTATATTCTCAAGTTTCTATGTAAGTTTAATCCAGACATTTCACGTGTATATTCTCAATTTTCTATGTAAGTTTAGGCCAGACATTCCACTTGTATATTCTCAAGTTTCTATGTAAGTTTAATCCTGACATTCCACGTGTATATTCTGAAGTTACTATGTGAGTTTAGTTCAGACAGTCCACGAGTATATTCTCAAGTTACTATGTGAGTTTAGTCCAGACATTCCATGTGTATATTCTCAAATTTCTATGAATATGGACATTTCATTCCACACACAGACAACAACAACAATCGATATAGTGCCATTTGTATGTTCTCTTCACTTATTTGTAGACATTCAAATTATTAAAATTCTCTTAGCACAAATAACAAATACCGGAAGCAGACCTGAAGATGTGTCATCAGAAAGGTGGTGGAATGTACTTAAAAATAAATAAAGGTTATTCTCGCCTTTGTTTTCATGTTTAATTCCTTTGTTTTCATGAGATTTTTTATGACATTTTTTTTTTAAATAGTTTTTTCTAAGTGTTTGGGATACATATGTTTGTTAAATTCCTGGAGTAAAAGTAATGTTCCGATTTCTAAAGGGAAGGAGTGGTTGACCCTCGCATACTTGCAAGACTGTTAAAGACGATGTTTGATATTTGTCGCAAAGTTTTGGTATATAAATTGCAGATATCTGTCTTTTGATTTCCATCTTAATCTTTTGGTGAACGTTGGTAAGCTACTATGTTTGCTTGTTGAGTTGATAATTTCACAAAGTGCAACAGGGTAAAATGAATATAAAAGCATCGATTATTTATTATTTAAGAAAAATCATAACGCAGCAAACGGGATTTGAACCAAGTTATTCAGATTGTAGTCAAGACTTTCAACGTGTACATTCACACGCTTATATTATATAATAATATGAACCGGTCGAACGACAGTCACAGACAACAACACGCACAACGTGCACTGCACATGTATGACCTGGATCAATCAAATGCTATCAGCCGTGTTATTTTATGAACATGTATGTAAAGTATGCTTAAGCCGTCTAGACTTCGTATTTTGTAAACAATACAATCTGTCACAATTGCTGGGCATACGATATTTAGCCAGAAATTACTTGCGTATGCTAATATGGCCAATGTGTAGCTTACACACTGTCAAAATAAACTGCCGTTTGAGATAACCTACTTTTAGAGACACCAAAGAGACGCACCTACGCATGTTTAATATTTTACACGGAACGCGACAGGTAACCGGTCAGGAAATTCAGGCATATAAACCCGTTTACTACCTAAAAACATTAAATTTATACTGACTTATGCACACAGTCACATTCTTTGGTTCTACTCACATTCTTTGTACATTTTGTTTGTATCCCCAGGTCACACAAAAACAATATCATCACTTTAAATCGGCATTTATTACTATGAACTTCTTGAAAGCAGAAGATATCCAGTGGGAAAAATGACTTAACACACAGAGTCTGTGTGTCGTTCTAGCAACAAGTGGTAAAATCCACTTCTGCTGTGTCGTGAAAAGTCTTGCGCTAGAGCAGACGCAAGGGCACGTAACTCTTTTGTCATTGAATGTCAACGTCTGGTTCAACACTTGACATGTTCACATAACCTTGTCATTGATTTGTTTTATGGTACAACCAAAGACAAATAAGGTCACTAGCAGAGTAAGCAAAATAGGACGCTGGATCAAATCCAAAATCCAACCCGCAAAGGCAGTTTTTCATGGCTAGCAAATACCGACGTACTAGCCTCTCAGCAAAACAAAAAAAAAAACCCACTTCTTTCAGATTTTCAAGAATAAGATTTGTGGTTCGACTCTTTACAAGATGAGCTCAATTCTGCCCGCCAAAAAAAGTTGACAACTGTTGGTCTTTAAGAAGGTTTTATTTTTAAAAAATAATAATTGTTAGCATATCCTATCCAGGACGTAGCTATCAACCCAGCATTTGTTGGCTGTGGTGATTTTCTAGGCAATATAAATATGTTTAGTAGGTTGCCATTGCTTTCTGAACGGTCCGGATGCACAATTGCCCGTGGTGAGGATCGAACTCGGTACCTTTGCCGTCACAGACGCGCTCTGTACCACACATAAATATAAAAAATTTTAATAAAATTTGTATAAAATAAATAAAATATATAGCTTGAAACAGGGTAATGAAGTTTTGCTATCTATCTATATAGACGCTGTGACCCTTGTTTGTTCTGTGGCGTCGGGGGTGAAAGAGTTCTCTGGAGATGGCCTTCTTGTGTGCTGTTTGTAAGCTTGTTCCTTTGGCTTCTTTGATTTCTGTGATCCATCTTTTACATGGTCTGCCTCTGGCTTTATAGCAGTTATATCTATGTGTCATGGCCATTTGTGGCATGCTATCTGTTGGTAATCTGGAAGCGTGTGAAAACCACTTGATCTGATGTATTTTGATGTGTTCCAATACTGGTATTGTTTTGGTTATCTGTCTGATGTTTTCGTTTCTAATTCTATCTCTTAATAACACTCAGAGTATCGCTAATCTTTGTTTTGCTAATAATAGGAAACAAACACAAATCGACGTTTCGACCAAAAAAGACGTTTATTAAGATTACATACACATATGCATAAAAATAAAAAGCATAAACGACACAAATTGCCTAGTCAATTGTGGGGATGGCCGGAAGAGATTTAATTCTGAAGTAAAATGCATCTTTTACGATGACGTACACTCCTTTCAGCCGTGGACATTAATTATATCAATTTAGTTATATCATAGCTTTACAACCATCAAAAATAGTGGAGGTTGCGGTTCTAGTAATTCAGTCACTGCAATCTCCAGTTTAATTCATAAATAGGCTTCAGCAAATTTCAGGCAAGGCTGCATTTTTATCACCAATCCTATTTAATATCTACACAGAGAATATCTTTAAAAATATAGAAGAAATGCCAGGACTCAAGATCAATGGGAAAATAATAAACAACCTCAGATATGCAGATGACACTGTTCTTTTAGCAGAAAGTGAACATGAACTACAAAGACTAATAGATGATGTCAATAAGTCAAGTAATGAATGTGGACTGGATATAAATATCTAAAAAAACAAAAACAATGATAAATCAGCAAGGACACAGAAGAAAACGAGCTAAACATAAACATACATGGAGAGAAACTACAACAAGTAAAACATTATCAATATCTTGGACACATAGTCACAAATGATGGCAGATGTGAAACAGGAATTAAAAGGAGAATAAGAATCGCCAAAAGTACCTTCAATGACATGAGGAAAATAAAATAGTAACATCTAAACAAATTACAAACAAGTTAAAAATTAGAATTATAAAATGCTACATCTATTTCAAATTAATGTATGGATCAGAAACATGGACACTATATAAACAATTAGAAGACATAATTAATGCCTTTGAGATATGGGTATATAGAAGAATAGGGAGAGCATCATGAAAAGAGAAGAAAACAAATAAAGAATTGCTAAAAAACACCTAATATGAAGAAAAAATTACTAAGAGAAATAAAGATCAGGCAAATAAAATACTTTGGACACATTAAAAGACATGACACGTTATTGAAGAACTTACTTGAGGGTAAAGCCAAAGGGAAGCGAGCAAGAGGTAGACAGAGATACCAGTGGGAGTGTAACATCACAAGATGGACAAGTTTTCTAGCAGAGTGCACCACCAAAACAAGAGATAGGATGTTGGAGATCTGTTGCAGCCAACCTTCGTTGCGGAGATGGCACTTGATGATGATGAGCAAATTTCAGAGCTTAAATTGAATCTAAAACTTTAAAAAAAATCTTTTCCAAAGAATGTATATATTTTTTTCAAGAATGTGTTTCAAATTTACGGACATATCGTGTTTTACGGACATGATTTAATTGTGAAACTTCCTTGCAAGCAAATGATGGATAGGTAGCTAATGTGTAGGCTATCTACATCGCACATTCTGATATCTTGACTGTCCAGAAATTACGGCAGCAGTTAGCAAGGGGAGGGTCCCGAAACGTTTGAAAGTTGTTGACAAGGGGGAAACGTGTTGGAAATATGAGGAAACACGGCTGGGGAAACAGTGAAATAAACAAAACTGTTTTTATGCACCAAATAAATTGTCTGAATTTTTAAAAAAGTAAAAATCTGGAAATAATTAGGTCCATATTCGTACCTTTTGGTAACAAAGTTTGTTGTGATGGGGTGAGCTATTTGATATACTTTAAGAGGCGGTTTCCTGAATTCTTGACAGTTTTTGATCGAAAAAATAGGAATAGGTAAAAGTTAACAAAAGATTGTTGACATAATATATAAACAGCACTGCACTAGCCTCTTGTCAAAAGTCTTGCAGTCAAATTACTAAATTTCTATATTTAAGAATCTTTGTGACGTTGGGGTTATTCAATGTGCCCTGTGTTAGCTGGTTCACAACAGCACATAACCCTTAGGCAAAGCTATACAATTTCTACAAATAAGACACAATAACATCGGCATATTGAGTTGCACTATTAACTAGTATCCTCGCTGATGATATAATACATATGATACGATGTTGTGATTTTCTTTCTTTGAAAGAAATATTAACACATATTACATTGTAACAGACGGTCAGCAAAAAGGCCAGCATGAAAATTACATATGGACTATGAAATCCTGAAATTGTAAACAAAACAATCATGCAACAGAAAACTTTAGTAGATGACATGCCTTTATATTGAGGTTATCTTCTTATAGAAGCTTCATGGCACGTCATCTATACAATCCCGTAATCGTAACCTTCGATAACAGTTACCTTGTTGTTCCGACAGGCTGACATTGTGCTTGAACTAGTTACAGGCGCGGCGTGGGTGGGCGGAACAACAAAGAAACCTGTCGCAAGGGCCAAAGTTGTGCCCTGAAGTCGACGTCTGCTTCGGCAACATTAGACTGGAAACACCATCGAGTCGAATGGCTGCTGGAACAGAGGGCGGAGCACTAATGGGAATGCCCCACGTGCTGTGAGGCCAGTTTCTAATCAAGAATCAAGAAGAATCCTGAAATAGCATCCTCTATTGTGGCTGCTTTGTTTTTTTCAATAGGCAGGGGTGAGAGAAAAATAACAAATACGTATTTAAGGATGTATGTACCTGTCATCTGCGTACTCTTCTCCCTCAGACGACTAGATACGCTACCACAGCGCAATCCTCCATGCTGTACGATGAACGGCAGGTTCTTGCCAAGATTGATAATAAAATCATTCAAAACTACTATACAGATGTAATTATAAAGGCTGTAGATATGATCTCTCTAAGTAAGGAGTTATTTTTAAAGATACACATTAAAAAAAATATTTTGTGTTGTTTTTGCTACTTGATGTATACACCGTCAGACTAATCTTATAGAAAACTCTTCCGTTGTCTAGAGTTCTCCTTTTTGTTCACCAAGGCCCAATAGCTTCTTCCTCAGATCTATATCCTCTGGCCAGACTCGTCGTATCTGCTCTTTTTTATCTTGGGCAATCCTAAAGTATGGACTTGGAGGTTTGGATGGCGGATCCACATGGGTATTCGTCTGTAAATGAGATCCTTAGTTGGTAGACGTGACCCAACAATCTGCAATGATCAAAGGCGAAATAGTGTGGTCTGTTGATGTCTTTGAATGCGATTTATTTCATCAGGTTTGTCTTTCATTTCCATTTTTTTCTTCAACTTTGACGTTTATGTGTTGTGGTTCTGGTTTTTGTTTCTTTGTAAAACAGTGGGTGTCTGTGTTATTATATTTCACTACCCGTTCCCAACGGAGTATCTGCTTTTTTCAGTTTCCTCGATTCTACGGTGTAAGGGTATCCATAGAATGATAATAAATGATGATTTTTTAAAATTTTGAACTCTTTTCTGATGTTCTGCATAAGGCATTTCTGGTGCTCTGGATTGATTCCAGTAGTGATCTGCAGTCAGCTAATATCACTATCGTTGGCGGTCTGTAAAGTTCTGCTTCTTTAAGAACTTTCAATGCGCGACAGAGCTGTAACTTCTTCTTATCTACATTTGGAGGAGTATTTTCCAGTTGAAAGATCTTTACATATTGTTTTTCCCGTCTTTGTGTTTCATGAATATGATATCTCCACTATTCATTACGGATCATACCTTTTCTCTTTGCTGACAATCCTGTGTGACTATTTCGCCTGCTAAATGAACTGGGACTGAATTCTTCTCAACATATTAGCATTTATTTCACGTTGACATGTTTATGCGGACACTATGTTTCCAATGCCAGACCTGGATCCTAACAGAGATACTATACAAAAACTCGCTGTATGCGAAATGAAGTGTCTAAGAAAAGCACTTTGGGGTAACAAAAATAGATAGAATAAACAATGACAGTATATAAGAAAACCGGTGAAAACAATATCATGCAAAGAATACACAGAGACACAAAAAGATCAAATGGTTCGACTACCTAATCAAAATGGAGCTAAATCGCATCCCATTGATAACCTTCAATAAAAGATAATATGAAGAAAAGAAACGGGGGAAGACGCAGATGAAGATAGATAGATAAACATCAGAGAAATACTAGAAGACCAAGGCTGTACTACGGTAGCGGCATCACAGTTAACAATAGAAAGAAGACTTCGGCTTCCCATGACACCTAGCGGCACACATGGATAGGACAAGACAAGACACGATTTCGCGTCTCTTAAGTTTCACAATAATTCCATCTTTTCACACCTTAGCAGAGGCTTGCCGAATCTGTTTAACATGGGTGTTATCAGCCACTAGCGAGCTATCGACATGAATTTCCTAAAGTGGATGTGACTAATGGTCATCATCGCTTGTGATGAAAAAAACAGTAGATTTATACAATATACATGACTTGATCTTGTTATAGCACGATTGAAAAACCACAAAGTAGTAATTCTCTTTGAATTGTTTTAGTACAAGGTAGTACTGCTAGTAGAACAGAATTCAAATAATAGTAATACTCACGTGGGAGACAGGTAATGACGTTTTACTGGTAAACAACTAACACACTATCACTGTCTGATGCCTACATGAATTAATATATTATATACAACAAAACACAGAATATAATCATACAAATGAAAATACAAAGGGCATAATCGACGTTTCGGCCTAAAGGCCATTGTCAGGATACGCACATAACATACAAACATAAAAATAACACACGTAGAAATGAATACACAATAAGCGTGTCCGAGTGAAATATGGTAGTGAGATACCGGAAGGATATGAACAGGAAGTACAAAAGACAATAATATAGATGGAACCAGAGGAACAAAACGATGACGTAAATGACGGCACAAAATGAATATAAAGACAAAGACCAATCCGACCGGGAACTAAGCAAAAGAGTGGTCGGAATTGAGTCCAAATGGCTTGATGGTGCCCACCTAAAAAATGAGACGATTTTCTAGGGCGTACCTAGTTCTATCATTGTTGGTGCAGGATCTGATGGCAGTGACCTGAATGTCAAGGACACCCCGGTGGCCATCGCCTTGAAGTGATTAGTCACAGGAGTGGGTGTTCTGTGCTTAATGGCATGCAGGTGGTTACAGAAGC
Source organism: Meghimatium bilineatum (assembly GCA_034231615.1). Taxonomy (NCBI): domain Eukaryota; kingdom Metazoa; phylum Mollusca; class Gastropoda; order Stylommatophora; family Philomycidae; genus Meghimatium; species Meghimatium bilineatum. The sequence goes on along the minus strand of CM067306.1, from coordinate 41,352,037 downwards.
GGTCGCTCAATTTAAGGCCAGTCTCGCCGATATATTGCTATCCAGGCAGACCTATTGTCTCAGCTTGCTCCTGTCCGACTGAGCGCATCTCTGACTTCCTTGACAGCATTTTCGAGCCCTTAGTCGAACAACTTCCTTCATTCTTGAAAGACACCAAACATGCCCTGACCATTTTTTCTTCTTTGCAATTGTCTTCTGACCGCACCTATCGTCTGTTCTTGCTTGATGTTTGCTCTCTGTACACTTCTATACCCCATGCCGACGGTCTCAGGGCTTTGCAGTTCTTTCTGGACAAGAGTTCACATCCTTCTGTATCTACTTCCACTCTTATCCGCCTTGCTGAACTGGTGCTCACACTCAACTCTTTTGAATTCGATGGTAATTTCTTCGATCAGATCAGTGGGGTTGCTATAGGCACCAAGATGGGACCTAGCCATGCTTGTCTTTTCATGGGAAATCTAGAACATCTAATTTGGTCGACCTACGATGGCCCATTTCCATCTCTTTTCCACAGATACATTGATGATGGGATAGGTATTACTGACATGACAGAAACAGAACTGTCCCGGTTCATCAACTTCATCAACAATTTCAACCCCTCTATTAAATTAACATCTAACATCTCCACCACCTCTGTCCATTTCCTGGACATCATTGTTATTATTCATCCCCCTTACCTCATCACATCCGTCTACTATAAGCCTACTGATGCACATGGTTTTCTGCTCCACACTTCTTCTCTTCCTCCCGCCTGTCGTAACTCTCTTTCCTACTCACAACTTCTTCGCCTTCGTCGCTTATGTAGCGATGACGACGATTTTATCGACAAATCCTCTGAGATTATCGAGTTCTTCCGCAGACGTTCGTTCCCTGACAGCATTCTTTCATTGGTTTGGCTCCGTGTACGCCAGCTATCTCGCCTTGATACCTTGAATAATTCCCAGGGTTCTTCCTCCTCTTCTGATAAGGTTAAACTTTTTCTTACCTCCCATCCCCATAACTCGACTGTCCGTCGCATCCTGCTTAAACATTATTCTCTTCTCCAGTCTGATTCTGACACCCGTGCAGCTTCTTGATTCTTGATTAGAAAACTGGCCTCACAGCACGTGGGGCATTCCCATAAGTGCTCCGCCCTCTGTTCCAGCAGCCATTCGACTTGATGGTGTTTCGCGTCCAATTCCGCCGAAACAGACGTCGACATCAGGGCACAACTCTGGCCCTTGCGACAGGTTTCTTTGTTGTTCTACCCACCCACGCCGTGCCCGTAACTAGTTCAAGCACAACGTCGGCCTGTATGAACATCATGGTAACTGTTATCGAAGGTTACGACTACACCCGTGCAGCTTCTACAACTTACTTCTGGTGGACTATAGGCACGACAAAAATCTGAAGGACATCTTGGTCCACAACTACCTCAGGTCTTCTGCACCTGACCATTTCGGTACCGTTCACGGTACTCACGCGGTCGTTGCTACACATGTCCTTATGTGGTCCAGATCCGCTCCATCTCATTTCCTAAGTCTATCTTCTCCATCCATGAGGCCTTTACATGTGAATCCCGTAATGTTATTTACGTGATCATATGTAAACGCTGCGGTAAGCAATATATCGGTGAGACTGGCCTTAGATTGAGCGACCGCTTCTGTAACCAACTGCATGCCATTAATCACAGAACACCCACTCCTGTGGCCAATCACTTCAACGGCGTTGGCCACCGGGGTGTCCTTGACATTCAGGTCACTGCCATCAGATCCTGCACCACCGATGATAGATCTAGGTACGCCCTAGAAAATGTCTCATTTTTTAGTTGGGTACCATCAAGCCATGTGGACTCAATTCGGACCACTCTTTTGCCTAGTTCCCGGTCGGATTGGTTTTTGTCGTTATATTCATTTTGTGCCGTCATTTACGTCATCGTTTTGTTCCTCTGGTTCCATCTATATTATTGTCTTTTGTACTTCCTGTTCATATCCTTCCGGTATCTCACTACCATATTTCACTCGGACACGCTTATTGTGTATTCATTTCTACTTGTGTTATTTTTATGTTTGTATGTTATGTGCGTATCCTGACAATGGCCTTTAGGCCGAAACGTCGATTATGTCCTTTGTATTGTCATTTGTATGATTATACTCTGTGTTTTGTTATGTATAATATATTAATTCATGTAGGCATCCAACAGTGATAGTGTGTTAGTTGTTTACCAGTAGAACTTCATTACCTGTCTCCCACATGAGTATTACTATCATTTGAATTCTTTTAGGCGGAACTCATTCTTCCGGAGGAAGTATTAGTGGCAGGAGAAGCGTCTGCGACGTTCGGCTAGTTTGTCCCTGCTATTTCATCTGTGATTTATACGACCAGTCACATTTACTAACACACGGCATAACAGGTACTTTGCGTTGCGGTTGTGTCCTTGACCCATCTTCCGTTATGCCTCATCGGGACTTCTGCCACATCGACCTTCACTGACCACGTTATGTAGGTCCCATGACACTGACTAGCTACCTACGACTGTCAGACACCCAACCTGCGCCATACAATACATTTCACATGCCTGGCCCCCTCCCCCCATTTTGATTCTTGCGACAGATTCTTGATTCTCCATCTGAACTTTTCACTCTTCTCGGCACCGTCTTTCCACACTCCCTCGCCTACTCATCCTTTGTCTTTCTTTATCAGCCTCTCTGCTATCTATACAATCATACATTCACAAGATACTATTTCCACGACTGCTTCTGGTGTGCGCTCCCTGCAGCTCCGTATATCTACCTCTTGTAACGTATGTTATATTTAGGGGCCCACACCCGTTTACCATTATGGATCCTGACAGCATCTTTGTTATTCTTTCTCGTCTATTTCTTCTTTTTTTCTGCCCCTTCTCTCAATCATTTTCTCTCTTATATTTATCATTTTGTGCATGCCTTTGTTCGAGTCATGTTTGCTGCCATGTTATCGTGCTACCTGCACCGTACGGCCCTATCTATTCTACCCTTCTCCGCTCGGTCACTTTCACCAGCTTGAACTGGCATACTACGCCACTCATATATCTTGGACATTTAAGACGAGCTGGAATCGTATCTATGACATGATAGAAGAGATGGGAACGTATCTATGACATGATAGAAGAGTTGGAATCGTATCTTGGACATTTAAGACGAGATGAGATTGTCTCTTTGACATGAAAGAAGAAACGGGATCGTATCTGCAATGCTCACTGTCTGGCGCGCTTGTTACAAGTTTCTGTTTTGTACCTTGGCCTACATATTTTGTATATGGTCCGGTTTTCACTACCGTGTTCCGCATTTCCGTCTGCTGTTTCAAGCTCTTACCGTCTCCTATTTTGGACAAGACATGGCGCCGCTTTAGTGATCTGAGCAAAGTACATTTTTATTTTTATTTTCCTTGATTTTCATTCCATATCATTTTTACTCCATACTCTCTTTCACTTCTTCTATTTGCCCCCCCCCCATATCTCACTTTCTCTCATACCTGTTCCTTTGACATGCTATCCTGCCTGCGATCCTCCTGTCCCCTCCTCGTTGCCCTTCTTTTCCCTTCATATCACCTCAATACCGTGTGTTTGTCTCTAACAATTATTTCTGTTAGTGTGTGTCCTACTGAAAGCATTTTAGTCGACATGTCGTCTTTCGCTATGTCTCGTTGCTATTTTGTTTTATTGATGTATTTTGGTAACAGGTATATCTATTTCTATTCATTTTTGTTTTTGCATTGTGTTACCACAGCCACCCACTTCCAATTTCGGGTTGTTACCTGACACCTAAACATGTATTTCTTGAGTACCAGTGTAAGCTTTACACTGAATCTGTTATGGGGCTTTACCATATGTGTCACAGATATGTGTCTCATTTCTTGTATGTTCAAGACAGGGTTTTACAAGCGCCAGTGAATGCCTTTAACTAGGTCATAGCAGTCGACACTTCGTGCACTGATACCAAATTTGGTGGTGATATTGCGGTGTTTGCTACGTCATGCGGGTAGCTGCGGGTAAGAGTAATCCAAACATACTAGTAAAGTGCCGCATTTAGATACCTTAGATGCCGGAAAGGGAGAGGTGTGGTAAAACAATGATTACAAAGTGCGGGGTTCTGCAACATGAAAGACGAGCTGGAATCGTATCTTGGACATGATAGAAGAGATGGAATCGTATCTTGGACATGATAGAAGAGATGGAATTGTATCTTGGACATGATAGAAGAGATGGAATCGTATCTATGACATGATAGAAGAGATGGAATCGTATGTTGGACATGATAGAAGAAATGTAATTGTATCTATGACATGATAGAAGAGATGGGATCGTATCTTGGACATTTAAGACGAGATGAGATTGTCTCTTTGACATTCTTCTTCTTCTTTCGTTCACTTGAAACATGTCTATATCTGTAATTCTGTCTCCTTAATAAAACTCACTGTCTTTTGTAGTTCATACAGTGTCCCATAGAGTTTTGATTCCAGTGTTGTTTCCTCTGGCCAATATGTCTGCCTCAGCGTTTCATGCTCAGAACACTCTTGAAGTATATGTTTGACACTCTGTGCTCCCTGTCTACATGTACACATAGCTGTGTTGCCAATCTTGAACTTTGTATATATGTGACTGCGGAGTCGGTTGTGTCCTGTTCTGAGACGTAGAATTATAACTTGTTCTGATCTGTTCATAATGTGATAGTCATCTTGTGTTGATGTTTGTGGCTTTCTTATTGACTTTATCATCTGTTTCTTCTGATGGTAGGTGATTGGTATATCTGGTTGGTCTTCGGCAGCACCTTCCTTAGCCAGTTGGTCTGCTTTTTCATTTCCTGGTATTCCACAGTGAGAGGGTATCCACTGCATGGTTACCCTATACTGGTAAGAATTCGGTAAGTAGTTTTTTCAAGTCTGTTAGTTTTCCAGACTGGAGAGCTTGAAGCACTGACCTTGCATCTGTCAGGAATACCACAGGCTGTAGGTCAGAGTTGGAGTTCAGCAGTTTTTTAGCTGCCACACTAATTGCCTGGATTTCTGCATCATAATTATTGCAGAATTTTCCTGTCGGTGTTCTGATTGTATCTCTAGGCTTGTGTGGATATTCTATATATACACCTGCACCTCCATTTCTCACGGCATTCTGTGCTGACCCATCTGTATATACTCTGACCAATATATCTTGTGGATATTCCTCATCCAGGAAACTGAGGGTGACTGTCCTTCGCTGCACACTGTTCTGTTCGTCCTCACTTAGTATTCCTTCCACATGGGTCTGAATGTATATTGGCATTCGATGTCTGGCATTCCACGGGGTTTGTTCTGGTACAGGCCTTAAGGGGCTGTCAACTTCAGGTAGGTCTGTAAGTTGTCTTCGGAGTCGTTTAGCTTGATGGATAAAGCTGCTTCTTTTCAGTCGTCCCATTGATAGATTTTGGAATCTTTCCTTCATTGGATGACTTGGCATACACTGAAACTTTTCTGCCTGAATGAGTACATTTGTGTCTCTGCGTTCGCCAAGTGTTTGCATTCTTCCCATTTTCTGCATCTCTGCTATGGGTGTTGATTTCATTGCTCCCAACATTATTCTAAGTGCCTGGTTTTGCACTTTATCTAGATCTTGTAATGTGGTGTTTGATGCAGGACACCACGCAGCTGAACCATATTCCAGGTGTGGTCTTATGCCTTGCTGGTAAACTTTACTGAGTATATTCCCACTGGCTCCCCATGTGGTTCCACTTAGTTTTCTCAGGATAACTAACTTCCTCCTGGCTTTTGTTGTTGCTTTGTTTATGTGCTGCTTCCATGTCAGTTTATCATCAAAAGTAACTCCGAGGTATGTGGGTTGTTTGTCTTCTTTCAAGAGCTCTCCATCTATTTTGATATGACCGGCTTTTTGTTTTGGTGAGAGGGTAAAGAGTGTAGTGCTGCACTTATCTGTGTTAATGCTGACACACCATCTATTTGCCCATAAGGTTAGGGCATCGATAGCTCTTTGCATTTGTTTAGTGGCCACTGTCGCATGTTCTTCTGTGCACCAGATCACCAGGTCGTCAGCATACATTGCCACTTTGATCCCGTATGGTAGTTCAGCAACTAGGTCATTGATGTAAACCAAGAAAAGTGTGGGCGACAGGACTCCTCCCTGGGGGACTCCATGACGCAGTAGAACTTTCTTGCTCTTGCGACCATCAAATTGTACCCTGGCTCTTCTATTATGCAGGTATGATTTTACCCATTTGTACATTCTTGAGCTAACCCTGCAATTTCGCAATTTCTTTTTGAGCCCTTCTTTCCAGACCTTATGAAATGCTTTCCTGAGGTCTATCCATGCTGCTAGTACCAGTTTCTTATCTTGGAAGGCATCCTCAATCTCTTGGGAGAGGTAGGTTGCCTGATCTTCAGTAGAGTAGCACTGTCTGAAACCTGCTTGCGTGATACCAGAAGGTTTTCACTTTCAAGGTACCACTGCATCCTAAGATTGATAATCCGTTCCATTGTTTTGCATAGACAGCTTGTGAGGCTGATGGGCCTGTAGTTGGAGACTGTGTTGCCATCTTTTCCTGATTTGAGGAGTGGTATCATTATTGCTTCTCTCCACGCCTGTGGTACATTACCCGTGGTCCAGATGGTGTTAAAGATCTGCAGTAGCTTTGCTCTTGCTGTAATTCCCAGGTTTCTAATCATTTCATTGGACACTCCATCAGCTCCAGGGGACTTTTTCATTTTCAATTTGGATATTGCATGCTCCAGTTCTCTCATTGTGATTGGTGCCTCCATGACTTCAGGTATAGGTTCGCCTTGTCCAATGTTTTTCTGGTTCTCTCGAACCTCCTGTTGTTTGTCTGGGCTGACTTTGATGTTATTGTCTTCTGCAAAGGAATCTGCAAAGTAATCAGCTGCATGTTTACCTGTTAAAATGTTTCTATCTTTATAAAGTTTGATGCTGGTATTTCTACCTGTACCTTCATCATTTAGCTGTTTTACAAGTTTCCATAATTTCCTAGTATCTCTTTCTAGGTTCAGCGACTCTGTTTTTTCTTTCCAGCTACTCCTTCTGGCTTGCAACTTGGCTCTTTGAAATTTAGCCTTTGTTTGCTGATATTTGTTGTGATGTTCTTGGCTATGTCTGTTCTCAGCCTGCTGTCTAGATGTTTCCATCTCATTTTGCAGCGTTTCCAGTTCATCATTCCAGTAGGGTTTGTAGTTTTTGCGTGCCCCCCTGGGTATGGTTTTACTAGCAGCATGTAGTATACATCTATTAAATTCACTCACTGCTCTATTGATGTCTTTGTCCAAGTTCATGTCCTTAGCTAGAACACTGGTAAATGCTGGTACATTTTCCAGTCTGCCCTCTTAAAGTTCCACCTAGTGAGCGTGCTGCTGTCCTTGGTAAATTCATTGTGGATTTCCAGAAATACTGGTCTGTGGTCACTACCTCCAAGCTGCTTTCCAACAACACGTGTGATGTTCCATTCCAAGCCTGGTGAGTGGAATGCCAGGTCTGGTGTAGAGGTGGTGTGCCATGCTCTCGAGTAGAAGGTTGGCGAGTCTGTTGGCTGGTTAATAAGGATGAGATTATTTTCATCCTGCCAGCTCTCAAGTTCCTCACCTCTCTTGTCGATATGATCGTAGCCCCAGCTCTGAGAGTGGCTGTTGAAGTCACCACACACCATAAGTCTCTCTTTGTCTGGAATTGTGTCTAGTGCCAATAGTTTATCATTTGGGCAGTAGTAGTTCAGGAGATGGAATTCTGCACTGTCTGTTTTTAGGTGGAGCATCTGGTATTCTGTCCCTTCCATATATACTTCCAGCTGACATGCGCTGATATTGTTTTTGACAAGTGTCAGAATTCCACCCTTTCGCCTGTCCTTTCTGTCAGACCGGTAGCACTGGTAGCCTCTGATTTTTGAAGGCTATGTCGCTGCTGAGGTGTGTTTCTTGGATACAGCATATATTAACTTGTTCTTCACTGAGGTCATTTTCAAGTTCCAATTTTTTGCTGTATCCATCTCTTTTACTGTTGACACCCTCAGCATTCCAGTGCATTATTTTTATTGGTCATTTGTTTGTTTGGCCAGTAGCTCTATTCCCTTGCCTCCTGGCTCCTCGGGGCAATTGAGAAGGACTTCCAGTAACTGAGGTTGGGCCCTTTCGAGGTATAGGGCCCGGCACCGTCCCTGCCTGAACGTCCGCCACAGGGCAGACACCATAACTATTTATAGATGTAGACATGTTTCCATTGTGTTTTGTGCGTGGCATCCTGATTATCTGTGCGCCTTATGGCTGGATGCCTCCGTCTTCAGCACTCTGCTTACTTGGGCAGGACTATGGTCCTGCTCGAGTGGGACTGCCCGACCAGTCTTAGTTTCCAGCCCCTGATGGCTGAACTAAGCCCCATCACCTCTGCACGGTGCTGGTCTCGATGGGGTCTCTTTGACATGAAAGAAGAAACGGAATCTTTGACCCCTATCGAGGCCAACACTTTGGCGAGGAGATGGGGTTCAGTCCAGCTAGCAGAAGCTGGAAACTAAGACTGGCTGGGTCCACCAACATTCAAGCAGGACCACATCTTTGCCTAGCAAACAAACGTGCTGACGTAATCTACACCACAACCAGAATTTCATGCATTATCGCACATGAAATGTCTTCATCTGCATTACCCATCATGGTGCTAACTCTGTGACCACTCACTAGGCAGGAGTAACACCGGGCCCTATACCTTGAAAAAGCCTACATCATATGACTGGAGATCCTCTTCGGTTGTTTTGTGAAGCCAGGAGACACAAGAGTAACAAATCACTGACCAACAAATATTGCCAACCAATGAGACATCACTTACAATAATGCACTGAAATACTTAGGGTGTAAATAGCAAATGCGACGACTTTAGCAAGAAATTAGAATTAGAGAAACCCTTTTTAAGGAACATCTCAGAATTTGTTGCTGATCAGCATCAGTGTTGATCTAATTTGTTGCTAAACAGCATTATCAAAATTGCATTATTCCCCACTGAATTGCCCCCTCCCCTGACCAACCAACTGTGAGCATGGACGTTGGAAAACACTGGAATAGACAGAAGAATAGGAGGTATAATTATACTGGTAAAAAAAATTATATCAGGGCTAATCAAACTGAACTATACATGGAAGGAGCGGAATGCAAGGTCCTTCAACTAAAGACCAAAAATATAGACTTCCACCTACTAAATTACTGTTGTCCAAATGACCAACCCCTTGTCCTGAACACAATACCATACTGAGGAAGACTGAAAGTATGATGATGTTTCAACAGCCGCTCAAAAAGCTGGGGTTATGACCACATTGATAAAAGAGGAAATGAACTTGAAAGCTGGCAAGATGACAAAGATCTTCTATTCCTTAATAGGCCAAAAGATCCTTCAACATCGTACTCAAGAGCATGACAAACCACTTCCACGCCAGACTTGGCAATGTACTCAGCATACATTGCACGGGAAACTTACAGAACAGTTTGGAAGCAACTTGTAGGTATGTACCAGCAACCAGTCCGCCTTAGTATTAACAATGAATCCACAAGGACAGCACACACCTGACCACACTTCCGCCCACACTTATGATCACACATCTGACCACACTTCTGACTATACAGTCCAAAAAGACTGCATACAGTTAATGTAACACAATAAGTAATAAAAAATTATAACGTTACTTCTTATTCTTCTTCTGCGTATGTTCTCAAGCTCCTGCAAATTAGCATGCCGTTGTCCAGAGAAGCAAATGAGTTATAACCTGGTTTGCAGCTTTGATGCGATATCAGCGCCTGCAAACCTGATACATCCGACTTCAGAATGTCACTTCAACCATGTATGGGATAAAAAGCCAACTGTATCCCATAACCTCCTTAGTCACGTCCTATGACATGCATGACATGTAAATAGTTTTGCTATTCTTTGCTTCCCTTTCGAGCCCCGACGTTCACAAAAGTGAACCGATTAATACGTTAATATTGCTCCTACATATCTCAATCCAAGCTCAATGCACAAGACTTCCATAATGATCGTTTACACATATACTGACGAAGGCAAATTATAGAAAATATACGGTAGATGTAATATGACACGTAATTCACCAAACACCCTGTGTGACTCAAGCCAATATTTTATACATGGCTGAAGTCAGCACATAACAATAGACTGAAATCAACATATAACACAAGACTAACCTCCACATATAACACATGACTAAAGTCCAAATATAACACATGACTAAAGTTCACATATAACACATGACTGAAGTCAACATATAACAAATGACTAAAGTCCACATATGACACATGACTATGGTCAACATATAACAAATGACTAAAGTCCACATATAACACATGACTTAAGTCCACATATAACACATGACTAAAGTCCACATATAACACATGACTGAAGTTTTTATATAACATATGTCTAAGTTTGTCTATTGTCGCGCCTGCAACATATATAAGTTGTCTTCAGTTTCTTCTTACAAGTGTCAGGTCAGCAATCATACTTTTTTTTCTGGAAAAGTCAAACACAAAAAATGATGATGACAATAGAAAAAAACCACGCTATAAATATTATAGAAAATACATATTCCTTTACGTCGATCGTGTTACATCCATACATTCTCCAAATATAACTTATTCAGAGCTGTAAAAATAAATAAATTCTTGTTTGACTTGGAAATATATATTTCTTACGTGTATACTAAAACTACAAATATAAAACACGTGGCATTTGTCCAGTACTCCAAAATTGCACATACACATTGGGCACTATGTTGTTGTTTGTCCATTACAAGTGATGAATACCATGTTACATCCACTTTTGAAATTCAGTTCCAGAAGCATCGATTTATATTTCCTTGACTATGAGTTAGTAGATGGCTGATAAGCTCTATTCCAGCCGCACAAGTCATTGGACAGTTCGGGGCACTATAACACTATCTAAAACAACAACATGCACTGGATACTATTCCCACATCCTGAAACTACAACAAACACCGGACACTATTCCCATATTCTGAAACTACAACAAACACCGGGCACTATTCCCATATTCTGAAACTACAACAAACACCGGGCACTATTCCCATATCCTGAAACTACAACAAACACCGGACACTATTCCCACATACTGAAGCTACAACAAACACCGGACACTATTCCCACACCCTGAAACTACAACAAACACAGGGCACTATTCCCATATCCTGAAACTACAACAAACACCGGACTCTATTCCCATATCCTGAAACTACAACAAACACCGGACATTATTCATACATAATAAAGCTACAATAAACAACAGACATTATTTCCACATCCTGAAACTACAACCAACACTGGAGATTAGTCCCATATGATGAAACAATAAATACTGAAGACTAGTCCTGCATCCTGCAACTACAACAAACACCGGACACTATTCCGACATCTGAAACTAACAACAAACACTTGAGACTAGTCCTTCATCCTGAAACTACAACAAACACTGGAGACTAGTCCTTCATCCTACAATAAACACTGGAGACTAGTCCTGCATCCTGGAACTACAATAAACACCGGACACTATTTCCACACCCTGAAACTACAACAAACACCGGACACTATTCACACATACTGAAGCTACAATAAACACTGGAGACTTAGTCCGACATCCTGAAACTACAACAAACACCGGACACTACTAGGACATCCTGAAACTACAACAAACACTGGGGACTATTCCACATCCTAAACTACAAGAAACACTGGAGACTAGGCCTGCATCCTGAAACTACTTAAAACGGAACAGTTTTTATATTCTAAATACATCTCACTGTGTCCACTCACGAAAACATATTTTCTGACAGATTGCAATACTAAATGTCTATGCAACATACAGATGATACTCGCTTTATATTTACGATACATTAATACTTTCTATCTAGCGTACGTGAATAATCACTTTATATGTAATCTACATGGATATTATATTGAAATGCGGAAAGCCATAGGTTTTCAATGAGTTCGAAAGAAGCACTACAATGACTGGTTAAAGATTTCGTTGAAAGCCTTTGAAATAGACTAAAGATACATGGAAAAAGCTTGCAGAAAATAGAATTACAAGGCGCTCTACAGTAATTTTAAAAAAAAGATGCAGCATCTTGTGTAAAGAGAATAAATGTAGAAACACAATAGTGAAGAGTAACTAGAAAACTTTAAAGTCACTGGTATATAAAAAAAAACCTCCTACAGTGGTGATCCCTAACTTCAAATGACATTTGCTACCAGAATATATAATGTACATGGACACTCACTGTCTATCTAATGTTCATGGACACTCACTGTCTATCTAATGTATATAGACACTCACTGTCTATCTAATGTACATGGACACGCACTGTCTATCTAATGTACATGGACACTCATTGTCTATCTAATATATATAGATACGCACTGTCTATCTAATGTACATGGACACGCACTGTCTATCTAATGTACATGGACATTCACTGTCTATCTAACATGTGCGAATACTTAATATAACATATGAAGGTATAGGTATCTGACACACATCAGCTATAGTCCACGCTATACAAACGTATGCGCGATCGGAAGATTTGAGGTCATTGGGAATGAAACAGCATTGACAATGTTGGTATTCTGAGAAGATTGGCGTGGTCCGGAAAGAAAACCTAATCACTATTTAAATATGAACATTCTAGAACACAGAACTGGAACCATTAGCCGCTGAACCATGAGCAATAATCTCAACAAGAATACTTACATCATAACGTTATAATCACCTATTACTTACTTTCTGCTTTCTTTACAGGAATACTTACCCTTTTTCTCACACACATATTGGTGAGTCTGTGTGCAGACACGATCATCCCATCCGAAATTGTGCGTCTTCACCATGCAGTCGTCATCTAGTGTACACCAGAGCCAATTTATTATTTAAAGCATAGCAAGAAATGAAATACTATATGTCTGTGTTTCTGCATAATCTCTCTATCTATCTATCTATCTATCTATCTATCTATCTATCTATCTATCTATCTATCTATCTATCTATCTATCTATCTATCTATCTATCTATCTATCTATCTATCTATCTATCTATCTATCTATCTATCTATCTATCTGTCTGTCTGTCTGTCTGTCTGTCTGTCTGTCTGTCTGTCTGTCTGTCTGTCTGTCTGTCTGTCTGTCTGTCTGTCTGTCTGTCTGTCTGTCTGTCTGCCTGTCTGCCTGTCTGCCTGTCTGCCTGTCTGCCTGTCTGCCTGTGCCTGTGCCTGTGCCTGTGTCTGTGTCTGTTTGTCTGTCTGTGTCTGTCTGTGTTTGTCTGCCTGCCTGCCTGTCTGTCTGCTTGCCTGCCTGCCTGTCTGTCTGTCTGTCTGTCTATCTATCTATCTATCTATCTATCTATCTATCTATCTATCTATCTATCTATCTATCTATCTATCTATCTATCTATCTATCTATCTATCTATCTATCTATCTATCTATTTATCTATCTATCTATCTATCTATCTATCTATCTATCTATCTATCTATCTATCTATCTATCTATCTATCTATCTATATATCTATCTATCTATCTATCTATCTATCTATCTATCTATCTATATATCTATCTATCTATCTATCTATCTATCTATCTATCTATCTATCTATCTATCTATCTATCTATCTATCTATCTATCTATCTATCTATCTATCTATCTATCTATCTATCTATCTGTCTATCTGTCTATCTGTCTATCTGTCTGTCTGTTTGCCTGCCTGCCTGTCTGTCTGTTTGCCTGCCTGCCTGTCTGCCAGTGTGCCTGTCTGTTTGCCTGCCTGTCTGTCTTCTGTCTGTATGTCTATCTATCTAATCTGTCTACATATCTTCTGAATTGTAAGGTATATATATATATATATATATTTTGAATGGACCTGTTTTAATCCATATCATCTCCTATTCGCCGGGGTCTCACAAACCGTATAATCGCCGGGGTCTCACAGACCGTGAAATCGCCGGGGTCTCACAAACCGTGAAATCGCCGGGGAACCACAAAGGATGAAAAGGCTGGGGTCTGACAAAGCTTGAAATCGCCGGGGAACCACAAAGCTTGAAAAGGCTAGGGTTTCACAAAACTTGAAATGGTTGGGATCTAACAAAGCTTGAAATTGTCGAGATCTCACTAAGCTTGAAATGATCAATATATTCACAAAGCCTGAAATGGCCGCGGTCTCCTCAAAGTTTGAAATGATCGTCGTCTTCTTCTTCTTCTTCAGCGTTCATTCTCAAAATCCCGCAGGATTTCTCTTGTAACAGGAGAATAGTCATACAAGATTTTCAGTTCGATAAAGTCCAGAGAATGTAAATGCGTTATATTGCCGTTTAATTTGCGCCAATAGCCCGACACATCCGTCTTCGACGTGGCCGGGGTATCACACAGCTTGAAATCTAAAGGTGTTGTCTAAAGATACGTATGCACTGCAATGACATCATGGACCCCATACCCAGTATATTCCTAGCAACATCAATGCCAGACCCAGTATATGCTTAGCAACATTGAATCGACACACTGTTTAACATGGGTGTTATCAGCCACTAGCGAGCTATCGACATGAATTTCCTAAAGTGGATGTGACTAATGGTCATCATCGCTTGTGATGAAAAAAACAGTAGATTTATACAATATACATGACTTGATCTTGTTATAGCACGATTGAAAAACCACAAAGTAGTAATTCTCTTTGAATTGTTTTAGTACAAGGTAGTACTGCTAGTAGAACAGAATTCAAATAATAGTAATACTCACGTGGGAGACAGGTAATGACGTTTTACTGGTAAACAACTAACACACTATCACTGTCTGATGCCTACATGAATTAATATATTATATACAACAAAACACAGAATATAATCATACAAATGAAAATACAAAGGGCATAATCGACGTTTCGGCCTAAAGGCCATTGTCAGGATACGCACATAACATACAAACATAAAAATAACACACGTAGAAATGAATACACAATAAGCGTGTCCGAGTGAAATATGGTAGTGAGATACCGGAAGGATATGAACAGGAAGTACAAAAGACAATAATATAGATGGAACCAGAGGAACAAAACGATGACGTAAATGACGGCACAAAATGAATATAAAGACAAAGACCAATCCGACCGGGAACTAAGCAAAAGAGTGGTCGGAATTGAGTCCAAATGGCTTGATGGTGCCCACCTAAAAAATGAGACGATTTTCTAGGGCGTACCTAGTTCTATCATTGTTGGTGCAGGATCTGATGGCAGTGACCTGAATGTCAAGGACACCCCGGTGGCCATCGCCTTGAAGTGATTAGTCACAGGAGTGGGTGTTCTGTGCTTAATGGCATGCAGGTGGTTACAGAAGCGGTCGCTCAATTTAAGGCCAGTCTCGCCGATATATTGCTATCCAGGCAGACCTATTGTCTCAGCTTGCTCCTGTCCGACTGAGCGCATCTCTGACTTCCTTGACAGCATTTTCGAGCCCTTAGTCGAACAACTTCCTTCATTCTTGAAAGACACCACACATGCCCTGACCATTTTTTCTTCTTTGCAATTGTCTTCTGACCGCACCTATCGTCTGTTCTTGCTTGATGTTTGCTCTCTGTACACTTCTATACCCCATGCCGACGGTCTCAGGGCTTTGCAGTTCTTTCTGGACAAGAGTTCACATCCTTCTGTATCTACTTCCACTCTTATCCGCCTTGCTGAACTGGTGCTCACACTCAACTCTTTTGAATTCGATGGTAATTTCTTCGATCAGATCAGTGGGGTTGCTATAGGCACCAAGATGGGACCTAGCCATGCTTGTCTTTTCATGGGAAATCTAGAACATCTAATTTGGTCGACCTACGATGGCCCATTTCCATCTCTTTTCCACAGATACATTGCTGATGGGATAGGTATTACTGACATGACAGAAACAGAACTGTCCCGGTTCATCAACTTCATCAACAATTTCAACCCCTCTATTAAATTAACATCTAACATCTCCACCACCTCTGTCCATTTCCTGGACATCATTGTTATTATTCATCCCCCTTACCTCATCACATCCGTCTACTATAAGCCTACTGATGCACATGGTTTTCTGCTCCACACTTCTTCTCTTCCTCCCGCCTGTCGCAACTCTCTTTCCTACTCACAACTTCTTCGCCTTCGTCGCTTATGTAGCGATGACGACGATTTTATCGACAAATCCTCTGAGATTATCGAGTTCTTCCGCAGACGTTCGTTCCCTGACAGCATTCTTTCATTGGTTTGGCTCCGTGTACGCCAGCTATCTCGCCTTGATACCTTGAATAATTCCCAGGGTTCTTCCTCCTCTTCTGATAAGGTTAAACTTTTTCTTACCTCCCATCCCCATAACTCGACTGTCCGTCGCATCCTGCTTAAACATTATTCTCTTCTCCAGTCTGATTCTGACACCCGTGCAGCTTCTTGATTCTTGATTAGAAAACTGGCCTCACAGCACGTGGGGCATTCCCATAAGTGCTCCGCCCTCTGTTCCAGCAGCCATTCGACTTGATGGTGTTTCGCGTCCAATTCCGCCGAAACAGACGTCGACATCAGGGCACAACTCTGGCCCTTGCGACAGGTTTCTTTGTTGTTCTACCCACCCACGCCGTGCCCGTAACTAGTTCAAGCACAACGTCGGCCTGTATGAACATCATGGTAACTGTTATCGAAGGTTACGACTACACCCGTGCAGCTTCTACAACTTACTTCTGGTGGACTATAGGCACGACAAAAATCTGAAGGACATCTTGGTCCACAACTACCTCAGGTCTTCTGCACCTGACCATTTCGGTACCGTTCACGGTACTCACGCGGTCGTTGCTACACATGTCCTTATGTGGTCCAGATCCGCTCCATCTCATTTCCTAAGTCTATCTTCTCCATCCATGAGGCCTTTACATGTGAATCCCGTAATGTTATTTACGTGATCATATGTAAACGCTGCGGTAAGCAATATATCGGTGAGACTGGCCTTAGATTGAGCGACCGCTTCTGTAACCAACTGCATGCCATTAATCACAGAACACCCACTCCTGTGGCCAATCACTTCAACGGCGTTGGCCACCGGGGTGTCCTTGACATTCAGGTCACTGCCATCAGATCCTGCACCACCGATGATAGATCTAGGTACGCCCTAGAAAATGTCTCATTTTTTAGTTGGGTACCATCAAGCCATGTGGACTCAATTCGGACCACTCTTTTGCCTAGTTCCCGGTCGGATTGGTTTTTGTCGTTATATTCATTTTGTGCCGTCATTTACGTCATCGTTTTGTTCCTCTGGTTCCATCTATATTATTGTCTTTTGTACTTCCTGTTCATATCCTTCCGGTATCTCACTACCATATTTCACTCGGACACGCTTATTGTGTATTCATTTCTACTTGTGTTATTTTTATGTTTGTATGTTATGTGCGTATCCTGACAATGGCCTTTAGGCCGAAACGTCGATTATGTCCTTTGTATTGTCATTTGTATGATTATACTCTGTGTTTTGTTATGTATAATATATTAATTCATGTAGGCATCCAACAGTGATAGTGTGTTAGTTGTTTACCAGTAGAACTTCATTACCTGTCTCCCACATGAGTATTACTATCATTTGAATTCTTTTAGGCGGAACTCATTCTTCCGGAGGAAGTATGAGTGGCAGGAGAAGCGTCTGCGACGTTCGGCTAGTTTGTCCCTGCTATTTCATCTGTGATTTATACGACCAGTCACATTTACTAACACACGGCATAACAGGTACTTTGCGTTGCGGTTGTGTCCTTGACCCATCTTCCGTTATGCCTCATCGGGACTTCTGCCACATCGACCTTCACTGACCACGTTATGTAGGTCCCATGACACTGACTAGCTACCTACGACTGTCAGACACCCAACCTGCGCCATACAATACATTTCACATGCCTGGCCCCCTCCCCCCATTTTGATTCTTGCGACAGATTCTTGATTCTCCATCTGAACTTTTCACTCTTCTCGGCACCGTCTTTCCACACTCCCTCGCCTACTCATCCTTTGTTTTTCTTTATCAGCCTCTCTGCTATCTATACAATCATACATTCACAAGATACTATTTCCACGACTGCTTCTGGTGTGCGCTCCCTGCAGCTCCGTATATCTACCTCTTGTAACGTATGTTATATTTAGGGGCCCACACCCGTTTACCATTATGGATCCTGACAGCATCTTTGTTATTCTTTCTCGTCTATTTCTTCTTTTTTTCTGCCCCTTCTCTCAATCATTTTCTCTCTTATATTTATCATTTTGTGCATGCCTTTGTTCGAGTCATGTTTGCTGCCATGTTATCGTGCTACCTGCACCGTACGGCCCTATCTATTCTACCCTTCTCCGCTCGGTCACTTTCACCAGCTTGAACTGGCATACTACGCCACTCATATATCTTGGACATTTAAGACGAGCTGGAATCGTATCTATGACATGATAGAAGAGATGGGAACGTATCTATGACATGATAGAAGAGTTGGAATCGTATCTTGGACATTTAAGACGAGATGAGATTGTCTCTTTGACATGAAAGAAGAAACGGGATCGTATCTGCAATGCTCACTGTCTGGCGCGCTTGTTACAAGTTTCTGTTTTGTACCTTGGCCTACATATTTTGTATATGGTCCGGTTTTCACTACCGTGTTCCGCATTTCCGTCTGCTGTTTCAAGCTCTTACCGTCTCCTATTTTGGACAAGACATGGCGCCGCTTTAGTGATCTGAGCAAAGTACATTTTTATTTTTATTTTCCTTGATTTTCATTCCATATCATTTTTACTCCATACTCTCTTTCACTTCTTCTATTTGCCCCCCCCCCCATATCTCACTTTCTCTCATACCTGTTCCTTTGACATGCTATCCTGCCTGCGATCCTCCTGTCCCCTCCTCGTTGCCCTTCTTTTCCCTTCATATCACCTCAATACCGTGTGTTTGTCTCTAACAATTATTTCTGTTAGTGTGTGTCCTACTGAAAGCATTTTAGTCGACATGTCGTCTTTCGCTATGTCTCGTTGCTATTTTGTTTTATTGATGTATTTTGGTAACAGGTATATCTATTTCTATTCATTTTTGTTTTTGCATTGTGTTACCACAGCCACCCACTTCCAATTTCGGGTTGTTACCTGACACCTAAACATGTATTTCTTGAGTACCAGTGTAAGCTTTACACTGAATCTGTTATGGGGCTTTACCATATGTGTCACAGATATGTGTCTCATTTCTTGTATGTTCAAGACAGGGTTTTACAAGCGCCAGTGAATGCCTTTAACTAGGTCATAGCAGTCGACACTTCGTGCACTGATACCAAATTTGGTGGTGATATTGCGGTGTTTGCTACGTCATGCGGGTAGCTGCGGGTAAGAGTAATCCAAACATACTAGTAAAGTGCCGCATTTAGATACCTTAGATGCCGGAAAGGGAGAGGTGTGGTAAAACAATGATTACAAAGTGCGGGGTTCTGCAACATGAAAGACGAGCTGGAATCGTATCTTGGACATGATAGAAGAGATGGAATCGTATCTTGGACATGATAGAAGAGATGGAATTGTATCTTGGACATGATAGAAGAGATGGAATCGTATCTATGACATGATAGAAGAGATGGAATCGTATGTTGGACATGATAGAAGAAATGTAATTGTATCTATGACATGATAGAAGAGATGGGATCGTATCTTGGACATTTAAGACGAGATGAGATTGTCTCTTTGACATTCTTCTTCTTCTTTCGTTCACTTGAAACATGTCTATATCTGTAATTCTGTCTCCTTAATAAAACTCACTGTCTTTTGTAGTTCATACAGTGTCCCATAGAGTTTTGATTCCAGTGTTGTTTCCTCTGGCCAATATGTCTGCCTCAGCGTTTCATGCTCAGAACACTCTTGAAGTATATGTTTGACACTCTGTGCTCCCTGTCTACATGTACACATAGCTGTGTTGCCAATCTTGAACTTTGTATATATGTGACTGCGGAGTCGGTTGTGTCCTGTTCTGAGACGTAGAATTATAACTTGTTCTGATCTGTTCATAATGTGATAGTCATCTTGTGTTGATGTTTGTGGCTTTCTTATTGACTTTATCATCTGTTTCTTCTGATGGTAGGTGATTGGTATATCTGGTTGGTCTTCGGCAGCACCTTCCTTAGCCAGTTGGTCTGCTTTTTCATTTCCTGGTATTCCACAGTGAGAGGGTATCCACTGCATGGTTACCCTATACTGGTAAGAATTCGGTAAGTAGTTTTTTCAAGTCTGTTAGTTTTCCAGACTGGAGAGCTTGAAGCACTGACCTTGCATCTGTCAGGAATACCACAGGCTGTAGGTCAGAGTTGGAGTTCAGCAGTTTTTTAGCTGCCACACTAATTGCCTGGATTTCTGCATCATAATTATTGCAGAATTTTCCTGTCGGTGTTCTGATTGTATCTCTAGGCTTGTGTGGATATTCTATATATACACCTGCACCTCCATTTCTCACGGCATTCTGTGCTGACCCATCTGTATATACTCTGACCAATATATCTTGTGGATATTCCTCATCCAGGAAACTGAGGGTGACTGTCCTTCGCTGCACACTGTTCTGTTCGTCCTCACTTAGTATTCCTTCCACATGGGTCTGAATGTATATTGGCATTCGATGTCTGGCATTCCACGGGGTTTGTTCTGGTACAGGCCTTAAGGGGCTGTCAACTTCAGGTAGGTCTGTAAGTTGTCTTCGGAGTCGTTTAGCTTGATGGATAAAGCTGCTTCTTTTCAGTCGTCCCATTGATAGATTTTGGAATCTTTCCTTCATTGGATGACTTGGCATACACTGAAACTTTTCTGCCTGAATGAGTACATTTGTGTCTCTGCGTTCGCCAAGTGTTTGCATTCTTCCCATTTTCTGCATCTCTGCTATGGGTGTTGATTTCATTGCTCCCAACATTATTCTAAGTGCCTGGTTTTGCACTTTATCTAGATCTTGTAATGTGGTGTTTGATGCAGGACACCACGCAGCTGAACCATATTCCAGGTGTGGTCTTATGCCTTGCTGGTAAACTTTACTGAGTATATTCCCACTGGCTCCCCATGTGGTTCCACTTAGTTTTCTCAGGATAACTAACTTCCTCCTGGCTTTTGTTGTTGCTTTGTTTATGTGCTGCTTCCATGTCAGTTTATCATCAAAAGTAACTCCGAGGTATGTGGGTTGTTTGTCTTCTTTCAAGAGCTCTCCATCTATTTTGATATGACCGGCTTTTTGTTTTGGTGAGAGGGTAAAGAGTGTAGTGCTGCACTTATCTGTGTTAATGCTGACACACCATCTATTTGCCCATAAGGTTAGGGCATCGATAGCTCTTTGCATTTGTTTAGTGGCCACTGTCGCATGTTCTTCTGTGCACCAGATCACCAGGTCGTCAGCATACATTGCCACTTTGATCCCGTATGGTAGTTCAGCAACTAGGTCATTGATGTAAACCAAGAAAAGTGTGGGCGACAGGACTCCTCCCTGGGGGACTCCATGACGCAGTAGAACTTTCTTGCTCTTGCGACCATCAAATTGTACCCTGGCTCTTCTATTATGCAGGTATGATTTTACCCATTTGTACATTCTTGAGCTAACCCTGCAATTTCGCAATTTCTTTTTGAGCCCTTCTTTCCAGACCTTATGAAATGCTTTCCTGAGGTCTATCCATGCTGCTAGTACCAGTTTCTTATCTTGGAAGGCATCCTCAATCTCTTGGGAGAGGTAGGTTGCCTGATCTTCAGTAGAGTAGCACTGTCTGAAACCTGCTTGCGTGATACCAGAAGGTTTTCACTTTCAAGGTACCACTGCATCCTAAGATTGATAATCCGTTCCATTGTTTTGCATAGACAGCTTGTGAGGCTGATGGGCCTGTAGTTGGAGACTGTGTTGCCATCTTTTCCTGATTTGAGGAGTGGTATCATTATTGCTTCTCTCCACGCCTGTGGTACATTACCCGTGGTCCAGATGGTGTTAAAGATCTGCAGTAGCTTTGCTCTTGCTGTAATTCCCAGGTTTCTAATCATTTCATTGGACACTCCATCAGCTCCAGGGGACTTTTTCATTTTCAATTTGGATATTGCATGCTCCAGTTCTCTCATTGTGATTGGTGCCTCCATGACTTCAGGTATAGGTTCGCCTTGTCCAATGTTTTTCTGGTTCTCTCGAACCTCCTGTTGTTTGTCTGGGCTGACTTTGATGTTATTGTCTTCTGCAAAGGAATCTGCAAAGTAATCAGCTGCATGTTTACCTGTTAAAATGTTTCTATCTTTATAAAGTTTGATGCTGGTATTTCTACCTGTACCTTCATCATTTAGCTGTTTTACAAGTTTCCATAATTTCCTAGTATCTCTTTCTAGGTTCAGCGACTCTGTTTTTTCTTTCCAGCTACTCCTTCTGGCTTGCAACTTGGCTCTTTGAAATTTAGCCTTTGTTTGCTGATATTTGTTGTGATGTTCTTGGCTATGTCTGTTCTCAGCCTGCTGTCTAGATGTTTCCATCTCATTTTGCAGCGTTTCCAGTTCATCATTCCAGTAGGATTTGTAGTTTTTGCGTGCCCCCCTGGGTATGGTTTTACTAGCAGCATGTAGTATACATCTATTAAATTCACTCACTGCTCTATTGATGTCTTTGTCCAAGTTCATGTCCTTAGCTAGAACACTGGTAAATGCTGGTACATTTTCCAGTCTGCCCTCTTAAAGTTCCACCTAGTGAGCGTGCTGCTGTCCTTGGTAAATTCATTGTGGATTTCCAGAAATACTGGTCTGTGGTCACTACCTCCAAGCTGCTTTCCAACAACACGTGTGATGTTCCATTCCAAGCCTGGTGAGTGGAATGCCAGGTCTGGTGTAGAGGTGGTGTGCCATGCTCTCGAGTAGAAGGTTGGCGAGTCTGTTGGCTGGTTAATAAGGATGAGATTATTTTCATCCTGCCAGCTCTCAAGTTCCTCACCTCTCTTGTCGATATGATCGTAGCCCCAGCTCTGAGAGTGGCTGTTGAAGTCACCACACACCATAAGTCTCTCTTTGTCTGGAATTGTGTCTAGTGCCAATAGTTTATCATTTGGGCAGTAGTAGTTCAGGAGATGGAATTCTGCACTGTCTGTTTTTAGGTGGAGCATCTGGTATTCTGTCCCTTCCATATATACTTCCAGCTGACATGCGCTGATATTGTTTTTGACAAGTGTCAGAATTCCACCCTTTCGCCTGTCCTTTCTGTCAGACCGGTAGCACTGGTAGCCTCTGATTTTTGAAGGCTATGTCGCTGCTGAGGTGTGTTTCTTGGATACAGCATATATTAACTTGTTCTTCACTGAGGACATTTTCAAGTTCCAATTTTTTGCTGTATCCATCTCTTTTACTGTTGACACCCTCAGCATTCCAGTGCATTATTTTTATTGGTCATTTGTTTGTTTGGCCAGTAGCTCTATTCCCTTGCCTCCTGGCTCCTCGGGGCAATTGAGAAGGACTTCCAGTAACTGAGGTTGGGCCCTTTCGAGGTATAGGGCCCGGCACCGTCCCTGCCTGAACGTCCGCCACAGGGCAGACACCATAACTATTTATAGATGTAGACATGTTTCCATTGTGTTTTGTGCGTGGCATCCTGATTATCTGTGCGCCTTATGGCTGGATGCCTCCGTCTTCAGCACTCTGCTTACTTGGGCAGGACTATGGTCCTGCTCGAGTGGGACTGCCCGACCAGTCTTAGTTTCCAGCCCCTGATGGCTGAACTAAGCCCCATCACCTCTGCACGGTGCTGGTCTCGATGGGGTCTCTTTGACATGAAAGAAGAAACGGAATCTTTGACCCCTATCGAGGCCAACACTTTGGCGAGGAGATGGGGTTCAGTCCAGCTAGCAGAAGCTGGAAACTAAGACTGGCTGGGTCCACCAACATTCAAGCAGGACCACATCTTTGCCTAGCAAACAAACGTGCTGACGTAATCTACACCACAACCAGAATTTCATGCATTATCGCACATGAAATGTCTTCATCTGCATTACCCATCATGGTGCTAACTCTGTGACCACTCACTAGGCAGGAGTAACACCGGGCCCTATACCTTGAAAAAGCCTACATCATATGACTGGAGATCCTCTTCGGTTGTTTTGTGAAGCCAGGAGACACAAGAGTAACAAATCACTGACCAACAAATATTGCCAACCAATGAGACATCACTTACAATAATGCACTGAAATACTTAGGGTGTAAATAGCAAATGCGACGACTTTAGCAAGAAATTAGAATTAGAGAAACCCTTTTTAAGGAACATCTCAGAATTTGTTGCTGATCAGCATCAGTGTTGATCTAATTTGTTGCTAAACAGCATTATCAAAATTGCATTATTCCCCACTGAATTGCCCCCTCCCCTGACCAACCAACTGTGAGCATGGACGTTGGAAAACACTGGAATAGACAGAAGAATAGGAGGTATAATTATACTGGTAAAAAAAATTATATCAGGGCTAATCAAACTGAACTATACATGGAAGGAGCGGAATGCAAGGTCCTTCAACTAAAGACCAAAAATATAGACTTCCACCTACTAAATTACTGTTGTCCAAATGACCAACCCCTTGTCCTGAACACAATACCATACTGAGGAAGACTGAAAGTATGATGATGTTTCAACAGCCGCTCAAAAAGCTGGGGTTATGACCACATTGATAAAAGAGGAAATGAACTTGAAAGCTGGCAAGATGACAAAGATCTTCTATTCCTTAATAGGCCAAAAGATCCTTCAACATCGTACTCAAGAGCATGACAAACCACTTCCACGCCAGACTTGGCAATGTACTCAGCATACATTGCACGGGAAACTTACAGAACAGTTTGGAAGCACCTTGTAGGTATGTACCAGCAACCAGTCCGCCTTAGTATTAACAATGAATCCACAAGGACAGCACACACCTGACCACACTTCCGCCCACACTTATGATCACACATCTGACCACACTTCTGACTATACAGTCCAAAAAGACTGCATACAGTTAATGTAACACAATAAGTAATAAAAAATTATAACGTTACTTCTTATTCTTCTTCTGCGTATGTTCTCAAGCTCCTGCAAATTAGCATGCCGTTGTCCAGAGAAGCAAATGAGTTATAACCTGGTTTGCAGCTTTGATGCGATATCAGCGCCTGCAAACCTGATACATCCGACTTCAGAATGTCACTTCAACCATGTATGGGATAAAAAGCCAACTGTATCCCATAACCTCCTTAGTCACGTCCTATGACATGCATGACATGTAAATAGTTTTGCTATTCTTTGCTTCCCTTTCGAGCCCCGACGTTCACAAAAGTGAACCGATTAATACGTTAATATTGCTCCTACATATCTCAATCCAAGCTCAATGCACAAGACTTCCATAATGATCTTTTACACATATACTGACGAAGGCAAATTATAGAAAATATACGGTAGATGTAATATGACACGTAATTCACCAAACACCCTGTGTGACTCAAGCCAATATTTTATACATGGCTGATGTCAGCACATAACACTAGACTGAAATCAACATATAACACAAGACTAACCTCCACATATAACACATGACTAAAGTCCAAATATAACACATGACTAAAGTTCACATATAACACATGACTGAAGTCAACATATAACAAATGACTAAAGTCCACATATGACACATGACTATGGTCAACATATAACAAATGACTAAAGTCCACATATAACACATGACTTAAGTCCACATATAACACATGACTAAAGTCCACATATAACACATGACTGAAGTTTTTATATAACATATGTCTAAGTTTGTCTATTGTCGCGCCTGCAACATATATAAGTTGTCTTCAGTTTCTTCTTACAAGTGTCAGGTCAGCAATCATACTTTTTTTTCTGGAAAAGTCAAACACAAAAAATGATGATGACAATAGAAAAAAACCACGCTATAAATATTATAGAAAATACATATTCCTTTACGTCGATCGTGTTACATCCATACATTCTCCAAATATAACTTATTCAGAGCTGTAAAAATAAATAAATTCTTGTTTGACTTGGAAATATATATTTCTTACGTGTATACTAAAACTACAAATATAAAACACGTGGCATTTGTCCAGTACTCCAAAATTGCACATACACATTGGGCACTATGTTGTTGTTTGTCCATTACAAGTGATGAATACCATGTTACATCCACTTTTGAAATTCAGTTCCAGAAGCATCGATTTATATTTCCTTGACTATGAGTTAGTAGATGGCTGATAAGCTCTATTCCAGCCGCACAAGTCATTGGACAGTTCGGGGCACTATAACACTATCTAAAACAACAACATGCACTGGATACTATTCCCACATCCTGAAACTACAACAAACACCGGACACTATTCCCATATTCTGAAACTACAACAAACACCGGGCACTATTCCCATATTCTGAAACTACAACAAACACCGGGCACTATTCCCATATCCTGAAACTACAACAAACACCGGACACTATTCCCACATACTGAAGCTACAACAAACACCGGACACTATTCCCACACCCTGAAACTACAACAAACACAGGGCACTATTCCCATATCCTGAAACTACAACAAACACCGGACTCTATTCCCATATCCTGAAACTACAACAAACACCGGACATTATTCATACATAATAAAGCTACAATAAACAACAGACATTATTCCCACATCCTGAAACTACAACCAACACTGGAGATTAGTCCCATATGATGAAACAATAAATACTGAAGACTAGTCCTGCATCCTGCAACTACAACAAACACCGGACACTATTCCGACATCTGAAACTAACAACAAACACTTGAGACTAGTCCTTCATCCTGAAACTACAACAAACACTGGAGACTAGTCCTTCATCCTACAATAAACACTGGAGACTAGTCCTGCATCCTGGAACTACAATAAACACCGGACACTATTTCCACACCCTGAAACTACAACAAACACCGGACACTATTCACACATACTGAAGCTACAATAAACACTGGAGACTTAGTCCGACATCCTGAAACTACAACAAACACCGGACACTACTAGGACATCCTGAAACTACAACAAACACTGGGGACTATTCCACATCCTAAACTACAAGAAACACTGGAGACTAGGCCTGCATCCTGAAACTACTTAAAACGGAACAGTTTTTATATTCTAAATACATCTCACTGTGTCCACTCACGAAAACATATTTTCTGACAGATTGCAATACTAAATGTCTATGCAACATACAGATGATACTCGCTTTATATTTACGATACATTAATACTTTCTATCTAGCGTACGTGAATAATCACTTTATATGTAATCTACATGGATATTATATTGAAATGCGGAAAGCCATAGGTTTTCAATGAGTTCGAAAGAAGCACTACAATGACTGGTTAAAGATTTCGTTGAAAGCCTTTGAAATAGACTAAAGATACATGGAAAAAGCTTGCAGAAAATAGAATTACAAGGCGCTCTACAGTAATTTAAAAAAAAAGATGCAGCATCTTGTGTAAAGAGAATAAATGTAGAAACACAATAGTGAAGAGTAACTAGAAAACTTTAAAGTCACTGGTATATAAAAAAAAACCTCCTACAGTGGTGATCCCTAACTTCAAATGACATTTGCTACCAGAATATATAATGTACATGGACACTCACTGTCTATCTAATGTTCATGGACACTCACTGTCTATCTAATGTATATAGACACTCACTGTCTATCTAATGTACATGGACACGCACTGTCTATCTAATGTACATGGACACTCATTGTCTATCTAATATATATAGATACGCACTGTCTATCTAATGTACATGGACACGCACTGTCTATCTAATGTACATGGACATTCACTGTCTATCTAACATGTGCGAATACTTAATATAACATATGAAGGTATAGGTATCTGACACACATCAGCTATAGTCCACGCTATACAAACATATGCGCGATCGGAAGATTTGAGGTCATTGGGAATGAAACAGCATTGACAATGTTGGTATTCTGAGAAGATTGGCGTGGTCCGGAAAGAAAACCTAATCACTATTTAAATATGAACATTCTAGAACACAGAACTGGAACCATTAGCCGCTGAACCATGAGCAATAATCTCAACAAGAATACTTACATCATAACGTTATAATCACCTATTACTTACTTTCTGCTTTCTTTACAGGAATACTTACCCTTTTTCTCACACACATATTGGTGAGTCTGTGTGCAGACACGATCATCCCATCCGAAATTGTGCGTCTTCACCATGCAGTCGTCATCTAGTGTACACCAGAGCCAATTTATTATTTAAAGCATAGCAAGAAATGAAATACTATATGTCTGTGTTTCTGCATAATCTCTCTATCTATCTATCTATCTATCTATCTATCTATCTATCTATCTATCTATCTATCTATCTATCTATCTATCTATCTATCTATCTATCTATCTATCTATCTATCTATCTGTCTGTCTGTCTGTCTGTCTGTCTGTCTGTCTGTCTGTCTGTCTGTCTGTCTGTCTGTCTGCCTGTCTGTCTGCCTGTCTGCCTGTCTGCCTGTCTGCCTGTCTGCCTGTCTGCCTGTCTGCCTGTCTGCCTGTCTGCCTGTGCCTGTGCCTGTGCCTGTGTCTGTGTCTGTTTGTCTGTCTGTGTCTGTCTGTGTTTGTCTGCCTGCCTGCCTGTCTGTCTGCTTGCCTGCCTGCCTGTCTGTCTGTCTGTCTATCTATCTATCTATCTATCTATCTATCTATCTATCTATCTATCTATCTATCTATCTATTTATCTATTTATCTATCTATCTATCTATCTATCTATCTATCTATCTATCTATCTATCTATCTATCTATCTATCTATCTATCTATCTATCTATCTATCTATCTATATATCTATCTATCTATCTATCTATCTATCTATCTATCTATCTATCTATCTATCTATCTATCTATCTATCTATCTATCTATCTATCTATCTATCTATCTATCTATCTATCTATCTATCTATCTATCTATCTGTCTATCTGTCTGTCTGTTTGCCTGCCTGCCTGTCTGTCTGTTTGCCTGCCTGCCTGTCTGCCAGTGTGCCTGTCTGTTTGCCTGCCTGTCTGTCTTCTGTCTGTATGTCTATCTATCTAATCTGTCTACATATCTTCTGAATTGTAAGGTATATATATATATATATATATATTTTGAATGGACCTGTTTTAATCCATATCATCTCCTATTCGCCGGGGTCTCACAAACCGTATAATCGCCGGGGTCTCACAGACCGTGAAATCGCCGGGGTCTCACAAACCGTGAAATCGCCGGGGAACCACAAAGGATGAAAAGGCTGGGGTCTGACAAAGCTTGAAATCGCCGGGGAACCACAAAGCTTGAAAAGGCTAGGGTTTCACAAAACTTGAAATGGTTGGGATCTAACAAAGCTTGAAATTGTCGAGATCTCACTAAGCTTGAAATGATCAATATATTCACAAAGCCTGAAATGGCCGCGGTCTCCTCAAAGTTTGAAATGATCGTCGTCTTCTTCTTCTTCTTCAGCGTTCATTCTCAAAATCCCGCAGGATTTCTCTTGTAACAGGAGAATAGTCATACAAGATTTTCAGTTCGATAAAGTCCAGAGAATGTAAATGCGTTATATTGCCGTTTAATTTGCGCCAATAGCCCGACACATCCGTCTTCGACGTGGCCGGGGTATCACACAGCTTGAAATCTAAAGGTGTTGTCTAAAGATACGTATGCACTGCAATGACATCATGGACCCCATACCCAGTATATTCCTAGCAACATCAATGCCAGACCCAGTATATGCTTAGCAACATTGAATCGACACACTGTATATAGAAGAAATGCCAAAACTATAGATCAATGGGAAAATAATAAACAACCTTAGATATGCAGGTGACACTGTTCTTTTAGCAGAAAGTGAACATGAACTACAAAGACTAATAGATCAAGTCAATAAATCAAGTAATGAATATGGACTGGATATAAACATTCAAAAAACAAAAACATGATAATCAGCAAAGACACAGAACAACAAGAGCTAAACATAAACAAACACGGAGAGAAACTACAACAAGTAAAACAGTATCAATATCTTGGACACATAGTCATAAATGATGGCAGATGTGAAACAGAAGTTAAAAGGAGAATAGGAATGGCTAAATGTACCTTCAATGACATGAGGAAAATATTAACATCTAAACAAATTACAAACAAGTTAAAAATGAGAATTATAAAATGCTATATCTATTCTATATTAATGTATGGCTGAGAAACATGGACACTAAATAAACAATTAGAAGACATAATTGATGCATTTGAGATGTGGGTGTATAGAAGAATAGGGAGAGCATCATGGAAAGAGAAGAAAACAAATAAAGAGGTGCTAAAGACACTTAATATGAAGAAAGAACTACTAAGAGATATAAAGATATGGCAAATAAAATATTTTGGACACATTAAAAGACACATTATTGAAGACCTTACTTGAGGGTTAAGTCAAAGGGAGGCGTGCAAGAGGTAGGCAGAGCTACAAGTGGGAGAGTAACATCACACGATGGACAGGTTACAGCCTAGCAGAGTGCATCACCCAAAAAAAGGGGGATGTTGGTGATCCGTTGCAGCCAACCTTCGTTGCGGAGATGGCACTAAATGATGATGATGATATACCTAACAACATTGACTCCACACCCTGTATGTGCCAGCAACATCGACCAGACCTTGTTTTTGCCTAGTGACATCGACCACATCCTATTTGTGCCTAGTGACATCGACAGCACCCTATATATGCCTAGTAACATACACAGCACACAGTATATGCCTAGCAGCATTGATCACTCCCATTAAGGGTCCCAATATGCCTAGCAACATCGACTTCACCCCTTGAATACGCGTAGCAACGCAGATACCAGAGCTCATACTCTAGGCATATGACTATATTATATTTGCTGTGTAAATAACGAAAATCTGGCACAGACAAGTAATTCGGTAAATAAATTTGTGTAGAATGTGCATTCTTAAAGTACCGCTCTATACGTTACCAATACCTGATTAGATTCAGCGTAATCGATTCCAGAAACACAGAACCTACTTTAATCTGCCCACTGTAAGCCACCACAAGAATAAAACTGCGGCCATTTGAGAAGGGTCAATCGGCCGTCTCTATGGCTCTGTCTCGGGGCTGTTGCCCACATTGCAGTTCATTGGATAAATCCATAGTGTATATTGTATATCATCTGGCAGGAGGGGTGCAAAGGGTACGCATTGTTCTCGGCGGACCCAGGGTTAGCAGATATCCAAGATCCCAAATGTACCTCCTCGCGGTGCACCCTGGAAACAGAAATACAGCAGATCTAGCTGATTCTGGACAATTCATTTGGGGATCGTGTCCGAGAATGTGGAGGTAGAAGATGGAAAGAGATTTGAATGCATAAAAGACAGACAATATCTCCAACACCACCAGCAACACCACATACAGCGACACTGTCGACATACAGTGAAGCTAGTTAGTCCAGTCCGAATATTGGAGGTGCGGCCAATGAAAAAAGCATGAAAAAGTAGATACATGGTGAAAGACAGATATATTTCATACTGAGTACAATGGAAACAAATGAAATGGCAGAACAGCGCTAGAGGGCAGCACCAACTGCAAATAGATAGTGGAAACGATTACGGAAATGGGAACTACAAGCTGTTATCTCGTGACGAGCTTCTAGTTACTTGATTTCCTTATAGGCAGAGACCCATACCCAATAATGGGCGTCTAGCAAAGCAAAAAGACCTGGCACAACTCTAATGTCGAGTCTTCCTATACCGGAAACATGCTCGCAAAGAGAAAGGGTGCCGTAACCGATAGATTCATGCACGAAAGGGACAAAGATGGCAGTCCTGACCTAACTCTACTGTCAAGCTTTCCTATACCGGAAATACACTTGCAGAGAGAAAGTGTTCAGTACCTGATGGGCTCAAGCGCTATTGGGACAAGGTCGCTCAGCTCGAGAACGCTTTGCTCTCAAACGCGTAGTGTGAGACTCGAACTTGGGCAAGGGGCTCACGATGTCTGTGAATGACACCTCGGCTAAGAGGGCGAAAGAGTCAGGGTCCAACTCTTCTGTTGAGTTCTTCCTCTCAAGGAACCAGGCTCACGGATGAGAAACGGTTCAGTACCCGATGGGCACAGGCACAGCACGTCCAATTACACGAGGCAAGTTCATAGACAGTGGAACTCCTCGTGCGAGACAGACGTGAGCAAAAACTCGTCTGGGCGAAGAGTCACCACACACATGCGTGCCTGGCGACAGATAGGGAGGCTGTCACAGGCTAGGGTACCCCACCCGAATTGTCAAGGCATGCCGAAATCGGATGTGCTAGGCCTACAATGCGCATAACGGTGGCACAACGTAATCACGCTCCCGGTGGAAATCACACGGATATCCGTGCTGGTTACAATGGAGCCAACGAAAGAAAAAAATCTGGCAGGAGAAGATCTGGGAACGGGGAAGATGAAAAAGATCACAGAAGAACTGACGTGCTGTCACCAATATTTCTTTTAATTGAAGTGACAAGATAAGGAATAAATATTTTTTAATACCATCACTTTGTCAAAAGAGATCAATTGCAGCCACTGAAATGAAGTATCTTAGAAAATCCGCAAAGATTAACGAATTACAGTTAAATCCATGTATAACAAATTGGTCCGGACTGAAACAATACTTATGTAATAACCTAAATGTGCTGTACAAAATGATATACAATAAAGAATAAGTTCATTGGGTATTTTAAAACAGTATAGTTAAATCCGGAATTTTGTAATAAAATGCATCTTCTTCACATGTAAATTAAAGTAGGAAGCATTAAGATAAATGCAATTTTTTTTAGACTGAGGGTAATGAACCTGGTCCGATTCTAGTCAGCCTCAAAACTTCACACCTGAAACACCTGTACTTTTATGATCACTTACTTTTAAACTGGGTGTCAATGAACCAGAAATGGGAGTGACAGAACGTGTGGTCACTCTCAAACACAAGATAATTTTATTGCTACGGGCCTGGAGCTCATGACAGGAGGATACGAGATTCCACCCAGAACTGACAGCCAGTTGACCATTCACACTACCAAGACACACAACTGTATGACATTTAAAGGGGAGAAATTGAAATGAGGTAGATAATAAACATGTCTGGTTCCGACACGCCTACAAGAGAAGGCTTTACGTGTTCGGAGATTTACAAGTTCCAAGTGTGAGGGTAGATAGAACTTGTTACAGAAAAAGAAATGATGAAATCAAAGAGATAATATGTATGAAATCCTGCATTGAATGCATGAACGTACACGTTAATAAACTGGCTGAGACACCTCATGAGAAAACAGCATAACCAAAATTGATAAGAACACATAGAAAAGACACACATGCACACACATAATTCGAGTGTAAGCAATGACTGCAGGTAATCATCAGCGAACACCGGACAAGTCCATAGATGTTTCGATTCTAGTCTCAATAGCTCCATCAGAGTGTAGTAGCTGATAGTTCTAGTTCGATGCCAAGCTGATTAATCAATCTATTATGTTCCTTTTTACTGGTTGTACACAAATCTCATGCAGTCTTGAGAGCGAATATGACTCATACTTTCGAAAATCTTCTGAGCGGATGATATCCTTTAACACATTAATCCTCACACTGTAAGATCAATATAATGATAAGAAGTACATAATGACACTATGGTCAGTAACACAAAAGATTCAAATATAGAGCAATGGAATACGAAAAAAATATTGATAAGATATCGCTGAACATACGCTCATTATAACCAAGGCAAAAAATATGGTCTGGGAGCAACAGTAAAGTCACCTACCCCTACGTTTAATTCGGTCTAGGAGCAACAGTGAAGTCACCTACCCCTACGTTTAATGCGGTCTAGGAGAAACAGTGAAGTCACCTACCCCTACGTTTAATGCGGTCTAGGAGCAACAGTAAAGTCACCTACCCCTACGTTTAATGCGGTCTAGGAGCAACAGTAAAGTCACCTACCCCTACGTTTAATGCGGTCTAGGAGCAACAGTGAAGTCACCTTCCCCTACGTTTAATGCGGTCTAGGAGCAACAGTGAAGTCACCTACCCCTACGTTTAATGCGGTCTAGGAGAAACAGTGAAGTCACCTACCCCTACGTTTAATGCGGTCTAGGAGCAACAGTAAAGTCACCTACCCCTACGTTTAATGCGGTCTAGGAGCAACAGTGAAGTCACCTTCCCCTACGTTTAATGCGGTCTAGGAGCAACAGTGAAGTCACCTACCCCTACGTTTAATGCGGTCTAGGAGAAACAGTGAAGTCACCTACCCCTACGTTTAATGCGGTCTAGGAGAAACAGTGAGGTCACCTACCCCTACGCTTAATGCGGTCTAGGAGAAACAGTGAAGTCACCTACCCCTACGTTTAATGCGGTCTAGGAGAAACAGTAAAGTCACCTACCCCTACGTTTAATGCGGTCTAGGAGCAACAGTAAAGTCACCTACCCCTACGTTTAATGCGGTCTAGGAGCAACAGTGAAGTCACCTTCCCCTACGTTTAATGCGGTCTAGGAGCAACAGTGAAGTCACCTACCCCTACGTTTAATGCGGTCTAGGAGAAACAGTGAGGTCACCTACCCCTACGCTTAATGCGGTCTAGGAGAAACAGTGAAGTCACCTACCCCTACGTTTAATGCGGTCTAGGAGAAACAGTGAAGTCACCTACCCCTACGTTTAATGCGGTCTAGGAGAAACAGTGAAGTCACCTACCCCTACGTTTAATGCGGTCTAGGAGAAACAGTGAAGTCACCTACCCCTACGTTTAATGCGGTCTAGGATAAATAGTGAGGTCACCTACCCCTACGCTTAATGCGGTCTAGGTTCAACAGTGAAGTCGCCTACCCCTACGTTTAATGCGGAATGTGTTAATCTATAAAACAAATATGTACTTGAGTAATTATTAACTGCAATAGATCGTAACGAATCGCCAAATAAGATATACCAGGAGAATCCAAACAAATCTGTTAATACAATGTTTTCTATTATTGCCGTGAATTTCGTTGGTCAGCGTTGTCAGGCGACACATGGTATATACATAGTGACCAACAAAATCACGGCAATAATTGAAAGTGTGACCTAAACGGCTTATATTCATTCATCTGGTAGGTCTTATTTGACGAAGGGTCACGAATAGACAATAGATATATACGTGGCTGCGAACATACCTATATACATCCATGTGCGGCCTTTGTGGTCTTGCAGTCCACAAAAATTGAGCAAAAAATTCTCATGAATGAACTTCTATGCGATGAAGTCCCATTCACAGATCATTTGAGTTTGTGTCTTTCTCTATTGTTCCTTATCTTTATTATTCATATTTTTCCTAAATGACATTTCTTCCATATGCGCAGTTTTTATTCCCAGGCAGTGAAATCATCATTCTGATTTTCTTTATGTTTTTCGATAGAGAAATTGTTCATTGTGAACTTACAGACATCATAACACTTCCGAAGTGGTCTACTACACATCAATTGTCTTTCAGTGCACCAAATAGTACTCGTTTGGGAATGCAGTATTCGGCACACGAGACCCAATTATCGTAGTATATCTTCACTAAATGTTTACATTGTAGTTATCTGAGTACGATGTAGCTAGCACCTCAGCACTGGTGACCTTTTCTTACAATTAATGTGAGACATCTTAAAAAGAAGGTGTCAAGTCTCCTGCATGTTTCTGAATCATGATATAATGTGCTCAAAAATATGGTTGATATATGTGTATCTTTTTTTTCAGTTTTAATTGTTTTTCCAAATTGATAACTGAATTTCCTTTAGGTGTATTTATTTCATCATTTAAAAGAGGGTATGCATGCAATGGTAGAGATTATGTAACACATATGGTCAACTTGTTATAGATGCTTGTCGTTACACTCGGTACTTGTTGGTCCTGTGTAGATTCTTGTCACATAACCACAGTGCTGATTGTGGTTGGGAATAAGTCTTCAAAATGCTGATTGTCATAGAGAATAAGTCGCATGCTCCAGGCATGTTGTCAATCTGAGACGATAAAGTGGTCTAACTGTGTGTCACCAGTACAACATCATCAGAGAAGAGAAGTTCCATGAGAAGTGTTTTTGAAGTTTTCTTCTTTGTTTTATAAAAAGGTGTGATGATGTAACTCACCAATAAGCCTTCTGCACGCGTCTAACGTTTATTACATCATCAATAGTTAGTTAGTTAGTTAGTTAGTTAGTTACTTAGTTAGTTAGTTAGTTAGTTAGTCGTCGGATCATCATCACTGCAAACTAGACACGTCCATAGTTGCTCTGATCTCTCCTTGAGAGTATCTGCCATTACACTTCTGCTGACAGTACCGGTTCTATGCTGGTTGACCATCATTCTTCTGCGCCCTCCAAAATGTTCACTTCTAGCAACACCGCATTTCAATCCCTGATCTTGAATATTATATCGATAGCTTATCAAAAACGTTCAAAGTCAATTTTTTAAATAAAATATTGTTCATATAGCTTATCATATGAGTAGTGTATGGTGCATGTAATGATACGTGGGTCCGTTAAGGTCAACGGACCCAGAACGGACCCTGAACGGACCTAGGGTCCGTGAAAGTAAACGGACCCGAAACGGACCCAGGGTCCGTGAAGGTCAACGGACCCATGTCAATGGAACCATGGACCTGGGTAAGATTTTACGACCTGGTGGAAGAGGTTGTAGGTGGTACCACAACCAATGAATGTCGAGGTCACCGATATCGACCGAAACCGCGCGGTGTGTGGTGCCCGAGCGAAACCGGTCGGAGCGAGATACTGATGACATAAATGACTCAACAACCTGATCAGCTGATGCAAGAGCCTGGAAATCATGTGTACAACATCTGTTAGGTTGCATAAAATACCAAGTGGAATTTTCCATTTAGTTTTTGTGATAAAGAAAATGTCCATGGAAGGTTACACCTAATGAGGTCAGCATAACCAGGTCATACGGTGGGGGGTCATATATACCTCTACCATATTTAGATCTAGGTCAATTCATCCCAGACATAGCACTGACGCGTGTGAGACTTGTGTTTAAAATTCAAATTCCGACCAGAAAAACACCATAAAACCTTATGTTACAAGGTCGATTAGCCATTTGTTGGGGCATGGAAACTTACACCGAATGATGTCAGCATAAGCCACTCACGGTGGCAGGTTCATATATACCACCACCATATTTAGATCTGGTTTAAATAGTTCGAAGACATAATACTGACGCTTGTGAGACTTGTGTTTAAAATTCAAATTCTGACCAGAAAAACACCATAAAACCTTATGTTACAAATTCGATTAACCATCTGTTAGGGCACGGAAGCTTAGAAGAAATGAGGTCTTCATAACCCGATCACTGTGTCAAGGTCACCCATAACACTACAATATTTAGATCTGGTTCATTGCGATGACACTCAAATTATATTCTCTAAAATATCATAAATCACGAGGTTACAAGGTCAACTAGCCATCTGTTAGCCCCCGGCATATTTGAATATATTAGCGTACTGTATGATACAGAAGCATACTTTTCCACAAAGAAAACGGTAATGGAAACTTAGAAAGAATGAGGTCTCCATAACCCGATCACGCGATCGGTGTCAGCAATATGAATGGCCTATTTAGCTATGTTTCATTGTGTTCAATCTCAAATTATGTTCCGAAAAACATCGTAAATCATGAGGCTACAAGGTCAATTAGCCATCTGTTAGCTCACGGGTTATTTCAGTATATGATCATTAGCGTACTGTATGATACTGAAGCGTACTTTTCTACAAAGAAAAACGATACTGGAATCTTAGCACGAATGATGTCAGCATAATCCGATCACACAAATAATATATGAAGGCGAACACCCTTTATCTATCTTAGCAGTCTCTGTCTGTATATAAGCACTATAAACATGGTTGGTGTCAGAATGTAGGGATTTCGTTTTGTGATCATGCTATATTATTAATGATATTAATATACTGATACAAATCTATTTAAATTATAAGTTTAAATTTCAAACAGTATTTTACAAAATATTTCCGATTCTATGAAATAGTTTTAAACAAGAAAAAGCAATCCCTGTATAAATATTACACTCCAGTGATAAACCCACAGGTAGAGCAAGACGGCTTAATTACTGGCTCGATACCGTCCACGCATGTCAATCGATAATCACCAAGCTTGACCACGGCATAAAATGTATTTAAGCAACACAGGAATTGGCAAAAATAATCGGGGCTAATTATAAGAAACATATATATATATATATATATATATATATATATATATATATATATATATATATATATATATATATATATATATATATATGAATGAAGCATACATAAGTGTGAACATGTCGCATTTATAACATTTCTGAATTTCAGCTAAACCAACTTCATATTGTTGCGAGTTCATCTCTAAAGGTTGTGACATTTTGACAAAATAATGACTGGGGTTATTGTCAGGATAAATATTCATTGAAGAATTGCTGGGTAAGGTAACGTAAAAACTCTTCCTAGCTTTGGGTTGGGTAGCATGTATCACAAACAACTACTCAGTAAGGCAATCCAAAAGTTAGCGTCAGGTGCGTCGAGGACGGTTCGAGAAAGATTAAATAATGAAACAGCAATCACCACATATATGATAATCATTTGACAGAGGAACAGAATTTCTAAACGTGGTACCAGCTTGCCGAATAAGACCCAGAGTGATGAGCGACTCCCCGTTGTTTCTTCTTCTTCTGGTCGTAATACTGTTTCAACTTGATCAATTTCCATTAGTATCTGGTAATGTCTTTGACCGACACCCAAGAATTGAATGACGAATTATACCCGAACCACGTGACTAAATACTGTTTCCGCGTTCCAGTACCACGCTCTTCTAGGACTGTTTGGATTCGAAAAGTTTTGTCACCAACTTTTTGAGGTTCCTCTTTATAAAATGACCCTTGCACTTCTTCACCCGCATATATCTTTGATCGTATAAGTTACAGGTGTTGTCGGTTGTATCTGACGGACGGTAAATAGTTCTTCTGTTCAGGCGGGTGTATACCCTTTCTTAAAAGTTTGTCTGCCTAGACCGATCCGCACCCCATCACCAATATTAAAATATAATTTTCTGTCTGTTGGTTGATCCCCATATAGAGTATCCCGCACTTGTGTTTGATTATTCGTATTAACTTCTACTGGCGCCATCTGAATACTCATATGAAATTAATAACTGTAATTTCGAATCAACGAGTTTATCACATCGACGTAACGAGGTTTGTTCATTTTAGTGAAATAGCGTCACATTTTTTCTTTCAATGTGCGATTGAACCATTCGACAATAGCTGCTTTGACATCCTCATTTTCAGTTGTGAAGAAATGCACCTCATTGTCTTTAAGAAAATTGAGAAATGTTTTATTGGTAAATTCTGAACCTTTGTTAATTTGAAAATTTATCGGTTTTCTTTGCTCGAAAATAGCACTCACTGCGTCGACTAAAGCTTTTCCCGTTTTGTTCTTGATCGGAACAGCCCAGGCAAATTTACTAAACACATCAATACATGTCACCAAATACGAATATCCATCGTTGTATTTTCTTATCTTTAGGTCAATTAAATCAGCTTGAAATTGTTGGTCTATACCACCTGTTATGATAGCACGCCTCTTAAAGCGTCGCCGAGTAGGTTTATGTAAAGTATAAGTATCCTCATGACTTAACCAATCTTTGACTTGTTGTGATTTAAGTTTGGTGGTACGTTGTAAGCCACTAACACCACCGTACGCTCCAGCTTTCTTAGGATTGTAGTAATGACGCGCCAACCATGTTTCCCAAATGGGTGTTTTGGTATGCGTAGGAATTTTACTTTTTGTGTCTTCCTGAGATTGTGTTTAGGCGGATCGGGAGTCACTTCAACCTTGTCTGGAATTTTCTCTGCTTGTTCTTCTATTTTATGTACAAGTTCTACAGGAAACATCGGATTTGGTTTGTTATCTAGTTGTTCCACAGGTACCACCGGTGGTGGATTGATGTCTAATAGACCCAGTGATCTGTTTTTGTACTGGTCAAGACGTGTCAAATATTGCTGTAATGTTTGCTGATAGAGTCTAGCTTTATCAGCATTAGATAAATCACTACGATCCAAAACCACTCGCATTTGTTCATCCAGGTCCCTCATATTATCTGTTAAACTATCAGATTAACATGTAATTAACATATTGTACGCCGATTTTTGCTGCAAAGTTTCTAATAGACGAGAATCAATCAACAACATTTTCTTGGCCATTATACACCCAACAGGCTACCCAAGACACTCAGGACAGGTTTCAGTAATACACCAATGAAACCACCTTGCTGTAGAATATGTTTTCGTCTTTTCACAGTAGTCTTTTTACGAGCGAGCACTCTAAGATTAGTCTTGTGCCGCTGTAATAGCTTCTTCTGATGCGTCGTAAGTCGAACATGCCCTTTTAAGATATTGTGGGAACATTCACACAGGGCGCGTATGAGTTCCGGAGATGCCGTTTTTTTATACTCTTAACGGCATCCGGTTTCGCCTGACACAGGACATTTAACATTGGACCGTGACGTTTCAATTTATCACCCATTTTTTTTATTTTGGTACGTATACAACCTGATTTTCTCCAGGAAATATTTGACTCCACAATCTCAAATGATCAGGTATTACCTGTCTGAGATCTATTAGCGAATAACCATGAGTGTTCGCTGTTGCGTCTTAAAAACTATCTTGCACGTAGCTATTGCGACCAGGGTACATTTGCTTGGCAAAATGTATAATCTGGGATCGGTCACGGGGGTTCTTGAAAAGCACAATATAGTGTTAATTGAGGCTAATTGTTCTGTGTTCTTTGTTTTTCCCAAATAAATTCTGCACACTATACAATACACTCAGACTCCGATGATGACTTCCTTTAGTGAATAATTTAGTAGCGCGATCATCCGTCTCACTCATCAAATCATCAATAACCAACAGTCTTGGTTTATCGCCAGTCCATTGCTCTACGTCTGGTAGCACTTCAATAAATTTAACATTAGGCATCGTCTCATATGCCGACTGCCACGCACCATAACACCAGATAATTTCCTCTGGTATCGGGTCTACCATCTCATTCACATATTTTAAGAAATTTTGCACGAAAACCGTTTTTCCACACCCGGTCGGACCCGCAATCATAGCTGTAAAAGGATGTTTCCAACTCGTATCAATTTCTGCTAATGAACCTTTTTGTCGTATGTTACATATATGTATATAACACACACACACAGAGCACTCTACCGGTACTTTTCACCACAAATTTGAATGAAAAACAACACCCACCCCACATACATATATATGCACCCACCCTTTTTCAGTTGTCCGCGATCGGTTCCAACCGGTTTCGCTCGGGCACCACACACTGCGCGGTTTCGGCTGATATCGGTCACCTCGACATTCATTGGTTGTGGTATCACTTGATACCACCTACAACCTCTTCCACTAGGTTGTAAAATATTAACCAGGTCCATTGTTGCCTTGACACGGGTCCGTTGACCTTCACGGACCCTGGGTCCGTTTCGGGTTTGTTCTGGGTCCGTTCCGGGTTCGTTTACTTTCACGGACCCTGAGTCCGTTCCGGGTCCGTTCTGGGTCCGTTGACCTTGACGGACCCAACGGGCCAATGGGCCAACGGACCCACGTATCATTACATGCACCATACACTACTCATATGCCCAAACATTCCCTAGTCAATTCAGTTATTAATATTTGTGTGATTTTGTTTATTTTTAACGTTATTAGTTTCTAGAAAAAGTAATGTTTGGACTGATACGTGGAGAATTATCCTATTTTGTTT
This sequence comes from Meghimatium bilineatum, assembly GCA_034231615.1. Lineage (NCBI taxonomy): Eukaryota > Metazoa > Mollusca > Gastropoda > Stylommatophora > Philomycidae > Meghimatium > Meghimatium bilineatum. Next base: position 41,310,129 of record CM067306.1, on the reverse strand, counting down.
TATTGCATGTTTTTTATATATATATTTTAAATTTATAGCTAGGTTTTTCTAGAAACCTTTTTATCTTATTTTGCATTATCATTTATTCGTTTAGTTACTGTAGCACTCTCCATTTTGTCGGACAACCTCCGATATTTTGGTTACTTATATTCGGTTCTCTAAACGCGGCACTATCGACATCAGGTCTAGCAAACAATGGTTCTGTGCAGTTATGTCGGCAGCTTAGTTGCCCGTTAACTTCTCGGGGTATCAAACTGGACTTTGTTAGTTTGAATTCTACTGCTTCTTCTTCTGTTTAACACTCTCTGTTACATTTGCTCTGAGGTGTACTACATTGAACAGTGACGTACACACATACGTAAACATACGCCTTACATAGAAAAATGAATCATCTATACACATGCATGCATATACACACATTGGCAGATAATTACCTTTCGTCCAGTCGTCTGGTTGACCTGGCGTCCAATTCGACCCCATATTAACAGGTTTTCCGGATAGCCACTTCCATTGTCCTTCTATGTTTGTATCAGTACCTCCAATCCAAATATCGTAATCTGTATGAAAACAGGCACATCATTGCTGATTGCACACCTTTTGAAAACAGTTATTATTGTGTTTTGTCTAATGGAATCATTACGCCGCAAGACATAATGACAGTCCTAATATAACCAGTGTAAAAAATGAAAAGCTTTAATATAAATCAAATATACATGGGAAGAACTTACACAAAATAGAGTTACATGGTGCTATAGTCAATAAAATTTGCAGCATTTTGTGAAAAGAGAAGAGAGTCAGCAGCTCAACAGCAGGGAATAGCTCAAATGTCACGGATTGATCAAAATTCAACTATAGTGGTTATCCCATGCCCGAAGTGTCCTAGGACATGTACGGCCAGAATTTGGCTTTTAGCTATTTATGAACACATAGTCAAGGACATAACTGTAACTGAATTTCAAATGTGGATTTAGTAAATGGTCATCATCACTTGTGATGTACGAATACCAGCATAATGATAGTCATAACACACATAGGCCAATATACATAATCGAATATAATGACAGCCCAATACACATAGTCGAATATAATTACATGCCAATACACATAGTCGAATATAATAACAATTCTAATATATGAGGGGTGGTCGAAAAGTTTTGCAGTTTTCTAAAAAATCGTAAAGTTGGGATTGTTGTGTATCATTTTAAAGACGGACTATTGGTTGACAATTCCCGCGAGTAAATGGTTCGTGTGGTGCGGCGCGCGAAAGAGAAATTGACGAAAAAGGAGTTCAGTTGTGCATGAAGCTGTATCATGGATAAAACGTAGGCTCGTAGGGTAATCAAATCCCTGTACGTGCAGGGTAAATCTGAAAATGTATAAACAAATTCATGATGAATCTTTGTCTTTAGAAAAATCACGTTCAAACGGGAAACGCCGGTGTTCAAGATGAAACAAGAAGCGGGTGGCTGTCCATTGCAGATGATACAAGCCACATTACAAGAGTGTAGGCGATAGTCCTCTCAGACAGGTTCATTACCATCGAGAAAATCATGGATGTATTGGGACTACGTCTTTGGACCACGTTGAAGATTTTGTATGAGCAGCTTCATATGTCAAAGGTGTCCGCCAGGTGGGTTCTCCAAAAGGAGCATTTAGCCGAAGTATCTACAGAAATGTTGCACATTTGCAATGTTGGTGAAGATGATTATTTTCGTAGATTGACTACTGTAAACAAATGTTGGTTGTATCTGTATGACCCTGAGAGAATGGAATTATCCATGTTCACCGCCACCAAAGAAGAAAAAGACGGCTCCCTCTACGGAAAAGCCATTCTCACCGTCTTTTGGGAATGTCGATGGGTAATACTCACCGATTACCTTCCTTGTGGCCATATTATCCACGTACTACCAAAGCATTCTCAAGAAGTTACAAGAAAAAATTAAATGCAAAAAACGCGAGACGCTTTCCAGAGGCGTTCACCTGTTTGCAGGAAAATGCTCCAACTCGCCCCATCCACATTACTCACCTGATTAAACACCAAGTGACTTCTTTCTGTTTCCAAATATGAATAATCCCCTTGGTTGACTTCATTTTTCTGACATTCAGGACTGTTACTGAAGTGAAGACGTAGTTCCAGATCCAGGAGGAGGTGTTCTACAATAAAGGTTTTAAGAAGGTAAAGAAGAGATGGGAGAAGTGCATCGCCTTCAGGGGTGAAAATACACAGAGAAGAACTAAAGTTCACACCAGTTCTTAGGTAAGTGTCTTGATTCCTTGACACCAAAGTGCAAAACTTTTCAACTACCCCGTGTACATAGTCGAATATAATAGCATTATTAATATACATAATATAATATACATAGAAAACGATACACTAATATCGGAAATGTACTGAAAATGAATGACAACAGAGATCCACTACAATCATTAAAATGGTTGGCAGATGGAAAAAGAAAACGAGGAAGACCAAGAGAGAGTCTTCGCAGAACAACCACCAAAGAGAGTATGACTATGGCTCTCAACAACATACAAGAATTACACACACTTGGGTGACATCGCTCGAACTGAAGAGCTCTGGTTTCTGCCCTATACATCGTGTTCAACGCTGTAGGAACACAGATAGTTAGACTAATATCCATCATCGACTATATTGAACGTCCTAATATGCATAGTGAATATAATGATGATGATGATGATGATCCTTCTTCGCAAGCAAAGATGAGCATGCATGAATAACAATAAACATATGCGGTGACAAATTGTGAAAACAAAACACACAATTTGGTGTTAGTCTATTGTCTATTTTGATTTAGGTTTGTGATTTTGTACTTGCCCTTGGAGTCCGCTTTGTGCCATGAAAGATCTGTTGCAGTAGGAGCATGCGTGCAGATGGTCACGAGTAAGAACGTTTACAAAGCTTCCCTTCCGTTTCTGACTCTGGTAGATTGCCCGCATTGTTCAGAGCGATTAAGAGCTTCTTGATTAGAAATTGGCCTCACGGTACGTGGGGAATTCCCATAAGTGCTCCGCCCTCTGTTCCATCAGCCATTCGACTCGATGGTGTTTCGAGTCGAATTGTAACAGTAACAAGCTCTGCACTTGGTGTGACAGAAACCAACTTGTTACCGAAAACATATAGTTGACTGTCTGTCCTGGACAGACTAGTGTGACAGAAAGAAGATCTGCAGCGTCGCAATAATTTGCGACGGAAGAAAATGCCTTTTAGGACTTACTAGAATACTGGTGCTGTGACCAGGTCTAAATCTGTGTAATACTGCTCGACATCAATCAATTAACCAAATCACTCCTTCACAAGAATATGAGGTTTATTTACACAAGTTGATATACATCAATTAATAGCATCATACTCATAAGAGAGGCAAATAAACACTAGTCGCAAGTCCCAATCTAGTCTTATTCGAGTCCGTCCTCAACTCTGTAGACTAATCCTAAATTGTCTGCAACTGGGCAATAATATAAAAATCGTCGATTACAAATTACGCTAGCACATTAGGAATTGTTTCACTCGGGTTATAAGCTAAGTCTTGGAGATTATACATCGACTGACTATCTGGCTCTGACACTTCGTCTCTCCTGGGAGACCGAAGATTGACTGTCTCAGCTGCGAGACTAAACTAGGACTTGTCTCTCCTGGGAGACAAGTACTGACTGTCCGAGACAAGCCTGATGGAGACTGACCCGGAGACTACTGACGCTCCAAGCTAAGTCTTTAAACTTATCTGGCTGCTCCTCCTAAAAGACTTCCGCCAATCAGAACTTATGGTTTTCTGTCTCCGCCTATCCGCTTCCGTTTCCCCCCAGAGGAAAACCTCTAACTAATGAGGACTTGATCCCTCTGGTCATACAACAACACACGTTGTCCTTTCTCTGCGTGGGCAATATGCCCCTACTTCTGACCACTCGGTTACTGCGTAATCGACGTGTCAATAACTCATGCGGGCCTGGATGTATTCCTCGGTGGCAACCAATATTCTTTTCACTTCTTCGTGAATGTAGACTTTGTGATGTCTCCTTTTTATTCGAGCGAGTGAGATGCAGACTTGTGATACCAATATTTGCCTTACCTAAAGCGTACTAGCTTGTGTCAGACTGGTCTCTGTCTAAACAATAGTTCTTTGCTTGTAGCCATATCGTCTGGTGTTATTACAAACAATCCGTCTGCCACGCTAGTATTAGTACAACAAACCGTCTGCCATCCAGTATTAGTACAAACAAACCGTCTGCCACCCCCGATACTATTACATAATGTTGCTGAAACAGACGTCGACATCAGGGCACAACTCTACACCTTGTGACAGGTTTATTTTTTTTCCTCCCACCCAAACCGTGCCCGTAACTAGTTCAATCACAACGTCGGCCTATCGGAACAACATGGTAACTGTTATCGAAGGTTACGACTACGGGATTGTATAGATGACGAGCCATGAAACTTCAATAAGAAGAAAACCTCGATATAAAGGCATGTCATCTACTAAGGTTTTCTGTTGCATGGTTGGTTTGTCTAGTGAGCCATTGGTGAGACCCACAGACGCAACCGCATGCGCAAATATTAAGATAAAGATTAAGAGCTGTAGTCTCCAAGAGGATAAGATCATTGCTACAGTTTTTGAGGGAGTTCTTTAAGTAATATTTTAAGCGCTTTCTCTTCTCGCGTGTGCCAAATCAATCTTAATTTTCTTTTTTCCTTATCTTGGTGTCCACCAGCTCTTTGTATCCAGCTCTCTTCATTTCTTATTTTGCCCTGCCACTTAATATTCATATTTTTCCTCAATAGTTATTCACAAATGCCTGTAAATTATGCTGTAGATTTGTTATTTTACAGGTTTCTACCGTAAGTCATAAAGTATAACGGTCTTCACATTTATATTCTAAATCCTGAGTTTGTACTGTCTTCAGATTTCTATTCTAATTCCTGAGTTTGTACTGTCTTCAGATTTCTATTCTAAATCCTGAGATTGTACTGTTTTCATTTTTGTATTCGGGATTATGAGTTTCGTGTGCAGTTGTTTTTTTTCCGCCTCCGAAGAGTTTAAAAAAAAAATACAAACTCTGCTGCGGCTCTGGCTTTGAGACATTTTTAAAGAAAATATATGTTTCTCAAGTATTATTATCCCACCAACATAAACAAGAATTTGTTAAGTAATTGGAAAAAGAAAAGGAGGAATTACTTAATAATAATGTTGTCACCTCATTCTTTAGAAATGTAAATTTTCTCATATTACGGAAACCCATTAATTTTTTTTATTTTATTAATTTGGTCAGGGAAGAAGGTTGCTTAATAGTTGTATTTGATTAATAGTACTTAAGTACATGTTAATTTTTCATACTGGGGTTAGGGGAGGGGAAAGGATGAGCATTACAACATCCCCTTACAGATGTACGAGCTTATTACCCACACACTGGTTGTTACACTAAATAGACTCTCACAAGTACGAGCTTACTACCCACACACTGCTTGTTACATTAAATAAACTCTCACACGTACAAGCTTATTACGAATACACTGGTTCTTACACTAAATAGTCTCTCTCACGTACGAGCTTACTACCCTCACACTGGTTGTTACACTAAATAGACTCTCACAAGTACGAGCTTACTACCCACACACTGCTTGTTACATTAAATAAACTCTCACACGTACAAGCTTATTACGAATACACTGGTTGTTACACTAAATAGTCTCTCTCACGTACGAGCTTTCTACCAACACACTGGTTGTTACACTAAATAGTCTCTCTCACGTACGAACTTACTACCCACACACTGGTTGTTACACTACATAGTCTCTCTCACGTACGAGCTTACTACCCAAACACTGGTTGTTACACTACATAGTCTCTCTCACGTACGAGCTTTCTACCAACACACTGGTTGTTACACTAAATAGTCTCTCTCACGTACGAACTTACTACCCACACACTGGTTGTTACACTAAATAGTCTCTCTCACGTACGAGCTTACTACCCTCACACTGGTTGTTACACTAAATAGTCTCTCTCACGTACGAGCTTACTACCCTCACACTGGTTGTTACACTAAATAGACTCTCTCACGTACGAGCTTACTACCCACACACTGGTTGTTACACTAAATAGTCTCTCTCACGTACGAGCTTACTACCCTCACACTGGTTGTTACACTAAATAGACTCTCACAAGTACGAGCTTACTACCCACACACTGCTTGTTACATTAAATAAACTCTCACACGTACAAGCTTATTACGAATACACTGGTTGTTACACTAAATAGTCTCTCTCACGTACGAACTTACTACCCACACACTGGTTGTTACACTACATAGTCTCTCTCACGTACGAGCTTACTACCCACACACTGATTGTTACACTAAATAGTCTCTCTCACGTACTAGCTTACTATCCACACACTGGTTTTTACACTAAATAGGCTCTATCACGTACGAGCTTCTACCACACACACATGTTATTACACTAAATAGTCTCTCTCACGTACGAACTTACTACCCACACACTGGTTGTTACACTAAATAGTCTCTCTCACGTACGAACTTACTACCCACACACTGGTTGTTACACTACATAGTCTCCCTCACGTACGAGCTTACTACCCACACACTGGTTGTTACACTACATAGTCTCCCTCACGTACGAGCTTACTACCCACACACTGGTTGTTACACTACATAGTCTCCCTCACGTACGAGCTTACTACCCACACACTGGTTGTTACACTACATAGTCTCCCTCACGTACGAGCTTACTACCCACACACTGGCTTTTAGATTCATTGGTCTCCCTCAATTCCTTGTGATTTATCAACAAAACAAAACGAACAACGAACCATCAGGCATAAACGCTGTCAGAAACTGATCCTTATCCTCGGTGTCAGGTTGAGCTAAGGAGGCCCCCTTACTTTCACAATCTTTCTGATAATAGAAATTTTAACAGAAGAAGTAAAAAAAATTGAAACATTTCTATAGAATAATGAAATACAGTAGTTATTTGCTGTCCACGTATTCACATGTATTTCTATAGAATAATGAACTAGAGTTTCTGTTATTTGCTGTCCAAGTATTCACATGTATTTCTATAGAATAATGAACTAGAGTTTCTGTTATTTGCTGAACAAGTATCCACCTGTATTTTTATAGAATAATGAACTTAAGATGCTGTTATTTGCTGTCCAAGTTTCCACCTGTATTTCTATAGAATAATGAACTAGAGCTGTTATTTGCTGTCCAAGTATCCACCTGTATTTTTATAGAATAATGAACTTAAGATGCTGTTATTTGCTGTCCAAGTTTCCACCTGTATTTCTATAGAATAATGAATTATAGTTGTTGTTATTTGCTGTCCAAGTATCCACCTGTTTTTATTACTTTATCTGTATGTTTACTGCACAGATGATATAAACACACACACCCACACAGATAGTTACCATAGACTTTATTCTTCGCCCGTGTGTTGCTGGGGCCCGAAAAGGGAGAAAAGAATATCAACACTGTTTACCGTCCATGCATGCCGTAAAAGGCTTCTAAGGAGGTTATTGGATGGAGTTGGCTGGTCCATCCTATATAGGGTCACTGACCCAAAGCCATGCTGAAGTCGGATGTGTCAGGCCAAAAGGTGCAGATATCGCAGCAATGCTGTAAACCATGACACAACGCATTCCGTTCTCCGGACTACATCCTGCTAATCTGCAGGAGTTTGAGAACGAACGCAAAGAAGAAGAATAAGACTGTATTCTTGAAACTGGGACCAACGATAATAACTAAGTTGGAAACTTGGACCAACGATAGTAGCTAAGTTGGAAACTGGGACCAAGAATAGTAACTAAGTCGAAAACTGGGACCAACGATATCTAAATTGGAACCTGAGACCAACGATAGTAGCTAACTTGGAAACTGGGACCAACGATAGTAGCTAGGATAGTAACTAGAACCTCGGGGACGACGTAGTATTGCCGTTGTGATTATTCTACATCTATATATAGATGTCTTTGGCAAGTCTGAATATCAGAAACTACTATCTAGATGTTTTTGGTACGCATGAATATCATAAACTACTATCTAGATGTTTTGGGTTTTCTGAATGTCAGAAACTACTATCTAGATATGACATCTAATGTTCTTCTATAAGTTGCGTTAACAGTTAGGGGAGGTGGTCTAAAATGTGTGACAGTTATTGACAAGAGGGAGAGGGGTCTGACAGAAGATGACGTCAGCAGTTCGGATTTTTAGGTACTAACGAAATTGCTTAAATTTGGAAATTTTTCTATAGATGTGAAACAAAATATGTAATTGTGTTATTTCTACTTTTTTAGAATTTTACTTAAATATTTTTTATTCGGGGTGAGGGGGGGGGGGAGGCGCTATATTTTTCGGACAAAATTAATTACCTTTTGCTTCCCTGAATTCTTGACAATTATTTCAACGGGGGGGGGGGGGGGTATAAACCTGCCAAAAGTTGATTGACATTTTATGTACAACCCCTAATCTAGATGCCCGCTAATAAATATCTACTTATGTTCTATACATTTTCCGAATGTATTTTCTTATACAAACTGAAAGTTGAATTGCCAATACAGGAATAATAATAACACTTCTATTCCTGCCAGTTAAGTCAGTATTTCCTAACCTTTTTTTAACATTCCCCGCCTAAGTATTTCTAAAATTCTAATGACCAGCCCCCCCCCCCCCCCCCCCCCATGTATCATTGGCTATATATATTTATTATATTACAAAATTTCCTTTAAAAAATTTCGAGTTACCTTCTCTCCCCCCCCCCCCCCAATCCACCTCACCCGAACAATCAAATAGCCTCTCTGTGGGGTGTGCGTCCCACTTTCGGAAACACTGAGCTAAGCAGTATGACAGTTTGGCAGCATGCTGGTTCACACGTGACTCTGGATAGTACAGCACTTATAGTTGAATTAGTTCGGACCCGTTTGTTACGTTTTATTATTGTTGAACTTTTAAGTGGTTGCTATTTACATACTTGGAATCGCATGCCAAAAATAGCCAAGGACAACCAATAGATTTCATGCAATTCGAAAACTATATTTTATAGTTCATGTTTATGTTGTCCTATACACCCGACGATCGCAGTTTCACAGAGCGAGCGCTTAATATTGTAAAGTCTAGCCACTGGTTTCAGGCAAATTGGCTACTATTATACCAAGTCCTTGGACAAAGGAGTCGTGTGAACACATTAGGAATCATATGTGTGTGTTCATCCATCACAAGTGATGATGACAATTTGTTATATCCACTTTTGAAATTTCAATTAGATTATGACCATGCATAACAGTTCGTAGATGGCTAATGAGCCATATTCGAGCTATAAATGTTCTTGGACAGTTTGGACATGGAATGACCACTGTAGGCGGATTTTGGTCTATCTGTGACTTTCTAGCTACTCTCCGCTGTTGGGCTGCAGCATTTCTCTTCTTTTCACAAGATGATGCGCTCTTTTTGACTGTAGAGCGCCATGTAGATCTTTTTTGTGCAAGTTCTTCCCATGTGTCTTGGTCTATTTCAAACGCTTTCAGTGAGGTCTTTAACGAGTCCTTGAAGCGCTTCTTTTGGCCACCTTGAGATCGTTCACCCTTCTCCAGCTCACGATAGAGAAGTACCTTTGGCAGGCGATAGTCTGGCATGCGTACCAATTGACCTGTCCAACGAATCTGTATCTGCATCAGAATAGTATCAATACTGAAGATACCATATCTGTCAAGGACAGTGGTATCTGGAATCTTGTCTTGCCATCTGATGTTCATGACTTTTCTGAGACATGTTGTGTGAAAATGATTGAGTTTCCTCACAGGTAATCAGAATTCTAAAGTGACGGAATGTGGACGGTGCTGTGTTTTTCATTTGTTATTTTGTAGAATTACCACATTTGCGTCTTGTAATAAAAGAACAACACAACATTTTGACAACATAAAAGACGAGAAAAAGAGGAGTCGAAAGTACTATATTGACGAGAGTCTTGATAAAACATGGTTTCCCCCCACGAAATTTGAAAATAGTCACATGGAGTTAGTGTTTTAATAGATTGTGTGTTTATTAGTTTATTAGGGAATAAATAATGTTCTTTTATGTGTGAATAAATATTGTGTTTATTTGTGTGTGTAAATATTGTGTTTATTAGTGTGTGAATAAATATTGTATTTATTAGTGTGTGAATAGGTTATGTGTTTATTAGTGTGTGAATAGGTAATGTGTTTATTAGAGTGCGAATAGACTGTGTGTATTAGCAATTGAATAAATAATGGTTTTATTACCGAAGTGAATATGTGATGTATTATTAGTGTATGTATAGATGATGTATTTATTATCGAGTGAATAGATGGTGAATTTAGTAGCGAGTGAATAGATGGTGAATTTAGTAGCGAGTGAATAGATGGTGAATTTAGTAGCGAGTGAATAGATGGTGAATTTAGTAGCGAGTGAATAGATGGTGAATTTAGTAGCGACTGAATAGATGGTGAATTTAGTAGCGTATACATATATGATAATGTATTTATTAGTGCATAAATAGATTTCATATTTGTTAGTGAGTGAATGGATGATGTTTTTTATTAGTGAGCGAATAGATGGTATCTTTACTAGTGAGTGAATAGATTATATATTTATCAATAAACCCGTAACCCTTCAGTGTCGTAGGGGTACCACATTGGATGCTTCAGTACACAGTCACCCAGCGAATTCTATCCTCAGTGATGCGGATGAGTGTGGAAATATCTTGTCCTGTCCCTTCCTTGATGTTGTCTGTCCATGCCTTTATTTGTCCTCCTCTGCTCCTTCTCCCTCGACAGTTCCCTGCAGTATTGTTTTTGATAAGGAATTATGCCTGCATACATGTCCGAACCATGCTAGTTTTCGTCGTTTCACTATTGAAAGTAATGGTTCCTGAACACCTGCACACATTTCTACTTTCTTTCTTACGAACACATTGGTCTTTCTTATGTTCCCTATAGGAAATTCGTAGAATTCATGTGTAGAATTTGTACTCGAAAACCTGTAATCGTCTCTCCATGTCCGCAGTGAGTGTCCAACTCTCACAACCATACAGCACAAGAGAAAGCACAAGAGAAAGCACAAGCGACTTATACAATTTGACTTTCACTCCAATACTGATGTTGCTTTTCGAAATCACCGTTAGCCGTGACAAGGACGCTAAAGTCATCACCAGTCTTATTTTTAGTTCTGCCTTGCATTTACCATCGCTGCATATACTGGATCAGAGGCATTTGAAGGTATTTACAACCTCAAACATATGTCCATTCATTGTGATATTAGTCTGGTTTTCTGTGTCCCTGCTGTTTACCAAGATTTTGCTCTTATCTGTATCGATGTCCATTGCGTACTTGCTGGTAACTTTTTCCAACTTTGCTTTTAATTCTTACAATGTTTGTTCTGACCCAGCTATAAGATCTATATCATCAGCGAAACGCAAGTTGCAAATAGGGCGATCTCCGATCGATATAGACGTGTTGTAATCATGTAATGTCTCTTGTATGATGTGCTCTAAGTATATGTTGAAAAGTAATGGAGACATTATGCATCCTTGTTGAACTCACACATGTGTTTTGAAGAACTCTCCAATTGTATTATTTGAAAAGACAAAAATATTTGCATTTTATACAGCGCTTCAATAATGACTGATTCTGGTGTCAAAATTAAATTGCCTCAGTATGTGTCATAGACCATCATGCCATACACGGTCAAATGTATTTTAATGTCAATGAAGTTGTGGTATAGATCACATTGGTGCTGAATATGTTTTTTATTCAATATTATATATTTATTAGTAAGTGAATAGATGATGTATTTATTAGTAAGTGAATAGATGATGTATTTATTAGTAAGTGAATAGATGATGTATTTATTAGTAAGTGAATAGATGATGTATGTATTAGTAAGTGAATAGATGATGTATTTATTAGTAAGTGAATAGATGATGTATTTATTAGTAAGTGAATAGATGATGTATTTATTAGTAAGTGAATATATGATGTATTTATTAGTAAGTGAATAGATGATGTATTTATTAGTAAGTGAATAGATGATGTATTTATTAGTAAGTGAATAGATGATGTATTTATTAGTAAGTGAATAGATGATGTATTTATTAGTAAGTGAATAGATGATGTATTTATTAGTAAGTGAATAGATGATGTATTTATTAGTAAGTGAATAGATGATGTATTTATTAGTAAGTGAATAGATGATGTATTTATTAGTAAGTGAATAGATGATGTATTTATTAGTAAGTGAATAGATGATGTATTTATTAGTAAGTGAATAGATGATGTATTTATTAGTAAGTGATATATGATGTATGTGTCTATGAGTGAAGAAATATAATGTATACCATTGACAATATACAGTCGGTGATAGGTACCTTTGCATCATTAAATGTCTTAAACACAGTCACCAACAGATAGCAGTGCGATTGAGAGTTAGTCCATCTGTCCCCACATTTCCCTTGCAGATAGACATCAAATCATAAAAAGAAGCTTTTGTTAACAGATTATTTCATGCATTCTTACATTTCAGACGTTACATCGTTATAACAAACAAAAGAATAAGAAAAAAGAGGAGAGAGAGAGAGAGAGAGAGAGAGAGAAAGAGAGAGAGAGAGAGAAAAAATGGTTCGACTATTCCAAGACCATAGCGATATAGGAAATCTGTACTAATTTTAAAATATCCTTCTAAAATGACTCCTTTTTCTTGTTCTATGGTGTTCATTTGTCGCTGTGAGTATACTTTATGTCGACAGCCAATGAAAACAAAGGAATAGTCAAATGTGTTCTAGTATGATGCTTTATTTTTCAATTTACCAACGGGTCTACTATTACCGACTTTTGCGGCCGGTCTCGTGCTGTTCCAAGGGCAAACGATGACCAAGAACTGAAACCAATATGGAAAGGATGGGATTACAAAAAAAAACACACATCATATACCTAATTTCGATGAGGTGTTATGAACAATTAGCAGCAGTAAAAGTAGATGGGGGGGGGGGACATAGAATTGCTTCAATGTGCAAAATCCGGAATACAGGGATACATACTCTCCTCATATTTGCTTAACATCTACGCAGAAAACAATGAGAAACGTGAGAGATGACCGGGTCCATACAGCATTTCATCCTCTAAACATCGGAGGACAGCAGATATAGAAATTAGATATATGTAAACGTAACAAGTTGTTTAGCAACTAGCGATGTCTTCTTCTCCTTCATCGTTCTTTAATCACGTTAAAACACAGCTTAGATGAACTTTCTTATATGCTTCATGTCATCCATGGAACTCCTCGGATTCGAACGTTTTGCCGTCTCGGTAGACCATATTTTCTCCCTCTCTTCTTGGTAGAATCATCATCATTATTAAGTGACGTCTCTGCAACGAAGATTGGCTGCATCTGACCCCTATCTTGATGGTGTACTCTGCTAGACTGTAACCTGTCATTACGTGATGTTACTTTCCCTCTTGTATCTTTGCTTCCCTCTTGTTCGCCTCACCTCGACTTTACCCTCAGTTAAGGTTTCCATCAAGGTACCATGTCTTTTAATATATCCAAAATATTTTGTTTCATCTTATTTCCTGTAATAATTCTTTCATCATGCCAAGTGTTGGTTAGAACCTCTTTGTTGGTTTTCTTCTCTTCCCATGATATTCTTCCTACTCTTCTACATATTCACATCTCAAAGGTATCAATTCTTGGTCATTGATATGCATAAAGAATGTGCTCTGCAGCCTCTAGGCTCAGCTTATAGTTGCACCAAACTGTCTCTACAGTTGTGAGATTTCTGGACATTTGATCTCTCAGTCTATTGTGGCCATTTCGTAGTCTCAAGATAAGGATATGTTCTTTGCACGACATTTGGTGGTAGGAGTCACTATATTCTACAGTTGGATGCGAAAGCTTCCACTTTTTCTTAAAATATGTTTTTATCAAAGTCTTACATGCCACTATTTGTTCTTGTGAACCTCCTCCCTTTACCAAGAGACGAGTATTTTCATTTACAATTTCCACGGAAGACAGTTGTGTTAGACCTTTGACGCAAATAAAATTGCGACACTACGCATGACCATTCTCTGGATTACATGTTGTTGGAAATAGTAAGTAAAGTAATGTTACTCATAGCATTTAGTAATACCGTAGAAGTGTGAAATGTTAGCGATCTCACATTTCAGTGGTCCGGTTATGTGAGGACGGTAGCCATCTCCTCTCCCTCGCAGTCTTTACTTCCCGGATTAATCCGGTATCCATTTAAGGCTGGGTCGACCCGGGAGCAGTTGCGATCTGAAAACATTTCCGCCTCAGCTGGAAAACGAACCCAGGACCACTCATATGCGAAGCTAATGCTCTAACCAATGAATGAGCTACGCCCTCCGTTGGAAATATAGTAGGATGATTGTCTTGCTCCAAGAGAGATCCGGTAGGAGTTTTAGAATGAACACTGAAGAAGAAGAGTGTTCTTATATTTTAAGTAAATATCCAAAGTCCTCCACAGTATGTACAAGGAAACACAGGCCATCTTATACCAACACGACTGTTGTGTGTCTTTTTAGACGTGCAGCTTTTTAACTATGTGATGTCATTTCATACATAGACCTCTGTACATAATTAATTAGACCATCATTCCTTACTTTTTTAAACTATTGTCGGAATTTCTGTTGGCCACTATTTATATACTTGGTGTCGTATGTAAACATATAGCCAAGGCGACTCCAAGTATATAAATATAGATAGTTAACAACGGAAAACACGACAATAATCAAAATCGTAGCGAATGGAGTTCTAATTAATTTTGTGTTTATGTTTTCTATACTGCAGATGGTCAGAACTATACTGCAGTTCTGTAGGAGAAAATCCACAACCAAAATATTGGACGGAACAGCCACCACACATCTTATAGTTATTAGGCCTATATCTATAACAATTGAAAAAAAACATCATAATATTCGCTTTATGTACGATACTTGCTGTGTAGAAAAGTTTAAACAGTAATTGACTTTGTTTCTTCTACCTGGTGTCTTAGTTAACGCAACTTCAACCAGGGCTATCAGGACGACAAATGTGACACCGAAGAAACCAAACATCTACGGATAGAAGAAAAACAGTGCGTTGATATTATTCTTTATTTTGTATAGTCATTTCTTAGTTAAGTTAGTATATGATATAAATGGGAAATATTATACGAATATGAACAGTTGAAATCACGTTACGACGGTGACTATTGGTAAATATAATAAAACATATAACAGACAATTAATAATGTTCACACTAACAAATTTATAACATATTCTAATCAGGACGAAGCCATCAACCCAGAATTTATTGGCTATAGTGATTTTATAGGCAACAGAAATACGTCACTAGTTAGCCATTACTTTATGAACAGTTCGAATGTACAATTGCCTGCGGCGGGATACGAACCTGGTACATTGGACGCCACGGATGCACACTGTACGTCACAGAGTCGGACAATGTTCACTAAATAAGCATGAACACAAAACATACAACCAACAATTAATAATATTCACAAATCAATCATGAAAAAAACCCATACAATTAACAATATTCACATAGCACTCATGAAAACACGACTACGGTCTACATCTTCTGTAGACAATTATTATATACACATTCCGATATTGGTCATGTATGATGATGATAATCCGTCAGCAGGTGAAGCCAATAGCCTTTCTGACAAGACACAGATTCTCAGTTGTGTAACTGAAGTGCTACCTACACTCATATAATATGTGTAACTGAAGTGCTACCTACACTGTCCTACACACATATAATATGTGTAACTGAAGTGCTACCTACACTCATATAATATGTGTAACTGAAGTGCTACCTACATTCATATAATATGTGTAACTGAAGTGCTACCTACATTCATATAATATGTGTAACTGAAGTGCTACCTACATTCATATAATATGTGTAACTGAAGTGCTACCTACATTCATATAATATGTGTAACTGAAGTGCTACCTACACTCATATAATATGTGTAACTGAAGTGCTACCTACACTCATATAATATGTGTAACTGAAGTGCTACCTACACTCATATAATATGTGTAACTGAAGTGCTACCTACACTCATATAATATGTGTAACTGAAGTGCTACCTACACTCATATAATATGTGTAACTGAAGTGCTACCTACACTCATATAATATGTGTAACTGAAGTGCTACCTACACTCATATAATATGTGTAACTGAAGTGCTACCTACACACATATAATATGTGTAACTGAAGTGCTACCTACACTCATATAATATGTGTAACTGAAGTGCTACCTACACTCATATAATATGTGTAACTGAAGTGCTACCTACACACATATAATATGTGTAACTGAAGTGCTACCTACACACATATAATATGTGTAACTGAAGTGCTACCTACACTCACATAATATGTGTAACTGAAGTGCTACCTACACACTCATATAATATGTGTAACTGAAGGAAGATGGCGGGGGGGGTTATGGATACATATTTAATGGAAGGCATTCCAGTGCTCCAGTATTCCCATGATTACCACTGCCTGCCATGAGTATAGCACATACTTCTAGGCCAACGAACTCATCATTCTTCAGTCAGATCTTTTGACCCGACCCATCTGCAGTGATGGTACACCTAGCATTCCCCGTCACTTACACGTCTGTCACAAAAGGGCAAAGGTATTCTGTCCACTGGCCTTTATTTCTTTATCATCCATGGGGGATTATTTGATATAAAACATAAGTAAGAAATGAAGACTAGCTGTGACAATGATGTGTTTTCGCAGGAGGGGGGGGGGGGTGTCGACTTATCTCACAATGTTCCTTAGTTGTGGGACATGCCTGGAAAGAGGATACTGGCACTATTTTCTTTGCACCCTGAACGGTAAGTCCAGACACATGTTGCAACAAGGTCGATTGGTCAAGTATAGAACAGTTTGTTTTAGGTCGTTGCAGGTTCCCGATATTAACAAGTGGTTACGCACAAGACTGTTACTGCACAACAATTGATGACGCGTCTATTCTACTAATCAACACCTTTTGTGTTCGTTTTCTTAGTTTCCTGTCGGAGTCGGACGCTGATATTATTTCTTCAATAAACTGTACTGTGGTCATCGGCATCACGACATAGCCGTAGAGCTTATCCGTCAAAGCTTTTTCAGATGGCCAGGTTTTTATTCTTGCGGTGTGATACAGTGGGCAGTTCTGTAAAATATGTTTTGTTTTTTCTGCAGACAGTGGCAGATATCGGTGTCACGAATTCCAAACCCATACATGTGTTGTTTGAGTCTTTTCTGGTCTGTTTTCAATCTATAAATGATTGCTTGTCTCTTTCTTCCATGTTTGTGTATGGCATCGTCGTTTTGGTTGCACTGATGAGTAGATTTTCATTTCATGTTGGTGGAGACTTTGATAATGTATTTCATTCCTGGAAAATACCGAATTTAGGCAGTGGGCAGCAATCTGTTGTTGCTGACAGTAACTTCCAGTTTTGGCTAGCTTACTTCTGATAAATTACTATACAAACAATGTGCTATATATACAGAAGTTTATTTTAAGTTACCACATCGTTTACAGAGATGCTCAATTGGACTCGATTTGTGCACATATTTCATTGTTATGCGTAAGCATTCTGTTTTTGCCATTTGGTTCATGTGTTTCAGACATGACGGGGGTGCAAAGGTTCTCGCATTGCTCTCGGCGTACCCAGGACTAGCAAATAACCAAGATTTCAAAAGAACCTTCTCATAGTGCACCATGGAAACAGAAGTACGCGGCTCGTGCTGCTTCTGGCAAACATATTTGGGATCGTATCTGGGAATGTGGATGCTGCAGGTGGAATGAGAATTGACCGAAAAAGACAAATAATATCTCTGACACCTCTGTGCCAACACATACAAAGTCACGGTCGACACGCAGTGACGCAATCAGTCCTGCTCGAGCATTGCAGGGGCAACCAATGTAATTGTCTCGAAATTGGCAGATATCACCATGAACAGTGAGGCCAAAAGACAACGTTTTCAATACAATGAGAGTGCAGCACATTGACAGAGGGTAGCACTCGTGTAAACGGAAAGGGAAAACTAATAACGGAAATCGAAACTAAAGGTGCTGTTCAGCCCGAGAACGTACTTCTAGTCCCCGTTATTCCTAACAGATCACGCATAACTCCACCGTCGATTCTTTCCTATTCCAGAAATCAAGCTCGCGGAGAGTTTTATTCAGCCCGAGAACAAACTTCCAGATCACTGTGCTCCTCAAAAATCTGCAGAGACTCAGACTTGAACTGTGTCGGTGAATAACACCGATGTCGGTGAATAAGAGGGCGAACGAACCTGGGCCTAAATCTACCGTAGATCTTTTCCTGTACCGGAATCATGCTCGCGGATTGAAAAGGTTCAGTACCCGATGGGCACAATACGTTTAATTACGCGAGACGAGTTTACGGAACTCCTAGTGTGAGATTGGCGTAGTCTACCCAAGCCTAAATCCCTGACTACCGTCTCCACGGAGACTACCACCTAGGGACATGTTTTAGCCTGAAAAGTCCAAAGACACTGTGGGTGATAAACTATTCCGGCGTAGAATCGATACACTTTCGCCTTCTGGCGATAGATAGGAAGGCTGTCACAGGCTAGGGAAGCTCACTGCCCGAATTAAAGACGAAAACTGATGTGCTTGGCCTCAGATACCCAGGCCTCAGATATGCTGAGTTAGCAAAGGTGTAAATAACACACCGTTGCTGTAGAACTTGCAGTACAACTTACTTCACCCTCCCCTGTGGAAATCACATGAACTTTAGTGGTGGCTATAAGAAAGAGAACGCAGAAGACTTCTATCTATCTATCTTATCTATCTATCTATCTATCTATCTATCTATCTATCTATCTATCTATCTATCTATCTATCTATCTATCTATCTATCTATCTATCTATCTATCTATCTATCTGTCTATCTGTCTGTCTGTCTGTCTGTCTGTCTGTCTGTCTGTCTGTCTGTCTGTCTGTCTGTCTGTCTGTCTGTCTGTCTGTCTGTCTGTCTGTCTGTCTGCCTGTCTGCCTGCCTGCCTGCCTGCCTGTCTGTCTGTCTGTCTGTCTCTCTGTCTCTCTGTCTATCTCTCTATCTGTCTATCTGTCTGTCTATCTATCTGTCTATCTATCTGTCTGTCTATCTGTCTATCTATCTATCTATCTATCTATCTATCTATCTATCTATCTATCTATCTATCTATCTATCTATCTATCTATCTATCTATCTATCTATCTATCTATCTATCTATCTATCTATCTATCTATCTATCTATCTATCTATCTATCTATCTATCTATCTATCTATCTATCTATCTATCTATCTTTCTATCTATCTATCTATCTATCTATCTATCTATCTATCTATCTATCTATCTATCTATCTATCTATCTATCCATCCATTCATCCATTCATCCATTCATCCATCCATCCATCCAACCATCCAACCATCCATCCAACCATCCATCTAACCATAAAAAAAATACTGTAAGCCTTTTGGTTATCTGCAAGCTTTCCACCCTTTTCCTGTGTCATTTTCAGGTCTTCAAATTTGTATGTCCACCGTAGTCTTGGTCTGCATCTTGTTCTCTTCCCTGAAACTTTTCTGTCCATGATTAATTTTTCTAAACCATTGTGTCTTATTTGTATGTCCGAATATAAAATATTAAAAGACATGGCATCTTGTTGAAGACATTACTTAAGGGTAAAGGCAAGAGAAAGAGAACAAGAGATAAGCAGAGATGCAAGTGGGGAGTAACATCACCAGACCGATAGGTTACAGTCTAGAAGAGTGCACCACTAAGACAAGAGACCGGGGATGTCGGAGATATGTTGCAGCCAACCTTTGTTGCGGAGACGGCGCTAGATGATAATGATATGTCCGAAATATGTTAACTTGCATCTTTTGATAGTTTTGAGGAGCCAGTCTTCTATTTTCAGGTCTTTTCTGACGTCTGCAATGGTACTTCTTTCTGTCCATGCTATTCTTAGGACCATTCCATAACATTTCATTTCGAATGCTATTTTCTTTTCCGTTACGAAGATCATTGGAGTCCACGTCTCACAACCACATGTTGCCACTGGATAAATATAGCTTCTTAATAGCTGTAACTGATTTTCCGTTTGTCCCTTGTCATAGATTTTTCATCTGTTATTATTTTTGTAGGGCCATCGTTCATCTCTTTCTGATGTCTGCTGAGCAATCTACGGTGGTTTTGAGGGTTGACGTTCAAAAATGCTAGCATTTTCTAATTGTTCTTTGTTATTGAGAATTGTAGGTGTGAGTTCATCTCACATGGCGAGTATAGTATGGACAAATGAACTGGCTGGGTGTTAATAAATGAGAAATAGATAAATAATAGGAAATATAATAAGACATAGGGCCTACCTTGAATGGAGACCTTACTTCCGGAATGAAGACGTAACTGTTCGAATAACGTTTGTCAGCCTGGATTTATTTGTTTTCTGCGAATGAATTTAAATTATTTTGATATATTTAATTAGTATTTATAAGTCCTCTTCTTTTTCTGTGTTCGTTCTCAAACTCCCGCAGATCAACAGGATATAGTTGAAATACGGAACCCGTTGTTTGTTTGTTTGTTTGTTTGATATACATGCGACATCAGCGTGACATCTGAATAACTGTGATCCTATATGGGAAGGAACAGCCAATACCTCTTCAAAACATCGCTAGTTGTTTCTTGAAACATGAGTGGCAGGTAACAGTGTTGGGGGTTCCTTTCTCCCTTTAGTGCAAGTGCAGGGAAAACGTAGCAGGAAGAGAATACTAGAACAAGGTGTCCCGCAAGCAGGTGTACTATCCCCTACACTCTTCTTAATTTACATAAATGATATTATGGAGGACATACCAACTGGAATACACTTTTCAATATACTCAGATGACCTGGCTTTGTGGATAGGAGGGGAGGCAATAGCAGTTGCAAAAAATATAATGGAAGGGGCACTGCACAAACTAGAAAGCTGGACCAAGAAATGGTTGCTTACCATTAATGAAAAGAAAACCACACACATAATATTCACCCTATCCAACAAGGTACAAACAACAAAACTAAAAATAAACAATCGCGTACTCCCACTAGAGCAGAACCCAACATTCCTCGGAATTACCATTGACTCTAGAATGACATGGGCAAAACAGACGAAAAAGCAGAGAAACTAGCCAGAAATAGAATGGCAATAATGAACAAGATAACAGGCACAAACTGGGGAGCTGACAGCAAAATCTTGAAGAGGCTATACTCAGGTAGAGTTAGGCCAGTGCTAGAGTATGGCATCGCAGCTTGGGCCACATCATCTAAAACGCAATTCAACAAAATAAACAAAACCCAGAATCAAGCTACACGTATTATCATTGCATCTATGAAATCTACACCCATAAATACATTAGAAACAATAACTGGCCTTCAGTCAATGGACGATAGAAGAGACATGGAAGTAGGTCAACAATCAGAAAAATACAAGATACAAGAGACTCCTGAATCATCCTATGCACCAAAGAATTCATGGTTATGGCAAAAACAGGCTTGAGATGAGCAACTTCTCAGCAAATGCAAAGAAACTGATGCAAAAGGCACCAATTGTATGACAAGCGAAACCAATGCCCATACAACCAGTCAGTTCCACCCCCACCCTCCTTTGGGCGTACAGACTCCCACAACTAAAAGAGCAAAAAGAAGGTATAGAAAAGAAAGGAACTCAGACAGACTTGGAGAGAAAGCGTAACACAGAACAACACATCGCAGTTGATTACCCACAAGATGCATGGACTCATGCATATACAGATGGCTCGGCCACAAATGCAATAGAGAATGGAGAAGGAGGAGTGACCCACAGACTAAAATACTGGGAAGATGTTACTCTAGCCATAGCTACAGGCAAGCTCTCAACCAATTTTAAAGCAGAAATGGAAGCTCTCAATAAAGCAGCAGAAACTATCTTACAACACAAAGCACAAGTGCACAGGAATATTGTACTACTAACAGATGCACTCTCTAACATAACAGCACTGAAGCTATACAAGAACACCGAACTGAATGAATTGAGGGCAGTTCTAGTTCAGTTGTACAATAATTTCCAAAGAGTAGTGATCCAGTGCATACCGTCACACTGTAACATTTAATGGAATGAAGTTGCAGATAGACTGACCAAAGAAGGAGGGAATTTATCTCAAGAAGACTATCTGGTCAGTTATGAAAAAGTGAAGACCATCATTAAAGGCAACTATAACAAAAAGTGGAAAGAAGACCACCCCAAATATAATGCAGATGACGGGTATTACTAACTATCCAGAAGAGAATAGGTTATCCTGCTGCGCCTCAGAACTGGTCACAACAAAATGAGACATCACCTGTATAACAAATTCAAAATGGGAACAACTGGGCTTTGCCATTGCAGCCTTGCGAATATGACAAGAATGTCTCCAGCATGCAGACCTGAGAAACAAGACATGGCCCACCCAAATCAGCGTCGAAGAGAAACTGTGTGGCACAGCGGAAACTCTAAAACAGACAGCAGCCTATATCATAGAATCCGGAGTCCCAACCTGACTGAGTAATGACCGTCGAAGAAGAAGAAGAAGGATCGAATCAATACAAAGACGAGTAATATAAGTCTGTCTATACATTACGTAATGTGTATTTGGTACCGTTTTCTCTACAATGTGATATTTGGAGAGAAAAGAATATATGTTTACAAAAACGGAATGCAGAAATAAACGAAAGTTGTATCAATACTATATATTTCATTGTAGAAAACTAACTTAAGTGAAATCACCTAAGAAAATATACCGTGTAAAAATGCCTAAATTTATTTAACAAATATTTACACAATTTGTTTTTGAAACAAATTTCTTTTACAGAATTAATGCATGTAAACTGTCATACAACTCATGCATCATCGGGAAAATTTCAAGGGTGCACTTAAAAAAAAAAAAACGATCTGGCTGTAAAGGGGAAAAAACCGTTAAAATTGTGAACACAAAAAAATGGGAAGATATTTTAGACGAAATGGTATGTTGTTTTAAAAAAAAAACACAACCCCAAAACAACGCCGTATAACATAGGGTATGATTACGTCCTATCGTTCTACAGCATTTGAGCATTATTCCAGTTATAAATATGAATTTAATCAAGCTTCGGTACGAGCAGGGGAGTTTGTACGTGTGTGCCATATTACAGTGTGTTTATATGGTATGTCCTTTACGTGAGCTTGTATGTTGGGTTTTTAGTGTGCGTGTTTGTATGTTGGGTATGTCTATTCTGTTTGTTTATATGTTGCGTAAATCTTTTGTGTGTGTTTGTATGTTGACTGCTTTTATGTGTGCATGTATGCTTAATGTATTTTGTGTGTTTGCTTGTATGTTGAGTGTGTTTTTTTTGTCTGTGCTTCTATAATAGAGGCACGTCAAGTTACATTCCATATCTCTGATGCTGAGACGGCACGTCATGATGATGAAAGATTTCATGAACTTAGGTTTCTGTGAAAATGACTTTAGCAAGTAAAAGACTGCGATTCTTACAAGAACAAAAACCTGCAGTATTCATTCACATGGTAAATTAACCGTTAAAGATCCTCTATTAATATAATTTATAATAGTATTTGATAATTATTCTTAATATCTTTCCATTCTTTGTGTCTGGTTAATCTTTTTTTTTCTTTCGTTGTGTGTTGTGTTGTGTTCTTCATAATGTTATTTTATTTTCATTCGATTCCATGCGTTTCTTGTGATGTGTGTCATGTGACGTATTCCTTCCAGAACGTTGTCTTCCCAATGAACTCCCTGAACCTCTCTCTGTCTTTGATGATGTGTCTTGCATTTTCTAGCGATGTATTCATGTTATCTTTAATGTCGTCAGTCCATCGTCTTCTTGGTCTGCCCTTTCTCCTCTTTCCAGGTACTCTTCCCTCTATATTTGTCTTTCTAAACAGTTGTGTCTCTTTATATGACCAAACAGGCGTAGTTTTCTTTTTGTTATTGTGTTTAGTAACCAACACTCTGGAATCTTCAATATGTTTATAATATCTGATTTTCTGATTTTATCCTTCCATGATATTCTAAGTATCTTTCTGTAGCATTTGTGATGTGTAAAAACTATTATGTATTATTTTGTGTTTTTATTTGTCGTCCCTTGGTAGACAGCGTTACTGCACTTCCTCCTTTATCAATTGTCTTCGCTTATTTTTTATTTTAGGAATGATATTTTCTTCTTCTTCTGCAACCAGTTTCATAAGTTCACAATTCTATACGGATGAGAGGGCTGCCTTCATGAATTAAGACGTCAGCAGGAAGTTCTCACGATTCTCAACAGCTTCACTTTCTCGTTCTCATCTCGTTAAAATATGAAATGTCTGCAGGTTGTGTTGTGTGGTCTGTCTGCAGGTTGTGTTGTGAAGTCTGCAGGTTGTGTTAGGAAGTCTGTCTGCAGGATGTGTTCTAAAATCTTCGAACCCTTTTTACCTGGACATAATAATGTTATACATGTATGTTTCCAGGACAAACTATCATCATGTGCTGCTTCTTCTACTTATCTACTTTAAGTAACAATATTTACATATTTGTTTTCCTTGTGTCTCAATCTAATTAATTTACACTTGATAAAACTATCCGTACATAAGGGTACCAATACTCCATAGGATTTTGTCGCAATCACTTATTGGTGGTGATGTTCTCCTTCGCAAGCGAAGATGAGCATGGTATGGAAAACAATAAGTACATAAATACGGTGGAAAATAATAATTAGAATTGGTAATTCTCTAATGTGGTTTATGAGTTCGTAGATGTCCGATGAGTCCGATTCGTGCACGGAAAGTTCTATTGCAGTGCATGCAGGAGTGTTGAAGGTTCGGGGTAGGAAAATTTTCCGATTTGTCCTTCCGCTTCTTTCGCTTGTGGATTGCCCGCAGTGTTCTTTCTTTTTCAAATTTCGTGATGCCAACAGTAATCTGGGTGTGCCAGGCTGAGCGATCAAGTGATGTAGTCTCACAGGAGCTAGAATCGATGCTGCAGTGCTTGAGAGAGCTTTCTAAGTGATTCTTGAAGTGTTTTTTCTGCCCTCCGCTTGAACGTTTACCTTCGCACAGCTCCCCATAGAATAATCTCTTTAACTTATTACAATAGTTTATTACAATTTATGATTTGATGTAGGTCTATCACATTAATAACAAAGGTGTACAATTATTTATGAAGAGTGGCGTAGATTAGTTGATAGTGTACTTGACTACTATCGCCGCGTTACAGCATGGCCGTCTCCATTAGAAGACCTCTGCATATAATTAATTAGGGCTTCACTCGTTACGCTTTTTGATTATTGTCGGGATTTTATTGGTTACTATTTATATACTTTGAGTCGCATGCCATAATAGGCAAGGTGACTCCAAGTATATAAATAGTGGCCTACGGAAAGTACGACAATAATAAAACAACCTAACGTATGAAGTCCTATTTAATTCTGTGCAGAGGTCTTATATACAGCAGATTGTCACATGGTTAAAGCGTGCCATATGCAAAATTATGTCCGGACAAAAAAGTCGAGGTCGTGGTTTCTGCATGACACCACCGTTCCTCAAGTCGACACAGCTGTAAATGGATACATGACGCATGAGTTGGTGAAGGTAAACACAGCAAGAAAGGGAACTGACCACCCTAGCTAATTATTGCTGCGGCTTTGTACATGAAGAGTTCTCTTCATCCCCGACGGCAGGTTGCTGGCATGGGACATACCTCTTTACCTATAAAATTATGTATGAGTACAGAATATTTGTTTGGATAGGGACTTGGTAATAGAAAGTGTGTTTACAGGGTCTAACACAAGTTAAAATACTGTCTGGCTATCACAAGTTAAAATACTGTCTTACAGGAAGAAATAATATGTACAAAACTACGGTTACGTGTACACAGGGTCTAACAAAAGTTAAAATACTGTCTTAGAGGAAGAAATAATATATACAAAACTACGGTTACGTGTACACAGGGTCTAACAAAAGTTAAAATACTGTCTTAGATGAAGAAATAATGTACAAAACTACGGTTACATACAGGTTTTCCAACAATGAATTCGATTATTTAATTTGGATAACTTTTTTTCTGTTTCGAAATGTTGATTCTTGAAAATTGTCTAGTTGTTTTATTATTGATTCGTTTAGTTTATTTAGGCTTTTACTTTTTACGAAGATTGACAGAAAACATTGCCTCTAACCTTCCTTAACAGTCTCTCATGTATGCTAACTCACATTGTTCTTAGTTTTTTGCCTTTCTTCAAACCCCCACCTAAAAAACATAACAGCACAGATACAAACATATTTTACCTATCTTTATCTGCTCACGTTTTGGAAGTTCGATTACACTGATATCTGCGCATGCATTATAATATATTTAATCAGATCACGTGCTCGTCTGATATTTCATTGGCTATAGCTAAAGTTGCCATACTGACATCTTTATAATTCAATTTAATAACTATCTTTTCCAATATCGTATTCTTCACACATTTGAACGAAATAGAAATATAAAAGTACAGTGAAACCTCAGATTGTGAACATAATAAATCTTGAGTGATATGATGGAAATGATGGAGAGGAGGAGGGTTTTTGTAGAACGACTTTCCCTGTCGCCAACGGAATCATTGCTATATTTTGACTTGTTGAAATCTCTTTATTTGTGTACGTGTCTTTAACAAGGATCCTTTCCAGTGACATTTTATTTTGCATAATTGTGAGCATTCCTTGGAGATGTAACATTACAGTCATCAATAACCAGATTCATCATTCGTAATAATACAATCTTATTGTGGTCATGGTCTTCGACAAAATTTTACACATTCCCCCATATTTTACACGTTTCCCCATTTTTTTAAACATTTCCCCAATATTGTACACATTTACCTCAAATTTTACACATCTTCCAAATCTTGTTTGACTTTATGTACTCCTCCGTATTTTTCCCTTCCTCAGATGAGATCGTTTCCATAACCTCTAACTGTTGCTTGGGATGCAAATCTATCAGTACGTCTATGCTCAATTTGTGGCTATGTCTCTTCACCACCTCTTGAACAATGTTCTCATTCACCTCCAGTTGCATCTTCTTCCCTAAGGACACAATTTCAGCTGAGTTTGCACTCTCTCTCTCTACTGGTTTGTGTACTGTATTTACAGGTGTTAGTACTGTTTCTATTGTTATTTGTACCCTCTCTACTGGTATGTGTACCCTCTCTACTGGTATTTGTACCCTCTCTACTGGTATTTGTATTGTCTCTACTGGTATTTGTATTGTCTCTACTGGTATTTGTATTGTCTCTACTGGTATTTGTATTGTCTCTACTGGTATTTGTATTGTCTCTACTGGTATTTGTATTGTCTCTACTGGTGTTTGTATTGTCTCTACTGGTATTTGTATTGTCTCTACTGGTATTTGTATTGTCTCTACTGGTGTTTGTATTGTCTCTACTGGTATTTGTATTGTCTCTACTGGTATTTGTATTGTCTCTACTGGTATTTGTATTGTCTCTACTGGTGTTTGTATTGTCTCTACTGGTATTTGTACTCTTTCTACTGGTATTTGTACTGTCTCTACTAGTATTTATACTCTCTATACTGATATTTGTACTATCTCTACTGGTATTTGTACTCTCTCTACTGATACTTGTACTCTCTTTACTGGCTTGTGTACTGTATTTGCTTATATGTGTACCCTATCTACTGGTAGTTGTACCATCTCTATTGATATTTGTACTGTCTCTACTGGTATTTGTATTCTCTTTACTTGCTTGTGTACTGTATATACATGTATTTGTACTCTCTCTACTGATACTTGTACTCTCTCTACTGGTTTATGTACTGTATTTGCAGGTATTTGTACTATCTCTACTGATATTTACACTCTCTCTACTGATTTGTGTACTGTATTTACAAGTATTTGTACTATCTCTACTAATGTTTGTACTGTTTTTACTGGTATTTGACACAACATCTTCCTTTCCCCAGACCATATTCTGCTAAATTGGAGGAGTTGAGAACGAACGCAGTAGAAGAAGATATGCCATAAATAACGCTATTTGATATGTTAAAATATCCCCGTAATTATATGCTCCAACTGACTCTATTTCATGTTAAAGTATTCCCATAATATGCTTTAACTGACTATTTCATATGTTAAAATATCAACCTAATTACCGGACTCTTCTACATATGGAAACTATTTACACAAGTTTCTTATTGTACGATGACATTCTATTTTCATATTTTAATCATAAGAACTGGAACACTTTATGGGATTTAGGATCGGTTTACCCTCATAACATCATTTTCGAGTTTTTGTTGAAATCGCGTTTTCGATTTTCCCATTATGTCATTAGCGTCATCGTCAGTACAACTATATCTTTTACCATTACAACTTAAACCACCACTACTACTAAAACTAATACTATTATATCTTCTACTATTACAACTACAACCACCACTACTACCTTAATACTACTATATGTTCTACTATTACAACTACAACCACCACTACTACCTTAATACTACTATATGTTCTACTATTACAACTACAACCACCACTACTACCTTAATACTACTATATGTTCTACTATTACAACTACAACCACCACTACTACTACAGCTAATACTACAACTACTGCAGCTTCAAAAAAGTGTCCTTACCATAATATAACATAAGGGTGAAACAGCATACATAAAACAATAAAACAAACCTAGGGACAACGATAAATAACAATACTAGTTTTACAATTTCAGAATGAGATGTTTATGATTACTACAAACAATAAACATGGCAGTCACATCGTCAACACGAAGGAGATACACATAATAATAAACTATATATGCTATATAGGAAAATATAAATTATAAACTATATATAAACTATAAATTATATATATATATAATGTCCAAAACTGCATTTGAACATGTTGAACTGCAGTCGCACCTCACTCCATCAAAAGTATATTTAACTCCAGAGATTTGAGAAGGAAAGCCAACCTTTCTCATGGAAAATATTATGCTAGCTAGAATAGAGAAGGCATAGTATGCAGGGCGTGACACATCAACAACAAACAGCCACAAAACAAATAATAGTACTTATGTAATACACAATATCCATTAGCTTTTATAATGAAACACAGACTATTAGACTATATAAGGTATCAGTATAAACACCATTACAAATATTACACAAAACAGTTTCAGCGTTTCAACCTTAAGTGTCTTTGTTTCCAAGAAAACACAAGACAAACAGTGAATAATAAAAACAATAAAAATAGTGAACTGTCACAAAGCATCACACCACCTGTCACTTCTTAGAGATCAAAGTTGTCACACCACTCGTCACTTCTTGGAGATCAAAATTGTCACACCACTCGTCACTACTTAGAGAACAACATTTTATTTATTGGTTTATTTCTTGCATGTGCTTCTATTTTCTCAATGTGAGGCCTCCATGTCAGTCTCGTGTAGTGCCCAAGTACACCGGCTCGTCTTCTGTTTGGATACATAAATTTCCATGTTTTATCTCTCCCGCTTTGTCCTTATCTGAGAGTGTGAAGAGTGTTGTTGGGGACTTTCCATCATTGATCTTTACAGTCCATTTCTTGGCCATGCCACTCGTTTATTTTTTTTTTTTTTGTTAGCGATCTTTACATGTTCTTCTACACACCAGCAAATCAGCAGTATGCATGGCAGCTCGAACGCCTAGTGACAATTCACAAATTACATCATTTATGAAGACGAGAAACAGAGTTGGAGACAATACTGAGCCTTGAGGAATTTCATGTTTTAGAAGAACTTTTTTGCTGTTTTGGTCTTCCATGGTGACTCTTGCTTTCCTATTTCGTAAGAAGGAGCTGATTCACTTACTCATGCTACCACTAATTCCATTTCGTTGCAGCTTTATTGAATATTAGTCCATCTTTCCAGACCTTGTCGAAAGCTTTTTGGAGATGCATCCATATGGTGAATAATTTCTTATTTTCTTGAAATTATTCTATGAACTGAGACATGAATATTATTTGGTCTTCAGTGATGCTAAACTCTCTAAATCCAGCTTGTTCCGGCACCAATAGCTTCTCTGATTCTAGGTACCATTTCAGTCTTCTGTTGACCATCCTTTCCATTGTCTTGCAGACACATCTCGTTAGACTTATTGGTCTGTGACTGTCGGGCTTCTGTTTGTCCTTGCATTTTTTAATAATAGGACACATAAACGCTTCTCTCCACGACTGTGGTACATTGCCTGTTTCCCAACTATAGTTGTATATCTGTAATAATTTGTACATTGCTTCCTGTCCTAGGTTCCTAAGCATTTCATTGGCGACACCGTCCGGTCCTGGTGATTTTCTATCCTTTAATTTCCCTAAAGATACCTTTAGTTTTTCTAATATGAATAGTTTGATCATGATATCTGGACAGTTTGTGTTGTTCTTATCATTGTTTATTTCTTGACGAATATTTCGTTGTCTACGTGAATTGATGGTAATGGTGCTTTCTTTTCTGTAAGATTCCACAAGCATGTCTGCTGCTTGCTTGCCAGAGTAGAGTTGACCTGAATCTTCCAATGTAATTTTTTGTCGTTCGGAGTTGATATCATCATTTATTTGCTTGGTTAGTTTCCAGTTTCCTAAATTCTTTTTAAAATTTAATTTTTGAGTTTTTACCCTCCAGCTTCTTCTCTGTGTTTCAAATTATTTTCTTTGGTGAACTGTGCTTTGGTTTTTTTTTTTTTTTTTGTAGAGCGATGTGGTTCTGTTGGGATGGTTACGTCTTTGCCATATTAGGAGATTCTGCCAGCTCTTCTTGTAGTTTGTGAAGTGTATTGGTCCAATAAGGTACATAATTCCTCCTTGCTCCTCTTGGTATTGTCTCCTTAGCTGCC
Organism: Meghimatium bilineatum; assembly: GCA_034231615.1. Lineage (NCBI taxonomy): Eukaryota > Metazoa > Mollusca > Gastropoda > Stylommatophora > Philomycidae > Meghimatium > Meghimatium bilineatum. The sequence continues at coordinate 41,279,162 of CM067306.1, read as the reverse complement.
TGAAGTTTTCTCCACGATGACTGTGTTTATGTTCCAGCCTGTTAGTTGTATGTCTTTTGTAAGTAGATTTTCTCTGTGTTTATATATGTTCCAGTTAGCTTTCATGTTGTTCCATCTACGCTTAGTTGGTCTTGGGGTTATTGCTTTGTTCACTTGGATACTGGACGATGATCATTGCCACCAAGTTGTGTTATATGCAATAATTATGTGAATACTGGTAGTGAAATTCGAATATTAATGATATACGTAATTATGTTTAAGACATAACTCATAAGTAGACTCTTAAATATGTAATTATGTTTATGATATAACAAATAAACATATACTTAAAGTACCATACATTCTACTGCCCAAAAAAATCAAGATTTCACTCCGCAGTAAATATATATAATTCAACATAACACGACTACAAGACTATAGATCTTACAACAGATGATGAGAGTTATAAATGATCGTCCGACAATCATGTCTATGACTTAATAAGCAAATAAATAAACATAAACAACTAGAAAAGTAATCTATGAGTTGTAAATCTGTCGATTGTTGGAAGATTGAGAAGCACTATATGCCTACGCAGATGTAATATATACATTTAAAAAACACGCGTGACACACACAAATAATGGCGACAAATGGTGAAGATAATTCGAAGAGAGAAAGAGAGAGAGAGAGAGAGAGAGAATGAGTACAAGATAGAGGACGAGGAAATGGGACAACTCTAACACCGTAATTTGATGGTATATAAAATGAGAACCAACGCCTAAGTCGGATGTGACGGACCATTGGGGGCTTAAACTAAATTAACAATTAGGAGGATAGTGACACAAATGTAAACAATACAGTTATCCATAGACCAATTAAATTGTTTGAATTTGAAAGCTATTCATTAGAAATATGAAATAAATCATAAAGTTGTTTGGTTTTGTGCTGTTTTTTTTTATTTTTACTTTGCAAGTTTTTTTAAACAGTTGTTGACATGGGATGGTGATGGTGTTAAAAGTTAGCAAAAATGTGTTTTAATTGATGGACTTGGTGTAAACAAAACGGCGACGAATACAAAGTTGTGTATGTCTTGCTAATAGTCATAGTCAGTACAATGTGGACTTTAATCTTCTAAATCACAAACGAGTTCGATTATGTTATAGGCCAGTGTGTGATGCGAACTACCTAACCTCTTAACCAACGAGCCAACACACATGCTGATAGTGTTAACACGTCACAACAAAGTCTGACCCTTAAAAGTGGGTTTTTAAGAATACCATTCTTAGTGAACTTAGGTTAATAGTTGTCATTGTGGAGATTTTCGAACCAGTTCTGGTGCTTTTTTTCAACTAAATTTGGTACAATCTGTCCTTTCAGTTTTTTCATTATTTATACTCTTCCGGTTTTATCATGTCTAGCCATTATTATTTGAACGTCGACATCGCCTTTCTTTCTCCTTGTTTGTTATGTTATATTTTTGATAAAGGCCTTTCGGTCGATATTTTATGCCTTACCAGTGATTAGCAAAACTTCATTCCCATGTTCCAAGTTTCAAGAGTGTTGTTTTTCTAGGAAGGGTTTCCTAAAAGACCCCAGATTAAGGTAAATTTTGACCCCCCCCCCCCACCTCCACCCACCCCCCCCCCCAAAAATAATTTAAAAACCCAAACAAAACAAACAAGCAAACTAGACGACATCCCAAAAAACCCCAGATCCAGTGAAAAACCGTAGCAGTGCCATCACTTCTGGCGACTAAGTGGCACCTGGGAGTTTCATGAACATTTCCTGTGCAACTAATGAGCCGCTAGGATAAAGCATGTGATAATCGTGAAGTTCGTGCAGAAAATCTTGTTTGATGTTGTGCCTTAAAGTGATAATCGTGAAGTTCGTGCAGAAAATCTTGTTTGATGTTGTGCCTTAAAGTGATAATCGTGAAGTTCCTGCAGAAAATCTTGTTTGATGTTGTGCCTTAAAGTGATAATCGTGAAGTTCGTGCAGAAATCTTGTTTGTTGTTGTGCCTTAAAGTGATAATCGTGAAGTTCGTGCAGAAATCTTGTTTGTTGTTGTGCCTTAAAGTGATAATCGTGAAGTTCGTGCAGAAATCTTGTTTGTTGTTGTGCCTTAAAGTGATAATCGTGAAGTTCGTGCAGAAAATCTTGTTTTATGTTGTGCCTTAAAGTGATACACTGCCCCCCCCCCCATCCCGCTTCCTTATTGGTTGCAAGTCAAAATCTACATCCTATTTTAGTTTCCCGAGTTTTTTTTTAAATCAGCCTCTAAACCAGGGGTTCTCAAACTGGATTCCGCGTAGGATGTTAGGGGTTCCGCGAAAAATTGTGATGAGATGCCAAAAGTTCACATATAGTAATGAAAAAGCAATATTTTACATTAAAATTTGTCACTATTAGTTAATATTAAACATAGCTTTATTACAGAGCCGTCAGGGGTGCAAAGGGAACGCATTGCTCTAGGCGGACCCAGGGTTAGCAGATAACCAAGATCCCAAATGTACCTCCACGTGGTGCACCCTGGAAACAGAAATACAGCAGCTCGTGCTGATTCTGGCCAAATCATTTGGGGATCGTGTCCGAGAATGTGGAGGTAGCAGATGGAAAGAGATTTGACTGCACAAGAGACAGACAATATCTCCGACACCACCAGCATCACCACATATAGCAACACTGTCGACATACAGTGAAGCTAGTCAGTCCAGTCCGAACATTGGAGGGGCGGCCAATGTAAAATGCACGTAAAGGTAGATACATGGCGAGAGACATAGATTTCATACTGAGTACAATGAAACAATGAAAGGGCAGAACAGCGCTAGAGGGCAGTGCGAACTGCAAATAGAAAGTGAAAAGTTCCTATGCAAGGGGGAGCTACAAGCTCCGTCAGCTCGAGACGGGCTTCTAGTTACCTTAGTTCCTTACAGGCAGAGACCCAGACCCATCCACTGGCGTTTGGTAAAGCAAGAAGACCTAACCCAACTCTAATGTCGAGCCTTCCTAAACCGGAAATATGCTCGCGAAGAGAAAGGGTTCTGTACCCAATGGGCTTAGGCAAGAAAGGGACAACGATGGTAGTCCTAGCCCAACTCTACTGTCAAGGTTTCCTATACCGGAAGTACACTTGCAGAGAGAAAGGGTTCCGTACTCGATTCGCTCAGGCACAAAAGGGACAACGATTTAGCCCTGGCCCAGCTCTACTGTCAGGTTTTCCTACACCGGAAATACACTTGAAGAGAGAAAGGGTTCAGTACCTGATGGGCTCAGGCGCTATTGGGACAAGGACGTTCAGCTCGAGAACGCCTTGCTCTCAAACGAGTGGTGTGAGACTCGAACTTGGACAAGGGGTACACGATGTCGGTGAATGACACCTCGGCTAAGAGGGCGAAAGAGCCAGTGTCCAACTCCTCTGTTGAGTTCTTCCCCTTAAGGAACCAGGCTCACGGATGAGAAACGGTTCAGTACCCAATGGGCACAGGCACAGCACGCCCAATTACACGAGGCAAGTTCATAGACAGTGGAACACCTCGTTTGAGTCAGACTAAGAGCAAGAAAATAGTCTGGGCGAAGAGTCTCCACTATGCGTGCCTGGAGACAGATATAGAGGCTGTCACAGGCTAAGGGTAGCCCACCCGAATTGTCAAGGCATGCCGAAATCGGATGTGCTAGGCCTACAAGGCGCATAACGGTGGCACAACGTAATCACGCTCCCGGCGGAAATCGCACGGATATCCGTGATGGTTACAATGGAGCGAACGAAAAACAAACAAACAAACAAACAGAGCCGTCAAATTCCGGACACATGGCCGTAGAAATGATCTCCTCAAAGGTAGCTGTGGTTCAACCTAAATCATAAGATAAAATAATTGAACCCATTATCAGGAGGAGAGTCAACCAGGAATGGGCCCAAACATGGACAAATAGTACCACGGGCAGACATACATTCTCTCTGCTTAAATAACCCACAAGATAACCACAAATGCAGGGTCAGTTGAAAATATCCACCAACTGGAAATATCTAAAACTCCGACTTGGAACCGCATGGTTCAAAATAAACGAACCAATATGTGAAGAATGTTATGATGTCAACTCAATAGAACACTACCTTCTACACTGCATCAAGTACCAACAACATAGAACGGCGATAAATTACTACTTTAATGACATTCATATGGAGTGCAACCTTGTACCTACACTAGGCCACACATTGGACAGAGAAACGAAGAAAATAGTGAAAGTTTATACGCCGAACCCCACCAAAAGAGAACACCTCACAATGGAACAAAAACCTCAAATAAGACAATTAAAGCAAGACGACAAATGACTATCAAATCGAATATGTCAAAAATAAATTGACGGATTGTGTAAACATACTGACAGGAGCTGAGACAAACAACGGACATAACCTGAGATCATACAGCGCCTCATACAATAACAAAACATGATTGTAGAGAACACAGGTGAGTACCACATGCACATCCCACTATAAACAACTGCGCAGTACACAACAGCTAACAACCACACGATCGTGCTTGCATAAATGAGTTTCAACCGAACACAACACACCATGCCGATAAGGAACACCCGTTGCATTCCGAAATACAGAAAGTTACAGGCAGCAGACTTAAGAGAGGGAAGTCGTGGATGTGAAGTGCTGAGGATGTCATACAAAGCGTGTGCAGACTGCAAGACTGAAGTCTACCCACAGATTTCGAAACTTGTTTGAGGGTAGTAATATCACTTAGCAGGGAATGCAGAGAATGGTGTCCCACAGCCATGGAGAAAGAAGTAGAAGCTTTGGTCAGTGAGAATGCGGGGGGATGTGATTATATACACCGATGGATCTGTGATTAGGCATGTTCGCAGTGCTTGGGCCTTTACAGCCCAGTGCACAGGTAAAACGATCAGGGAGAAGAGTGGTGCCTTTGCGGTTACTACGAGTAGCATGACCATGGAGACTAGGCCGGTGACCAGGACATATGAGTGGGTATGCACACATAAGGTAACGTAGGTCTGCATCTTGAGTGACTCTATGAGTATGATTAAGAAGGTACAAGTAGGTCTCGTTCGCGAACAGTGGGTTGCAGCCTCGAGAAAGGCGAGGCTGAAAGTGGTTACATTTATTTTCGTGCCAGGACATGTGGATGTTCGAGGAAATGAAAGAGCAGATCAACTGGCGTCATGCGCGATTGTGGCACAGGGCGATGGGGCAATGGATTGATCTGACGTTTTGAACTCATTAAGAGATATAGCACGCGAGAGTGAGACTAGTGTCGATGATGATTCCTTTTCAATGGCCAGGATTAAAGATCAGGGTTTGAATTGCAGTGTTGCTAAAAGTGAACATTTTGGAGGGCGCAGAAGAATGATGGTCAACCAACATAGGACCGGTAGTGTCAACAGAAGTGTAATGGCGAATACACTCAAGGAGATATCGGAACAACTATGGACGTGTCCACTTTGCAGTGATGATGATCCAACGATTAACTAACTGACTAACTAACAACACACCAATCAACACCCTACCCCAAGACAACCACACGATTGTGCAAACAAGAGTTTTAACATAACAGAAATCACACAAAACAACCCACCACCCCCTCATTAACAACCACATAATTTTTGTGCAGGAGCAGATCTTGAACCCGAAACAGAATACCAGACCCAAACAACCATGAACAAAAAACACACAAAACCACACCCCAACACAGCCTTACGATAGTGCTGAACAAAAATGAGTTTTAACCCATAATCACCCACAAAACACAAACATCCATACTCATAAGAAATAAGAAATAGGACAGGAGCACAGAAAAATACCCAACAGGACTCATGACTGACAAGTCTAAACGCAAATACCACCCCACGTTACATATGACATCCAACCGTCTAGTGCACTTAATTCCCTTCTACAAAGATTGAGGGGTTCTTCTGACATATCTCACCACAACATAAACATTACACAGATTACAAAGACAAGCAGGAACAACTCACAAACAATATAATCAGCAGTTAACACTGGTGAACATAAATCAAAAACAAATAATATGACAGATAATACTCTTCACCAAAACTATAGTAGGACACAACTGATAGGACAAACATCACGAAGATCAGTGGAACCGGAAACAAACCAGCGACAGATCTATCTGACAACAGATAGAACAAGTAGACAGGCGAGGGCGGAGGGAGGGGGGAAAACATAGTGGGTACAAATATTATACATTTAAAGGTGTGTGTGTGTGGGGGGGGGGTTACTAGTACTATCATAAGAATGAAGATATATGGGATGAAAGAACAATAGTACCAGAATATTGTACATACATATATGTACAGCTGGGGTACATATGTGTGTAAATACGAGTGAAAGTGCATAGTAAAGATAAACACAGGAGTGTGATATATCCAGGGCAGATGTATATGTCAGTACCGAATTGCATGCAGATGTAGCACTAGTACGAAGAGAAGAGAGTTCAGTGAAGAACCCTCCTGCCAAGTATGAATGTGTGAGAATAAGAACATTAGATAGAATGTACCACTAGATGGACGGAATGTTTATAGGCAGAGGACTATAATATATATCCACCCCTGCCGTAGAGAGTTCACTTAGATTATTGACAGAGCGTAAGAAAACATGTCCAGCCACAAACAAACATATGCCTATTTATGTCGCTTTAACGTGATCCTTAGTGTGAAAATCTGAATTGTATATGTTCAGAGAATGGTTGTTCAATTCAGTTTTCTTATGTTTGGTTGTACTAGTGTCTCTCAATATCTTTCAATCTCCACACTATTAAATACTTACAGTGTGTACATTTTTCATGTTGAATGTTATTGGCCAGCGACAGGGGCATACAACATGAAAATTAAAACAGCAAGATACAGAGGAAGATTAAGAAGAAGGTGGATTGAAGGAGTTACCAACAATTCTGATACGTCACAATATTACTGCATATCAAACTACCAAACGCGTCATAGCCCGAAAGCTGATTGACATTCAATCCTGCGACAGATTACAGCACAAGTACAAGCAGAGAAAAAAGACAATAGACAGACAGACAGACAGGATAGATAGATAGACAGACATGATAGATAGATAGATAGATAGATAGATAGATAGATAGATAGATAGATGGATAGATGGATAGATAGATAGATAGATAGATAGATAGATAGATAGATAGATAGATAGATAGATAGATAGATAGATAGATAGATAGATAGATAGATAGATAGATGGATGGATGGATGGATGGATGGATGGATGGATGGATGGATGGCTGGATGGATAGATATATTGATAGATAGATAGATGGATAGATAGATAGATGGATATATGGATAGATGGACAGATGGATAGATGGATAGATGGATAGATGGATAGATGGATAGATAGATATATAGATAGATATATAGATAGATAGATAGATAGATAGATAGATAGATAGATAGATAGATAGATAGATAGATAGATAGATAGATAGATAGATAGATAGATAGATAGATAGATAGATAGATAGATAGATAGATAGATAGATAGATAGATAGATAGATAGATAAGGATAGATAGATAGATAAGGATAGATATATAGGATAGATAGATAGGATAGATAGATAGGATAGATAGATAGATAGATAGATAGATAGATAGATAGATAGATAGATAGATAGATAGATAGATAGATAGATAGATAGATAGATAGATAGATAGATAGATAGATAGATAGATAGATAGATAGATCGTATGTATAATGACATTTAGTTTCATCTATTTCTACTGATATTGGACTGTTTAATAGTAGAAGACGGCCCTACACTTTTTACGGATAGTGAAAATAAATAAAAGAAATAGGGTATTTCAATGGATTTTTCCTCTTTGCTGATAATTATCTGTTGGTGTATGGATGTTTATGTTTAGTTATAGGCTAGGCAAGCTAATAATTATTTAGAAGAGTTTATGGGTGGGGAAAAGAATGGGATTAGGTAGGTTTATTGATTGGAAAAGACTGGGGTTATGATGGTTTTATGGATGAAAAAATGCTGCGGTCAGGAGGGTTTTATGGATGGGAAAATACTGGGGTCAGGAGGGTTTTATGGATGGGAAAATACTGGGATTAGGCAGGTTGTCAGTATCAGCGGATTTCCTCGAGTGTGTCGTAGAATTTGTTCACGTTGGTCCAAAACCTAGGTCGCCACCTGAATTCGGCCTTGTAGCTTTTTATGTGGTGCCGTATTGTTCCGCGGTGCTTTTTGTTCCGCCACTTGACACTTAGCCGCATCTGTTCAATTGCTTGAGTATGGGCCCCGTATCTGGACCCACAAAGCATACCACTCGGCAGATATCATCTCAAAAGCCCAGTTAAAGCAGATTCGACATATCGTCGTGACTGGAATTTTATTGAAATGCAGTCACTTGTCGACCTTTAACTCAATCCGCTATTGGTGCTGCTTAACAGGGCTATTCTAACTAATCCATCCCCTAGTGTAATAGACTACGGTCATAGGATGGTCCTGCGCGCATATCTTTGCATCTGGGAGTAACTGTACGCGCATACTGTACCTTTATAAGTCGAAGACAACATCAACAAACTTACGGTAGCCATTTTGTCTCTAGAAGTGACCGGCAGGTAGTGACGTCACAACATTGCACAAATTTAGTGATCTTCGTGATCTCTTGGTTCATTCTAGTCTGTGCATTTCTGCAGGTCAACTAGGAACTGTCCCTTGTTTGATTTGCCCTTTTGTTATTCTCACTCGCATGCTACAGTTCCCTACATCACATTTTGATATTTAGGACTCTTTCTCGTGTTTGTTTCGTAATTTAATATGCTTTATCACATGTAAGCGTTGTGATATGAAGTATATTGGTGAGATTGGTAGACGTTTAGTTGATAGATTCGCCGAACATTTGAGAGATCACGAATCATCGTGACTCCCCAGTGGTTAATCATTTCAACAACCCGTCACATCATGGTAGCTCTAATGTCTCTGTAACTGGTTTGCTACGTTGTTATGCTGGTGACCGGCAACGTCAGTCTTTGGAATATCGTCTCATTGGAGTCTTACAACCATATGTCATGAAAATTAATCACCGATTTATTTGATTTACCCACTTCTTCTTTATAACCTCTACTCCCGTATTGTACTGATCCTTGCAATTGTTTGCCTTTGTACACGTTCATTAGTAATTATTTTGGTGTTTCTTAGACTTTTCTATATTTGTATTATGTCTTTTTTGGGTTTATGTATGTCAACATGTGATTATTTTGTACTCTAGCCCATCAACTGTGCATTATTATACCTTATTGTTATAATTTTGTTCAGTAATTTACATATCTTGACTTTTATTTCCTCAATTTGTTATTGCAATTGTCTCACTGATGGGTGCCTACACATGTATATGTATGTGTATATGCATTTTGTTTTACATGGTTCCATGTATATACATACAATAACTTTGGGTCATACATTTGTACGTGTACATATGCAAGTGTCATAGCCATTATATGTGAATATCTTCATGTGAACAAACGTTTATGGTAATACATGTATATATCTCTAAGTGTGCGAAAGTTCATTTTATTGCTTTTATGTGAGAAAATGTCGATGTATGTGTGTATATATATATATGAGTGCTTGTTTATGTTAATGCACTTATCTCCATGATTTATCTCCATGCTGTCATTATGTACATATATTCTTGTGTGGCTACATTTACATGCTTGTGCAATTTGTGTGGGAAGCTGTCATACATCGTTATTTCGATTTCGTTTAATATGTATTTCTTATTTATTGTTTATATATATATATATATATATATATATATATATATATATATATATATATATATATATATATATATATATATATTTTTCTATATATATATATATATATTTCTATATTTGGTTGCATATATATATTCCATACGCTGTCAAATTCTGATTCTTCTTGTATATTTTTATAGTCTCTACTTCTAATGGTAGTCCCCTCCCCCCACGACCAATTTCTTACTCTTTCCTTTTCCTAACCCTCCCCCACCCTTACCACCTCGGCATTACTCATCTATGGTGCGCAAATAAATGCCCGCATATTGAAAGCACGCATTTTCTCTTTTACCGAACATGCGTTTCGCAATCGGTACCGGGTAATGTTTCTGCGTAAGGGAAACATTCCCTGGTCAACTCAGTTATCAATTGTGTGTGGTTTTGTTTAATTTAAACGTTAATAGTTTCTTGAAAAAGGTCCCATTTGGACCAACACGTGGAAAATTGTCTTGTTTGTTTTATTGTATGTTTTTATATACTTTTTAAAATATATTTTTAGTTATAGTTAGGTTTTTCTAGTAACCTGTTTAACTTATTTTGCATTACCATTTGTTGTTTGGTTACTGCGGCATCTTCCACTTTGTCGGACACCCTCCGATCTTTTGGTTATTTACTCTTCTTCTCTATCCTGGAAACTTTCCCTTCATTATTAATCTCTCTAAGCCACTGCGTTATTTTATGTCCGAAAAATGTTAGCTTGCGTTTTTGTTTTTTGTGTGTGTGGACAGTTTTGAGGAGCCAGTCTTCTATGTTCAGGCTTTTGCGAACACCTGCGTTGATTCGTCTTTCTGTCCGTGATATTCTTATGTCTTTTCTAAAACATTTCATTTCGATGTCGATATTTTGTTTTCCATTGCAGATGCTATTGCCCAAGTCTCACAACCATATGTTGCCACTGGAAAGATATTTGATATTTATAGCTTTGTTTTTCTGTTTTGCCCCTTGCAATAGTTTTATTTTATCTGTGATGTTTTTTGTAGGGCCATTGCTAATGTTTTCTGATCGCTGCAGAACAATCTCTTGTGATGTTGATGGTTGACCCGAGATATTCAAAGTTGCTGATATTTTCTAGTTGTTCTTTGTCAATGACTATTGTAGGTGTGAGTTCATCATGAGTTTCTTGGCATTGTATACATCTGAGTAGTTTGCCATTGTTTCTTGAGCTGTTCTGATCGCTTATCAGTTACCGTCCTTGATGTGCCCTTAGTCCAATACGGGGCCTTTCCAACTCCTGCCTTTGGAGCCGTTGCTGATAATACAATCTTCCACCTTCTCCGCCAGCAGGTGTGTGAACAGTGTGGTAGGACGTTCCTTTGCTGAGTAGCTTCACATAATTTAGCTGATTAGTCAAGGTCGATGTCTGGATGGAGGGGGGGGGGGAGGGGTTTGGCGCTGCTGTACGCAAACAGACTCGTGGGGCCTTACGTGAGATAGACAGAAGTGGTGCAACCAAATAGGATCCTGGCCTTTACGAGGGGAAGTGGCAGCCACTCACCGTTTGGTGCTATACCTACACGCATCTGTTTTACTCCCGGCACTATTTATGGCGCACAGTTTTCTAGATACTTTCAGGATAATCGACGGTGCTCACCGTCTGAAATGACTGAGAACCCCGGTATACAGGTTTATTCGGAAAAAAAAATTTAAAGTTTGTATACCCCATGCTATATAGCCAGTATAGTGGTGATTGGTCCTGAAAGAGTTAAAAAATGTGTATACCCCTTTGCAAAAATGGTAAAATAATATTTGATAAAACAGAAGCACTCACAAGATCGGCAGATTATGTAACAGAACTGTTTGACGACCAACGGAACAAAAAACCAACAATACACAACAATGATGGACCAGCAATACTGAAATCAGAAGTAGAACATGCAATAAATTCAATAAAATGTGGAAAAGCTGCAGGCTCTGACAACATAACAGCAGACATAATAAAAACTCTAAATGAATTTGGTGTAGATACTATCACAGAAATTTGCAATGACATATACGAAACAGGCCATATACCTAAAGACCTAACATCATCAATATTCATACCACTACCTAAGAAGCCCAGGGCTGTGGACTGTACAGAATATAGAACAATAAGTCTAATGAGCCATCTAACTAAAATACTTCTCAAGATAATACATGAAAGAATTAAGAACAAGATAGACATGGAGGTCGGTGAAGAACAATTCGGTTTTAGGAAAAACAAAGGAACTAGAGAAGCTATACTGAGTATCCGACTAGTGATAGATAAATATATAGAAGTCCAAAAAAGTATCTATATTTGCTTCATAGACTACAGCAAGGCCTTTGACAGAGTCCATCATGAAAAATTAATCAAATGTCTTCAAGAAATAGACATAGATGGAAAAGACATCAGGCTGATTAGAAATATATATTGGGAACAAACTGCATCAATAAGGTGTGAAAACAGCTACTCTCCATACATAGAAATAAGAAGAGGGGAAGACAAGGATGCATTTTATCACCAAGCCTATTTAATATCTACACAGAGAATATCTTTAAAAATATAGAAGAAATACCAGGACTCAAGATCAATGGGAAAATAATAAACAACATTAGATATGCAGATGACACTTCTTTTAGCAGAAAATGAACATGAACTACAAAGACTAATAAATCAAGTCAATAAATCAAGTAATGAATATGGACTGGATATAAACATTCAAAAAACAAAAACCATGATAATCAGCAAAGACACAGAAGAACAGGAGATAAACATAAACATACAGGGAGAGAAACTACAACAAGTAAAACAGTATCAATATCTTGGACACATAGTCACAAATTATGGCAGATGTGAAACAGAAGTTAAAAGGAGAATAGGAATGGCTAAAAGTACCTTCAATGGCATGAGGAAATTATTAATATCTAAACAAATTACAAACAAGTTAAAAATGAGAATTATAAAATGCTACATCTATTCCATATTAATGTATGGCTCAGAAACATGGACACTAAATAAACAATTAGAAGACAAAATTGATGCCTTTGAGATGTGGGTATATAGAAGAATAGGGAGAACATCATGGAAAGAGAAGAAAACAAATAAAGAGATGCTAAAGACACTTAATATGAAGAAAGAACTACTAAGAGAAATAAAGATCAGGCAAATAAAATACTTTGGACACATTAAAAGACATGACACTCTATTGAAGACCTTACTTGAGGGTAAAGTCAAAGGGAAGCGAGCAAGAGGTAGGCAGAGATACAAGTGGGAGAGTAATATTACACGATGGACAGGTTACAGTCTAGCAGAGTGCATCACCAAGACAAGAGACAGGAGATGTTGGAGATACGTTGCAGCCAACCTTCGTTGCGGAGACGGCACTTAATGATGATGATTGCAAAGTCAATGGTAGAAGGAAATATTTCATACACTAGTCAAAGGAGAGTCGTCTCGCTTTGTAATTTCCAAGAATATTGACGTCATTTGTATACAGGGACAGCAATACTCTTCCTGGGAAAATTGGCAAAGACATCACAAAAATGTCGTTATGGGAGTTTATTTACTAAGGTGGTTATTGTGTCAAACTCTCAGTCCATGCTTCGAAGTATTACATCCAGTGTCGTAGCGCGGGTCAATGGCGCCCGGGGCGGCCTTATTATGATTCCGCCCTTGTATCATAAAAAAAAAGTCAGTAATTGTAAAAGACTGGGCGAAAATATTAATTTGAAAACATATTAGGTACATAAATAAAAATACATTAACACTTATTAACACTTTTCGATCCTTAGGGGCGGCAAATTGTTTATGACCTCGTCAAAATTAATTTCGTTCGTGATACTATGTTATATTGACAAAATGGCTACATTACTTAATCTTGTGAAGCTCACGGTAGACCTTAAGTATTTTTTTACTATCATTAACTTATAGAAGCTTCGTTGAGTGCTGCAATGTTGATAGCTATTGTTAAAAAAATATGCGAAGCATTATCTCGATATTCAGCACGCTAATACGATAGCTGCATTGTTGAATAAACTCCAGATTCTCTAAAGGATTCCTTTATAACTTTAATTGGCCTTTTGCATCAGCTACAGCGATGAATTACTTGATACGCGTTTGTACACCAGAAGAAAAACTTTTATCAAATAACTAAGAACACAAAAAGATTGTATATCACGAAGTACAGTAAAAAAGTATCCCTGTGAGAGTATGCACAAAATGTACCATCAGTCGATCATAACAAACACTGTGAGCTTTTTACGTGTAAAACCGTCTGTTTATATCTTACTTTGGCGGGAGCAGTTATAGTCATCCCTTTGTTCTTTTAAAAAGAATCTTTTTTAGGATTTCCTCAGACGCGAAAAGCACATCTGGTTTTTGTATTATCTAGGGTAGTATGCGGATTTATAATGTTGTGTATGTTCTGTTTCAAAGCTCATATGCTTCTAGTGGACTGCTGCTATATATTTCTCTTCAAAGTATGCTTAATTATCCATTTTTATTTCTCATATAACTTAATATTTGTACATTTTACCACATAAAAAATATTTTATATATAAACTTAAATACCATAAACATCAACCATCTGCACTTTTCCGGGTCAGTTTTATTTCTTTATCCTTTGAAGGCTATTATTGGGAAAGGTTATGTTGTCATAATTATCATTGTCAAGTAAGAAATTGTTAATTTAGTAGCTAGATTTTTAATTTTGGAAAATTTGCCGCCCTCCCGCTGATGCCGCCCGGGATGGTCTGCACCTCCGCCCCCGCCCCCACTCGCTACGCCACTGATTATATTCAAAATGAGCAGTAGGCATATCGATATGAATTAGGTCATCTAAAGTTAATTTCTTCAGATTCGTGGGTAGCACATTTATTTATTGGCAGAAATGCCTACGCAATAACGGTGAACAGAACTGCATCCAATATTACATATAGCCTTCTATTGAAAAATAAACACTAGCCCTACAGCAACACACCTAGAACCAAATATACTACTATCGTAAATAGAATATGCAATAAACAAAGCACCAATAAACAAAGCAGCAGGCTCTGATAACATAACTTATCAAAGCAGCAGCAGAAAGTGGGGGAAATGGCTACACAGACTTTTCAATGTAATATGGAAGATACAAGAAACACCAGATGACTGTAGAAACGCGACAATCATTCCCATATGGAAGAAAAAAAGCAGGAAGAGAGATTGCATAAAATACAGAGATATATCCTTACTAAGCCACACGGGGGAATTTAAAAAGAACAACACCCAAATAGGCTTCCGTAGGAATAAAAGATATACGGATGCTATCTTTACACTGAGACAACTAACAGAAAGAGTCATAGAAAACAACAAAGAATTATATATCGCATTCGTCCACCAAGTAAATGTCTTCGAGAGAGTAGACAGACAACAACTTAGATCAATATATGGAATACCAGAATATTTAATCAATATATCAATCATCAATCAATAAATACGTAACCCTTCAGGGTCGTATGGTTATCACATTGGATGCTTTAGCACACAGAGTCATAGTCATCCATCGAATTCTATCAGCGATGCGGATGAGCGTGGAAATATATTGTCCTATCCATGTCTTTATTTGCCCTCCTCTGCTTCTTTTCCCTTCGACAGCTCCGTTCAGCATTGTTTTTGATGAGGACTCATGTCTGTATACATGTTCAAACTATGCCAGTTTTCGTCATTTCACTATTTAAAGCAATGGTTCTTGTGTACCTGCATACATCTCTACTTTATTTCTTACGTACACATTGGTCTTATATTCCCTATAGGAAATTCATAGAATTCGTCTGTAGCATTTGTACTCGAAAGCCTGTAATCGTCTCTCCATGTCCGCAGTGAGTGTCCAACTCTTACAACCATACAGCACAACAGAAAGCACCATCGGCTTATACAGTTTGACTTTCACTCCAAAACTGATGTTGCTTTTCGAAATCACCGTTAGCCTTGACAAGGACGCTAAAGCCATCTCCAACCTTATTTTTAGTCCTGCTTTGCATTTTTTTATCGCTGCATGTGCTGAATCCGAGGTATTTAAAGGTATTCACCAACTCAAGCGTATGTCCATTCATCATGATGTTAGTCCGATTGTCTGTGCCTCTGCTGTTAAACAAGATTTTGCTCTTATCTATATTGATTTCCATTCCGTACTTGCTGGTAACTTTTTCCAACTTTGCAAGGATCTATGGTATTTATTACATTCAGTGAATTAATGTGCAGTAGACAATAAGACAATATGTCGGGATCACATCTTGAAGGTTATTTCGTAAACGGGTTAAAAGATAACAAAAAAGTGAACGTATTATCAAGTTTAGAAGTCTTTATGTGGATGCGTACGAAGTATAGGTTGTGACCTAGTTAAATGTTAGTGAAGAGCGAAGTTCAAACGTGATGTAGTGTCAACATCAGCAAAGTTGCAACGGAGACGAGAGAGAAAACACATTCATATAACCACATTGTAAGGACAGCTGGAGAGGAGATGGGCACCACTAGCTAAACATTTTGCCCACTGAAATACTACAATGGATAATCAATATATAGGCCTACAAGAGCATTTATACTAATAGCTAATATTAAGTAAGAACAATACAGGAGTGTCCAATAAGTTCAAAATTCAATCAGGAGTGTCTTATTCCATCTACTTTTTATAACATATATCGACCACATCTGTAAACTAACAAGTACTAACGAAGACAACATGAACGACAAATCGAATTACTCTTGAAGACGACAAAGTACTAATAGCGACATCAGAAGGCAAATTAAAAGAACATGTGAAAAGATTCCACACAACATGTCAAAAATGAAAGATTAATATTGAAAATACCAAAATAATGGCAATAGCAAAGAAATAAAGAAATATCACTATTTCCACCGATAATAAACACTTTAAATAGGTAAAAACTTACTTAGGAAGCATTATATCGATTTAAGGGAAAACAGTAAACAGTTACAAAATTGATGCAACAAAACATATCAGATCCTAGTTTAGATGACACGTATTTTTTAAAACAAAAATGTAATCATAGACACTAAAGTTGCATTATACAAGACTATTATTGTCCCATCATTGTGCTACCAATGCCAAACCTGCACAATGGCAGCACAAGATAAAAGAAAAATAGTGACAGCAGAAATGACATGTCAACGAAGAAAACTCGGAGTGTCATTAAGAGATAGAGTTAGAAACGATAACATCAGACAGATAACCAAAGCAATGATGATGATGTTCGTCCGTCGTGATCGACGATGACCAAAAACTCAACCATAATAATAATAACAATAAATAATAAAATAATAAAGTTAATAGTGCGTTTTTAAATGACTAGCAAGTCCAATGCGCGCACAAAATGTTCTTTTACAGAATTGACAACAATAGAATGTATCTGTGTGAGGTTGAGATGTTTTTTCTTTTCTACGTGTCCGCTTCTGTCTTGCAGTTTCTTGTCTGAATTCTTCTGCCGCTAGTGCTCCCGTTCTAATGCTGTAACGCCAAGCCGTTCTATCCTGAGCGAGGCTCTCCCAAGCACCTACGTCAATGTTAAGATGTTTCAAGGATGACTTGAGCGTGTCTTTGAAACGCTTTTTCTGTCCACCAGCTTTTCGAAATCCTGCCTTGAGTTCTCCATAATATATTTGTTTTGGCAATCGCGAGTTCTCCATGCGCACAAGATGGCCTGCCCAGCGTGCCTGCGCCTTCATAAGTATTGTGTGGATGCTGATTGAGGTTGATTTTTCCAAGACCTCGTAGTCTGGTACTTTGTCCCACCAATGGATGTTTAGTAATTTACGTAGGCAGGTAAGATGGAAATGATTTAACTTTCTTGCATGTCTAGCATACACTGTCCACGTTTCGCAGGCGTATAGTAAGGTTGGTATAACAGCAGCATGATATACTTGTAGTTTGGTGGTTGTTCTTATACCTCTTCTGTCCCATACATTTTTGCGTAATCCGCCAAATACAGCACTAGCTTTTGCCAGTCTCTTGTTAACTTCCACATCAATGTTGACATCGCGAGAGAGAGTGCTTCCAAGGTAAGTAAAATTGTCGACTACCTGCAGTTTTTCCTTATTGACGATGATGGAAGTAGCAGTATGTTGGCTATTTGATGTTGCTTGGTGCATGACTTCTGTTTTTTTGGTGTTAACCAAAGCAATACCAGTATTGGAACACATCAAAAGGCAACAGATCACGTGGTTTTCACACACTATCGGACTACCAACAGACTTCATGCCACAGATGGCCATGACACATACACAGTGATGAAGCCAGATGTAGACCATAAAACCAGAGGCAGACCATGTAAAAGCTTGACCACAGAAATAGAAGCCACAGAAGCGAGGTTAAAAACAGCACACAAGAACGCCATCTCCAGAGAACTCTACCCCTGACGAAGCAAAGAAAACAGACCACAGCGTATAGATTCAAAAGAGAGTAGCCTCACTTTGAAATTTCCAAGAATTATGACGTCATTTGTATACATGTACAGAAATACTCTTCCTAAGAAAAATGGTATCACGTGATCTGGGAAAGTTTTACTTCGCGCAACCAGTGTTACCACTCCTGGGCTTGTTCACATCATATCTAGGGCTCTGGGTTTTTTTCGCGTAGTCCTTTTATTAATAACGATATCGTCAAATTATTTAATAATTGTTGATAAATGTTTCCTAAGCCTAGCGGAGTATATAAGTCAATTGCATGGAATTTGAGATGCTGCATCCGTCCAAAAATTGTATTCTGGGAGTTTATTTACTTAAGGTGGTTATTGAGTCAAACTCTCAGTCCATGCTTCGAAGTAGGCTATCAAAAATGAGCAATAGCGATATGAGTTAGGTCATCTATAGCCAATTCATTCAGAGTCGTGGGTTGCACACATATTTGTTGGCATAAATGCCTATTCGGTAACGGTAAACATAATTGCATCCATAACCAGAGACAGGGCCGTAGGTATGATTATTGTAGGAGAGGTTTTACCTAAAAAAAAGTCATTCGTCCGTCTTTGTGTGTAAATGTCACTATTTCACGAGATGTTTGAAGACATTTTTGTGAAAAATAGCTACGTGAGGGGCTTTTACCAACATTGTGGTTATGTTCCTAGTACTGAAAGGCATGTTCAGATTTTCTAAGGGAAAAATTTGCACACCCGAAACCCTCCCCTTATCTCAGAGCTAATGATCTGCTCAAGTGGGAGGGTTGGGATTACCTTGAAGTCATTCGTCCGATTTCATCTGTCAGATCGTGTTTAAGAGAAAAGTTTGATGCCCTGTTGGCCCAGCTCCAAGTAATAAAAGTCATGTTCCGATATGTTTTGGTGGGGATGGAGGGAGAGTTTGAAACTGCTTCGTGCATGCATGCTGGAGACGGACGATTTATTACATTTCTAATATTGATTAGGGAAAATGGTTATTAAAGGTGCTATTAATAGAAATGTCCACCGAATGTGGAGAATTATGTGTGTACATAATCATCGAGCTACAGAAACTATAAGTATAGGGACTGCATATTTTCAACATCTGCTGGGAGAGACAACATCTATCGATCTTCAAGAGTGCAATGATGTTAACTCACAACAAATAACCAACGAATTCACAATGAGTTGTGTGAACTATTTATTTTATCGTAAAAAAAAATAAAAAATTCGATGGATTATAATTGTTCATCTTCCTTAATTGTAAAGATACCAGCTAGTACCTACGTCTTATGTCCAACATTTTCTCCCAAAGCTCTCTCCTGGTGCAACTAGGCAACAGAAACAAATATGCTTTCCATATATAGGATCCTATGAACACATATTGTGAACAACTGAGATAATTTATACAAATGTAGACATGTTTGAAGTGTACGAAAAGAATAAGACGATAATGTATGATTGAATAATGAGTGAAACTTTTTGCCCCACTGACTGACCTTTTACACTGCACTGCGGCAAAAAGGCATATTTTAATTTTTGATGCATTTCATAACATTTTACAAGTTCATAAAATGTTGGTTTATTTTTAAGCTGTTCTTAGAGGAATTGATGAGCTAGTTATCAAAATAGTACAAAATAAAAATATTATACCTTAAAAGGTAGGTAGGTATAGGCCTACATGAAAACATAAAATTGTGAATGTATGCCCCATCTTCCTATACTAACACGTTTAGGTTCGTGTCCGTGGATGTTGTAGATGGAATGAGAATTGCCTGCAGAGAGACCGAAAATATCTCAGAAATCCATATGCCATTGCATCCAAAATATGTTTGGCATCTGTGCATTCCGACTTGGCCGGATTAAAATGCAGAAACATTGGAGGGGCGACCAATGTCAATGTACCTTACATACGGTGATCTTACGAGTACACACCGAATCTGGAAAAGGTAACACGCTAGAGGACAACGTAGTGTACGTGAGCCGATTCAGTGGCAATTGAGCTAAAAAGGTCCAGCACGAGACTGACTAGCGTGAGTGCTGTTCATGCTCGAGAACACACAGAAGTCCACATGTCGCACCACAATTGATCCCATTCAATGTAGGAGCCACGACTCAGTCATCGGAAACGCCAACCTGAACATGCACTACTAGGTGTGGAAGAAAGCTTTGAATACAGCTCCCCTTTGCACACAGGTCGTCTCCTGGGCACTCTTCATAATCAAAGAAACACAGGAACAAGCTTACAAACAGCACACAAGAAGGCCATCTCCAGAGAACTCTTCCAATCATGACGCCGCAAAGCAAACAAGGGACACAGTGTATAGATAGATGCACACATGACACGCATTAGCAAATGTCGGGGAGCGCATTGTTCAAATGTCTGACCGATGCAGTGTTGAAACTCGGAATCTGGACACTGGAAGCAACGTAGAAGTGGGAGGGGGGAGCAAGTCTCTAATGACACTGCAAATATTGTCCAACTCGACTGTCGTCCGTTGCCCAACACGGCTCATACAGAAGGAATTGAGTTCAGTACCCGAGGGCCCACTTCGTAACTCCTTGTCTGAGATTTGTATTTTACCTACCTCTTTGTGTAATATATGCCTATACAATGGCGAAGAGTCAAAACAAGCAGACCGAGCCATCCCAAGCAAACGAGGCGAGTGCATGAGAAATGCACAGGTAAAATCCCAGACCCCCGACATGTTTTGCACAACAGCACCTCGTATAGAAAGGTGAGTCTGACAGATAGACACCATGAGTCTAATTTGGCCGTCGTCGTTGCCCAACACGACATACGGAAGAAATTAAACCTAATTTGGCCGTCGCCGTTGCCCAACACGACATACGGAAGAAATTAGACCTGGGACCTATGGACACAAAGGGTGGTAATGGAATGGTCTTCCTACACGAGGAACAGCTCACTGGCTGCGAAGCGCTTCGTCAGAAGATAGACAAACAATGGGTGACCCAAGAAAACTATCAGCTCGCCTCATCTCGTCTCATGTACTCCCTCCTCCCCTCCCCCTTTTCGAGTAGAAGGCTCCCCCCTCCAATAGGCATTGCACCAAACAGAAGGATGAAGTCTCCTGGGTATGAAAGCTCACAAACCTCCCCATTGCACATAGCTAATCCCTCTCGTAATTCCTGGGGTTCTCAAACAAACAACACGCACATATATATATAGGCTATAGATATATATATACATATATACATACATATATATATATATATATATATATATATATATATATATATATATATATATATATATATATATATATATATGGGCTGGGCTTTTCTGAGGTTTTATTTTACCTTCAGATCTGAAGTTCTTTCAAAATGTTAAGTGGTTGCGTTGTGTACAACAACATTCGAAAAATTTCGATCAAGCGCAGTTATAAATGAATGTCCGTACATTGGTCTGAAATATTTACGATCTAGCTGGACCAGAACGGTAAGAGTTAGTAGTACTATTCTACTTATTGACATAAAATATTAGGCCCTATAACACTTGTATTGTGACTAGAAATGTTAGTGCTGTTTAAAAACTTAAAAAAGAGACAGAGGCCTCTACCACAAGTGTTGCTGTTGTAACTTGGTTAGTGTTGACTATGGCTTCTGTGACGCGTTGAGAAAACACTGTTTTAAAACAGTAAAAACACACTTCCTACTCTGTCCAGTAGATGTTCCGTCCTTCGCAAGCACATCTTGATGTCATATTCCATCATAATAGACCTATAAACTATATATTATATATGTAGGTACTTCGAAATTTTTTTTCAAAATAATGGTACATAATTGGTATAATATAATAATAATTGGTAGCATAAATGGTGTTAATGCTACATAACTACAAATAATATAGTTGGATAACCGGGAAATTGCAATTCAACGATACCTCAATCAAGTCTATACATCAACCTGAAAAAAGTTATGAATTTTTTCCGAATGAATTTGGCATCAAAATAATTTAGCCTACATGAAACATATCATCATCATCAGGTGCCATGCCCGCTGGCGTAGGCGGTCATGGCTCTCCACAGCTCTCTGTCCACAGTATTATATGTATCAAGGTCGTTGTTGTTTCCTTGCCATGCCAGGTTGCAGACTGTCTAATATTTTCTCATGTTGTCGCCCTCTGTTGCCTTCAATTTTGCATGTTGTGACTGTGTTCTCCAAATCTGCCTGTCTCATGAAATGGCCAAAAAAAGATTGCCTTTTTCTTGTATTGTTGATTAAGGTCCGATTTGCATTTGACTCTTTCAACACCTCTACATTAGTTTTTCTTGCAGTCCATGGTATTTTCAGCATTCGGTTGAATCCTAGTTCATGTCACCATTGTGCTATAAATAGCACACTGTTGTCAAGGATTTCTGTGTAACACCAATGAAATTATCAATAGTAATGGATGCCGTGACGTCACATCTCCTGACAAACGACATCAAACACACTTATAATTATAATTTTGATAACTAATTTATTTTTTTCATTTATAACTGATCCTATCCCTTACCCCCATCCCTAATGTAAATACTAATACAAAATTAATATGCCTTTTCAATGAATATACCTTAATTTTAAATACAAGACCTACTAATCACGTTGCAACGTTCAGGTAATACCTCGAAAGTAGAACAAAGGTCACAGTGGAGAATTAAACTAGGATTCAGCCCAGCATTCTTCTGTAAAACCACATCTCTGTTACCTCTAATTTCCCACTTTCCAGTTTGTTTATTGTCCAAGACTCGCACCCATATGTTAGTATAGGGGTTAGGCCTATATAGCACTGCAAAACTCTCTTTCTCACCTCTAATGACAAGGTCATATTACACAATATATTTTTTATTTTTCTGAATGTTGTTTTTGCCTGTCCTATTCTGCATCTTATTTCTGTTGAACTTCTTCCATCTGCTGTAATCGTTGTACCTAAATATTTGAATTGCTGGACCTGTTTTAATACAATGTCATTCACTTTGATCTTGCAAGGTGTGTTGTTTTGTTTCTTTGAAAGAACTATTACTTCTGTTTTCTTGATATTTAGGAAGAGGCCTTTCTCTTTACTTTCTGTGACTACTACATTCATTAAATCTTGAAGGTCTTCCTCACTTTTTGCAATCAGAACAGTGTCATCAACATATCTCAAATTATTTATGTTATGTCAGCCCACTGATATCCTGGGATATCAACTATTGCACACAATATGTTTTCACTGTATAAAGATAACAGGTCTGGTGAAAGCACACATCCCTGTCTGATTTCTTGTTTTATTTGTTGAAAAGGGCAAAATTGATTTCCTACTCTTATTGCTGCTGTTTGTTGCCAGTACATGTTCTTGATGATTCTTAAATCCTTACTGTCAATGTTCAAATTATCTAGCATGTGTATACCTTCGCTATGTTTTATCAAATGCTTTCATGTTGTCTATAAAACAAAGGTACAGATCTGCTTTTACCTCTATAGACCTCTCTATTAGTGTTCTCAATATATAAATAGCATTGTTGGTACCTTTGCCTTCTACAAAGCCACGTTGTTCTGGACTTATTTCTGATTTTATTTTGTTTCTCACTCTCTTCATGATGATTCTGAGAAGTATTTTGGTTATTTAGCTCATGAGGCTGATTGCACAGTGTTCTTCACATTCGGTGGTCCCTGGTTTCTTAGGTAAGGCTATAAGGTCATCTGGTATGTT
The DNA here is from genome assembly GCA_034231615.1 of Meghimatium bilineatum. Taxonomy (NCBI): domain Eukaryota; kingdom Metazoa; phylum Mollusca; class Gastropoda; order Stylommatophora; family Philomycidae; genus Meghimatium; species Meghimatium bilineatum. The sequence continues at coordinate 41,255,268 of CM067306.1, read as the reverse complement.
TCCACTATTATATATGTCATTCAGTAATTTTGTGGTTATTTCAACTCCAAATTCAGCTAAAGCTGCTAATTCTTCTAATGTGATATTGTCTGGACCTGGGGCTTTGGCCTATTTCATGTCTTAGTGCCTCCCTTACTTCTGCTGTGAGTATTGATGGCCCCTCATCGTTATCTTGTATGTTTATTTCTGGTTTATTGTCATCATAAAGTTCTTTGATATATTCTGACCATCTCTGTACTATGTGATCTAATCCCATTAATACCTGCCCTGTCTTAGATTTTAGACACCCTGTAACTTTTTGCATTCTCTTTCCTCTTATCACCTCAATTTTCTTATATAGAAATGTTGTATCTTGGTTGTAATGCAATTCTATTTCTGTGCATTTCTTGTTCAGCCAGCTTTCTTTTGCTATTTTGCATTTCTCTCGTATCTCCTTATGTATTTTCTGATATTCCTCTATCTTGTGTTTATTTTTTCTTCTGGTGCTCATCAATTCTAATATTTCTTCAGTCATCTATTTTTGTTTTGATGCATGTTTTACTTTTGGTATGAAACATATAGGAAAATATAAATAAAACTTGTGACCACAAAGTGTAGCTGAGCTGATAATTTCTGAATTATCTTTGTTATTTTCAATAATACAATAAAACAAACTATACATTTTTTGTGTTCGTAAAGACAAGACGCTTATGTTAATCATATTTCTGGAATGTTCAGATGGACACAACTAATTGATATTCAAAATGGCTGCTAATTTGCATAATTATAATGAAAATAAATTAAATATCTATTAAACATAATAAAATACCACATAAAATATATATTTTTGTATTCACAAAGACAAGACACATCTGTTGACCACATTGCTGTGATTATCAGAAGCATCTACAACTCATTAATATTCAAAATAGTGGCAAATTTGCATAATTAAAACAAATGTTGATGTTTATAATAAATTAACTGCTATTTTCTTTATCGTCTTGTATCCTTAAAAGTTACATATATCTTCTTCTTCTTCTTCTTTATGTCCTCATGTACCTTTCGGTGTTGAGGGGAGAGTGAGTGTACGGTCTTTTGCCCTTCTATCTGCCTCCTCTGCTGTTATATTTCCGAGTGTCTCTAATACACTATCTATCCACCTTTTACGAGAGCGTCCAATAGGTCTCCTGTTTTCGAATCGTTTGTTAGGTGTTTTTTGGATAATACTTTGCTCTTTCTGTCTGGTTATGTGGCCGTACCATTTAACTTGTTGTTTCTGTATGTATTCTATTGTTGGCTTGATCCCTAATTGTTTCCTTAGTGCTTCATTCCTGATTTTGTCTCTCAAGCTAACTCCAATCATACGTCTCACACATTTCAGTGGTGTTAATCTTATGTATTGTTCTAGAATCTAATGTCCAAGTCTGACACTGATAACACAATGTTGGTAAGAAAATGGTGTTGAAAAGCGCTTTCTTTGTTTCTAGTGTAATATCTTTGTTTCTTAGTAAAGGTGTTAATTGACCAATGATCTGACAGGCCTTATTACATCTTGCGTTTATTTCTGCTTCTTGTTTGTTGTCATATCTCAATGTGCTGCCCAGATATTTGAATTCATCTACTTGTTTTAGTTGTTTATTATAATAAATTTCAAATCTGTCTTTAGTTTTTTTCTACCACGTAACATTTTTTTGTAATAGCTAATTATAATATCTTTCAACCGTGGTTATGACCACAAATCGAGTACAATGTTTTATTTAGATTGGTATCGATACTTTATTACTGGCTGTTACAATTTTGTTCAGTTTCGGATCACGTGATTTAGTATCGATGCTACCATTTTTGTGTATTCGATAGGATAGTAAATCCATTTATACACGTGTGGTGTTTGCTTAAAGTAATTACGACAAGTATATTATGAGATTTCGTTGTTTTGTACTTTCTTTTATTTTAAAGGTTGCAAAAACCTTGCATTTGTGTACTTGATAACTTATTTTGTGTACTTATTAACTTATTATCATGCCTAGAAGATGCATCAATCATCCAAACTGTTTCTGTTTTGTGTGTGGTTCATTTGTGACGAAATCACAGCGGCGCACAATTTCAGATGATCTAAAGAAGATATACATATTGTATTTTGGCTGTCCACTGGGTGATCAGGATAAATCTTGGGCTCCACATATCATATGTACCAATTGTTCAAGCGGACTACGTGACTGGCTAAATGGCCGCAAGGCAGCTAGGCCATTTGCAATTCCAATGTTATGGAGGGAACCGCGAGACCATGTCAATGATTGCTACTTTTGTCTGGTGAACACAAATGGATTCTCTGCTAAAAATAAACAGAACGTTGTATATCCTAGCTTAGATTCTGCCATCAGGCCTGTTCCACATGGCGATTCATTGCCTATTCCTTTACCTCCTTCTGGCGGACTCGTATCTATGCAAGATGGGGAGGAATGCAGTGAAAACACAGCTGATACCCAGAAAATCTTGGTATGGTGAGTGAAGAGCAAGGAGAACGTTTTCACCAGGACATTCAGTTAATGGAGCGCCGTTATCAAGGTTTGTGGAATGAGAGTATGATGGCCGACTTCTGCTGGATGCTATTCCGTGATAATCCAGGCGAAGAATATAACAGAAAATCAAATTCCAAGCATTTTTGAAGAAACATTCTACATATCTATGCTGTGATGTGAGTATATTTGATTTAGTCTAGAAGATGTGAATCATTTGCTTAATTGATGTTTGCGATTCTCGAAAAAATACAGCCAAGTTCAGTGAAAACTAACATCACTCATAACTTTAAAACTTGACGTGATAGAAAAAAAACTGATACCAGATCTGAAATCAGCGCCAAAAAATCCTTTAGAAAAGTGTATTTTGGTTTCAGATGATTAAAAAAAGTTTTATTTTGTTGCCTTGTGTTATTTATCTGTATGTTGATGTTCTCCTTTTCTCTTGCAATATTCATTACTTCTGTTTTGTCTATGTTGATTTTCATTCCAAATTGCTTGCCTGCTGTGTCTATTATGCTTAGGTGGTCTTGCAGGTTTTTAATGCTGTTGTGGAATAAAACCTGGTCATCTGCAAAAAGCAGTTCATTTGCTTCATTAGAATTTGCTGTTTTGTTTATATGGTCCATGTATGTAATAAAAAGTAGTGGGGATAATACACATCCCTGCTTTACTCCTGTGCTAATCACAAAGTCCTCTGTGTAGCCTGCAGCTGTTCTTATAGTGCAACTGCTATTGTTATAGAGACTTCTACAAACGTTAATTAAATGTTGGCATACTCCATAAATTTTTAATGTTTCCCATAGTTTTTCTCTGTTTACTTGGTCAAATGCTTTCTCTTGATCTATGAAGGATATGTATAAATTTTGGTTGTATTCTATTGATTTCTCTGCCAACTGTTTCAGAATAAATATTGCATCAGTACATCCTCTGTTTCTTCTAAAACCCATTTGTGTATTGCTAAGTTGTTGTTCTATTACAGGTCTCAGTCTTTTCTCTACTATTTTTGCATATAGTTTTCCTGCATGGCTTAACAAGGAAATTCCCCTGTACTGGTTACAGTCTCTTTTGCTGCCTTTCCTTTTCCATATTGGCACTATGATAGCTTTTCTCTAGTCTGTTGGTGTCTTCTGTTGCCTCCATGCTGTGTTAAAAATTCTGTGTAGCCAATATAATCCTGTTTCTCCTGCTGCTCTTATAATTTCTAGTGGTATGTTATCTATCCCTGGAGCTTTGTTATTTTTTGCCTTTTGTATGACCTCGGCAATTTCCTCTATGAGAATATTTGGCTCTTGTTCATTACAACTCTTTATGGTTTCTTTTGCTGTATTATTGCTTGGTGTTGTATTTAGTAACTCAGAAAAGTATTTTTTCCATCTTTTTAATGCTCTTTGCTTATTTGAAATGGGATTACCTTCTCTGTCATTTATTAGTTCTGTAGGATCGTGATTTTCTGTTCTGGTTCTCATAACTTTGATTGTTTTGTAGAAGCGTTTTGTAGCTGTTTTGTAATCCTTATTCAAGTTCTTGCCAAAATCAGACCATGATTTACTTTTAGCTTCTTTAATCAGTTTACTTTTTTTCGTGCTAATGCATATTTTTCTTATATTTCTTGTTCTTTGTTATGTTTCCAGTCTTTGTATAGTTTCTTTTTCTCTTTCACGCCTTGTCTTATAGTTTCACTCCACCACGTGGTGCTCTTTTTCCCCGCTTTACCACATTGTTTAGTACCACATATTGCTTTAGCTGTGTTCATTACTAAGGTTTTAAATTGTGTCCACTCTTCTTCTACTGATCTTGTTTCTGGGTTTAATTTCTTGTATTTTTCTGCTATTTGTCTTTCAAAGAGTTTTAATATGTTTTCATCTTGAAGCTTAATTCTAATGATCTTGTCATTGTCTTTCTTGTGTATTTTATCAATATATTCGCTTGCATTTGGCTTTCTGATGGTAGCCATCACCATATATATTACCAGTTACATATATAAAAAGAAAAATTATTAAAGAACTTAATAAATGTAGTTTCAAACATGACACGTGACAACATCATTAAAAGTCACAAGAAATGTATAGCCTAGGCAAATTTTTCCAAATACGCTAATCCCAGATGTCCAAGTACCTAATATATACATAGGCCTAATCAGGGACCACACGTTGCATTTGATTTTGATGATGCGGAAAAGTTCTGATCTGTCTCCAATACCCCCACCTCTCTTTTACATGAAATATTTAACTAGCACAACAAATGTCAGGCTTACAGTACTACAAATATTGGCCTATTCATAACCTGCTATTAGTAAGAATATTCATTTATACTTACAATGTAGACCTAATTATAACTTGTATTAGTAAGAATAGGTCGCCCTATTGGCAACTTGCGTTTCGCTGATCATATTGATCTTATAGCTGGATCAGAACAAAAGTTAACAGCAAAATTGGAAAAAGTTACCAGCAAGTATAAAGTGAAATCAAACAAATAAAAAAACAAGATCTTGGTTAACCTTCACCGAGCCGATATCATATCCAGCCGCCGAAAAACAAAATGGCCGAGCGCGCTGATGGCGGGCCGTCCCACCCAGCAAGATTATCGTGAGATTTACACGTACCACAGTCCGTGCACATAGCTGGGGACATGCGCAATCGAAGCCGGTACATCCCCCACTTCCAACATGATCGTTTTTGAAAATGGCTAGCTATTCGTAAAAGTTTAAGAGCAATTAATCTGACCACATCTGTACACCGGTACGATGCCATGATGATGGGTCAGTTTTACAGACCTTTATTTCATCGTATTTCGAATAAAATAACATTGAATCATGGATTATTAGGTTATTTAGTTTCACAGCAGTGAATATACAGAATGCCGTGGTGGTTTGGGGACTTGTACGTTTGATATCGAATATTTTGAAGTGGCAGAAAAAATAACTCTAGGCCTAAGCTCAAAGAACGATTTTACTGCAAATCTACATGTTTTATACAGTTCCCCCGGCTATATTTTGATAATTTCGCAGTGAAAGAACATAAATACAACAGATTTGCGTGATTTAGTTTACAGTGTTGCCAAGGAATTCGATATGTAAGGTAAGTTATTTTTTTTTCTTATTTTTTTCCTCTTTATTTGTTATAAAATATATGTTTTTTGTGAAAAACGTCTTTACCACTTTCTCATACGTCTGGTATCACACACACACGTACATAAATTACACCAATATATGCATAATTCAATTCTTTATTTATATGTGCAAATATTATTTAAATATCTCTAACAACCAAAAAATTATCACATTTTCAAAACAGTCACCATCAATAATGCAAATTTTCAAAAAAGAATCCGGTGGCAGGGATACGTTTCGTATTTTTTAATCTGGCTTGCTAAAGGTTAACAGCAGAACGGACCAGACCAACATCATGATGAATGGATAGGCTATAGGCCCTTATCTTGAGGAAGTGAATACTTTCAAATACCTCAGATCCAGCATATGCAGCGATGGAAAATGCAAAGCATACTTACAAATAAAGCTTGAGATGGTTTTAGTGTCTATGTTGGGGTGCAAAGAGAACGCATTGCTCTAGGCGGACCCAGGGTTAGCAGATAACCAAGATCCCAAATGTACCTCCTCTCGGTGCACCCTGGTAACAGCAAAAAACAGCAGCTTGAGCTGATTCTGGCCAAATCATTTGGGGATCATGTCCGAGAATGTGGAGGTAGCAGATGGAAAGAGATTTGACTGCAAAAGAGATATACAATATCTCAGACACCATTAGCATCACCACATACAGCGACACTGTCGACATACAGTGACGCTAGTTAGTCCAGTCAGAACATTGGAGGGGCAGCCAATGTAAAAGGCACGTAAAGGTGGATGCATAGCAAGAAACAAAAATATATGTCACAATGAGTACAATGACACAAGGAAAGGGCAGAACAGCACCAGAGGGCAGAGCAAACTGTAAATAGAAAGTGAAAAGTTCCTAGGAAAGGAGAACTACAAGCACTGTGAGCTCAAGACGAGCTTCTAGTTACCTGTACTCCTCATAGGCAGAGACCAAGACCCAATCATGGGCGTTCGGAAAAGCAAGAAGACCTAACCCAACTCTAAAGTCGAGCCTTCCTAAACCGGAAATATGCTCGTGAAGAGAAAGGTTGTCGTACCCGATGGGTTTAGGCAAAAAAGGGACAACGATGGCAGTCATGGCCCAACTTTTCCTATACCAGAAATACACTTGCAGAGAGAAAGGGTTCAGTACCTGTTGGGCTCAGGCACAAAAGGGACAACGATTTAGCCCTGGCCCAACTCTACTGTCAAGCTTTCCTATACCGGAAACACACTTGCAGAGAGAAAGGGTTCAGTACCTGATGGGCTCTCAGGTACCTCAGGAGTTATTGGGACAAGGTCGCTCAGCTCGCGAACGCCTTGCTCTCAAACGCGTGGTGTGAGACTCGAACTTGGACGAGGAGTTCACGATGTCGATGAACGACGCCTCGGGTAGGAGGGCAAATGAGCCAGGGTCCAACTCTTCTGGCAAGTTCTTCCTCATACAGAACCAGGCTCGTGGATGAGAAATAGTTCAATACCGATGGGCACAGGCACAGTATGTCCAACTGCTCGAGATGAGTTCATAGATGGTGGAACACCTCGTGCAAGATAAACGCGCTCGACAAGCATCTTGGCGAAGAGGCACTACACACCAGCGTGCCCGGCGACAGACAGAGGCTGTCACGGACTAGGGACCAAACCCCAAATAAAGGAATTATGAAAATGGATGTGCTGGACCTCGGACGTCCAGGTCACAAAATGGCCAACCGGGGTGCAAATAATCACAGTTCTACTGTGGAACTTGCAGCACAACGTACTTCACGCTCCCCGGCTGAAATCACATGATAAATTTGCTGTGGTTACATGAGAGCAAACGCTGAAGAAGAGGAAGTGTCTATGTCAAGACTAACTGTGATTTGGAAAAGCAACAACAGTGTTACGGTGAAAATCAAACTGTATAAGTCACTGGTGCTTTCTGTTGTGCTGTAGTCCTATAGTTGTGAGATTTGGACACTCAATGCAGACATGGAGAGACAATTACAGGCTTTTGAGTACAACTGCTACAGTTGAATTCTACAAATTTCCTATAGAGATCATAAGACAAATTTTTACATAAGAATCAAAATAGAGATGTATGCAGGTGTACAAGAACCATTGCTTTCAATAGTGAAACGACGAAAACTAGCATGGTTTGGACATGTATGCAGACATGATTACTTGTCAAAAGCAAGACTTCATGGAACCGCCGAATAGGGGAGAAGCAGATGAGACCAAATAAAGACAAGAAAAGACATCATCAAGGAATGGATAGGACTAGTTTTTTTCTCAGTCATCTGCATCGTTGAAGATAGAAATCGCTGGAGGACGACTCTGTGTGCTGAAGAATCTAATGTGGTACCCCTATGACCCTAATGGGTTACGAGTTTATATATTAATATATTAGTAAGAACATTCATTTATACTTAGGCCCTATAACATAATTTCATATCAGCAATCATCTAACAGTTACTCAAGACAACAAATTATGTTATATGAAAAGCCAAAAAGTCATTAGCCGTAGCAATTGAAGTACTAAATGTATGTTTATAACACGTAGGCTCTATTTATACAAGCTTATAATTATAATATAACCTATGGTCTGGAGAGGAAGATTATAACCCATTGTCATTACTGATCTCACATAAGCAAGATACATTTGGCTAATAGTTTGCTTGTTTGCTCTCCAGTTTCTACTAGCTAGTCTCTTAATGAGATTTAGGCATTTAGTTTATTTTTCCTTAAGATTCTCAATATGGTCTCAGTGTTAGTTATCTGTCTAGTTTTACTACAAGATAGACAAGGGAGTATTCCTTTGTTAGTATTTCCCCACTAATTTTGATGTTGGCAGGTTTTTCTTTTGACTGAGAGAAAATGGTGTAAGCAGTTTTCTGTGTTTTGGATTTTAGGTTCCATTCACAATACACAACATACTAAGATTGTAAGGAGAACTCTTGATTTTTGTGTTTGCCAGAATGAGCAGTAGTCTAGATGGCAAGATCACCAGCAAAAAATATTTTTGACACATTGAGATTATTGGCCAGGTCATCAATGAAGATAAGAATAATATGCAACTTAAAAATCCTTGAGACAGTGTTTTTTTCCAGAACTGTGTACCAGCATATCTGGTGTCTATGGTTCTGTTTGTCAGGAAGACATGTTTCCATTTAATCATTTTCCCCCAATTTCCATTCTGCTCATCTTCAGCAAAAGTCCCTTTCACCAGACTATTGTAGGCTTGCTAATATTCAATGAACACTGCTATTACGCTTTTTAATTCTTGGAAACTAACCATTACATTTTTTGTAAATATTGGATTTCTAGTCCAAGATGGCAAAGAGAACGTATGAGTTCTCATATGGTCATAGATAATCGGTTTCTCCTTAAAGCAACAAAAGAATACAGAATTATTGTGCCATGAATTTCCTTATGGAGGTGTAGGAATTTGCGAAACTACAGCCACAAAAATAGAGGCTTTCAAAATAAAGTGCTATAGAAAAGTCCTGAGAGCATCATGAACAACAAGAAAGACCAACTAAGATCTGTTAAGCAAAAGCAATGTTCAAGAAGGCTGGCTTTTAAACACCATATTAAGAAGGAAGTTAGGTTTTTTCGACCATGTCAAGAGACACGATGGCAAGGAGTGTTGCTGGAGTGGGCGATAGAAAACAGAGACAAGGGTCAACTCAGATGTCGCTGGACAAGAGATATTCAGGAGTGCATGCACATGTCACTAGAGGAGACAGGACAACTTGTCAGAGACTGTGAGGATTTCAGGAGATTCATAATGAAGATTACATTCTGGAAAGAATACGTCACATGTCATCACTTGAAGAGGTGTTGTCTGTGTGACACTTGTGCCTGAAGCCTGCTTGATTATTATCTTGACAGTTATGATTTTCCAGCCACTAATATAATCTGTTGTTAACCAGACAGATAGGTGTAAGCCATAACACAATACCTTCCATTCTCCATCCTGCTAATCTGCAGGAGTTTGAGAATGAACACAGAATAATATTATATTTTTTATTAATGTTAACATAGGCCTATAGTGGTCTAATTACTTGTCCTTATTAATATCACTTTCTATTTGTTTTACTGTGGCCCTAACTTTTTTGTGAGATATTCTCTGACATCTTGGTTATTAGATAGACCTACACATTTCAAACCACATTTATTGCTTCAGATCAAGCTAATCTTGGTTATTAGATAGACCTATACATTTCAAACCAATTTTTTTGCTTCATAGGATGGCATAAAATGATGCTTCATATGCTAATTTTTCACTGCGATTAATGTATTTTCTTATGAGCAGTCAATTCAAATCCTCATCTTCTCGTAGGGTATCCATGACTGTTCTAATCAATTCAATCCTGTCTCTTCTTATCTTGGTGCAGTTCACCAAAATTTTACTAGCTAACACATCTGTTCTTTTGTTTCCCCTGACCCCATCATGACCTGGACAGTAGATCTATGGATGCTCTGCACGTTGTTGAGAAGAGTGACCCATTCAGTTCTGATCATACACTTTTCTATCTTGCACAGCAATACTTTGAGAGTCCGATAGAATCATTGAGTCTGCTGATGGTTATGTTGCCAGCCAAGTGAAAGCTGCTGTCACTGTTTCTTCTTATTCTTCAGCGTTCGCTCTCAAATAACCACAACGAATATTTCGTGTGATTTCCGCCAGGGCGCGTGACGTACGTTGTGCTGCAAGTTCCACAGTAAAACTGTGTTTATTTGCACCCCGGTTGGCCACTTGTGGTCAGGACGTCCAAGGTCCAGCACATCCGTTTTCGTCATTCCTTTAGTTTGGGTTTGGTCCCTAGTCCGTGACAGCCTCTGTCTGTCGCCGGGCACGCTGGTGTGTAGTGCCTCTTCACCAAGACACTTGTCAAGCGCGTCTATCTGGCACGAGGTGTTCCACTATCTATGAACTCATCTCGTGCACTTGGACAAACTGTGCCTGTGCCCATCGGGTACTGAACCATTTCTCATCCGCGACCCTGGTTCCTTATGAGGAAGAACTCACCAGAAGAGTTGGACCCTGGCTCGTTCACCCTCTTACCCTAGGCGTCTTTCACGGACATCGTGGTCCCCTCGTCCAAGTTCGAGTCTCATACCATGCATTTGAGAGCAAGGCGTTCTCGAGCTGAGCAACCATGTCCCAATAGCGCCTGAGCCCATCATCAGGTACTGAACCCTTTCTCTCTGCAAGTGTGTTTCCGGTATAGGAAGCTTGACAGTTGAGTTGGGCCAGGGCTAAAATTGTTGTCACTGCTTCTATTTCGATTCTCATACTCGATGTTGTAGTGGGGTACACAGATGACTTAGCATCATTTTCTTGGAACAATAACTCTCCTTTGTCAATAACTTAAAAATTTGTTGACAGTATTTATGTACAACTCTCTTCATATATATCCTTGCACAAGTGGCAACTATGGCCCAGACTTCTAGTTCAGGGTGCACAGAATAGGATCTTTCCTGGCATGTCATAGGAGGCGACTAAGGAAAAGTGTGAGATATACTGACTATCTGTCACCTGTGAAAGATTCATTGTTACCGCATGTCTGGTCTCGATTTCTTACTTTTGTCTTCTGCAACAAGGACCCCCATCGATGAGGAAGAGATGCAGGCCAGTGGAAATTGCACCTCTGTCCTTTTTGTGGCAGACTCCTAGGTGATGGAGAATGCTGGATGTACCATTATTGTAGATGGGTGAACAGATCTGATGAAACAATGCTGAACTAGTTGGCCCAGAATTATATGCCACTCTCCTGGCATGACGTGATGATCCTGGGATACTGATGTCCTGAAATGCCTCCCTTCAGGGACTAAGTATGCATCTATAACATCCACCCCTACCCCAACACAATACCTTTGAGAGAACAACCTTTATACAAGTTCAGGTGTCAACTGGGTTATTGAACTGAGGAGGACCTTTGTGTTTTACTCAGAAAGGCTATGAGCTGTTAAGAGCTACCTGTTCATAATCAAAGGGATAACTTCAAGAGTTACCTTCTCACAGCTAAAGCAATTACTTCATCATTATATAGGACTATAGGCCTACATCATACATGCACACATATAGATGGTCTGCATACATGTTTGTCCACTCTACACACATATGCTGACTGCATACGTGTTTGTCCACTGTACACACATATAGGTCTGCAACATGTTTCAAGCCTAGCTAATACTCCTGTATTGGACATTTTAATGATAAAGACATGATTATAGGAAACTTGCTTCACGCCAGTTCTATAGATCAAGTGGGGGAGGCTTTAAGCGAAAAAATTCCCTCCCCCTGATGGTTTCCCCCTAAAAGGTCACAGTAACCTCAGGAAAATGAAAGAATTGTGCATGAAAATGAAATAAACTTTTTTAAATATTAGTTTTTATTTAGGTAAACACCTCCCCTCTCCATGCTGAAGATACATCTAGACCCTGCTCCACACTACACTTTACAATAATAAATTAGGACATTCATAAAATTAGATCATAGTTAGAAGAATTTATTTTTCCTGGGAAGAGAAACCAGTCATGTGTAAAACTGGCTAAGAGAGTTTGTATGCAGGATCAAGGTTGCCATGTGGTTGGAACTGTTTATTGTAAAATTGTTGGTTGAATAAATGGCCAAATTTCAAATTGTGTATAAATTACTAAGAACATGCTGAATTCTTGAGAATTCTTCCTTTTTTAAAACATGTATTATGGAATATCAGTGGGAGGACATAACATAAATAATTTGAGATATGCGGATGACACTGTTCTGATTGCACAAAGCGAGGAAGACCTTCAAAACTTAATTAAAGTAGTAGTCACAGAAAGCAAAGAGAAAGGCCTCTTCCTAAATATCAAGAAAACAGAAGTAATGGTTATTTCAAAGAAAGAAAATAACACACCTTGCAAGATCATAGTGAATGATATAGTATTAAAACAGGTCCACCAATTCAAATATCTAGGTACAATTATAACAGCAGATGGAAGAAGTTCAACAGAAATAAGATGCAGAATAGGACAGGCAAAAACAACATTCAGAAAAATGAAAAATATACTGTGTAATATGACCTTGTCATTAGAGGTGAGAAAGAGAGTTTTGCAGTGCTATATAACCCCTATACTAACATATGGGTGCGAGTCTTGGACAATAAACAAACTGGAAAGTGGGAGATTGGAGGCAACAGAGATGTGGTTCTACAGAAGAATGCTGAGAGTACCATAGTCTGCCAGAAAAACTAATGTAGAGGTGTTAAAAGAGTTAAATGCGAAACGGACCTTAATCAACAATATAAGAAAAAGGCAATCTTCTTTTTTTGGCCACTTCATGAGACAGGCAGGTTTAGAGAACATAATCACAACAGGCAAGATTGAAGGCACCAGAGACAGAGGGCGACAACGTGAGAAAATATTAGACAGTTTGACAACCTGGCACGGCAAAGAAACAACAACGACTTTGATACATAATACTGTGGACAGAGAGCTGTGGAGAGCCATGACCGCCTACGCCACCCGGCATAGCACCTGATGATGATGATGATGATGATTACGTATTACCTCTTGTACAAATATGTTATTTTAATTGTAGTTATTTAATGTTATTCTTAGAGTCTGAGTTTCTCTAGACATGAAAGAAATGAGGGCACTTAAAAATTTTTGTTAGCCCTATAATAAAATTATAAATCTTACTTTTCACTATGCAATCATTAAATTATAAGTTAAATTATTGTTTCAATTATTATCAAGTGCTTTGTGCTACCACACAACACTTGTGTTCTTACTTTTAGCTGTATAGGTCTCACTATTTTAACAAACGTTCCACTTAGACATCCTGAGAACAATATTATCAAGTACCTGTTTGAAATGTACTATTCATTCAACATTTATACATGGGTAAAACAGACAGTGTTTATAAATGAGTTAACATCAACAAAAGATCACACCACATAATTTGTAGCCAAAATTAAACAAGAAAATATGGGATAGTAGATATTTAAAAAAAAAAAGGAATCAAATATCCAAAATATGTAATGGTCAGTGTGTCATGTGACATATTCTTTTCAGAAGTTTTCCTTATGAATCTCCTGAAATCCCCACTGTTTCTGACACTGTTCCTGCCTCCTCTAGCGAATGCATGCATTCCTGAATATCTCTTGTCTGGCAACCTCTTGATCAACCTTTGCCTCTACTGTCTTCTTTTCCCCCCTGCAACAATACTCTTTCTATACCATCATGTCTCTTCACATGGCCGGAAAAAAACCCCAACTTCCTTCTTAATGTGGTGTTTAAAAGCCAGACTTCTTGGACATTGATTTTACATACATAAGGAAATTCTTGGCACAATACTCCAGTAGTCTGCATGGCCTGTAGCCTTTAGAAATGTTATAAATTTTGTCAAAAGATGACAACCTTGTGCAGTATATTCCAAGAATGTTACAATTCAAGGACATTCAATGTTAGAGTAAGTAAGAATAACAAGTCAAGACATTCAGTGTTAGAGTAAGTAAGATAACAAATCAAGACATTCAGTGTTAGAGTAAGTGATAATAACAAGTCAAGACATTCAGTGTTATAGTAAGTAAGATAACAAATCAAGACATTCAGTGTTATAGTAAGTGATAATAACAAGTCAAGACATTCAGAATCAAGACATTCAGTGTTAGAGTAAGTGATAATAACAAATCAAGACATTCAGTGTTAGAGTAAGTAAGATAACAAATCAAGACATTCAGTGTTAGAGTAAGTGAGAATAACCTGTCAAGACATTCAATGTTAGAGTCCCCATCGAGGCCAGCACTGTGTACTGGTGATGGGGCTTAGTTCAGCCATCAGGGGCTGGAAACTAAGACTGGTCTGGCAGTCCCACTCGAGCAGGACCATAGTCCTGCCCAAGTAAGCAGAGTGCTGAAGACGGAGGCAACCAGCCAAAAAAGGGCACAGATAATCAGGATGCCACGCACAAAACACAATGGAAACTTGTCTGTATTTATTAATAGTTATGGTGCCTGCCCTGTGGAGGACGTTCAGGCAGGACGGTGCCGGGCCCTATACCTCAAAAGGGCCCAACCTCAGTTACTGGAAGTCCTTCTCAATTGCCCTGAGGAGCCAAGAGGCAAGGGAATAGAGCTACTGGCCAAACAAACCAACAACCAATAAAAATAATGCACTGGAATGCTGAGGGTGTCAACAGTAAAAGAGATTGATACAGCAAAAAATTGGAACTTGAAAATATCCTAAGTGAAGAACAAGTTAGTATATGCTGTATCCAAAAAACACACCTCAGCAGCGACATAGCCTTCAACATAGCCTAGAGGCTACCAGTGCTACCGGTCTGACAGAAAGGACAGGTGAAAGGGTGGAATTCTGACACATGTTAAAAACAATATCAGTGCATGTCAGCTGGAAATATATATGGAGGGGGCAGAATACCAGATGCTCCACCTAAAAACAGACAGTGCAGAATTCCATCTCCAGAACTACTACTGCCCAAATGATAAACCATTGGCACTAGATACAATTCTAGAAATAGAGAGACTTATGGTGTGTGGTGACTTCAACAGCCACTCTCAGAGTTTTGGCTACGATCATATCAACAAGAGAGGTGAGGAACTTGAGAGCTTGCAGGATGAAAATAATCTCATCCTTATTAACCAGCCAGCAGACTCACCAACCTTCTACTCGAGAGCATGGCATACCATCTCTACACCAGACCTGGCATTCCACTCACCAGACCTGGAATAGAACATCACACATGTCATTGGAAAGTTCTTGTAAGGTTCCATAGTTTGCTTGTGTCTTTTGTCGTGTTTAGGCTGTTGGTCTTTTCATGCCAGCTCTTTTGAACCTCTGTTCTTTTCTGCTCATTGAATTTATGTTTGATTTCATTATGTTTTCTACTGTAGGGTTTTACTCCATTGTATGTCTTGCATCATTCAGCTTGTTATGCAATTTTTCGAGAGTTTCACTCCAATAAGGCTTGTATTCACATCATCTGCCCCTTGGGATTGTCTTCTGTGCTGACTGGAGGATCACTTTGTATTATTGCGTGATGTTGTGGTTCAAGTTGTTTGGGTGATATTCTGACAAAGCTGGTCTGTTTGTTCACTGAAGAGGGTCCAATTTGCTTTTTTGAAGTTCCAGCTTGGGGACATGTTCTGTTGTCCCGTACTTACTTTCTTGGAGATTTGCAGGATGACTGGTACATGGTCACTTCCTCCCAGTCAACTTTCTACTGTTTTTGTAATGTGTCTATCTATGTCATCTATTACCATGGCAAGATCTGGTGAGCTAGTTTTTTTCCAGACTCTGGAGTAGAATGTTAGTGTATCATCTGACTGGTTTATTAGGATTAATTTATTTTCCATCATTCAGTCTTCTATCTCTTCACCCCTTTGATCCATATCCTTATAGCCCCAGCTTGGTGAGTGGCCATTAAAGTCACCCACTATTAGGTGACTTGATTCCTCTATCTTTAGTTTACAAAGCTCTATTTTTGTGGCAGGAGGGCTGTAGCAGTTTGTGATTGATATTTCTCAGCCAGGCAGCAGCAATTTCACTGTTATATGTTCCAGTTCTCCTTCTCCAGATCTTTTTACTTCTACTGCTGGTATTGATATTTTTACAAATGTCAGTATACCTCCTTTCACTCTTTTGGATCGATATTGACGGAAGGACTCATAACCTCGAATAAAGAATCTCTGTGTGTGTCGTTTACATGAGTCTCTTGTATGCACATTATGTAGATCTGGTTTTTCCTCAGGAATTCTTGTAGCTCAGGCTTTTTGTTTCGCACTCCTTCTGCATTCCACTGAGCAACTCTGAGGCATTTGGTTTGGTCAGTAGCACTACTCTGCTTTCTCTTGACCTCTTCATTAGAAGAATGCACCTGTCGCTTGTATGGGCTCTTTCGAGGCAAGGGGCCCGGCTCCATTACTCCCCGGTTTTAGCTGATAGCAGTGACACCATGACAGGGTTGATTGTCGCATGACCACATTTCTGTAATAGCATGTGTGCCCTAATTTATCTCAGTATCTGAACCATCGCTGGCTAACACACTCCGTCTTCAGCAGGCTGGGTTATGTTTTTATATTTGGGATGTCTCCCATAGCCTTTCCATCTCGCGATGGCACCTACACGGCAGTAGTTGTTTGCATAGAGTGTTCTCTCTTAGAAAAGCTGTCTTACTGGACTTATGAGCCTTTCCTACCCAAGTATTTTCCCCTAATCCTACCCTGCCCCAACCCCCCCAGCACGTTCCTGGAGTGGTGTCAGTGACCCCACTCCAGCAACCTGAGCTTATAGTGTCTCATACTCGCTTGTTGCTGCCAGTCACTGGACACATGGGGTATTTCAGTGGGGATATCAGCGCCGCCTGATATCCTGCTCCGTCCTCATAGGCAGCAAACTGGATTGGTTACCGGCTGCTTATTTGCCCAGAGACTTATTCCCACTTGGCATCTATAGAGGCTTTTCCACTATCTGCCACCTGTGGATGCTCCTGGTAGGGGTCGGTAGCCCTCCCAGGACACAAATCCCTTCAATCCAAAGAAAGCTTAGGTTTAGCAATGTGAAATAGAAAGTACATTATAATAATACTGACAATACACATATCCTTTCAGGGCCATATGAGTGTAATATTGAAGATAATAACATGCAAATATAAAATCCTTACTTATTATGCTAATAGTGACAGCATTTCAGTGGACAGAAATTTTACTTGGTGGCACCCATCTTTACTCAAAAACTTTCCTTATTGGCAAGCAGAAATAAAACAACTATCATTCCACACTGTATTGCCACACAAAATATACCTTAAAACCATATGGCATGATATGTTGGGAAATATCCTTTATTTTAAGATGTTATAGCACCTCCACAGTCTGATGTGTTGGACCATTGGCGCAAAGAAAACAGAGATACAACACATATACCTATTCTAGACTACATCCTGTTGAAAATCTAGTAGGACCATTGTCATGCTACAAGAGAGATCCAGGGAGAGTAAGAACGAATCCTTCCTCCAAAAGGTCACTCTGCCTCATATTGAGGAATATGTAAAATATAATTAGGCCCATAATTTGTATTTATCACCAGCATACTAGATGTGGTGCCTGCATCATGGTGGTCATATAGTAATGAAGCCTGCATCATGGTGGTCATATAGTAATGAAGCCTGCATCATGGTGGTCATATAGTAATGAAGCCTGCATCATGGTGGTCATATAGTAATGAAGCCTGCATCATGGTGGTCATATAGTAATGAAGCCTGCATCATGGTGGTCATATAGTAATGAAGCCTGCATCATGGTGGTCATATAGTAATGAAGCCTGCATCATGGTGGTCATATAGTAATGAACCCTGCATCATGGTGGTCATATAGTAATGATGTAAAGTAGATGTTTGAATGTATAAATATTGTCACTTGTCAATTGAATCTTATTTTTAAATACAGCTATTACAATTTTGCACTGAACAGTTGCAGCTCATATAGTCTATTGCCTTATTTGTCTAGACAGATGGTCTGCAGAAAGTTTATATCTATCTGTGTTAAGTGCCCTTTACAGAATGTTGTCCTCACTGCCACTATGTAAAGCTCTTGGTTCTGTGCAAGCTGTCAAGCCTCTTCCAGGGCCATGTTCAGAAGGACATCGATATCCAGTGTCCATCATAGTTGTCATCTACGCTTGTTATTTTTCATGGAACTTTTCCCTCCATGATTAATCTTTTTAAACCATTATGTCTTTTTATATGTCCCCAATATGTTAGATTGTGTTTTTTTAAATAGTTTTGAGAGGCCATTCTTCTTCTTTGTTCATGTCTTTAATTACATCTGTGTTAGTTCATCTTTCTGTCCATGATATTCTTGAAATGTTATAGAAAGGTCCTAAGAATATCATTGACAGAAAGATGAAGTAATACATCTTGAATACCGCTATTTTCCATTGCTGAGTTACGTTGAAGCTAACCTTTGATACTGAAACAGCATTTGATGATTGTAATGCAACTTTGATCTGCATCTTATTGCACCATATGACAATTAATATATTATTATTTATTTTGGAATGCACTGTTGTTCATCTTTTGAACACAAACAGGCTAATTTGAGTTTTCTGACTAAACTAAGATTTTCAAGTTCAAAGGGTAATTATATGCCAGAACAAACTATTATAAATTATGATACTAACAAGACCTGAAAAGAATGTTCAATTGTTACTCTTGTCCCATATGCCAGGCAATGTATCTTTAATTTCATGTGTTACTCTTGTCCCATATGCCAGGCAATGTATCTTTAATTTGTTACTCTTGTCCTATTGCCATCCAGTGTTGCAGTAGATTGGTATTCTTCTTCTTGATGGAACGTTTTTCAGAGTTTTTACATGTACCAAATGACTTTTACTAAATGTAGCTGTAGGATGAGATGGCCATCAATGTAATTTTATAACTGTTACCATCAGTGTAATTTAGAATTTCAAACATCTCATTCCCAGATTTTTTAGGCAATGGATCTCAGCCTACTTATTCTTGGAAGAGGTGGAAATGGCAAAAGTTCAACAGGAAACTCAATTTTGGATCATAACTTTTTTCAAATAAACTCAAATGAGACAACTAATGAGGTTGACATTAAAACACAATCCTCATATGATCCTGTGCATCTGAAACAGGTCATGGTAACAGAGATTTCTGGTCTTGAATATCCAAGCGATGATTCTCCTAGAGACCTTGAGAACTCATTCAGTAAAATAGAAAAATCTCTCGAAACCAACACTGCAGGCTTCACAGCCATGATCATTGTTCTTAGGTATGGGCTCCGTTTCACCAAACAAGAACAGGAGGTCATACAGATGATAAAATCTATTTTTGGATCTAATGTTGTCAAAAACTATGGTGTGATTGTCATGACCTATGGAGACAGTTTTGCTTTAGATGTGGAAGAAGATCCTCAGACATTTGAAGATTGGTGCAAAAAACAAACTGGTGACATTCATGATCTACTTGAAGAATGTGATAGCAGGTGTGTGCTGTTTAATAACAAGACAAAGAAAAAGGAGATATTGGACAATCAGCGTAAAGAACTTTTATGTGCAGTTGAGAAAATATCTGCAAAACGTACTCCCTACACAGTTGAGACATATAAAGATGCTATAAATGACCGCACTAAAATGATACTAACCTGCAGACTTCCTGAATTTGAAAAAATAAATACTAAAAAACTCAAAGAAATTTTGGAAAAGTCAAGAGAAATAGAACCACGGCTTCCTGAAAGTAAAGATAAATTTCAACTTCTATTGAAGGAACTTGAGGAACATAAGAAGAATATGATGGAGGAGGACAAGAACACTAACATCCTGAAACAAATTTTTGATCAGATTTCTATGACAGAAAATGGAATCGGCATACTAATCAAAATAGCCGATAATGAGAGAGCCATTCAAACAGATGATGACTATGTAGGTGTGGAAATAGATAAAAACGGAAATCCTTATGAGGTAAATTATACCATTTCTTAAGCTATTATTTTTAAGTATTTTTTTCTTATATATGTTCAAATGTCATGCTAGATCATCAAGTTTATTATCATGAATAAATAATAACCAAATTGTCAGTGAATATCCAACAAAGTACATTGATGTAGTAACAAAAATAAGAAACGTAACACCAAGGATAATGTACTATTGTTACTGTTACGAATAAAATTAGTACTATTTTATTAGTGACAGCAACAACAGTATATTATCCTTAGTGTTTATTATTATGACAAGTCCACAGTATTCTCTGAGCTTAGGTGGCTAACTCACAATAGTAAAGCTTTGTTCCTACTTGATTCTAGATTATTGTTTCTCTACAGGGCTGCTGCTGTTCCCCTTTGCGCATTTTGTAATTGGGGGGAGGAATTGAGAATTTAGACTGGTTTAAATGTCAACATTTTCAAAGCCAAAAAACACCGTTTGTGTTTTTAAATCAACCCTATTGTATTATATAATATGTAGACCCTATATATGATATATATTATATATATATAAAACTAAAGTACACTGAATAAATAAGTGACATAATTGTTATTAGGAAGTGATATTTTATGATTATGAAATAAAAGTTCTGCCGAAGACAGATGTGTCAGGCCATTGGCGGAAATAAAACGGGCAACACAACACATTTCCATTTTCTGGACTACATCCGGCTGGAAATCTAGTTGGACCATTGTCCTGCTACAATAGAGATCCAGTGGGAGTTTGAGAACGCTGGAGAAGAATAAATAAAGATGAGTATAAAACAAAAAAGAACAACAATGGTATGACAAAATTACACACAAAGAGATGCATCTCTGCTCAAATTACAATAGTTCATGATACAAGAAGCCATCCACTCGTGTTTAATAACAGTATACATGCATATTTACTTTTTCTAAATGATTGTATCAAAGAGAATGACTTAATACTCAAACAGGTCCGTCCATTAATTCACAAAATTTTGGATCAAGAATAACATCAGATGAAAATTCAACAGAGATAAGAAACAGAATAGGGCAGGCAAAAGCAGTATTCATAAAAATTAAGAACATACTGGGTAATATACTATCAATACAGGCGATGAAGATAGTTCTTCATAGTTACATGACACAGATTCTAACATTGTTGCAAGTCTTGGACAATAAATAAACAGGATAATGGAAAATTATAAGCAACAGAGATGTGGTTTAATAGAAGAATGCTGGGAGCATCATGAGCATCTAAATAAATTAACGAGGAGCTGCTGAAAGTCAAATGCGAAATGTTGATAATAATATCAGCAAGAGACAATCATTATTGTTTGGATACATTATGAGACAGTGGGGTCTGGAGAATATAGTTACAACGGGCTAGATAAAAGACAAGAGAGAAAGAGGACGACAGTCCAACACTGTGGGGACAAAGAGTCAACAACGATCCTGATAAAAAATACTGGAAATGAGTTCTGGAGATTCATGATCACCTACTCCAGTTGGCATGACATCTGATGATGAGATGATTATATCCTGAATAAATTCTTAATGAATAGCAGAATTTTACACACATCACTAAAAATCAATGCAGAATCACTATAGGACTATCTGTACCATTGTATATTATAATTCAAAATATATTGCTTATGATATAATATTTTCAGTTTCATATCACCATTTGGATCATACCTTCCTAGCCTATACCATTCTTGTATAAAAAAAACTATGAGCAAACTCACAAAGCGTGATTAAAA
Source organism: Meghimatium bilineatum (assembly GCA_034231615.1). NCBI lineage: Eukaryota > Metazoa > Mollusca > Gastropoda > Stylommatophora > Philomycidae > Meghimatium > Meghimatium bilineatum. The sequence continues at coordinate 41,233,466 of CM067306.1, read as the reverse complement.
GAAAATTTCCATAAATAGACTTCAGAACAATTAATTAGTGATATGAAATTAAAGGAGTATCACTCTTGTACATTTTAGAGATGTTTGCAACACAAAGAAACAAAACATAAATTCAATATAAATTTGTTTTTTATTGGAACACCCATATAGTTTCTCCATCATGAGCAGTCGTTTCATTTTGGAGCATATAGTTTCTCCATCATGAGCAATCATTTAGTTTTGGAACACCCATATAGTTTCTCCATCATGAGCAATCATTTAGTTTTGGAACACCCATATAGTTTCTCCATCATGAACAATTATTTAGTTTTGTAACATGCATATAGTTTCTCCGTCTTGAGTAGTCGTTAGAACAAACAATGGGTGTTGCTCTGAAGTCAGTGAGTTAAGAAACAATTATTTCAAACATGAATTAATACATTGTAATGTTGTAGTTACTATCATTCATTCAAACTGAAATGTAAAAGCTCAGAAACATTAACAAAAAACAATGTTATTGATAGAAATATTCCACCGAAGATGGATGTGTCGGGCCATTGGCGCAAATAAAACGGTGACACAATGAATTTCCATTACTGGACTACATCCTGCTAGAAATCTAGTAGGACCATGGTCCTGCTAGATCCAGTGGGAGTTTGAGAATGAACGAAGAAGAAGAAGATAGAAATATGACACCCATGTGTTTCCAAGGACTTATGGGAGCAAAAATAGCAGCTCTGTTACCCCTACCATGCATGTCATATGAGATGACTAAGGAGGTTTAAGAGTGAAGTTGGCTTTCCTATCCCACAGAGGATCACAGTGATCTATAAGCCATGCTGAAATCAGATGAGTCGGCCCAAAAGGTACAATTATCACAGAAAAGCTGAAACCATAAACAACGCATTCAATTCTCTGGACTACATCCTGCCTATCTGCAGGAGTTTGAGAAGGAACACAGAAAGAGAAAAGCAGTATGCAACATAGAAGATATATGTGATTTCATATAACAAACATAGAAGATATGTGTGATTTCATATAACAAACATAGAAGATATGTGTGATTTCATATAACAAACATAGAAGATATGTGTGATTTCATATAACAAACATAGAAGATGTGTGACTTCATATAACAAACATAGAACAAAATAACCAAAGATTAGAATATTTGAAATATTTGTTTTTTAAATATGAGTCATGAAGTTCAAAAATTACACAAAATTATTTTGTAAGTAGTTTTTAATTATATAGGCCCCCAATACATTTTTATTTTTCATTACTATCACTCTGTATGACTGATGAAATTTTGGTTTGTTTTGCATTATTAGTTTGTGGAGATCAGAAATATAAGCTGAAATATTGTAAAGTATTTTGAAAAGTGGGTTGCGGCATAAAACTACTTTTCATATAAGCTTTTATGTTTTCATTTCATAAATTGTTTAACCTAAAATCAATTAAGCAAAACTTGAATGAGAATATTATTAGTCTAAGTTGTAAGTAATGTGTTCATAGAGAGTACAGTTGTTTTGGGAGGGGGGCATAACCCGTTATCTCCAGTAAACCGCTAAAATAGCCAGTTAATCAGATCCCTTATGCCAGTAAGGGTGCTTCTATGAAATAAAGAACAGGATCAATCAATCAATCAAGTGCCATGCTGAATGGCATAGACTATCATGTTTCTCCATGACTCTCTGTCTCTTGTGTTGTCAATGAGCTCGGTTGGTGAACTTCTCCCATGCCATAATACTAGTCCATCTAGCAACTTCTCTCTTTGCTGTCCCCTGTCTCTTCTCCCCCTTGAGCACAGGTAAAATCAACATTTCAGAACATGAGAAACATTCTATGCAATGGAGTAATATCAATGCATATGCGAGTTTGAATGCTAGGATGTTATATTGAGCCAAACCTTCTTTATGGAGGTGAAGCATGAACAGTAAACAAAAATGCCCAAGATAAGCTGAGATGTGGAGGCAACTGATATGTGGTTTTTAATAAGAATTATGAAAATTCCATGGACAGTCAAGAAAACTAATGTAGAAGTTCTCAGAGATGCTGAAGTAAAATTACAAATTTTGGCAAAAATTAGAAACAGATAATCAAGATTTTTAGGGCATGTGATGAGAAAAGTAAAACTTAAACATTTATTAACCACCATATGATCAATGGGAGAAGAGATAGAGGAAGACAAAGAGAGAAATTACTAGATAGGTTGCTACTGTGACACAGAAAGAAATCACCAACTGAAATTATATTAACAACACAAGAGATGGAGAATTGTATTGTGCTATGCCACATAGCATGGTACTTGATTGATCTGTAATGATTTCTAAATGACGTTTTTACATTATTATTCTTAGCTATTCATGCTATTTACATCATTATTCTTTTTTTTTTTTTAAATCACATCTCCGTAGTTACCAGCTCACTTTGAGCTTTATTATTTACTGTCCATGCTTCACATTCATAAAAAAGAATTGGTTTGGTATAACAACCTACCACTTGATTTCGCAAATGTGTTGATTCTACTCTGTGCATATAATATTTATCAATTTTGATATTCTTATTTGGTTTGTGCTGTCCTGCATTTATCTCAATGGAGCACAGTCATCTGATGTTAATATGGAGCCAAAATACTTGACTTTGTCCACTTGATTTACTTTTGCATCATTGATCTTTATACTGCATCTAGGTGATATAAATTTCTTTGAGACAACTATTACTTCTGTTTTATTCTTGTTTAGACTGAGGTCTTTATTTTCACTTGCTCATACTAATGTAGACATGTCCAATTTCATTAGTTTTACTATTTGATAGTTAGAATATTTAGTAACATTATGACATTAATATAGTATTTATCACCTCTTTGTTTTGTTGCTGCAGCACTTTCCACTTCTCGGACATCATATGACAGTTTGGTTATTTATACTTGTAGATTTATATTCTTGTCCTGTGTTGGCATAATGTTGGGATGTTGTGGGGACCTTCTCGCACACTTCTATTCTTACTATAAGACAAACTCAGAACAATTTAGTAATCTCTAAGACCAGCAGTCCTCCTCTCTTTTTTACAATCGTTTCAGTGTTGGCTAGAAATACTGGCTACTATTGAACCTCTTCAAACAATTGTGTCAATATTGGCTGGAAATAGTGGCATTTATTGATTCACTTCAAACAATTTTAAATGATAATTTTTTAAAAATAAGACATTTAATATAATGTATCAACAAAATAAAAACCTGGCCAACTGTCTCATGTAATAGTGGAGTATTTCTTCTCTTCAGCACAGAAGAATCCCTCAGTTGTATGTACTGATTACAACCCAGTTATATAAAAACTTGTGGTTTTATCTACACTATCCTACTACTTTTTAACTTATACACAATTCTTGCTATCTGTCTCCTTCCAAAAATTATAACTAAATAATAAAATAATAGACATTTCTGCTGCATGCTTGAATTCACAATTTTTGTTTCTCTCTGGCGAACTCCTTCTGAACATACAAATGTCACTATCCTCTAGCAATAAATTCCATTCTCACAATTTGCTTAGTAGCTAATCTCTTCAACTTCTTTGGATATGCAAAAGGTAATCTCAGAATGACTGTCTTCTCATCCAAGTCTCGTAGAAAATATCTTGCTCAAATGTGCATATATCCTGATTCTCAATGATTTCTCTTCTCTATAGTTTTAACGTCCGGCTCTGTGGTTGTATGGTACAGAGTGCATCTCTGATGGCCTAGGTACCGGGTTTGAATCCAAACTGTTAAGAAAGCAATGACAAACTGCTGAATGTATTTATATTGCCTAGAAAATCACTACAGCCAACTAATGCTAGGTTGATGGCTGCGTCCTGAAAAGAATATGCTATAAAATTTAGAAAAAATGGTATTATTTCTTTCAAGACGTAATTATTATTGGGGTTTGGATGTAATAAATTTTAGGCTAAAGTTTTGGATTGCAACATGATTCAGGCGCAAGCTTCCTGAAGACATATTATTTAGCTATGGAAAGTCATATAAGGTATCAAAAGAAATATAATTGAATGTGTAATCCATATACAATATAAAAATATTAGAATTGTAACAACAAAATACAAAAATTGCACCACAAACTGGAATGTTAGTTGAACAGACATTTTGTTTACATATTTTTTTCTTCCACTCACCCTCAATTTTACTTGTCTTGAAATGTTGATATCCAATCCTACTAAAGTAGACTGTCCATTTACTGATCATAATGTTTATTTGAGTACATCTATCAACTGATTAGTTTTTTTATGTCATTTTTTATGTGCCATGTTTAATTTCAGAACCGAACAAAATATTGTGAAAATTTAGGAAATATTCCAAAGTATTGGATTTCCAAAGATGAACTTTATTCCACTAAATATTATCATTAAGTATAACTCTATTTTCTGTATAACGTAATGCAAGATTATCATTGTTGTCACTAATCATATCTGATTTTTCAGAAACAATAGCAGCGGGAACAGTTTTAGAATTTTTGAGCACTTACCTCTATTAGGTCTAGGCCTATTTATTTTCTGATTTTCAACAAGTCAGTAATCTCCACTGTCAAAATCAAAAACACTGTTGTTCACCGACACATCACTTGAAATATCTCCAATTATAAAACTCAAAGAATAATAAAGCTCGTCTAATCACACAGTAAATGGATGATTTCCTTTCATCAGCCAGATTTCTAAATGTTAAACGGCTAAATAAGTTCATACCGGTACTTGTAATTTACAAACCAAACGAAGCAAATTTAGATGGCATATCTACAGGCCCGAAATATCGTGGTTATGTCCGAAAAGGGAGGGCTCTCTGCCCCGATATATCGTGGTTATGTATGAATTGAGTTAAAAGTCTCAATATCAATATTTTCTTTAATCCAAAAATATCCGTTCCTTTATTTTAACCTTTAGCAAGCCAGATTAAAAAATACGAAACGTCTCCCTGCCACCGGATTCTTTTTTGAAAATTTGCGTTATTGATGGTGACTGTTTTGAAAATGTGATAATTTTTTGGTTGTTAGAGATATTTAAATAATATATGCACATATAAATAAAGAATTGAATTCTGCATATATTGGTGTAATTTATGTACGTGTGTGTGTGATACCAGACATATGAGAAAGTAGTAAAGATGTTTTTCACAAAAAAACATATATTTTATAACAAATAAAGAGGAAAAAAATAAATAAAAAAATAACTTACCTTATTTATCGAATTCCTTGGCAACACTGTAAACTAAATCACGCAAATCTGTTGTATTTATGTTCTTTCACTGCAAAATTATCCAAATATAGCCGGGAGAACTGTATAAAACATGTAGATTTGCAGTAAAATTCTTTTTTGAGCTTAGGTCTAGTCATTTTTGGTTCCACTTCAACATATTTGATATCAAACCTTTACAAGTCCCCAAACCAACACAACATTCTGTATATTCACTGCTGTGAAACTAAATAATTCATAATTCCAGCCACGATTCAATGTTATTTTATTCTAAATACGATGAAAGAAAGGTCTATAAAAACGGTCAACCATCAAGGCATCGTACCGGTATGCAGATGTGGTCAGATTAATTGTTATAACACGCGTATCTTCCACCTCAACATCTTTACAACAATCATTTAGGAAGTGGGAATGTCCCTGCCTCGATTGCGCATGACTAGAACTATATACAAGCAGTAATTAGGCTGTGGTAGGCCTATTTCGCACAATGTCTCATTGAGCGAGTGCACTTGACAACAGCAAACAGCAGCCATCTTTTTTTTGTCAATCACACTTGACCATGGCGTGGTGAAGGTTTTAAACATTTATTTCATTTTATATAGGCCTATAACATTTACATCAAGAAATTTCAAATAACAACAATAGACATATGAAATGTTGCCTGTGAGTTGAAACATGAAATGATGGGCATTTACAATTCAATGAATTGTAAAAATGATTAATAAAAGGATGACAGAAATTAATTGATTAGAAACTGATGTAAATGTTGTATATAAAATGAAATAAATGTGTTTTCTTCTTCTTCAGCGTACATTCTCAAACTCCTGCTGGATCTCCCTTGTAGCAAGACCATTGACCTACTAGATTTCCAGCAGGATGTAATCTGGAGAATTGAAATACGTTGTGTCACCATTTTATTTGCTCTAATTGCCCGACACATACGTCTCTGATGGAAAAAAAAATGTTTATAATAAATAAACTTATTTTTTTGGGATTAAAGAAAATGCTGATATTGGGACTTTTAAAACCATTTTTTTAATGTATTGACTGTATTAACATATTTCTGTAAATTTTCATATTATGTTGCATGTTAGCCTATCTGTTTGAATATATGTAAAACTCTGTGTGGTTGCAATATTGTATTGTGGAATACTGCCCTATCTGACAAGACCAGATCAGATATTTGTATTGGAATAATTGGAAGATGATCAGTTTGGTGTGTACATCTGTTGCCTGAGGCAACATTATTCATTCAATAATTTAATCATTATTGTTCAATATTATAGCTTTGTAAATGTGTGCATTTTGTATGTGTGTTTTTATTATGTCTCTTAATTTTTCCCCGGTAATTGTGATTGTACTGCATGTGTAAAAGATGTGGTCTTCTGATTCTGGGATATATCTTCTGAAAAGTATTCATTTTGGTGTCTGCATGCTTGTTTTCTTATTGTAGGGGTCAACTTGCAAATATTGTATAATAGCTTAAAGGCTATTTCTCTAGCCTCTGGATTATGAAGTTTGGTGAGTCTCTGTGTAGTCTGTTATAAATAGGTACACTCTTTTATTTTTGAGATGTAAAGGGGGTTCCTGTAGCTTGACCAAATGTTTGTAAATGTTTTTTTTATCAAATGAGATGCTCATGACCTTGAATGGCTTTACCGCCGAAGACGGATGTGTCGGGCCATTGGCGCAAATAAAACGGCGACACAACGCATTTCCATTCTCTGGACTACATCCTGCTAGAAATCTAGTAGGACAATGGTCTTGCTACAAGGGAGATCCAGCGGGAGTTTGAGAATTAACGATGAAGAAGAAGAAGAATGGCTTTAATGCATGTTTTGTCAAATGTTTTTAGCTTAAATGACCATAGATATGATCTTTAAAGGGGGGAGGGTTATCTTAAAAAAAAGGCATTCGTATTTTCAAGTGTTATATTGTATTTTTTATGTAATATTTGATGGATTATTTTCTTCTGCTTTCATTTACTTGAAACATGTCTATATCTGTTCATATTTGATGACCTTTTTGTGACAATCGTTGGAGGATTGCACTTTTTACCCGACTTTTGGCAATGTTCCTGGTGCTAAATGTCATGTTCCAATTTGCTTTTGCTAGTTGGGGGGAGGAGGTTTGAACAGCCCAAACCCCCTTATCTACGGGTCTGGTGGTTTACCAGTCATGGTTGGGGATTGTGTTATTGAATTTTGTGAGCCTTGTTTCCATGTAATAATTGATCAAAGTATGATGTTGTGGGTGTTTTATGACATGGCCTACATGGTTATTTCTAATAGCTCTGATTTTTGTGTGAATATCTTGTTAGTTGATGTGTAGTTTGTCTTGTATGAGAGTTTTATGTTGTATGCTTTGTATGGTGTGTGCAAAAATGAAACTCCTTGTCTGTTTATTAATTTATGTGACAGTGATTTCTAGAGGGTCAAAAATTGTTGCAATGTATATCAGTTTTGGAAGGATGTATGTGTTCACTATTCTGCTTCTGCCAAACATTGTTGTGGTATAAATTGAATCTGTACAGCATGCCTGTGTAACAAGATTTTGCCATGTGGTTTTGTGTATGTCAAGTGGGTTTGCTGTGAATGTTATGCCATATAGTCGTTTAAAAGTTTGCTGATGTTGTTTGTTGCTGTTATGTGATAGGGAAAATCTGTTTTGTTTGTCCACTTGCCCAAGCCCATGATCACTGATTTTTGGGTATTCAATTTGGAACCACCACCTATTCTAAATTTTATGAATTTATCCAAAATGTTTCAAATAGAACTTTCATTGGGTGGGAAGAAAACAGTGTTGTCCACATAGGCGCACAACTTTTGCTCTCCTTTTCCTGGAGTGAAAGTGCCTGAAATTGTGGTGTCTGGTCTAATCTTTTCAAGAAGTGGTTCCTGATCGAGAATGTAAAATAGTGGAGAGAGTGAACAACCCTGTCTAACAGATCTTATTAGCCTGAAAGTTTCAAAACAAATGGTTTACTAAGACTGCTCTCTAGCTTTTAGTAAATAATTTGGATCCACTTCCTAAAGTGTTCCCATATGTTGCAGTTTTGTAGTGTTTTATGTAGGTATGTGCATGATAGTCTATTAAATGTCTTCTATTGGTCAAGAGACAATATAGATGATGTAGGCCTACTATGTCATATGTGTAATTGACTAAATCTCATATGAAATGTGCGTGTTGGTGTATGTGTATGTGTTGGACACTGCACTGTTGGTCTTCATGGATGAGCTTGTTCATGATTGGTTTTAGTTTGTTTGCTAGGGATTTGGTTAAAATTTTGTATACTGTGTTTAGAAGAGTGGTCTGTATTTTTATTAATTTTGTGCCGTCATTTACATCATCTATTTTGTTCATTTCGGTTACACCTATATTATCATCTTTGTGTACTTCCAGCTCTTATCCTTCCGGTTCATATTTCACTTGGACACATTTGTTGTGGTGTCTTTTTTACACATCGTCTTTTTATGTTATGTGCGTATCTTGACAAAGGTCTTTTGGTTCGAAACATCAATTATGTCCTGTGTATTGTCATTTGTATTATATCCTGTGTTTTGCTGTGTATATTATTTCACGTAAGCATCTGACAGTGATAGTGTGTCAATCGTCATTCAGTAGAACTTCATAACATGTCTCCCACGCGAGTATTATTTTCATTTAGTTTTACTAGCAGTATTTCCTTTTAAAAAAACAGCCAAGACCTAGACAATGCCCTCCTTAAAAAAAAGGCCAATGCCCATGTTGCAGTTTTGGTGCATCATTTAGATAAGTTGCAGAATTATGTGTTCAATATTTACATACAGAAATGGTGAAATGAAAACCCAAAGTATAAGATGAAAAATGCAAAAATAAAGAAATGAGACACCAATTCACAATGCCAAGAATGGGGGGGGGGGGGTGGGCAGGAGCGAGAAATAAATAGAAATGTGCAAGGAAGAATAGCAATTGATAGTATGGAGGATAGATTTACATTAAAATATATACACGTCAACAAACAATCACACAACTAAACGGATATCATATACATTCCATTTGAATAAACATAGGACTAAATACCTTAAACATATATACAAAAGTACATACTGATATGAAAGCATACATGTGAATACAAATGCATACACATGTATAGGTGCTACAGACACAAAAACATATATGTATACATATACAACTACACACACACACCAACACACACACCACATGCACACACCAGCACATGCACACACACACACACACTCACACAGAGAGAGAGAGATATATAATTGCTGATGAGCGTGCACATAAAACAGTTACAAGGATCAATGAAATATGGGAGTAGAGGTTATACAAAAGTGGTAGGTAAATCAAACAAAATTGTGATTAATGTTCATACCGTGTGGTTGTATGACAAATGAGCAGATATTCCAAAGACTGATGTTGCCGGTCACCGGAATAGCAATGTAACAGACCAGTTACAGAAACATCAGTGCTGTCATGATGTGAAGGGCTTTTGAAATGAATGGCCACCTGGGAGTCATGATGATTCATGATATCTCTTAAATGTTCAGCGAATCTATCAGCCAAAAGTCTACTTGTTTCATATGTTTTTATATTTAAAAGTAAGTAAAGAATAAAGTTGAATGTGGGATTAAAGTTTATTTGTGTTGGCATACATAGTTCATTGAACTTGACTGAGACGTATGACCAACAAAGATTTTAGAAGCTGAGTTCAGCCACCATTACTTCTGATATCAAGAAATAATGGTGGAATATTAATTGTGTAAGTATGGTTGCAGAAGTATAACCTGGTATTTATAATTATAGTTATGTATTGATTGTGAAAGAATATTATTATTTGTGACTGCAGATATCTACTGTGAATTATGGTTGCTGAGTTCCATTATAATTTTTTTTATCCCTGAGGCATGTAGTGTTTGCAAAGATGCATTATTTGATATTACAGAGATATACTGCTTTTATATGAAAAATCTTTGGCGATGGGGGAAACAAAAAACACAGTTACAACTATTTATCATCATCGTGTAACATATTCTTTTCAGAACATAGCCTTCATTATAGATTCTTTGAATATTCTGCAATTCTGGGCAAGTTGCCATCTGCTGAAAGAGACATAACTTCTATGGGGATGCCCAGAGTGTACTGTTGTAGGTTCAGATAATCACTAATCACTTGTGATTGTATATGCAATGTAATCCATGATTTTGTGAAATCCTAGTCATACTTTGACCTTCATGATAACATCTTAATATACAAAGTTGGTTCTGATAGGCAGGAAATGGCCAATAGTATCCAGGAGATATCACTGATAATTTCTTGATGGTGTCATAACACTAATGTACAGGTTAACCCAAACTAAATAAACCTGATGTGGTGCTCGTTCAATAACTTAGTAGCACAGACAGATACACTAAATGTCACATTTAATGGTCAAGACAATCTAAGGAGTGAATTAAATATGTTGTGCTGTCATTTGACTGAAGCCTGTCATATTAATATATGTTCCATGCTGATCATGCGATACAGAGATGCAAATGTGACCTGGCAGTTCTGAAAACAATGGCGGCTGCACATCTAATACAGTGATTGTTTGCCCTACTGTTTAACCAGTTGGTCCTGTCAGTGGTTGACTGGCCACTTGAGGCTCCTAACGCTGTCCAACACACAATGCCCACAGTGGGTGTGCATACAGAATGAAAGGAATGCTAGCAGTCCTGGGATGTACTAGAAATACATCATGGTAATGGGATACATTTGATCTAGTATCCATCAAATTGCTACATTTGTTGGCCCATGCCAAGAGATACATGCGAGTCATCAGTGATATAAAGCATTCACTTGATTCACATAAACATCACAAGGGTTCTGTACAAAGAAGGGAATATCATGAATGGCACATGCAGATACAACTATTGCACTAGTTACCAAAATTGATTCTTTAATTAGAGGAGAGGAGGGGATAAATGCTGGTGGGAACATGGAAAACTATATGCAGGTTATTATTGTATTGTCCTGGGAAGACCATGCAGAACATGGTAAAATGGGAATGTGGAACTTGAAATACAACAGTTGATCTGTGATAACACCACAGATGATGATGTCGTTATATACACAAACAGTTCTGTGATTCTTGGTAAAATGTCAACTGGGGGCAGAACTGTAAAGGAGAAAAGTGGAACCTACATGGCAACAAACTCCAACATGAGAATGGGAATTCAGACAGTTATGGCAGCACTAAAATGGATTTCTGGCACAAACAACATTGGGATCTGTAATAGTCACAGATGCTCAGTGTGAGCAGAAAGTGGTAATTGAGGGGGCATCTGAGGTGTGTGCGTAACCAGCAAGCTACAGGAGCCATAGGCATGCATACTCTTGGTATAGTGCTTGAAAATATTCTTCTTCTTCTGCGTTTGTTCTCAAACTCCTGCAGATTAGCAGGATGTAGTCCAGAGAACGGAATGCGTTGTGTCATGTTTTACATCATTGCTGCGTTATCTGCGCCTTTTGGCCTGACACATCCGACTTCAGCATGGCTTTGGGTCACTGACCCTATATGGGATGGGACAGCCAACTCCATCCCATAACCTCCTTAGTCACCTTTTACGACATGCGTGGAAGGTAAACAGTGTTGCTATTCTTTGCTCCCCTTTCAGGCCCTGGCGACACACAGGTGCTTGAAGATATTGAACACCTATTGGTTTGTTCAGAATGTGTCAACGTCAATCAGAAAACTAAACTAATTATGAAGTCATCATTGTGGCACTCCATACAAATCCATAAGTGCTTCTATCTCATATTCAGTACATTTTTCAGCATGTGATAACTGACTGTTTTGATTCTGTGCTGGTTGATAAGTCTTCTTTTGATTCCTGTATGTCGCTCATTTCTTGCAACACCATGATTCACTCCCAGGTCCTGCATTCTAGCCATAGATACAAAAGATGAAATACACCCTATATCTTCCAACTGGTCCAACTCCATGATTTTATTCAAAATATCAGTATGGTCCATTGAACTTCTACTAGTCACTGCTGACAAATCTGTCTGCTCATTGATTTTTCACGTGTCCAGGTACAAAGTTGAAGGTAACTCTCTTCAGCACAGATTTTGTCATCAACTGAAGCCACTGACTGTGTAGAATGCCAGACTGAATCTTTCAAAGCATGCTCATAGAATCAGTAAGAAAACAGACACTCATAACACACTTGACTCCAGCCATATCACTGCCTTCATCCCTGCTATCACCTCCATCGTCATACTACTAGTGGTTGTATAAATTAAAAAGAGTGCATCATCTTGTGAAAAGAGGAGAAATGCAGAAGCTCAACAGCGGAGACTACCTAGAAAGTCATGGATAGACCAATATCCGTCTACAGTGGTCATTCCATGCCCAAACTGTCCAATTACATTTACAGCTCGAATAGGGCTCAGTAGCCATCTACGAACTCATAATCCAGGACATAACTAATTGAATTTTCAAAAGTGGATGTAACAAATGGTCATCATCACTTGTGATGCATGAACAACAACAGTGGCTGCATAGAAAGCATCACTTTCTTACCTAATACATTGCCCTCTGCATTGAGCTGTGAATACCCATGCACTGCACTTGTGCCAAACCACAGATCCACCAGTGTAGACAATAATATTCCCATCTGAGGAATTCTAACTTAATAGAGCCTGGACTTATACATGCACTGGAATGTCACTTAGGTTTCAAGGAAAATGTGATTGCAACTTCAATGGAAGTTGAATTATTGATATGCTTACTTTCCCACTCTCCTCCAGGTTCTGCGTTCCATATTGTGCATACCCGTTTAATAACCTCTTCTGCCTGCCAAGCCATGACTTCTCCGTCTTTATTCTGTTTCCTTTGATCTCTTCAATATCATGATGTAGTGGATCCTTCTTGTCAGCACTGATGTGCAGTATGAATGAGAACAAATAACAACTGTTTGCATTATGGTAGATCCAGAAAGAAGTGCATTGCCACTATTTCTGTATCTCTGGGGTATCCAAGAACGAATGCATTATTTCATTCTGTGAAACTTGTCAAGTCTATCAATCTGCATTGAACTAAATAAAAGTCAGGATAGCCGAGGCATACTCTACCACAGACATGACTAGCACTTGATAAAGCGGTGCCAGAAATCATTGTTCACAAAAAACAGCAGCCAACAGCCTCATTTATGTCCATCCTTTTTAGATCTGAAGATAATGAAAATAGTTATATATTGTAACAAATAATTGTTCTATAATTGTAGGTGTTGTTATAAAATAAATACGTTTTCTTCAAATTTCTTTGCTCAGGTCTCTCAACAACTGGCTCTACTTCCAACAGCTGAACTAGAACAAGGTGTCAAGAATTCATCAAACTGGTGGGATAATTTACCTTTTTACTTCATCCAGTTCTTTTATAAAAAAATCTTCCGTTTTGGTAAACCTGATACTGAGCATGCATGTAAACCTTTGGAAATAAAAGTTGCAGCTGACACTGAACATACAGATGAACATTTGGAAACAATTACACTTCCTTTTAAAAGATAAAGGTAGGTCCCATGGCAGCAACCTACCGTTGGTGATGAAAATAACTAATCAAGTAGTAATCCACAGCAACTATTAGGTGGGGTGACCAGTTTCCTTTCTTGCTATGTTTACCTTCCCCAATTCTTGTGTCAGGTACTCATTTACATCTGGATCGACTAGATTAGGTGAGAATCATGACCCTGATTTTTTTTTAATTCAAAAGTTTTGAACCTGACACTAAGCAAGCTTACTATCAACTAGGCTACGGTACTCCTCACTCTTTTAGCTCCTTTGAAAAAAAATCAGTGATGACAAAGAAGATAAAATAGAAATCATTCAAACCTAGTGAGAAGTGCAATATATCTTCTTTCTGCTGTATGTCTTTGTGTCTTGTAGCATCATGAGTAGAAGAGTTTTTTGGAAATAGTATTTTTGTGCACTTCATATATGTTTTGTTTCCATGGTTTCTTTTATACCAGTAATCCATCTTTTGCATGATCAGCCTGTGACTCTCTATCCATTGCATATGTGTACCTTTGCTTTTTAGGGAATGTTATCTGACAGTAGTCTGGTGGTTTGTGCAAACCATAAATCTTTTGTCTTCAGATGTAGTCCAGGATTGGCATTGTGTTTGATAGTCTCCTGATGTTTTCATTTTTGATTTCGTCTGTTATAGTTATGCATAGAATTCTATGTAGGCCTAAATATGACATTTTTGTGATAATGAGTTTTCTTTTATCTTTTTATGTTAGTGTCAACTATTGATATTGGTAAACACAATGATGGAATTGCCATTGTTTTGTATAATACTATGTTTATGTTCACATTTTTGTATTGGAATATAGAGGGCATCCGCCCTATAACCTGGTATGTCCTTGTGAGCACTCTAATACTAAGTAATATAAATACAACAAAAATAGAAATAATATTAAAAGCACATTTTATATTTTCAATTAAAAAAATTGTATCATTATCATTTTTATGTCTATCAAACACACATGCACGCACACACACCAAACTCCACACACACATACACACACAAACATAAAATTTGTCAGGGTAGAAAGGGTACTACATTGGATGTCAATGCACATTCCTTTAGGAATTTCTATCTTCAGTGATGTGGCTGAGTGTGTGAAAATCTTGACCTGTCAAATCTTTGATGTTGTCTGTTCATGATTTCCTTTACACTCCTTGGTTCAACTCCTTCCACCTTCAACTGTTTCCATGCAAAATTGTTTTTGACAGGAATCATGTCAGCTTACAGTTACCAACCGATGTCTATCATCATCCATATTCATCTTTACTGAAAGTAATATATTAGGTTCAGTACAAGTAGACGGAACCACATCGTTCAGTTTTTTAATCCTAATTTTTAGATAGTTATTGCACATGACAATTCACTGATATTTCATTGCTACAATAACAAACATGGCTGCTGCTACACAAACATGACAATTTTTCATAGTGGGGAGACACTATGCGTCTCCCCAGACACGGGCAGAGATCGGTTGTGTTTCTACAAAGCAGTAAAATGCTAACAGTTGAAAAATTCTGTAGTCTACATTCCTTCTTCACGCTATGCACTCAGGGGGGCCCTCTGCTCTCAGTGTGTAGCATGAAGAAGTATTGATTGGCGTTTGTTTATCTATGTGTTATGAAAGTACAATGAAATTAATAGCGCTCTTAACATTGAACAACTTTGAGATAGCATGAAATGGAGAAATAAGAAATACAGTGACACATCTTTACACCATCTTGAAAGCTATCATGCAGAATTTATGTGGACATCAAGGCTAACAGGAATAGACACTGCATTTAATGCTATTCTCATTGTTACAAAGATTACTTGTCCCAATAAATAGTGTTCCATTATTTTTGATCTTGTCTCTTGTATTATCTGGTGTTATGTCCCTTTGTACCCTAATTATGGGAAAGCTTTGTTCCGCTGTATAATGTTCCGTGGTGGTGTCTACTTGTACTGTACCATATATTCTTTGGTACATACAGGGCATAATAATGACGCGTATAAGAGGAAAAATAAAACCAGAGATAGCTTAAGAACAATGCGGATTCGTAGAAGGAAAAGGCACAAGAAATGCCCTATATATATAGTAAGAACATTAATGGAGAGGGCCATAGAAGTACAAGACCTATATCTGTGCTTCATAGATTACAGCAAAGCATTTGACAAGGTGAAACATTCAGAGATTATAAAACTGCTAGAAAATATTAACGTTGATGGGAAAGATCTAAGAATAGTAAGAAATATGTATTGGAAATAGCTGCGATGAGAGTTAACAAAACTATAGCAAGATTTCAAAAGATAGAAATTAATGTCAGGCAAGGTTGTGTAATGTCATGGATCTTTCCTCCCTGTATACAGAATACATTATGTGAAATATAGAAGAGATGCCAGGAATAACAGTTGGATGATGCAATATAAATAACTTCAGATATGCTGACGATACAGTACTAATTGCAGGAAGTGAACAAGAACTACAAGCCCTGTTGGATAAAGTAGTGAAAGAAAGTGAAAACAAAGGCCTCAGTTTAAACAAGAAGAAAACAGAAATAATGGTTGTTCTCGAAGAGACATACACCACCAAGATGCAACATAATGATTAATGACACATAAATTAACACAAGTTGAAAAAGTGAAATATCTTGGCACCCTGTTAACATCAGAAGGTAGATGCTCAAGTGAGATAAAGAGCCGAACAGCACAAGCCAAATCAGCATTTCAAAAAATGAGAACCATTTTGTGCAATGGAACACTGTCAATGCAGACCTGAATTCAAGTGCTGAGATGCTATATCGAACCAATTATTTTTTATGGATGGGAAGCATGGACTGTAAACAAATAAATTCAAAATGAACTGGAGGCTACAGAGATGTGGTTTCTGAGAAGAATGATGAAAATAGCATGGACAGCTAAGAAAACTAATGCAGATGTTCTCATTGATGCTGGTGTAAAATGATAATCATATAAAACATTAGGGGCAGACAGTCAAGATTTCTAGGGCATGTGCTGAGAAGAACACAGCTTGAACTCTTAATAACCACTGGAAAGATCAAGGGGAGAAGAGATGGGATGACAAAGAGAAAAGTTGCTAGATGGACTAGTATTATGGCATAGATATTCACCAACCGAGCTTATTGACAACACAAGAGATAGAGACTCGTGGAGAAACATGATCGCCTACGCCATTCAGCATGACACTTGATTGATTGACATATGGGATGATGAGCCCACATTTCAACTTTTTAATACTATGTGCAGCATCCTTCCAACTTTTTTATAGTACGCGCAGCTTTTGTGAAAATTTCATCACTGAAATGTTACTGTGTCGTCACCAAAAAAATGGCTAACTTAATTGGAGATGTTTGCTTACTGAACTTGCCAGCTAAATATAAAGATGCTGTACCTTTGTTACAAACTCAGGTTTGCTACAAAATGTAAAAATGTGATTTCTATACAAATGTGCAGCCAGGGTCATCCGATGACCTTATTGGATATGGGGGACATGCAAAGTGGCGGAACAAGAAACACAGTGGAACAGCATGCCACCACTTAAACAGCTACCTAGCCAAGTTCATGTGATCTAAGCTCCATAATAAGGCCTCTTCTATGCCATCATCATCATGTGACATATTCTTTCCAGAACATGGTCTTCCTTATTCTTTCTCTGAACATTGCGATTCTGGGCAAGTTGACCTGCAGCAGCTAGTGATGCTATACTGAAGGAAATGAGCAGATACTGGCCACCTGTATAAGACACAAACCACAGCTTATACAACAGCAAACAACGAACCAATCTGTACCTGCCTTGACCCAAAAATGCCCCTTCCAAAAATTGGGTATCCATGCCCTAATATATATCTAATAATATATATAATTATCTATCGTACAAGTAATATCTATCTCTCTCTCTCTCTCTCTCTCTCCCTCCCCCACTCTCAAAATCTATGCATCTCTCTCTCCCCTCCATGAAATATATATATGTGTATAAAGAGAAATAATAAATGTAATATTTATGCTAACACTGCTTATGCTTATTATTCTTTATTGAAAATAATATACCGATATGCCACTTTGTATCATCCTTAATCTTTATTATCATTATTTTCAGTACAAGTAACTAAATTACCAGTTGTAGTTATTTTTTAGAGCAGTGATTCTCAACCTTTGTATGATCATGGCTTGGTAAAAATCAAGGCTTAATTATAAGACCCGGGCCCGATAAAATAAATTATATATTCTCATAAATAACTTTACAATTTAAGAAATAGCTCTCGTGACCTGGTAGAAATGTTGCCATGGTCCAGCTGAGCAGGATTGTTTTTTAACATATCCATAAATATGTTATTTTAATTTTCTAAGGAAACATCTATTAATATTTTTTGGATTCACTTTGGGCAGAAAAATCAGAAATTGGAAATTTGTATTATATTAAAATGTGTTCATATGCATTTTGGTCAAAATGTTGATTTTCACGTGTTCCTGTGTATTTGTAGTGATTAAAAAACTTATGAGTGTAGGCAACAAAAGAAATATAAATAGGGTGTACAATTTTCTAGCATTTCTTAAGCAGAATGTGGTGCTTATGGTAGAAACCAGTGTGTAGTTATAGAATGCTATTGAGACCCATAGTCATACATTTTTATAATTCTATGATGAGCTTCTCTTGATATTCCTCTGTTTATGCTATCTTGTACTATTTTAATGCTCGTAGTGACATTCTGTTATCATCCATTGAGTACTTTTCCAACAGATATCCACCATTTTTTAAATTGCTAACAGACAACATATTGATGTATTCTTATTTGTATGTTTGAACTCTTCCCAATCAATATTCAAGAGTTTCTAAGACATTTATTTTAAAATTAATTTAATTTCTCATAGATCTTAGAAATTTTTTGGAGTTGTAGGCCTATTTTGTTCTACTTACCCTCAATTTTACTTGTCTTAAAATGTTGATATCCAATCTTACTAAAGTATATGCATTGACTGTCCATTTACTGATGATAATTAGTTTATTTGAAGTAAATCTATCAACTGCCTAGTGTTTTATACCATTTTTTGTGTGCCATGTCCAATTTCAGAACCGAACAAAATATGAAAATTTACGAAATATTCCTACGTATTCATAGTATTAGATTTCCAAAGTTGAACTTTATTCCACTCAATATTATCATTAG
The DNA here is from genome assembly GCA_034231615.1 of Meghimatium bilineatum. Taxonomy (NCBI): domain Eukaryota; kingdom Metazoa; phylum Mollusca; class Gastropoda; order Stylommatophora; family Philomycidae; genus Meghimatium; species Meghimatium bilineatum. The sequence continues at coordinate 41,214,519 of CM067306.1, read as the reverse complement.
GTCTAACTCTATTTTCTGTATATTGTAGTTGGATTGCTGTCATTAGATCTATCTAACTCTTCAGAAACAATAGAAGTGGGAACAGTTTTATAATTGTTTTTGCTCTTACCTATTATTAGGTCTAAGCCTATTTCTTTTCCGATTTTCAACAAGTCGGTAATCTTCACTGTCTAATTATAAAACAGTTTTTTACCAACTTGAAATAACATCTCTATATAAAACAGTTTTTTACCAACTTGAAATAACATCTCTATATAAAACAGTTTTTTACCAACTTGAAATAACATCTCTATATAAAACAGTTTTTTACCAACTTGAAATAACATCTCTATATAAAACAGTTTTTTACCAACTTGAAATAACATCTCTATATAAAACAGTTTTTTACCAACTTGAAATAACATCTCTATATAAAACAGTTTTTTACCAACTTGAAATAACATCTCTATATAAAACAGTTTTTTACCAACTTGAAATAACATCTCTAGATAAAACAGTTTTTTACCAACTTGAAATAACATCTCTATATAAAACAGTTTTTTACCAACTTGAAATAACATCTCTATATAAAACAGTTTTTTACCAACTTGAAATAACATCTCTATATAAAACAGTTTTTTACCAACTTGAAATAACATCTCTATATAAAACAGTTTTTTACCAACTTGAAATAACATCTCTAATTATAAAACTGAAAGAATAATAAAACCTGATGTTGCTAAATGTTTGAACTCTGTTGCTAGTGGAAGATGAAACCATTTTGCTAATTTCTTGAAAGCTGCATGTACCTTGTTTGAATTTTAATTTGAAATAAATAGGTCACGCGTCTAATCACACAGAAACACGATGGTTTTCTTTTGTCAACCAGATTTCAAAATGTTCAACGGCTAAATAAGTTAATACTTGTCATTTACAGACCAAATGAAGTAAATTTAGATGGTATATATGGAGGACCGATATATCGTTTTTTTGACTGGAAAGGATGGAGGACTCTGTCCTGATATATCGTGTTTACGTGCGAATTAAGTTAATTGGTTTACTGTAATGCAGTCTTGCAGGATTTGTTCCACTGTCTGTGCTGCCTGTCCACATGAACACAGAGGTGATGGAACCAGTCTATTTAATCTGTGGCTATTTAGTCTGTTGTGTCCTCATGCAGAAGATGATAACCTGCTCAGCTCTGTCAAGATAGTGACAGTTGTCTTTTGAGTGGTCGACATTTCCGACAGCTTTGATGAGTCTTCTTTTCCTGGTAAGTGATTTCTTAGTCTTTTTTTTTCAGCGATGCTCCATTTTTTGCTAGCATATCTGCATTTTCATTTCCTGATATGCTACAGTGGGATTATATCCACTGAAAGACTACTCTTCTTTGGATGCTCACTTCTCATATGACTTATTTCAGGTTTGGAATTTTATCGCTGTTAAGATCGTGTAGGACAGACATTGCATCAGTAAGAAATACCACCTGTTGACACTGGCTTGTGTTTTAAATTATTTCTGCAGCAATGCTTTGCAATTGTGCAGAGTAATTGGAGCAGAAGATTCTGGTTGATGAACATGTGAATCAAATTTTCTTTTTCTGGATATTTCATGTAAACTCCAGCACCTTCATTCTTCACATCTCTGGTTGCTGAACCATCAGTATATACTTGTATCCATGCTTATCTGGGGTACATATCTTCAATCATGTTGTATACTATTGTTTTATTTTGGAGAGTGTTCAGTTTTCTCATAGTGTAGATCATAGGTTCACAAAGTGGTCTATATGGACCCCCAGGGGTTGATTTCTGTCATCAGGCAGGGGGTCCATGTCAGTGAGAATACAAATTGGGGGTGCACGAGATGTAATTTTTCTAATAAAAGTATAAATAAAAATTGTGCATGTTCTTTTTTTTACAATTTTCTACTCTACAAAAATCCTGATCAAAGTGAGCAGAACTTGTCAGCTGTCAAAAGACATTTTAAGTTAATGTGTTAAGAAAAATTCAATATTTGGCAGGCAATGGAAAACAAGAAAATCAGCAAGGGGTCTATATGGCAAAAAAGTTTGGGATTCATTGGTGTAGATGTTTATGATGGTTCTGATAGTGAGATTTTGATATTGCTCCCACGGAACTGTGAACAGTGTTGGTGTTATTTCTTTAATGTCTGGTTCATCCTCAAGTTCATCCTTGTATTCTATATTTAGGATTTTTGATTGGTAAATAAAATTGGTTTTGTATTGTAAGGGCATGATGCCTGTAATTTTTTTCCATTTTATGTATTGGAGAGGTCTTTATGGCACCTCTGATACGGTGAAGTACTTGATTTTGTACCTTGTCCAGAGCTTGTAGATGGTAAATGGCTGCTGAAGTCCATGCTGTTGATCCATATTCTAGTAGGGACTACTGGTCAAATTGAACCTGTATATACCTTCTTTAAAGTTGCCTCATTGGTCTGTTCTTCTGTGTCGCTGCTGTTAACCAAGATCTGGCTCTTTTCTGTGTTGATTTCCATTCCATACTTGCTGGTAACTTTTTCCAACTTTGCTGTTAATTCTTGTAATTCTTGTTCTGACCCAGCTATAAGATCAATATCATCAGCAGAATGGACGTTGCAAATAGGGCAACCTCCTATCGATATAGACGTGCTGTAGTCATGTAGTGTCTCCTGTATGATATGCTCTAGGTATATGTTGAAAAGTACTGGAGACATTATGTATCCTTGTCGAACTCTAACCTGAATTCTTCAAACCGTCAGTGAGAACACAATGGCTCGTAGTAAAATGAAGAGTATTCTGGAGACGACTACTAGGGCCATCTCCAGAAAACTTTTCTGCCCTTGACGCTGAAAGGCAACAAAGGGTTTAGCGAATAGAATAGAATAGTCGAACTCTAACATTTGTTTTAAATAACTCTCCAATTGTATTGTTTGATAAGACAGCACTATTTGCATTTTAAAGCTATTAAAAGTTATTTAAGCTTTATGAACCACAAAAAACAAGTTTCAAGAAAAAAACATCTTAATCAAATAAAAACTACAAGATACACAACAAAGCACTTTCTAGGCAAAATCCATATTGAAAAGTACACAATTTTTTGGTAAACAAAATTACCTACTAACTCTTAAAGACCGAAACGATTCTGAAAGCATATGATGTCCAGTCTATCTGAAAATACAGAAAACATTGGTGGGACCAGTTTATTTTGGACAATTGCAATATATTTCTGTATTTAGTCATGCTGTTAGCTATTTACATGTTAATATTCTTTAATTATAGAATACCATACTTTTGCAATGGATGCAATAAATGCTGTTGTAAATTGAATTTATTTGTTAAAAAGTTGGGAGAAAAATAAATGATAGCATAATACATTTGTCTGTGTTTGTTCTAATGTTGAGAATGTCACATGATTAATATTCATTATTATAATAATATTAATAGTTATAATATATTTATTTACTTAGATAGTTTGTTCCTTTTGTGCCACAGACAGAGGTTTTGATTCTCCATGTGTTGTGACCCGCAGCCTGTACTTTTAGTTCTTGCATGAATTTGCAACCTATTATTTTCCCCTTCTTTAAGTATGGTGCTTTTAGGATTATATTATAATAGCAGGCGACGACGAAATTAGTGGTGAAGTGTTGAAGGCAGCTGATGATACAACTCTGTTAAAGATGCTTGCTATTATAAATGAGGTATGAAGAGAAGAAAAACCATCTCAACAATGGAAAGAGAGTCATAATAAAATTATCAAAGAAAGATCTATCTGTAAAAATTGGCAAGGAATTACTCTGTTGTCAGTGCCAGGGAAAATATTATGTAGTATGATGCTAGAGAGGTTCAAGGGAAAGGTAGATGAAAAAAAAAGAGAAGAGCAAGCTGGATTCAGACCAAAATGATCATGTATTGATAAAATTTTTTACCCTTATCTATAACAGTTATAGAAGAATCAGTAGAAATGCAATCTCCACTTATTATCAGCTATACTGATTTTCAAAGAAGAATTAGATAGTCTGAACAGGCAAACATTCTTGAAAATGCATGCCTATTACAGCTTCCCAACTAGATATTTAAATGTAATCAAGGCTTTATATGACAACTTGAGATGCTGTGTTAAAACAAACGAGACCACTAGTACTAGCTATAAAGCCCCAACAGATCTCTCACCAGAATGCACATATCCATTAGCAAACACAATGGCACCATCCTCCAGAACAGACACAGCACTTAACAAAATGACAAAACATAGATCTGAGAAGAACACGAAATGTATGACTCATTTGTATATTTTTACATGTAATATTTCTTCATGTGAATGTGCATCACTACAACAATAAGATATTTATACTTGTTCTGAAAGCAGGCTATTTTATAGTATCTTCCATTACCTTGTTACAATTTGACAATGGATGTCAATTTTAAATTTTTTCCTTATAAAAAAACTATGGGTGTATATCCATTGTTCAAGGTTTAGATTTATACTATATGAATAGGCCTATAGCAAGCAAGGAAGTCAGTTTTTTACAGATTGCTTCTATGCAAAGAAGAAATATAGGCATAATGAGGAGATAACTAGAAAAAATACCTACTTTGAGGACAAGTATCATTATTATACATGGGCATATATATTTTCAATAATAAAATGTCAAAATATCTGTACAGCTTGTCCTGGATCAATAATAATGGTTATGTCGGTCTTACCTGATCCCCAACTTGGGTAATCTATTGAGCAGGATGCTCTTGTGGGAATAAATAAAATAAGCACCTGATATGTGATTTTTTAAATTTAAAGTGAAATTATGTGAGATAATTTCATTAGTGTGACAAATTGCAATTGCTAGTTTATGTAGTCCTTAGCTTGTATACAAAGCAACAGCTATCTGTCCTCAGTCTGTATACAAGACAGCAGCAGTTGTCTGTCCTCAACCTGTATATAGGGCAGCAGTTGTCTGTCCTCAGTATGTGTTGTCTGTCCTCAGTTTGTATACAGGGCAGCAGTTGTCTTCAGCCTATATGCAAGACAACAGTTGTTTGTCTTGCTTCATCTGGTTCCTATCTATCAGCCTATGTTGAGATCCTGCATGTCACTAACAGCCACCTCTTGGAACCAAAAGACAACACATATTTTTTCTATCAATGATCATTATTTCTACTTCTTTCGTTCACTTGAAACATGTCTATATCTGTAATTCTGTCTCCAGAATAAAACGCACTGTCTTTTGTACTTCACACAGTGCCTGATAGAGCTTTGATTCCAGTGTTGTTTCATCTTGCCAATATGTCTGCCTCAGAATTTCATATTCAAAACACTCTTGAAAAATATGTTTGGCACTCTGTGCTGCCTGTCCACATGCAATGAACATTATAATTTGGGCATCAGCATGAATCCCAGAGATTATTCTTCAGTGTTCATCGAATCCCAGAGATTCAACTATTATGACTCCCAAACTGCTTAGTCTTTCTAATGCAACAGTAGAAAGGACCAGACTCTAATGTGCTGAATTTCCCTATTCTAAACACATGTATATTATTCTAAGGTTTTGAGACTTGGCTTGTACCAGAAATATGAAAAAAAAACCGATAACCTCTATCAATAAAAGTCATCTACTTCACAGTCTGATAATGAGAGGTATAAACAAGTTCTGTAGAAGAATACACACCAGTGACCAATGTCCAGTGGAGATAGAGATCAAAGATATAAAATTTACATGGATTGTTGGTAAAGGTAAAGATAGGTCCCAAGACAGCAACCTGACAATAACTTATGTACTAAGCCGCAGCAACTATTAGGTGCGGTGGCCAGTTCACTTTCTTAATGTCTTTACTTCCCCTAACTCATGCATCAAGTACTCATTTACAGCTGAGTCGACTGGAGGAGTGGTAGTGTCAAACGAGAAATCACAACCCGGATATTCTTTCTCCAGCTGTGGTTTCGAACCTGGCATACTGTAACCCAGTGATAGCAAGCAACCTCACTATCAGCTAGGCTACTGCGCTCCTATGGATTGGACACACAAAGAAACATAATCAGACAGGTGCTTGTCAGGAGCCCACAAAGAAAGAAGTGATTTCAAAAGCAGAACATCTGACACAGAAAAAAATAGAAGATGATTGATGCTTCGTGAACAGAGTTTAAGAAGACAGCACAAAAATCTATGAAAAATGACAGTTGCAGCCAAAAGCTCCACAAGGAACTGAATGAAGAAAATGAGTCTAAGAAAATAACACACAGTAATAGGACCCATAACCCATCAGGGTGGTATGATTACATTAGAGACATTAGCACAAACAGCCCTCCAACACCTCTGTCGTCAGTCATGTGGGTCAGTATTGAAAAACACGGATGGGTTATTCTGTGATGTGGTTAATTCAAGACTTTCTTTGCCTATTCTCCTTCCATCCTCAACTGTTCCTTACAAAATAGTTTTAGATGTGAACCATGTCTCCTTACATGTACAAACCAAGCAAACTTCAACCATGTCTCCTTACATGTACAAACCAAGCAAACTTCAACCATGTCTCCTTACATGTACAAACCAAGCAAACTTCAACCATGTCTCCTTACATGTACAAACCAAGAAAACTTCAACCATGTCTCCTTACATGTACAAACCAAGCAAATGTCAACCATGTCTCCTTACATGTACAAACCAAGAAAACTTCAACCATGTCTCCTTACATGTACAAACCAAGCAAACTTCAACCATGTCTCCTTACATGTACAAACCAAGCAAATGTCAACCATGTCTCCTTACATGTACAAACCAAGAAAACTTCAACCATGTCTCCTTACATGTACAAACCAAGCAAACTTCAACCATGTCTCCTTACATGTACAAACCAAGCAAATGTCAACCATGTCTCCTTACATGTACAAACCAAGAAAACTTCAACCATGTCTCCTTACATGTACAAACCAAGCAAACTTCAACCATGTCTCCTTACATGTACAAACCAAGCAAACTTCAACCATGTCTCCTTACATGTCCTAACCAAGCAAACTTCAACCATGTCTCCTTACATGTACAAACCAAGCAAACTTCAACCATGTCTCCTTACATGTACAAACCAAGAAAACTTCAACCATGTCTCCTTACATGTCCAAACCAAGCAAACTTCAACCATGTCTCCTTACATGTACAAACCAAGAAAACTTCAACCATGTCTCCTTACATGTCCTAACCAAGCAAACTTCAACCATGTCTCCTTACATGTACAAACCAAGCAAACTTCAACCATGTCTCCTTACATGTACAAACCAAGCAAACTTCAACCATGTCTCCTTACATGTACAAACCAAGCAAACTTCAACCATGTCTCCTTACATGTCCTAACCAAGCAAACTTCAACCATGTCTCCTTACATGTCCTAACCAAGCAAACTTCAACCATTTCTTTAGAAAGAAAATTAAGACTAAAATTCATGTAGCGCTGATATTCTAATGACAACATTTATATTAGCAGAATTTTACTCTGTGCTGCACATGTCAAATATAATTTTACTTAGCTCCTCTACTTAAGACATTAAAGTAGTCTTCAATCAACAAAATACAACTGAAGTCATTCACACACACACATACACACATTTATGTAGGATGATATTCTTAACACTATGTACTAACTTTCCTTCAATATGTACTGCAAAACTGAAATCCAGCAGGCAAAACTTGGAACAGGACAATGACTTTTTGCTAATCACTGGTAACATACATAATAACACACACACATTGATTTTTTGGCTAAAACACATTTATAAAAAACACATTCACAACATAATACAGCGAGTAAGAACAGGCATTATTTATGTTCACATGGCAGAGCAAAATTATACATATCATGTGACATATTCTTTCCAGAACATTGTCTTCATCGTGGATACTCTGAAGGACTCTCTGTCCCGGGCAAGCAGGCCTGCATTGGGCAGAGACATGTAAATACATTCTTCAATGTTGGTCCATCATCTTCTTGACCCTCCTCTTCTTCTCTTGTCTGGTACTCTAGAAACCTTGATGTTGCTCTAAGTGTCCAAAATACTGCAGCTTCCTTCTTATGATGGTATTTAGAAGTCATCATTTATTTAGTTTCAGCAATTTCAAAGTTCTTCTCTTCCTCTGTCCATGATATTCGTAGGATCTTTCCATAGCACTTCATTTCAAATTACTTTATTCTTTTGCATATTGTCTTGTTTAAAGTCCAAGTCTCGCATCCATATCTTGCCACTGGTACAATACATGATCTTAAAAGGGTTACTTTAGTATTGTTAATACTACTTTGCCACAGTTTTCTTATGTGTATTAATTTGAGTGTTGCAATTTCGAGTCTTCTCTGAATCTTGACTGAACAATCTTCTGAATTGTTTATATTTGCTCTTAGATATTCAAATTTGTTTATACATTCTAGTTTTATATTGTCTATGTTGATTATCTGTTTGATATTTGTTTTTAATATCTGTTGCATAATTTTTGTTTTCTGTGCATTTAGATATAGAATTTGGATCTCACTGTATTTCTTTGTTGTTGTTATTAGCTGTTTCAGTCCTTCAGGATGTATAGTAAGGAGGACTGTGTCGGTTGCAGATCTTATTACTGGAATCTTGTATCCACTGATATTTAAAAGATGAAACTCAATTTCCTCTAGTTCTTCTCTTACATTTCTCATTATATTCTCTGCATAGATATTAAAAATTTAAGGAGATAGAGTGCACCCTGTTTTACTCCACTTTTAACAGCAAACCATTCAAATGTTTCTCCATCCACTCTTACACTACTGCTTATTTTTCATGATATAGTGTTTAAATAAGATGTATTAGGTGTTCGTGGAAGCCCATGTCTCTCATTATAGACCATAGTTGGTGATGTTTAACACAATCAAACATCTTGATGTAGTCTATGAAACACATATGTAGGTCTAAACTGTATTCTCTACATTTCTCAATTATGTTCCTCTTGTTGAACATGTGGTCTCTTGTAGAGCCAAATATAAAGTTAAATATACAGTTTCCATAGCATTAAAAAACATTTATTTTCTTTACAGCTCTCGAAGGCTTTTTAACATTTATTTATAATATCTTGTTGTTTATTACTCAATCAGTTTCTTTCCTGTGCCCAAAGGGTCTGTACCCATTCCTATTTTATAATTTGTCTCTGTGGCTCCATTGCAAGTCTCTGGCCTCACTGGGAGGAATGACAAGTGACCAATGTTGATTACTGATTTAGATTACCATGTTTGTAAGTGTGGTCCATGGATATATTTATACCTGTTTGTGACAAGATACTCCTATGTCAAGATACTCCTATTGAGCTTTGGTCTAAAATACATAGTTTACATTTCAGCATGCAATATCAAATTTACATAGCGCCTATGATTAAAAAATACAGAGAGTGGAATATAGTGGACTAAAGGTAAAAAATGTCATGTAAGGGGCATGCTGAACAAGTAATGTGCATGCTGGAGGATGTGGCATCTGGTGCGCAATGAATAAGCGTGTCTATAGATTGCCAGAACTCCTTCCTAGTAGTAATAACACTAGATAGAGAAAGTAAAAAGTAGTGCCTTGAGATACAGATACTGTACAGTGAGAATTTCAGAGAAAGTGACATGATTATATACATGGATAGTTTGGACGTTTTCGTAGAGCTTGAGCTTTCACAGATCAGTGTGTAGGGAAGGACCATCAAAAAAGAGAGTGGTGATATCATTGCGACTACAAGCAGCATGACTATGGAGATTGTGGTAGTAGCCAAGTCCTTGAACAATATGGGGAAACAGAGGGCAACTAATGTCCGCAATCTCAAGAGGGTAACTAATGTCTGCAATCTCAAAAGGGCAACTAATGTCTGAAATCTCAAGAGGGCAACTAATGTCTGAAATCTCAAGAGGGCAACTAATGTCTGCAATCTCAGTGACACAATGAACACAATCAGAAAAATACATGCACATTGTGTTGATTAACATTGGCTTGAGGTAGTGGGAGGTCAAAACTTAAACAAGTCACACATATTTTTGTGACTGGTCATTCAGGTGTTTGGGAAAATTAAAGAGCAGATTGGCTGGTGAATTCTGCTACTGTAGAACACTCAAGTAGTAGAGAAAGGAACCAGGCTGACATATGAACTCTTTATGAGAAACAGCACTGACAAATGAAAGTGATGATTCCTTTTCCATGTTCAGAATAAAGGAACTTGTCTTGAATATGTAACATTGTTTGCTTAGAAAAATGTACATCAACCAACAGAGAACTAGAAATGTCAGTCAGTCATCATGTAATTGTGGATATACATAAGGGGAGGCTGGAGCATCTATGGATGTGTCTTGTGTGCAATGATAATAATCTGATGACTAACTAATGTGTAATTGAAATATGTACATATGTTTAATTTTCTTTAACACTTTGCTGAACAAGTTTGATGATAGTTGAATTTTCGGTACATGCACTTCTTCTTCATCGTTCATTCTCACACTCCCGCTGGATCTTTCTTATAGCAGAACAATGATCCTACTAGATTTCCAGCAGGATGTAGTCCAGAGAATGGAAATGTGTTGGGTTGCAATTTTATTTGTGTCATTGGTCTAACACATCCATCTTTGGCAGAGGTATATACATGACTTTAACAAAATTCACTTATACTATAATTCAGTAATATGGCAACTATAGTAATAGTATTACTAAAAATAGCTCTTCATGGATAGTATGTAATTTCAAAATGGTTGCACCCACAAAATAGTCTTACAGTGTGATTTGTGGGTGAATTCTTTAATAACTCTAAATTTATCGCAGCTGAGTTTGTGCTTTATGTTACATGTAATGTACAACAATGTCCATCATTATAATAAATACAATTTAGTACTTGAAATAACTCTATGACTTTCAAATTCATTAAGAAATTGCAAACATTCATTATGAGACAATGAAAATTGTAAAGCTCTGTGTCTTGAGTTAGATTTTTTAATATTCTTTATGATGGGATGTAATTTATTACAAAAGTTTGCTAACACTTGGTATTGGGAGATAAGTATGCTCTGGATTGCTTGTCGGAAAAGTGTTATGAGAATGTTATAAATGGTCTGTTTATGCTACTTAAACGGAGAATTCATTTCTGTAACTTGAGTGTTCTAAAAACTGTACTTTTACAACCAAGCGATAAATATTATTGACTATCCCCAGGTGGTGTTGTCGTATCTTCCATACTTGCCGTTGAGCATAGGGATTTGTGAAGGAGATGGTCTACATTCCAGAGCCAGGTGTGTTGTTCTGGTTGAGGTGTAGTCATGTTTATTTAAGATGGTGTTGATGCTGTTTATTCATCTATTTCTAGGTCTGCCTTTGGCTCAGTATCCTGTTTCCATCTTGTTATAATCTCTTATTGGAAGTTCATTCATCCTCATAAGATGTCAAAACCATTTTATCTGTTGTTTCTCTATGTATTCAATGCATGATGTGATACATATTATCTTTCTGAGGTTCTCACTGCGCATTTCGTCGAGTCTGGTGACTCCAATAGCCTTCCTTAGACATTTCATTTTGAAAGTTTCAATCTTTCTCTTATGTGTAGATGTTAGATATCAAATAAAAATAACTAATGTAATTTTGTATTTGATAGTTAGTATAGATTAAAGTAACATTATTACTTAATATAGTATTTATGGCTTATTTGTTTTGTTACTGCGGCACTCTCCACTTTGTCTGCCATCCTCTGACATTTTGGTTATTTGTACTTTTACAGATACTAAGTAGCATTATACAAGACTATTATTATCCCATCACTGTGCTACCAGTGCGAAACCTGGACAATGACAGCACAAGACAAGAGAAAAATAGTGACAACAGAAATGACATATCTACAAAGAATACTCAGAGTGTCATTAAGAAATAGAATTAGAAACGATATCAGAGAGATAACCAAAACAATACCAGTATTGGAACACATCAAAAGACAACAGTTCACATGCTTCCAGACTACCAACAGACAGCATGCCACAAATGGTCATGACACATAGACACGGCTATAAAGTCAGAGGCAGACCATGTAAAAGATGGATCACAGAAATCAAAGAAGCCACAGGAACAAGCTTACAAACAGCACACAGGAAGGCCATCTCCAGAGAACTCTTCTACTCCTGACGCCACAAGGCAAACAAGGCCAAAATCGTATAGATAGATAGATTAGACAGACAGATAGATAGATAGACAATCAGAAACTAGATAGAATTGCTAGATCATACCAGTAAATCACAAGGAAGATTATTTATCAAAATGTATTCTAGAATTAAAATAATATTTGCATATTTTCGACCATGCAAAACACGCTGCTGAGGGCAACCAGTCCAGATTTAACACTTTTACCACCACATGTTTTTATACCAAGTATTTGGCACTGACCAGCCATTTAAAAAAAAGTGTAGTAATGAGTTTTGCAAGTGTCAATTTTAAGTAATCATAAAAAAATTAACAATAATGTTAGGGCTTTAAAACTGTTAGAAGATGTTCAGACAAAAATAAGAATTAACAATTTATCAAGCTTTTATTGAAATGGTTTTATTTTCATTTAGTTTACAAATGATTTTTGCCTAGAAATGACAGTGCCACTCTTCCATTTTCCAAGAGGTATTCATCACCTGCTCCTGAACCTACAGATATATCTTGTATTTATGACCATACTTTAGTCCAATTTTCTTATTCTGAGCCTGTTTTATCACTATTACTTGCTAAAAAGTAAGAATCTGGTTAACTTTGGACCTTGGTATCATTATCTACATCGTCCATTTTCAACTGTTTATTGAGGGAACAAAATTTATTCAATCTCCTATTATCTGTGTTGAATTGATCAAATAATGGGCACCCTTATATTGTAATTACATTCATAATTACCTACAAAGTGACACACTGAATAATACCATTGTAATTACATTCATAGTTACCTCCAAAGTGACACACTGAATAATACCATTATAGGTTCCATAAAATTCTCCACAAAAAATGTCCTATCACAGATGATAACTTGACAAGTCATTGGTGGCAGTGAAAGGAACTTTGTGCTTAAATAACCTTTATCATCCTTGCCAGTGTCAGTGTTAAAATATAAAAAGGACTATAGTCAATTAAAGCAACATAATTTAAAGCTTTCATCTGAAGTACAAAAGAAATGTGGCATATTTGGAGGAAACTTTACACACTTGTAGACAATATATATTTAATATATGTGTATGTGCAAAATATGGAAATATGTCAAAATATTGCAGTCTTTCAACATGTGAGTCTGTCAACATAATATGGCATTTGAACAAATGAATGTCTGTTAACATAATATGGCATGTGAACAAATGAATGTCTTGTCAAAAATACTGATAATCTGTGGATATACATTAGTTTGAGAAAATATGGTGTGTCATGTGAGATATTCTTTCCAAAACGTAGTCTTCCTTATGAATCTCCTGAAATCCCCACGGTGTCTGGGGGAAGGTGTCCCTCTTTCTATAGCGACATGTGCATGTATTCCTAAATATCTCTTGTCCAAACAAAAATTTAAACACATCCATAAGGAAATTCTTGACACAATACTCCTGTAGTTTGCCATTTCTTTCAGGAGGAACATCTGATTAAATATGACCATATGAATACACATACATTCTCTTCACCATCTTGGACTGAAAGTCCGAAAATATGGTAGCCTGTAAAAATACAATAAGCATATCATAGTCAATGTGCGTCCTGTCAATGTGCTAGTCCTGATAACTATCATAGTATATCCTGTAAATATGTGCTAGTCCTGTGAACATATCATAGTGTATACTGTCAATATGCGCTAGTCATGTGATTATACCACTGTGTATCCTGGCAATATGTGCTAGTCTTGTGAACATATCAGTGTATCCTGTCAATATCTGCTAGTCATGTGAACATAATGTAGTGTGCCAATTTGGTGGTATTTAACATATAATAGTCTACCAACATGACATATGTGAACATGACAGTCTGTAGTGAATATCTGATAACATGTCAATATAAAGCATTCTTTGAATGTATGACTTTTTGTCATCATTATATTCAACAATAACAGGACTAGTTTACAAATATTTCTGTGGAATAAAATCAAATACAGTTTGTCCAGATTTCATTGATTACATATGTTTAATTTAGTGTATCCATGAATGACAACATGACATTTCAAAAGGTAATGCTGTACAGTTCTCAAGTTAGGTTTATACATAAATGACAAACTGGCATGTCAATGCATGATAACTTGCTAAACGTAACTGTTTCCTTACAAAATGCTGCAATCAATACTACTCATCAATCAATGCATTTAATAAAGTCATACTAGTCCACTGCATAGATGTCAACTTATTTTGTCATAAATCCGTATTTTTAACAATTTACTTCCACATTTCAATAAAAATGTCTATTTGGCACCAAACACAACCTCTCCCCCCCCCCCTCAAATTTTTTCTCCCCTCAATATGAGCGTGGGAGATATAAAAAAATGTCTGCATTTGTAATAATTACTAGGAAAATTAAAAACTAAATGACCTTTTGTTAAAATAAATTGAATTTTATTTTTGGCCCGGAATCCATATCAATACGGACAATCTGTACTAGTTGACACCTATGCCTCTGATGGGATGTCATTGAGCACTACATTACTATAAGCTATGACATCACCATTACTTTTTACACTATCTGATTATCAGAAGTCAAGACAAGTTTCATTTGGATAATCAAATAGTTTTGGTACTTGTTCTAAATGCTGGCACTTTTATTTGTTATTTCCCATTGTGTTCAAAATGATTTTTAGAGTAACAACGTAGCATATAAAGTATACAATCTTTCCAAAGTATCTTTTATATATACATATGTGGCTCTCATACTTTGGATATATATATATATATATTCCAAATTGGAAAGAGGAGATAACAAATAAAAAGTATTTTCTTTGATGATAAGTCCTGTCATTTGTAAACTAAAGTACAAATTTCACATTTACTAATTATTAATAACAATTATTCACAGAAATAAAGATACTTATGCACATAGAAACAATTCATGAACTATTGCACTCTTGACATGGTTGAATATTTATGATGTAAGCCTACTCAAAGAATAATATTGTGTTTTATTAAAAATATCAGGTGAAAAATGGCATGAATTAATAAACTGTAAATAATTTGTTTAGTACATTTAGAAAATGTGTGATTAAATGAAACTGATTTTAAAGTCACTATGGCCTGCAAACTTTCAAAACAACATTTGAACTTTATAGCATGGATGATACAGTTAACTCTGCAATACAAATTTGACGGTTGTAAATTTCCTGTGCATACCTTGGTGACCAACTTCGGTGAAGGACAAATTCATATGTAACCAAATTCATTATATTTCCAATAGTATTATTAAAATTAAATCATGAGAGCTACTATGCCATTTCAATATGGCTGCTCATACAGAATACAGTGTTGTTAGCATGGTTTGTTGGTAGACAGATTCACAGAAAGAATAATAGAGTAGATGGACAGATTCACAGAAAGAATAATAGAGTAGATGGACAGATTCACAGAAAGAATAATAGAGTAGATGGACAGATTCACAGAAAGAATAATAGAGTAGATGGACAGATTCACAGAAAGAATAATAGAGTAGATGGGCAGATTCACAGAAAGAATAATAGAGTAGATGGACAGATTCACAGAAAGAATAATAGAGTAGATGGACAGATTCACAGAAAGAATAATAGAGTAGATGGACAGATTCACAGAAAGAATAATAGAGTTGATGGACAGATTCACAGAAAGAATAATAGAGTAGATGGGCAGATTCACAGAAAGAATAATAGAGTAGATGGACAGATTCACAGAAAGAATAATAGAGTAGATGGACAGATTCACAGAAAGAATAATAGAGTAGATGGACAGATTCACAGAAAGAATAATAGAGTAGATGGACAGATTCACAGAAAGAATAATAGAGTAGATGGACAGATTCACAGAAAGAATAATAGAGTAGATGGACAGATTCACAGAAAGAATAATAGAGTAGATGGACAGATTCACAGAAAGAATAATAGAGTAGATGGGCAGATTCACAGAAAGAATAATAGAGTAGATGGACAGATTCACAGAAAGAATAATAGAGTAGATGGACAGATTCACAGAAAGAATAATAGAGTAGATGGACAGATTCACAGAAAGAATAATAGAGTAGATGGACAGATTCACAGAAAGAATAATAGAGTAGATGGACAGATTCACAGAAAGAATAATAGAGTTGATGGACAGATTCACAGAAAGAATAATAGAGTAGATGGACAGATTCACAGAAAGAATAATAGAGTAGATGGACAGATTCACAGAAAGAATAATAGAGTAGATGGACAGATTCACAGAAAGAATAATAGAGTAGATGGACAGATTCACAGAAAGAATAATAGAGTTGATGGACAGATTCACAGAAAGAATAATAGAGTTGATGGACAGATTCACAGAAAGAATAACAGAGTGGATGAGCAGATTCGCATAAAGATTAACACAGATAAGAAGAGAAGGTGAGAGATTAACAAAAGCTACAGAGAATGATTAAAATGTATAGAAGTCATTGTTTCTTGTATTTCTGTGCTTCTTCTTCTTCTGTGATCAATTTTGTATACATCCAGTCCAATATTGGTGATGTTTATAAAAAAAGATAACAAGAAAGACACTCAATACTATCATAACACTGTTGGTATAAGAAAGACACTATATACTGGCATGACAATGTTGGGACAAGAAAGACACTCAATAATGGCATGACACTGTTGGGACAAGAAAGACACTCAATACTGGCATGACACTGTTGGGACAAGAAAGACAGTCAATAGTGGCACAACACTGTTAGGATAACAAAAACACTATATACTGGCATGAGACTGCTGAGACAAGAAAGACACTAAACATGGGAATGAGACTGTTGGGACAAGAAAGACACCAAACATGGGCATGACACTGTATGGCTTTTTAATCTTGAAGACAGTACCAGGTAATTAAACAAAACATTGACTAGTTACTGTAGCAATAATCCATCCATAAGCCCAGCCCATGACCTGCAAGAGCATAGGAGTAGCAAATTGGATGCATCAACATACAGAATCCTCCATCAATTTCTATCTTAGGTGAATGCGGATGAGTGAGGACTATTCCCAACCTGTTCAGTCCTTGATTTTCTGTCTGTTCATGATTTTCTTTGGACTTCTCTGGTTCTTCCACTCTCGACTGTTCCCTGTAGTATTATTTTTTAGCAAGGAATTATGTCGAGATACATGTCTAAACCATGCAAGTATTAGTTGAGTAATATCTCTCATGACGGACCTTCTATGTGATAAGTCACAGAACATTTATTTTTGTGTCTTTCTCTTTTTTCTTCTCTTTGTTATCATATTTTCCTGCAAAAGACTCCACCCCTGTGCATAGAGTTTGTTTCCTTGGCAGTGCAAACTTTGACCAGTGCTTCCCAATGTTTAGGGTCAATCTGTTATTTAATATTTACATATATTTTGTGTGACAGACTCATTATCAAATTTAGTAGTAAATATGATATACTAACCACTAATCTTATTTGTCAAATATTCAATTATTTGTCAACAATTTCCATAATATTCTTTGTCAGATATCACTCAATTATTATTATTTATATTTGTTAAACATTCACTCCATCATATTTTTCTAATATTCATGCAATCGTAATTATCACACATTTACCCAATACTATTTATCATTCATCAAACTCAGTTATCTCACATTTATCAAATACCAGCCTCAGTTATCACACATTTAAACACCAGCCTCAGTTATTGCACATTTATCAACCACCAGCCTCAGTTATCACACATTTATAAAATTCCAGCCTCAGCTATCACAAATTTATCAAACACCAGCCTCAGCTATCACTCTGAGCCAGATACCAACACTTAAATATTTTGCATGAACAAACTGTCCTGTGCAGTGGAGTCTCAATAAGATGGAGCCAGGTACACTTCCACTATCCCTTCCAAAATAATATCATAACACTGTTAATGTCAGCTGAACAGAATCATTTCTTTGATTCTTTTAACTCCTCTGAGGTGTCGACTTTGATCAGCCGTGTTGGAAAATCTGTAAAATTGCCATTAAAAAATTTAACTACAGTTATTTTTTTTTTCAAAAGAAAATTTAAAAGAAGCAAGATATAAAAGAAAAAATGCAGGCAAAAAGTACTAAAACTATGAGATATTTTCTAAACCAGCTACTTTATTTTTCTGCTCATTCTCAAACAAGTAGCATGACAATTTTCCTAATAGGTTTCCAGAAGGATGTAGTCATAAGAGTACAGATGCATTTGTTTCAGTTTTAATTGCACCAGTGGCCTGACACATCTCACTTCAGTGATAACTAACTACTCTAAATAAATAAGTCTTTGTTTGTCTGTACCAGAAAGAATGCAAAGAATTGCAACAATGTGACATTGCTATGTATGTCATCACAAGTGGTAATTAAGGAAATTTTGGAGTAGAGTTGTAGTGGTCAATTTGTTACACCAAAGTAGATAAAATGTTAGATGTGTCAGGCATAGGTATCATAGCCAAGCTGCAAACCATAGATATCATAGCCAAGTAGCAATCTACAACATTCCACTCTATTGATTACTTGCTGCTAACCAGCAGGAGTTTGAAAACAAATGCAGAAAACAAATATAATAACTAGATGTGTAAACATCCGCAGTGAGTACATATAATAAATAGAAGGATACAGTAACACACATAAACATGCAGAGTTTTGGCTGAGAGAAATATGGAATTTAACTTCTCTATCAATATTTTATATTATTCTGTTTTTATACATAAAACTTTTCCCTGTTACTTGTACTCGAAATATGTGCTATAAGTGATGAAGTAATCCCTTTATCTGTGAGCATGTAGCTCTTGACACATAATTATGATGAAGTAATCCCTTTATCTGTGATCAGGTAGCTCTTGTATAAATGGGAATCTTAAAGAAATTATTTCAGGACCATAGATATGGCTTTGTTGGGGTCAGCAAGAGTTCATTATAAAACAGATTTTCATTTCACTTTTGAGACCTTTATTTGGAAAAACCATGAGTTACTTATCTGATCACTGTGTTGCAAAATTCCACTCTTTCTTCCCTGTGGTAGGAATATGTCTTCTTCAGTTGTTTTGTATCTTTATAAAGGGTGTTAGTAATGGAGAGGTTTGGTGGTAACTGGTGTTTTTGCAGGTCTTGTAATGCAAGGAATTCAATAAAGTGGTGTTTTAATGTTTCCTCCTCTTGTCTGTTGCAGTGGTTGAAGTATGGTGTATGGATCCAATTCATCCAATTCAGGATTACCACACTAATAATTGGATGGTTTTACTTCAGGTTTTCCCATCCTCCAGTTGGTTTCTTGGTATCAATTCAACATACAGCATTAAACCAATGAGATCTTTCTAGTCCGGGTCACAGGACCTAGGTTCTATGATGAAGTGTAACGCCACAAGTTGGAGGGTCCTCTACTCCAGGAGGGAATGGTTAACAACAGGACATTACGACATGAAAACATATAACTAGAATGCTTTTTTTTTCATACAAGTTTTTTCATAAAAAAGTATCACCATACATTTATATCTTGTTCTTCTTCAGTGTTCGTTCTCAAACTCCCACTGGATCTCCATTGTAGAAGGACCATGGTCCTACAAGATTTCCAGCAGGATGTAGTCCAGAGAATGGAAATGCATTGTGTCACCATTTTATTAGAGCCAATAGTCCGACACATCCGTCTTCGGCACAATACATTCATATCATTTCTAGAAATATAATGTTGACTTGGTTGCTCTGGTGGCCACTGATGGTTGCTACTTGAGCTTCCATATGTTAGAAAAAAAATATTAAATTTCAGTTGTTTTATCTTAAGTAGGAGATTTACCAAGGGTTTTTAGTGCTGGATATAATATTCTATTTTCCTAAGGGGGTTTGGGTTGAGCTCACCAAAACACTTTCAAATTCTTCCCACCCCCCTAAATATCTACAGGTGTGGCTAATTGCAAAAATCAGATGTTGTAAAGGAGATTAGAACGTGGTCAGATCAGTAAGTGAAATGAGTGTTTTACTAACTGTCACTAGGAATGAGTCAAAGAACAGATTGTCAAACACTTAATTGTTACCAGCCTGAAAGGGAAGCAAAGAATAGTGACACTCTTGCCAGCCATGCATGTCGTAAATGGTGACTAAGAAGATTTTGGGGTGGAATCCCATTTCATAGAGAGTCAAAGTGACCCAGAAGACATACTGAAGTCAGATGTGTCATGGTGAAAGATGAAAATATTGCAGCTAAGCTGTAAACCATCACACAATGCATTCTGTTCTTCAGACTACATTCTGCTAAGCTCGTCTGAGAACAATTTAAGCAGAAGTAGATTGTCAGAGTGCACACCAAAACAAAAGATGTGAAATGTTAAAGATATTACATCTGGTGCACAGTTGATTGAAATCTGAGTGAATACCAGTGTATGACTTAACTACTACATATTTTACATACATTATACAGAATGTACATTGGTATCATGAACACTTTGCTGACCAAATCAAATTACTATCCAATTTCTGTTTGATGTCCTTGGTGACCAAATTTGACGGAAGTCGAATGTGGCATAATACTTCAGCAATATGGCAACTGTTGTAATAGTATTACTAAAAATAGCACATCCAGGATTGTTCATCATTTTAAAATAGCAGCCCCCACGAAATCCAGTTATTCGACACTGTCTACAAGTTGATTTTTCAATAACTAAATTTTAGACAGGAAAATGTGCATGATACTTCAAATGTAATGTGAAACCACATCCAGCATTATAATAATTATGATGTAACTCTTGAAATAACTCAGGGACTTTCAAATTCATTCAGAAAACACAAACAATGATTATAGCACCTAGAAAAGTTCAAAGTAATCTGTGACATCAAACCAACATTCGCCGAAGACGGATGTGTCAGGCCATTGGCGCAAATAAAACGGCAACACAACGCATTTCCATTCTCTGGACTACATCCTTCTGGAAATCTAATAGGACCATGGTCCTGATACAAGAGATATCCAGTGGGAGTTTGAGAATGAATGCTGGAGAAGAAGAAGAAACCAACATGGGAGAGAAGTACATTCTGGATTGCTGGTAAGAAAAGTGTTAATACGCCAGTGTACAGTTGATAGAAAAATACATTTAGTATTTACTCTGTACAAAATTTGAGATTAAAATACAGAATTATGGGTTATTTTGGTCTAAAATAAAGGATGACCTTTCTAGAAGTTGACAGGTATAGGTAAGAATAAAAATTGTGTCGTCTCTGGGAAGATCCGTAGATCACGTTATTAATATTTGAGATTTAGTTGAAGCATCTTTCATGGAACATAGTGTGAAGTACATATAGAAATATCTTCTATGAAATGACTATAATTTCTAATGAAGTTTCACCGCAGCCTATGACACTATGTATTGTTATAAAGAAGAAAACTGCTGTAGAACAAGACATAAAAAGTATCTACCTTTCCCTAGTCCCATCCAGTTATCTGGAACATGCAGAAAGTAACGGTCCATGGCTTCTAGAAAACGACCTCTGTACAGCTGCGGGGAGACAACTGTTGGCATCTTGCCTGTACAAATAAAATAAAATCATGCTGACAAATAAATTAACTGTGCCTGTCAATCACCGGAGACAAATAATTATTTCTTGTCAAGATAGGTGTGGTTAAATAAGAGCATCATGCAGGTAACCAGAGAAGACTGGTAAACCAGCACAGAATAAGTATGGTCAGCACTACACACTGAGGGACAGGGATATCTTGAGGAGATCTGATGGTTCGATGTTGTCTGTGTGGATGATGTTTCGACTAACTAAATTATTACACTCCATAACAACTATCACATTTTAGTCAACATCTACAAGGCATTCATCACCATTTACACTTGGGATGGTCAACCCATGGAGCATGTGCTGTCTCTTGTGTTGTCAATAAGCTCGGTTGGTGACCTTCTTCCATACCATAATACTAGCCTATCCAGCAACATCTCTCTTTGTATTCCTCTATCTCTTCTCCCATTGATCTTTCCAGTGGTTATTAAGTGTTCAAGCTGTGTTCTTCTCAGCACATTCCCTAGAAGTCTTGAATGTCTGCCCTTAATATTTGCTATGATTTTTCTTTTTACACCAGTATCACTGAGAATTAGTTTTCTTAGCTGTCAATGGTATTTTCATTATTCTTCTCAGAAACCACATCTCTGTAGCCTCCAGTTCGATTTGAATTTTTGTGTGTTTACAGTCCGTGCTTAATTATCCATAAAAAATAATTGGTTCAATATAACATCCCAGTACTCAAATTCAGGTCTGCATTGACAGTGTTCCATTACACAAAATGTATCTAAAACAATTACACATCTTCAAACAATTATTAACATCAGCAGACAATTAAACATCTTCAAACAATTATTAACATCATCAGACAATTAAACATCTTCAAAATTGTATTAACATCCTCTAAGGATAGAGATGTGTGGAAAACTTTCTGCACAAAATGTTTCAATGAGACATCCCTACTACCCTGAAGGGTTATGGGTTTTATTATTATCATTATTAACATCCTCAGAAAATTGCAAGATCTTTAATAACTTTCTTGTTTCAACACTTCAACTTCAACTGACTCTCAAGAAAGCCATAGATTTTCAATCTCAGAACAAAAAAGCATTTCAGTATAGAGGTTATAATCAATGTGGAAACTAATATATGGAGGTTATACTCAATGTGGAGAGTAATCAATGGAGGTTATAATCAATGTGGAGAGTAATCAATGGAGATTGTACTCAATGTGATAGACTAATCTATGGAGATTGTACTCAATGTGATAGACTAATCTATGGAGATTGTACTCAATGTGATAGACTAATCTATGGAGGTTGTACTCAATGTGATAGACTAATCTATGGAGGTTGTAATCCACTTGATAGACTAATCTATGGAGATTGTACTCAATGTGATAGACTAATCTATGGAGGTTGTACTCAATGTTGCACCTAATCTATGGAGGTTGTACTCAATGTTGCACCTAATCTATGGAGGTTGTACTCAATGTTGCACAGAATCTATGGAGATTGTACTCAATGTTGCACCTAATCTATGGAGGTTGTACCTAATGTTGCACCTAATCTATGGAGGTTGTACCTAATGTTGCACCTAATCTATGGAGGTTGTACTCAATGTTGCACCTAATCTATGGAGGTTGTACTCAATGTTGCACCTAATCTATGGAGGTTGTACTCAATGTTGCACCGAATCTATGGAGATTGTACTCAATGTTGCACCTAATCTATGGAGGTTGTACCTAATGTTGCACCTAATCTATGGAGGTTGTACTCAATGTGACAATACAAATAAAATTTGAATAAGTAAATTGTAATAGAAACATATCAATGTTCACACTCACCTTGACCTCCTAGAATTCCAGATGACTTGACAACCATCTCTAGCCTTTTGTCCCATGTAAAAGTGCGGATATAATCTTCATCAAAAAAAGGAAGAAGTAAATAATAAATAACACAGTGGATGAGCAGATTGACATAATGAATAGCACAATGGATGGACACATTCACATAAAGAATAATAGAGTGGATGGACAGATTCACATACAAAATAATAGAGTGAATGGACAGATTCACATAAAAAATAATAGAGTGGATGGGCAGATCCACATACAAAATAATAGAGTGGATGGACAGATTCACATAAAAAATAATAGAGTGGATGGACAGATTCACATAAAAAATAATAGAGTGGATGGGCAGATCCACATACAAAATAATAGAGTGGATGGACAGATTCACATTGTTTAGTACATTTAGAAAATGTGTGATTAAATGAAACTGATTTTAAAGTCACTATGGCCTGCAAACTTTCAAAACAACATTTGAACTTTATAGCATGGATGATACAGTTAACTCTGCAATACAAATTTGACGGTTGTAAATTTCCTGTGCATACCTTGGTGACCAACTTCGGTGAAGGACAAATTCATATGTAACCAAATTCATTATATTTCCAATAGTATTATTAAAATTAACTCATGAGAGCTACTATGCCATTTCAATATGGCTGCTCATACAGAATACAGTGTTGTTAGCATGGTTTGTTGGTAGAAAGATTCACATAAAGAATAATAGAGTAGAGGGACAGATTCACAGAAAGAATAATAGTGGATGGACAGATTCACATAAAGAATAGAGTGGATGGACACATTCACATAAAGAATAACAGATTGAATGGATAGATTCACATTAAGAATAAGAGTGGATGGACAGATTCACATAAAGAATAACAGATTGGATGGATAGATTCACATAAAGAATAAGAGTGGATGGACAGATTCACATAAAGAATAGGAGTGGATGGACAGATTCACATAAAGAATAAGAGTGGATGGACAGATTCACATAAAGAATAAGAGTGGATGGACAGATTCACATAAAGAATAAGAGTGGATGGACAGATTCACATAAAGATTAACACAGATAAGAAGAGAAGGTGAGAGATTAACAAAAGCTACAGAGAATGATTAAAATGTATAGAATTAATTGTTTCTTGTATTTCTGTGTTTCTTCTGCGATCAATTTTTCATACATCTAGTCCAATATTGGTAATGTGTTTTATGTCACTGTGGGTTCCCCACAGTTTGTTATACAGAGATGCTAATATGCTCCTGACTGTTGTTCTGTAAACAGTTAAGCTGGAACATTCCTGTAGTATGTGCCCTAGTCTGTGTTGTTAATCCTCAGAGTCAGTGTTGCCAATTGGGTGTAAATATGTTTTCAGTCTGAAGTGTCCTGTTCTAAATCGAAATAATACAACCTTTAGTCCAACACAGATTGATAGATTTAATAAGATTCAAAATGAAGCAACCACATCCTTCATGGATGCACCAGAGATACACAGATAATGACACTTCTTGTTGGATTACCCTACAATAATGACAAGAGCAGAGATATGACATGCTCACTCATACATGTGCATCAATGCAGACAAGAACCACCACCACATAATATTGGGAGCATCAAAAGAAACAGACTTAAAAGGGAGCAGCAATTGTTTGCAGTGGAGTTGTAAAATTCATGTGCAACTTAGGGGAAATAAAGCATGGAGATGAGTGGAAAAGCGATTAGTTTATTATCTGAGCCGATGACAGTACACTCTAGGCACTACTATAGAAGTTCCGCCTTTTACGGCAGATGGCGAAGGGTATGTATGCTGACTGTATGCAGTACTCAATGTGACAACTAATCTATGAAGGTTGTACTCAATGTGCACTTATACTCAATGTTGTACTCAATGAGATCAGTTTCAATGAGATCAGAAATAAGTTTCAAATTAAACTCATTGTGCAACTAATGTATGTATGAAAGTTGTACTCAATGTGGCGACTATTCTTTAAAGGTTGTACTCGATATGACAACTAATCTATGAAAGTTGTACTCAATGTGGCAACTAATGTATGTATGAAAGTTGTACTTGATGTGGCGACTAATCTATGAAGGTTGTACTCAATGTGGCAACTAATGTATGTATGAAAGTTGTACTTGATGTGGCGACTAATCTATGAAGGTTGTACTCAATGTGGCAACTAATGTATGTATGAAAGTTGTACTTGATGTGGCGACTAATCTATGAAGGTTGTACTTGATATGACAACTAATCTATGAAGGTTGTACTCAATGTGGCAACTAATGTATGTATGAAAGGTGTACTTGATGTGGCGACTAATCTATGAAGGTTGTACTCAATGTGGCAAATAATGTATGTATGAAAGTTGTACTCGATGTGGCGACTTATCTATGAATGTTGTACTTGATATGACAACTAATCTATGAAGGTTGCACTCAATGTGGCAACTAATGTATGCAGATTGTACAAAATGTGGCAACTAATGTATGCAGATTGTACACAATGTGGCAACTAATCTGTCAAGGCTGTACTCAATGTGATAATTATCTATGAAAGCTGTACTCAATGTGGTAACTAATCTATGAAGGCTGTACTCAATGTGGCAACTAATCTGTGGAGGATGTACTCAATTTTGCAACTAATCTATGAAGGTTGTACTCAATGTGGCAACTAATCTATGAAGGTTGTACTCAATGTGGCAACTAATTTATGAAGGTTGTACTCAATGTGGAAACTAATCTATGAAGGTTGTACTCAATGTGGCAACTAATCTATGAAGGTTGTACTCAATGTGGCAACTAATTTATGAAGGTTGTACTCAATGTGGCAACTAATCTATGAAGGTTGTACTCAATGTTGCAACTAATCTATGAAGGTTGTACTCAATGTTGCAACTAATCTATGAAGGTTGTACTCAATGTGGCAACTAATTTATGAAGGTTGTACTCAATGTGGCAACTAATCTATGAAGGTTGTACTCAATGTTGCAACTAATCTATGAAGGTTGTACTCAATGTTGCAACTAATCTATGAAGGTTGTACTCAATGTGGCAACTAAGGTTAGGAAGCTGTACTCGTATATTTAATAATAAATGTATACTCTGTGTGATTAGTCATCAAACAGTATTTTATTATAAATCTCTTCTTTTTCTTTGTTCTTCAATCAGAGTTAGACACTGTTATGGATTTCTGTAATGAACTGTAGTGTGGTTATCAGCCCCGGGACATGGCCATCAGAGCTGTATCATTATAAGTGTCAAATATGAAAATCATCCACATAGGCTAACCTATAATTCCAACCACCAATTCTTGGGAATCTTCATCCACTCCCACCAGAAGAGAGTAATCCATCACTAAATTTGTGGACAAGAAAGCAGAGTCACTAGTAATGGCTGCCTTGAGAACATGTTTGCTGTGCGGTCGCAGGTATAGAGGGTTATCTACACTGCCTGGTGAAAAGAAAATAATATTACTTATTAATAGGAACATCATCACGAGTCATTAAAAATATAATTTAACATTTGCATTCACTTAAAAGTTTGAGGGTGAAGGTTGGCTGTCCATCACATAGTGTCAAAGTGACCCAAAAACCAAGGCTGAAGTTGTGTGTGCCAGGCAAAAGGTGTAGATACTGTGGCTACCTGTAAACCATGACACAACACATTCTGTTTTCTCAACACATTCTGCTAATTTCAGGAACTTGAGAATAAAGAAGGTCTGATCTCACTTGTTTACATCAATGTCTAATCTCAGTTCTGTTTACTCCAATGGCTGATCTCACTACTGTTTATTTGAATATTTGATATTTATTGAACCAGCAATGAACATAAGAAATAAGTTTCACAAGTAACAGCAAAATATCCTTAGCTCCACAAAAATATGAATTCACAGAAGAAAGCTAAAGATCCTATAAAGCCTATTGCTAAGAGGGTTACATTAATCATGCTGAAGTCTGATGTTTCAGGACACATTACACAGAAATTGCAGCCAAGTTGTAAACCATGATACAATACATTCCATTCCCTAGAATACATCCTGCTAACCTGCAAAACTATGAAGAAGAAGTACCCCAGGAAACCTGGCACATTATGGCTGAGGGATATGGATAATAACAAACTTCTTCATCTCCGGTGTCTGTGTAGTGGTCAGGAGGACTTTCTAGAGAAAGCTCATGAGATGATAGATTTCTTCCGCTGTTGCCCATACCCCAACAGTCCTTAGGTCTGCCCTTCTTCGAATGTGCAACCTCTACTGTCAGGATACCCTCTTGAACACTCGGAGGTCTTCCTCTTCCTACAGGGTCAAACTTCTCACTTTCCACCCCCATAGCGCTGCTGTTTGTCATGTCCTTCTTCAACATATTCCTCTTCTCCAGTCAGATCCCAAGATGTGGGAAGTGTTCTGTGACCCCCTCTTGATTCCTTACAGACGTGACAAGAACCTTAGGGATCTACTGGTCCGGAGTCACCTTCAGCCTGGCGTTCTTAATAATTTTGGCACCATTCGCTGTAAATGCAACAGATGCTGCACCTGTGCCTATACCACTCAGGCCTGGACTGTCACATTCCCTAAAGCCACCTTCACCAATGAAGAGAGTTTCACATGTGTGTCCCACAAAGTCATCTATACCATCCTATGCAAGCTTTGTGCTATGATGTATATAGGTGAGACTGAAAGGTAGCTTGCAGACCGATTCTGCCAACACCTGTACAGCATCAAAAACCATTTGGGTTATCCTGTGGATGTCCACTTCAATGGCATGGGCCATTTGGGCGCCCATGACATTCAGATTACGTGCCATTAAGTTGTGTTTCTCTGACGACCAGACCCGTCTTGCACTTTAGAAATGCTATATATTCTAATTTGGCACTCTTAAACCCTGCAGGATTAATAAGCACCTGTTTTATGGATGATATCTAGTTGTTCCATCATTTCTGTTTGTCCTGTGTCACATGTATGTTTCTATGTTTTGTACATTCTTGATCCGTTTTGGCTGACCTATGACCTAGTTAAAACTCTTACAGTCACATTACAGTCAACTCGGCCATGTGAACATCTAAAGGGCCATTCTTGTTTTCTGTTGTGTTGTCTTGATAAAGGACTTGTGGTCGAAATGTTTATTTGTGTGTTATTATGTGTGTCTCCAGTAACTAGCAAAACTTCATTACCCTGATTCCGGACTTTATGTGTTTATTTTTCAACAGATAATTGAGTTATGAATCAGTGACATAGCACACAGTTTTCCTATAAGTGTTCAGCTGCCTAGCCAGTCGTCAATTGCTGCAAAAAAAGAGACTTAATTTAAGTTTTTTTTTCTTCTAGCATCCTTGACTAGATGCAGACAAAGAATAACACTAGCCTTGATGGTTGATGGTATACTGTAACTTCCAGCATCCTTGACTAGATGCAGACAAAGAATAACACTAGCCTTGATGGTTGATGGTATACTGTAACTTCCAGCATCCTTGACTAGATGCAAACAATAACACTAGTCTTGACGGTTGATGGTATACTGTAACTTCCAGCATCCTTGACTAGATGCAAACAATAACACTAGTCTTGACGGCTGATGGTATACTGTAACTTCCAGCATCCTTGACTAGATGCAGACAAAGAATAACACTAGTCGTGACGGCTGATGGTATACTGTAACTTCCAGCATCCTTGACTAGATGCAGACAAAGAATAACACTAGCCTTGACGGCTGATGGTATACTGTAACTTCCAGCATCCTTGACTAGATGCAGACAAACAATAACACTAGTCTTGACGGGCATGGTATACTGTAACTTCCAGCATCCTTGACTAGATGCAAACAATAACACTAGTCTTGACGGCTGATGGTATACTGTAACTTCCAGCATCCTTGACTAGATGCAGACAAAGAATAACACTAGCCTTGATGGTTGATGGTATACTGTAACTTCCAGCATCCTTGACTAGATGCAAACAATAACACTAGTCTTGACGGCTGATGGTATACTGTAACTTCCAGCATCCTTGACTAGATGCAGACAAAGAATAATACTAGTCTTGATGGCTGATGGTATACTGTAACTCAGCAACAAACTCTCTGTGTGTACACGTAGAAATTCAAAATGAAATAAAATGGTTAATAAATAATACTTACCTATCATTAATAAAAAAAAATAATAGCTAGCAATAAAACATAGAACAAAGACAAGAGGAAGACCATGGAAAAGATGGATAGAAAACATCAGGGACATCCTGTACAGACACGGTCATAGCACAGCCGAGGCCACACATCTGGTGATAGAAGGCAAGCTCGAATCACCCCTATGCTTAACGGCAAGAGTGGATCACAAACCACCTGGGGAAAGACACTAGACAATGACAATTTTCTACTTTGCGGTTCAAATGGGACCTTTTAAAAGAAACAAATACTATCAAAAACACAAAACCATAAATATATTAACAGCTATGATGACTTGAACACGTCTTCCTCACCAAAGAAACAAGGTCAAGTGAAAATATGCAACGCGTTCTAATCTGTTTGTACACCCATTCTATGACCTAGAAATACACTGATAGTTAGCAGAATTGAC
Source organism: Meghimatium bilineatum (assembly GCA_034231615.1). Classification (NCBI taxonomy): domain Eukaryota; kingdom Metazoa; phylum Mollusca; class Gastropoda; order Stylommatophora; family Philomycidae; genus Meghimatium; species Meghimatium bilineatum. The sequence goes on along the minus strand of CM067306.1, from coordinate 41,184,493 downwards.
TTTGCAGCACGCTAGGAAGACATCACTGACAGAAACATCAGCAAAATTATGCATCTGGCACTTACATTTCAACAAGTTCTCATCCAAGAGCACCAACTCATCCTCTGCTCGTTTACTGTTAGTATTCACCAGACGGTTCCTCATGGATCCCTTCAAGTCAAATTTCTGTGAGAAGAATATACAATAATCTTCTGCAAATATTTCCATATCCATATATGCTCGCTGACAATATCTAGTCATCTGTGATAAACTGGATAGATCAGCTACAGAACAATATCTAATGTGTTCTAAACATGGTAGATCTGTTACATGACAATATCTAGTAATGTGTCATAAAATGGGTAGCTTCAGGAAAAAGCTAACTAAGTTTTGCTAACACTAGATAACACACATAATGACATACACAAATCAACGTTTTGACCAAAAGGCCTTTGTCAAGACAGACAATAAACTTAAAACATTTAATAGAAAGTGAACAGTAATAATATCGACGGTCACATAGGTATGGGTAGTCTGGATTGACCGGAAGAGGTGAAATGACACGGGACAAGGAAAATACAAAAATGACAACAAACATGTGACACGAAACAAACAAAAACTATGGATAGACTAAATTTATCAACAAACATGTGGCATGAAACAAACAGAAACTATGGAAAGTAAATTCATCAACAAACATGTGGCACAAAACAAACAAAAACTATGGAAAGACGAAAGTCATACAAGAGACAGGTGCTCATTAATGCCGTCGGGTTTCAGAGTGCCATATTGATAAATGTAGCGGTTCTCAAGCGTCAGACGGGCCCGGTCATCAGAGAAGCACGACTTAATGGCAGTAACCTGAATGTCCTGGGCGCCCCGATGGCCCGTGCCATTAAAGTGGAAGTCAACAGGCAAACCCGAATGGTTTTTTATGCTGTACAGATGTTCGCAGAATCGGTCTGCGAGCCTCCTTCCAGTTTCACCTATATAAGTCATGGCGCAACGCTTGCATATGATGGCGTAGATGACGTTGCGGGACACACGTGAAGCTCTCCTCAATGGTGAAAGTGGCTTTAGGGAATGTGACAGACCGGATCTGGGTGACATAGGCACAAGTGTAGCATTTACATCTGATGGTGCCAAAATGATTAGGAACGTCAGGCTGGAGGTGACTCCGGACCAGTAGATCCCTGAGGTTCTTGTCACGTCTGTAAGCAACAAGAGGGGGGTTAAAGAACACTTCCCGCGTCTTGGGGTCAGAGTGGAGACGGGGAAGGTGATGAAGCAGGGCATGGCGAATGGCAGCGCTATGGGGGTGGAAAGTGAGAACTAGCTTAGTCTGGTTAGACGAGGAAGACTTACGAGTGGTCGAGAGGGTGTCCTGACGGGAAAGACTGCACACACGAAGAAGGGCAGACCTGAGGACAGCCTCAGGGTACAGGCAACAGCGGAAGAAAGCTATCATGTCGTAGGCCTTCTCGATAAAGTCATCCTCGCGACTGCAGAGGCGCTGAAGACGAAGAAGTTGGGAGAAGGGAAGGGAATCATGACAGGCAGAGGGATGAGAAGAGGTGTATAGAAGAAAGCTATGAGCATCAGTCGGTTTTAGTGTACCGATGTGCTAAGACAGAGGGGTTGAACAGTGATAGATATGTCAAAAAAGTTCACATGGGAGGTGGAGATCATATACAATGTGATTATATACACAGATGGATCAGTGGTTAGACATGTTTGTAGTGCGTGGACCTTCACAGCTCAATGTGCAGGGAGAAGTGATAAGGAAGAGAGTAGCATGACTATGGAGATCATAGTGATGACTATGGCATTAGAATGGCTCAGAGAATTATACAGACCAGTATCCTGAGTGATTCGATGAGTATGATTATGAAAGTCTTGTTTGTGAACAATGGAATGAGATATTGAGATGGTTGAGGTTGGAGATGGTGACTTTTATTTTTTGTGCCTGGGCATGTTGGCATTCGGGGCAACGAGAGAACTGATTTGCTGGTGTGAGGTGCTGTTGTTACACCCCGGGGAGGAGCAATGAATCGGGCAGTTGTGTTGAATTGCCGCGAGAGACAGTACATGAACTTGGCATGGATGATGATTATTATTTAATGGCTAGAATAAGAACAGGGTTTGAAATGTGGGATCGCAAAAGGAGAGCAGTTTTTGGGAAGCTGAAGAATGATGGTCAATCAACACAGAACAGAAAAGATTTAAGCACCTATGAATTTGTCCGGAATGCAGTGATGATGATCTGATGATTAACTAACTATCTAGTAATGTCATAAACTGGATAAATCAGTTACATGACAATATCTAGTAATGTGTCATAAACTGGGTAGATGTGTTTCATGTCTATATCTAGCAATGGGCCATAAACTGGGTAGATGTATTTCATGTATATATCTAGCAATGTGTTATAAACTGGGTAGATGTGTTTCATGTCTATATCTAGCAATGGGCCATAAACTGGGTAGATGTGTTTCATGTCTATATCTAGTAATGGGCCATAAACTGGGTAGATGTGTTTCATGTCTATATCTAGCAATGGGCCATAAACTGGGTAGATGTGTTTCATGCCTATATCTAGCAATGGGCCATAAACTGGGTAGATGTGTTTCATGTCTATATCTAGCAATGGGCCATAAACTGGGTAGATGTGTTTCAGGTCTATATGTGAAACAATGTGTCATACTTCAAACATTGATTAGTCATGTCAATACTTGTAAAATGTCTGATTGATCAAACAACTAACCTGTGAGATTTTGCGATTATAGAATAAGTTTTCCATAACCAACACATCCTGTCTGAGTGCATGGTTTGTCTGTGTGTTACGGAAACCAATACGATAGACACCCATTATCTTTGCAAGGGCTGTTGGTTGCTGTCCAAAAAAAAATTAAAAGATTGGTATATATTTTTAATTATAGTATTCAAAATACAGATATTCAAACTGCATTGAAAAAACATACAATTTGGTAATGATTATAAAATACAGATGGAGTATTAGCTTGTTACTTGTTTCTATGTGACCTTTGTTTCTATATCACCTGTTTCTATGTCACTCTTGTTTCTATCTAATCCTTTTCTACTTTACCCGTGTCTCTATGTCACCCATTTCTATTTCACCCATGTTTCTATGTCAGTCGTGTCACTGTCCCTTTAGTTTTTTCTTTCACTATTGTTTCTATGTCACCCTTGTTTCTATGTCAAATTGTTTCTATATGACACTTGTGACTGAACTTTTTGATGGTATAGTTAATATCTTGATATATTTTATATTTTGATGGTATGGTTCAGATCTTGATATGATTTATATTTTTATGTTTTTATGGTATGGTTAAAATCTTGGTATGATTTATGTTGATGGTATGGTTAAAATCTTGGTATGATTTATATTTTTATGGCATGGTTAAGATCTTGATATGATTTATATTTTGATTGTATGGTTAAGATTTTGACATGATTTATATTCCAGTGGCAAGGTGCCATGATGCCAGAGACAACAAGAGATAAACCAAATTTGCCAACCTGTTCAGATGTACACATCTTTATATACTGAAAGTACTGTGGTCCAAACTTCTCAAATGACTCCACCTCCATGCTCGACATCTGTTTCAGGATGAAGCGATCGTCTGGGGGAACATATGAGAAATTAATTCGAATCTACATAATTCCCCACTACATAAAACTACCCCACCAAATATGGCGGTAAGCAGCTCACAATAGTACTGATAATGATGCATCTATACTATAACAAACCACAATTAAATAAGGTGAAAACTTTATGTGATCACTAGAACAATCTCCTTGACAATATGGTCTGCTGTTAATATTGATAGATTAACTGTAAAATTATGTTTATAACTTTCCAGGCTCGTTTCCAAGTAGTAGAAGTGTGTTTAAAATGACAATCAGTGATATTACAGTAAAAATATTGTTTACAGCATTATACATAGTTATAAATTAACTAAAACAATCCTCTGATACTTCCAGCCACTGTTTCCACTAAGCTATACTAGAACACATATTTTTATCCATAATGCACAGAGTTTAGACTTTGTTCACAAGACTTATGTAAATGTAAAAGTTCAAATAATAAAATGACAACCGGTGTAAATAGAACATGCTGAAGAAGATTATAATGTTATATTTTATTAGATGGAATGTTTACCCAGAAAATATGGTGCTCAAAATCTATGAGGTGACAGATATATATTTTTCTCTCATACACTCTTGTCTTAGGGGAAACATTACTTCCAGCCATGAAAAGTTATTGAAAACAATATAGATATAGATTTCGATAAAAAATAATAGGTACTTTCCTGTTAAGCATTTACACAAATTTAACAAAACAAATTGTAACATGAAACAAAATATAGCCTAACCAAGGAAAAAATGAGAATAATTAAATATACAAAAACATGTGGAAGCAATAAATTCAGAAGTAGTCCCATCCCATAACTGTGTGTTATGTATATAATATATCTTCATTAGATTTCTCTATTCTGTAGAAAAGATAATGTATCCTTCTTGGTTTGCAGAAGGTTCACAATAGGCCTATGCATGGTAGAAAAATTAATAGAAGCCAGTGCTTTGTAAATGAAAAAAAAAATGATGTCATATGGACACATGATGTTGTCAAAAACAGTTTTATAAAAAGTATGATTTTGTAATATTAAAACACAAATTTGTGTGTCTGCATAACAGGAAAGTACCCAATAATATTGATTGGCAGTGGACACTCTAAAACAGACAGCAGCCTATATCATAGAATTCAGAGTCCCAACCTGACTGAGTAATGATCGCAGAAGAAGAAGAATATTGATTGTAGTGATGACTGATGTTTGCAAACAGAGAACCATGAGAAGACTCCAAATATGCAAGAACATTGATTTATATCATTATCATACACACTATCAAATGTATCCTAGTAATGTTATAGATTTAGTATAAAGGCTTCACAAACAGAAATTTTTTACAACTTTATGACTAATAACAATTTTGTTTGAAAAGATGTAGCTATGGTTTCATATGACTAATAACAATTTTGTTTGAAAAGGTGTAGTTATTGTTTCATATGCTACTGACATCATAACATTTGTGAATTTATATGTGCTTACGCTTCCTTTATTCACAATTAAATATACTACCAGACAATCATCACGTTAAAGGCATATCATGCTTTAGAAATTCTTATTTTGCATTAAGTTGACAATGTGAACATCGTTTTTATCATATTTGTATAAATGATTTGTCAAATCTGTTATAAATTAAGAAAACTACCTCTCATTTTAAAACAAAACTAAAACACAAAACTAAAACACAAATTAATTATAGCACAACCTGTATTTAAATGCAGTAGCAAGTGTGCGAAAATATATCTATAAGTGATTTATTTTGCAGTGAAACCAACATGTATGTGTATGCTGCTAGTAAATATATTTGGGAAATATTAGTGGGTGAAGTGAATTTTTCATACTTTAAAAATGTGCTTTTTTAATTAAAAAAAACCAGTAAAATACCATAAGTTTTGCTGAATGATGAGCCTGATTTTCCTCCTTTGGCCTCCCAGGCTTTGCATCTACTAAGTGAGCGGATAAATCTAGAAATGAGAACAAATTTCGAAACAAATGAAAATTTTAAAAATCATGAAATTAATTACATCAGACATGACAAACCTTTAACATGAAGATAAATATAGAGAAGACTGAAATAATGAAGATAGGAAGAACAGAAAGAAACATCAATATATATATTGGAAACAGCAGACTTAGAAGTAACGGAATTCACATACCTAGGAAAGAAATATAACAAATGAGATTTATGTTTGGTCTCCCGGCATTGGGGTGCGACATAGGGTGGCACAGGTTGAGTCATACCTTAGGGTGAGAGAGTAAGGCGACAGCCCATTGCACAGGCATCTGGATGGGTAGAAGGGAGGGCAAATTGCACATGGCAGATCATGGGAGACGGAGGCTGGGATCACACTGCAAAGAGTGTGTGAATTTGAAGAGGTGGGAGGGGGTGGTGAGTGAGTGGAGGTGGACATTGGGGGGAGGTTACTGACTAAAGTAATGATACAGCTGGATAAAGCATGTTGAGGATGGGCAGGTGTCAGGTTGTAGTGCATGAGCTTGCCCAGCTGCACTTGAGACCATAGGACATAACTGTATGCACAGATGGCGTCGTTGACAGAGACACAAGTGAAGGCAGTTGGGGTTTTGTTGCCTGTGGAGGAGGCGTGGGGTTGGGGTTGAGGGGTCTTCAGCGTATTCCACTGTCGCATAGGGCATGGGGATGGGAATAGTGGGAGTTTCAGCAGCACTTGGTTGGTTGATGGCTAGTGCATTGTCATACTCAGTGATGCTCGCAGACTATCGGGGCATGCTGTGCAGGATAGAAGTGTGCGTGCTGAGAGTAGAGTGGAGGGACTTGTTGGGCAGCTCGGTTATCCAGAAAATTACATGGATATACTGCCCTGGTCATACTGGGGCCGGAGGAGACAAGATACCCGACTTGTTGGCAGGCAGTGCTGTGATGGACGACACGGTACTGAAAGGAGATATGGCAGACTTGGTCATGGCAGTGATGGATTCATTTCAAGATGGGGATGGTGTCGTGGTGCTAGGAATTTGCACATAATTTCGGAGGTTGGGTATCTGGAGGTGAGGGAAGGAAGGGTACATTCTTTGGAAGGTCCTGGAACTCTGAGTCTACATACACTGGGATGGCTGTTGGAATGGAGTGTGGAGCACTTATGGGAATGCCCCACATACTGTGAAGTCAGTTTCTAATCAAGAAGAATTAAAAGTGGTTGACATTTTCTAGAGGTTAGTTGTCGACAGTTATTTTAGGTTAAGTCCATTTCTGTTGATATGCATTATTTTGGAGTTCTTTGAATTCAGGGACAGATTGTGAACCTCACAATGATGTTTAACTAACATAATAATTTTTTCTAGACTATGGGTCTTCTTGAAATGAGGTTGGAGTCATCTGTACACTTAATTTCTGGACATCATGGCTTCTAATATTAAGATTATGAAACTGTATAGAGTAAGGTTACATAATGCAAATATAACAAGCTTATTGCATATAAATCAATGTACTTTCATTGCATAAAAGAAAAAGTTACACACAAGTTTAACTCACATATTGTCACTGCCTGGAAAAAGCAACTTCCTCAATTTTTGGAATTGATCAGCAAAATACACTCGACAGTAGAACTTGGCAGCTGAGTCTGAGAACTCTGAAAAACACCACAAGAAAAAATATGACATTATTATATTAGATTTTCTGACAATGAAGCTACCATTATCACACTCTTTTCCTGCCGGAAAGGAAAGTTTTACTTTTATATCCTCTACCTCTTTTTTTATGGGAAATTTTTCCAGATTTTGTGCAAGTGTGATGTACACCATTTCAACCAATGTGACTGTAAGGTGCAATGCCATAATTTAGACCAGTATTTCACAATACATCGGGTGGGGGTGTGTGGTTGTGTGTGTGAGTGTGTGGATTGTAGTCGTGGAAAGGGGCGCAATTACTCCCTAACTTTATCAAATCAAAAATATGTATGTGCTACATGAGGGTAGGGGCATCAGAATTTTAGAAAGACTGAGATGGGGCATGGTAAAAAAAAGGTTGGGATACACTGATTCAGACAGACTTCTTCTCCAGGGGAGACTGTTGTGAGTTTCTTGCAATTATGAGATATGCTGCAAATAAAAGGATAGAATCCATCCAAGCAGTCATGGCACAGTTCTTCAGTTGGGTGCGTCATTGTGAAGATCATGAGGTAGGGTACTTAACTTCTAACCTACATACACGAGCCCTACATAAAGGAAGATGGCCTAGCGCTGAAAAGTTGTGAATAGATTCACATACCTAGGTAGTAAAATATCACAAAATGCCACCATTGATGATGAAGTATATACAAGGATCTCCAAGACCAGTAGCACTTTTGGCAAATTTTATGCAAATGGCATTAACCTAAAGACTAAGCTGATAGTTTACAGAGCAGTGGTACGTCCAGTGCTGTTATATGCTGGTGAAAAATGGACTGTGTATTGATGACGTGAGGAACCTCAACCACTTTGTCTTTAAACAGTTTTGAACATCAGATGGCAAGACAAGATTCCAGATACCACTGTCCTTGACAGATCTGGTATCCTTACCATTGACAATAGGCTGATCTAGGCACACAATTCATTGGGCATGTCATGTGGTACATATACCAGATCTTCGCCTGCCAAGGATACCTTTCTATGGTGAGTTGCGGAAGGATTCTCAAGGTGGCTAAAATAAGTGCTACAAGTCCTCATTAAGAACCTCACTGAAAGGCTTTGAAATAGACCAAGATGCATGGGAAGAACTTGCACAAAATAGGGCTACATGGTGCTCTACAGTCAAAAAATGTGCAGTGTCTTGTGAAAAGAGAAATGCAGCAGCTCTGCAGCAGAGAGTAGCTAGAAAGCCATGAGTAGACCAAAAACCATCAAGAGTAATCATCCTCTGTCCGAACTGTCCAATTACATTAGTGGCCAGAACAGAAGTTATTAGCCATCTACGAGCTCATAGTCAAGGACATAACTCTAACTAAATTTAAAAAGTTGATGTAACAAATGGTCATCATCACTTGTGATGGATGAACAACATCTTAGTCATCTCTTACAACATGCATGGTAGGTGACCATGTTACTATTCTTTGCTCCCCTTTTCAGGTCCTAGTAATGAACATGTATCAGATTTTCTATACTGAACACACTCTAAAACCTTTAGACTTTTTTTATACTGGCTACAGTGAACATACACTAAAACCTTTAGACATCACTTTTACTGGCTACACCAAACACACTCCAAAACCTTTAAACATTGCGTTTACTGGCTAATTTGAACACACACTAAAACTTTTAGACATCACTTTTATTGGCTACACTGAACACACACTAAAACCTTTAGACAACGCTTCTATTGGCTATAATCACACATGCAAGAACCAAAAAAAAAAAAAGAGAATGTGAATCATACAGAGGTATCTGCCTACTAAATCATACAGAAAAAAATGTATTCCAAAATAGAAATATGTCTAAGATGCATCACAGACTCACAAATGAGCTCTCTCAATTTGGATTCAGGAGAGGAGTAAGTTGCACAGATGCTCTATTTTTTTCTTGAGACAATTAAGTGAAAAAGCAATAGAATACAATCAAGAACTAAACACAATATTTATTGACAAGGAAAAATCATGCTTTATGAGAAAAGCTCTTTACGGTAACTGCCAAAGCTCAGAATGACTTCATCTTTCGAAACATAATCAGGAGTAAGACAAGGATGTGTGAGCTCGCCTATACTTTTTAACATATACATGGACAGAGTAAAAAAGAATCAGAAATCAAGAAAGTAAACAGTACAGAAATAAGAGAAGAATTTGAAGAGGAATTAAAAAAACACAATCAATGAATTGCTATTTGCTAATGATCAATGTCTTATTTACAAAGATAATCATCAGCTACAAAATCATATTACCACACTCACCAGAATATGAATAAAGGTGTCATTAAAGGTAACATTAAAATAAATATGCAGTAATTACTGGCTACACTGGGTCTTTACTTCTGTCTTCACTTCTGTCCATTGCATTATTGATTGAGCACTGTTTAAAATATAGGATGATCATGATTCAATGGTCAAGTTGTGGTTTTATCACCCTCTATGAAAATGTGATGATGTGAAACCTTCTCAAAAGCCAACAGATGATTTCATTTCATGTTTCTTCTCTTCCTCTGTACTATGTATACTTTCTACTGCTAATCTCATGCACAAAAGTATACTTCCATCTATTCATAAACTCATAACTAGGCTTGTAGTGGTACTACACTGGATGCATCAACCACAAAGTTTTCCAGCTATTTCTATCCTTAGCGATCCGGATGAGTGTGGAAAAAATCTTGACCTGTCCAATCTTTGATAATGTCTGCCCATGATTTTCTTTGTCTTCCTCTGATTTTTTTCACCTTCACCTGTATCCTGCAGTATTGTTTTTGACAGGGTATCACGTTGGCATACATGTCCAAACCATGCAAGTTTTCATCATTTTAATAATGAAAGTAATGATTTGACTCAATATATGTGTCGACTACCCGTTGTAGTATTTCTTTAAGTAGGAGATATAACTAGTAGTGCTCAATTCCTCTTAAATCCCTGCTGACAACTCTATATCATCCATACTTAGAAGGTTGGAAACTTTCAAAGAATCACAACTTCATTGAATTGCTAATGTTACATAATATCAAGTTAGCTTATATGTACTCAGCTGCAGTATCTCAGTGGTTAGTGCCTTGACTTCCTAGTACAGTAATCCAAGGTTCAATTCTTAGTTCAATTGGAAATACTTTTTAATCACCAATGGCTACTAGATCGACCCAGTCTAAGTTAATGGCTACCAAATCTTGTGGAAAAGTAGAGGCGGTGGATGTGATAATGACCAAATCATCCCTAGGTATGCCATTAGTCAATCAAAAATACAGTCCGAACACAAGGTTTCCCAATATGCCTATGGTGTGAATACAGGAAACTTGACTTTACTTATATGTACTAAGGGCTTTAGGCAAATTTGATATAGAAAAGCTCCATATTCTTCTTATGCAATGGAGTTATACAGGAGAAAACAGTATAATTCAGAGACTGGTTATGTAAGATAAGCAGATAAGGCTAACTAAAAATTAGTCTGACACTAAAACTCACGCAGTTCGATGTGAGGTGATGGTGCAGCACTTCCGGCTTTTAGCTTCTCCTCAGGCGATGGTGTGGAATCATCTGACATTACTGTTATATCTACATCATCTGGAGAGATGTACAGATTCAAGACTGAGAAGATTTCACATATAAATATAAAATAATACATATGCTGCATAATATCATGTACGATTATGTGTATAGTATGTGGTTAGAATTATCTGTAGCTAACTTGTTTTCTATGGTGGTGCTACGCATACGGCCTTATTCATCTTGACAGTCTGAAGTAAGCCTGCATTAGTAGGAGTTGAGGTGGTAAGAGCAGGGCAGGACTTTTAATTTCTAAACCTGCTGATCCATGAGTTGTTTATCCTACTGCAGAAGGCGCATGGGAATGTCACATTACTGGGTTGTCCTCCGTCTATGTTCTTCCACTCTGCAGCACATTATTGAATTCTCAAATGTCCTAGCATCATTACGCAAGCTACCTTAGTTCTACATGCCTGGCATCTACCGCCAGATGTTTTGCAGACATCTTTGTATTGCAACTTTGGTCTGCCTTTTTTTCTTGCACCTGTGAGAGCTCCTCATATAGCAGTTGTTTTGGGATGTGGTTGCTGCTCATCCTCTGAATGTGGCCCCTGCTCATCCTCTGATTGTGGCCCCTGCACATCCTCTGAATGTGGCCCCTGCTCATCCTTTGAATGTGGCCCCTTTTCATCCTCTGAATATGGCCAGCCATTTGAGTCTTCTGTGACCAAGTGTGCACATTATTATTGCAATTTTGACCTTTTGGATGACCTTCGTGTTGTAATAATGGTGGTGTTAACCCAATATAAAACCCTTCAACCTGAAAGATAAGAGGTATATCTCTGCTTGCTTCTTTCCTTTGATTGATATGTTCAACATGGTCAAACTGTCTAACAAAACTAACATGGTCATTGGGACTCTTGAGTCCTGCCACCAAATTTTCCATGTGGACATTAATAAAGTCAGAGTTACATCTTCTATCATATATTACTTTAGGCGAAAAATACATCGAAAATTTTAGGCGAAAATTAATTCGAAAATTTTTATCTGTTTCAGTTCTTTCTGATTCATTTAGGCATCTCACAAACTGTTCTACTTATCAATGATTTTATTGTCTCCATTTTGTCACATGATGTTTACAAATATATTTTTTCATCTGTTCTCGTATTCTGTTTTTCCGCCAATAAAGCAAGACCTTCATATCTCACTTTCCCCATTACATTTCCTTTTTCCAATCAGTGGCATAATAGTTCAGCCAATTGCTTTATGCTTTTGAGGTCATAGGTTTAAAACTATGTAGTGACATCTCGATCTCTCTCAACGAAGAGACACATTGCCTGCTGAGAGTACCACTCATAACAATTAACTCTGTATCTACAAGCGATAATCCCTAGGGATCTCAGAAAAAATCTACTTTGTAAACAAGATATCATAAGCATAATTGGAACCGAAGACCCCTTTCAGCACCATCCAAATGGCTTAACCACTACACAATGGAGCCTATCATTTAACTATCCCTACATAGTTATGTGCTCGAGTGATATTCCCAGTAGGCAGTGTGTTGTTCCATTAAGAACAGAGCAAATATGGAGAAACATTTGATGTGATCATTCAAGTCCTGTATCCTATGCCTTTATTCTCCAGAGCATTGAATTTCTAGATCCCTCATAAGTGTTCTTACTATTTCCAATATCTCAAGAGTTTAACATGTTCTGACTGTAGGTGCAATGTCAATTTGCATAACACTCTTGATGCAGTTGGGACATTGGACAGGACCCAGATCCACTGAAGTAGAACTGCTCTTCCACCTCAACAGCCAGGAAAAAACTTTTACAGACACTCTTAATAGTCACTAACTTACTGTATTGCTCACTAAGTCACCTTCAGAAAACCAGAATTTTTTTAAAGAATGGCATTGTGCTGCCAAGAGTATATTTACTCAGCAGAAATTGGATATTGCTGACAACAACTAAATGTTAGACATTTCAAGTCAGGGAGAATAGTTTCTTTGGTTGTGTTCATTCTCAAATCATCAGCACAAATTTATGTGTGATATGAACCAGAGAGTGTGAATATGTTGTATTGCTAGTTTACAATTCAGCACATCTGATTTCAGCATGTGAATATATACCTATAGAAGTCTGTGCAGCTACAAGTCAATGAGCAATGGACAAACAAATACTTTATTTAAACCTACATTTAAAAACATCATTGTTGTTCCCCCATTCATTACTCACTTCTACGATGAAGCAATAATGTGATTAGCAAGCAAATACACGGTGGGAAACATTCACTACCAGTTGTAAATAAAAATAAGAAAAACATAGTAATAAAATGTAACAAAAGTATTATAACAGACAGCTGATGTTACAGTCAGCATGGATTTTCAGGCATGAGGCAAACTAATAACAAGCACATTAAAATAATAAATACACAGAAGCTTAAGAATATAATATGGCAGAAATGAAATGCATAATTTATTTTAGGAAATCTGTGAAAATGTAGGCCTGGAAAGAGGAATATAAAAAACTTAAGGGAAAAAAGGAAAATGGAGCAAAATTCTTCAGAACCAAAGTAAACAGGAACTAAAAGGTAGAGTTTGGTATATGTACAATGTATAAATTAATGGTGTGGAGTTTATTGAAAACATGAGGCCTACAAATTTGAGAATTTTCTACAGCCTGCAAATTTCACCATGAGCATTTGAAACCCCCAAAAAATGATAAGATTTACATATGATTTACTTAGGCCCTTTATGATTACATTGTCACATGATCAAGATACCATATTGACAAACTGGTGTGACAGAGGATTATGATCACCTCAATGTCCTGTAACTGTTGACATGTGACTATATGGATTATAGTGTCAGATATTATTATGCACTTTCCTAATTTAAACATATCTATATTTCATTTTGTGTGGCATTGGTTATCATGGCTATCCACATTCATCTTATATCTTCTTATATTTCATATTGTGTGGCATTGGTTATCAATGGCTTTACACAGCTTTCTTATATCTTCTTATATTTCATTTTGTGTGGCATTGGTTATCATGGCTATCCACATTTATCTTATATCTTCTTATATTTCATGTTGTGGGGCATTGGTTATCATGGCTTTCCACAACCTTCTTATATTTCAGGTTGTGTGGCATTGGTTATCATGGCTATCCACATTCATCTTATATCTTCTTATATTTCATGTTGTGGGGCATTGGTTATCATGGCTTTACACAACCTTCTTATATTTCATGTTGTGGGGCATTGGTTATCATGGCTATCCACATTCATCTTATATCTTCTTATATTTCAGGTTGTGTGGCATTGGTTATCATGGCTATCCACATTCATCTTATATCTTCTTATATTTCATGTTGTGGGGCATTGGTTATCATGGCTTTACACAACCTTCTTATATTTCATGTTGTGGGGCATTGGTTATCATGGCTTTACACAACCTTCTTATATTTCATGTTGTGGGGCATTGGTTATCATGGCTTTCCACAACCTTCTTATATTTCATGTTGTGGGGCATTGGTTATCATGGCTTTCCACAACCTTCTTATATTTCATGTTGTGGGGCATTGGTTATCATGGCTTTCCACAACCTTCTTATATTTCATGTTGTGGGGCATTGGTTATCATGGCTTTCCACAACCTTCTTATATTTCATGTTGTGGGGCATTGGTTATCATGGCTTTCCACAACCTTCTTATATTTCATGTTGTGGGGCATTGGTTATCATGGCTTTCCACAACCTTCTTATATTTCATGTTGTGGGGCATTGGTTATCATGGCTTTTCACAGCCTTCTTATATTTCATGTTGTGGAGCATTGGTTATCATGGCTTTTCACAGCCTTCTGTCTCATGTACTGTCAATTATTTTCAATAAAAAAGTTCCCTCCTGTCACAATGTTAAGATGCCCAGTACCTTTTTCTTGATCTTCCATTCCACCCCCCCCCTCCTCCTCCCTGTTCTTAAATTTGCTTGTCACAATGTGTTCTACATTTTCTCTTTGTGTTACATGTCCAAAGAAAGTCATTGTTTAATTATTTATATGTTTTGACCCATTCTGACATCTTTTTTTTATATTCCTGCAAGAATCCCTACGTATAATATTTTTGGGGAAATATATCCCCACCCTCTCTGTCATCTCACATTCTGTAGTTATCTCTCTCTATCTACACATAGTATAACTTCAAAATTCAGATGATTCTATACCAAAATCAGCCAGCCTGAATTATGCACTCTTTACCACAAATTCTATCAACCATTATTGTGCACTCTACTCTATACATTCCATCAAACAATATTGTGAACTCTACTCTATACATTCCATCAACCAATATTGTACACTCTCTGCTCTGTAAATTCTATCAATAAATATTTATGTTCTCCGCTCAGAAAATTCTATCATCCAAGATTATACTCTCTTCTCTGTCTTCACTCAAAATGTTGGTATCTTATTTCTCCACAAAATCTTCCACTCAAAATGTTGGTATCTTATTTCTCCACAAAATCTTTCACTCAAAATGTTGGTATCTTATTTCATACAAAATCTTTCACCCTAATTTCTGGTGTGTTCTTACCTCACTAAATTTTCTACCCAAATTTCAGATGTCTTCTTTCTCCACAAAATCTTCTACCTAAAATTCTGATTTTCCCTTTTCTGTACAAAATATGCAAGATTATGTTTGACATCTTCATTTTCCCTAAAGTATGGACTATAATTCTGACCAAACATGATAAAGCATATTTTGGTTTAGCTGCCAGATCTCTACCTACTTTGGAAAAACCATTGACAATAGATGCCAGGATCTGTTGTGTAAGATGATGATGCTTTCAGCAATATGACTGAGCACCCAAAGGCACCAAAGGTACATATGACTGAGCACCCAAAGGACTCCATTAGTAAATATGACTGAGCACCAAAAGGGCACCATTAGTAAATAAAATAATGGAAACATCTTGTATAAGACATAGTTTTTCAAATATTCTTGATCCAGAACAAGCATCACTGCACATAGGGCATTCCCTTAAATGCTATGCTCGCCATTCCGTCACCCATCTATAAGTATATATGCTCAGTGTCCCAGTCTGTGTTCTTCTGGTCTTTCCAGTGAGAGCGATTAACTCAGCCCGGTCACTTCTCATCACTTTGTCATACTCTATAGATTTACCTGCCAGTGCGTCAGCTCTTTCGTTGCCTGACATGGACTGGACAGTAGATCCATGTGATGCTTTGGCCAATGTTGAGAAGAGTGGCCCACTCCTTTCTATATTTACCATGTATTTTTCTATCTTGCGTAGCATACTCTGGGAATCTATTAGAATCACTGACGAGTGTTGATGGTTGTGTCATCAGCAGAGTGAGAGCTGCTGTTACTGCCTCTATATCCATTCTCATGTTTGATGTGGTGAGATAGAAAGCAAATTTTTCAACCACTTTATTGCGATTTTATTAGGCAACAAAGCTTTATCCACTTTTGTTTATTTGTCGTATGATGATGCCATCTATGTATACTCTAGAAATTCTAGGTACTATCTAATGTTTCTTTAACTTTATCAGAGCTAAGTGAAACAGCTCAATCAAAGCTAGGCTTTGAAACCTTGCCCATTTCATGCCATTCAGTGCAGTTGACTGCTACACTAGCGTCCTCCATCATATTGCACTATCAATATTTGGGACTAACTGACTGTTACACTAGCCCCCTCCATCATCTCTATAATACTGATACATCTATATTGCTGAATATATTTGAGACTAATTGACTGTTACACTAGCACCCTCCATCATACTGATCTATCAATGTTATTGAATATATTTAGGACTAGTTGATTGTTACACTAACGCTCCCCCCCCCCACAATCATCTCTATCATACTGATCTATCATACTGATCTATCATTGTTACTAAATATATACGTAGAGCATAAAAAATGTAACAAAGGCTCAAAACCAATATTACAGGATATGTTTTATTTTTAAGCATATATACCAATTGTAGCATGTCATCAATCAAGGATATGTAACCACATTATCAGTCAAGGATATGTAACCACCTTATCAGTCAAGGATATGTAACCACCTTATCAGTCAAGGATATGTAACCACATTATCAGTCAAGGATATGTAACCATATTATCAGTCAAGGATATGTAACCACCTTATCAGTCAAGGATATGTAACCACCTTATCAGTCACATAAAAAAATTGAGGCATTCTGGAAACATATTATGTCAGTCTCTGTCAAACTGTCATTGATTTATACATCACCCTAGCCCAGCATCCCACTCCATATTTACCTTGCATGTTCCCAGAGTCACCCCACTCTGAGCCAGGTACATAGCGGACAGCAGCTTCCACTTTGTGATGTGGCAAGTGGGGATTGTGGTGAGGGTTTGGGTCATGGGAACCACCATTACCACGCAGAAATGACAACACACCCCCTCCTGCCTTGCGACCTGAACAAATTAAGAGTATCTGGAAAACATATCAAGTAGCCTTGGGCATTGCCAAGGAACAAAGAAACTAGACATAAACAAACATATATCATCCTTGTGAGTGGAGCATGTGACTGCATTGTTAGAACACTGATCTCACAATAAATTGTTACTCGTTACAAGCCGACATCATTGCACATCTGGGCAGACCCATTTGTGTTTAGTCTCCCCTAGCAAATCATGAAGGGTATGTATGCTGATGATTCAGTGGCTCACTGGTTGACCATGATCCTAATTCTGCCTTGCAGGTATCCAGTTCTACTAGTTCCACATTTAACCTGTAGAACACTGTATTTACATTTACGTAATTTCTGTCCTGCCACTGAATTAATTTGTGGACATGTTACGTATAAGTTGGTGACTGTTTTGAAATCATAACATTTTTGCTGTTAGAGATATTTAAATAATTTTTGCACATATAAAAAAAGAATTGAATTCTGCATATATTGTTGTAGGTTTTGTTTGTGTGTGTGTGATACAAGACATGTAAGACAGTCTCAGAGACAATTTTCCACAAAAACCCAGCGATTTTATACCTTTAGAACGAAAATACAGTTGCACAAAGTTTATTAAATATTCCAGAGTGGAAACAGTATAAGATAGACCTAATTAGTGTGCCATTCACGCGCGATTCACGGATTAATCATTATAATTTCACGGATTACAACTTCAGGTATGTCTTAAAATCCTATAAACCTAGATCTAGCCCAGAAATGTATCGTTTGAACTTGGTTGATGTTTAATATCAAATTAGATGAAACAGCATGGTTTAACTGATTTTCGATTGTGGAAATAACTCTCCATAAATAATCATTTGAATCACAATCCATAATAATTTTAATGAAAAATCGATAAAATATACGTCTATAAAACAGAATTTACCATCATGGCAATGCTTTTGTTTGAAATTATCAACATGTTGTGAAAATATCGATATTTACATGACATTAGGCATATGGTTGCCACTAAAACTGCTGAAAAGGGTAGTCAATTGAATAAAATGCCAGATTTAACAAATCTGGTGAAAAAAATATTAAATATTGGAGATTTTTAATTGATTGAAGTGTACCTAGCAACTGCGGTCTACGGTGGCAAATATACTCGCTGCTCGCTAACTAGAGAAGGGCAAATGTCAGTGAATAAAGTTGTTGCACGCGTCCTAAAGGTTAATATTGAATTTCTCAAATCTCAGCCTCGATGTTTCATTAATCTCAGTGTCTGCAAGGAGCAGGCTCCTGTGAAGTTGTTTCTGCACATGTCCATTATCCATTGTTAGCTCCATATCTATTTGTGCCTTATATGCAAGTCTGCTCTATTATTACCATGAACACCAGGATGTCCATGTTATACTCCAAAGGTTTGTATATAGCTATAGATGATGTCCACTCACATCTCGACATCTGGCATTTTGGATCTTTCCCAGCAAGGACTGGAAGTCTGACACTATTTTGGTGAATGAGATCACAGAAAACCATTTGAGGGCCCAACTTCCAGCCTTATACCGCATGTAGTTGTTATGTATGCTCTGCAGTTCTCTGCAATGACTCTATCATGAACTAGCTGTATAACCCCAGCCATGACATCTCACGGAGACGCACAGATCCATCAGTAAACACAATGATAACATCATCTCTAGAGTTATCAGCTGATCGATTTCCAGGTTTGTTACACCATTTCTTTAATCTCTACATTCCCTTCTATGAGTGATTATTGCTTTTTAAGAGATTGTCAGTCTCATCAATTGGACATCATTTTTCTCTTGTTGGTAAGGTCGAAACTGTAGTTGCCTCATCTATAGTCTTATCAGCTTGCACCATCCATGAAATACTGGACTTACTGTTTGCTCCCTTTATTTCTTTGATATTTCTTTGATATTTTCTCATAGAAAATTTTTAAGTTATATTTTTAATAATACCCATACATAAATCTTGTCCGGGCAAGCAGTGAATGTGTGAAACATAGTGACTATGTGTCTGGACAATTTACACTGGCCTGCTTCCTAACCATCTGTAATGACACAAATACCTATCATTATCATTTTTTTTAATATCACCTTTTTGCAATAATAATATCACACATCATCATGAGCTGTGAAGTAATGTAGTGAAGACAAACTTCTGTACACGAATCTGTCTATTATAAGGACTGATATTCTCTTGTTGTTGTGCATGAGATGTAGCTATTATCTTCCTTCTCCCTGCGATCTGACAACTTTCCATCCACTCTAATTTTTCCCATTTATCACAATTTATTACAATCATCTATATTTTCACAACACACCACACAAAAATCAAATATCAGTAATTAATTATATTTGGAAACAATAAACATCATTGAATTCCATTATATGTATGTGTGTATATGTATGTGTGTATATGTATATGTATGTATATATATATGTGTGTGTGTGTGTGTGTGCGTGTGTGTGTATATATATATATATATATATATTATGTGTGTGTGTGTGCATAATACAAGTCTTACTATTCATGGATTTTTTAATCAGTGGGAAGGGGGAGTGAAATAGAGATAAGAATAGGACCATAGCTCCCTACCAAGCATAATAAAAAGGCAACTAAGGATATATGAGGCGTAATATAAAATAAGCTGTTACAAAATGTGTAATGTATACGTGATGTCAAGAATTTAATTCTATTTACATCTGTGACTAGGTGATATTTATAGAATGTATTAAAAATATATTCAAAAACTGACATTTGGCAAACTTTACCCAGAGAACCCTAAGCTTCTTCAAAGTACTCTCCTTGGTAATGAAAACACTTCTCTCAGAGGTAATTCCACTGGAAGTATTTCTGAAAGACCTCTATGGGAAAACTGAATACAGCTAGACTGCTGTATTCTACATAATGAACTCTCATGACAGTTCATGGCACCCTGGTGGTTCTGATTCAGATTCTGTGTGACTGGTTGTGTTTGAGTCTGTCTTTTCTTTTTTTGTACATTTCAGTACAATATTCTATACACCTGTTCAAAATGTTCTCCTTTCCTGTAAGTGTATTTCTCAACTTAATTTAATTGCTTAGATGACTGGTTGACATTTTTGCTTCTTTAAACATTATTCTGATCACCCCCCTCTTCAAGCATTTTTTCAATTTAATTACACTTGTTTTGCATGTAATTTTTCTTGTCCTGTTTAATCTTCCTTCCAATTTCTTTAGATTGATTTTTGTATGATTCTTGTGGTCACTATTTTTTGGTGCTTTTATTTATTTGACTGATGTTAATCAGTTCTAATGTTTCATCAGTAATATAATTGCTTCTTGTTGTCCTTCTTTTAGGTATGTGATCTTGTGCTGATGATAGTATTGAGTCTCTAATTTTATTTGCAAGTTAGTCTGCTGTAATCTCCCTGTAATAGGCTATCAATGTATTATACATGTTCTGCTCTTCCAAACTGTACTCAGCAATGATATTCTGTTGGTAATAATATCTGTTGGTAATGATATACCTAATAGATCTGGCGATTTTCTGTAGCCTTTTCATTCTGACCTTCATATATGCTACTAGGAGCTCGTGATCGGAATCACCTTCAGCTTTAGGGTATGTTTTAAGGACAGTAGACTGGATCTGTATATTATGATGAAGTCTATCCGATATTTGTTTTGCCATCCCTGCACTCCCCACAGAAGGAAAAAAACAGTACTTCATTTGTTTTTAAGAGGACTTATGGTCAGACACTTTTGAATGTAACTTGCAGAGTAACCATCACTGTTATACTTGAAACCAGGACCCACGATAGTAACATGGAATGAGGAAACCAGGAAAACCTGGGACAAAGTAGTGTTGCTACTTAATATGTTTTATATCTCAATATATATATTTTGTGTGTTTCTAAATATCAGAGACTGCAATCTATATATTAGATGAAATCTAGATTTGTATTAATAAATATTTCGCTATTGTCTATTGTTATTTATATATTTCTAGAAGTTTTTTAAAAAAATGTATTTTTTATGTTAAAATGAAAATTAAGTTAGCAGTACAAGACACAAAAAAGCCTACTTTTACCACCAGCTAGAGAGCTGGCAGATATGCTTTATGGCACGGTTTAAATATGTAAAATTTTGTTAAATAGAATTAAGACATTCAAAAACATACTAAGTAAATAGCTAATATAAATTAGTATTTCATTAAACTACTAGTACTTTCCTATTTTCGACAGCATCCATCGACCATTGCTTTGGGAAATTTTAAAAATATACTGATTCCAAAACAAATATATAATTGTGATAAAATCATTCTATACCAACTCAAAATGCTGTGTTAGAACAGAAAAAGGCAATTCAGAATGGTTCCTTGTGATTACTGGTGTTAAACAAGGCTGCCCTATGTCACCATTACTATTCAATATTGCAATTGACTGGGCTATGAGAAAAAGCACATCCAACACAAATTTAGGAATCAAATGGATAAATAAAACAACATTAGAAGACCTGGATTTTGCCGATGATCTTGCACTACTGAGTGAAAACCATCAACATGCACAAACAAAAACTGATAGATTAAAACTCATTGCAGGACAAATAGGTCTCCAAATCAATTCAGCAAAAACAAAAATTATGGACTTCACCAATTCAACTAACGAAATTACTTTAAATGGACAACAACTTGAAAAAGTACACAAATTCTCCTATCTAGGAAGCAAATTAACACTCGACGGTGATGTAATGACAGAAATTACAACTCGCATTGCCCTAGCATCAAGTGCATTTAACAGACTGTCTGATATCTGGAAGTCAAAGTCCATCAGCACACGCACGAAAATGCGCTTATTTAATTCCTGCGTTATTCCGGTGCTATCATATGGATGTGAGAGCTGGAAAAGCTCTTTATCTTCAGAAAAGAAATTACTGAGTTTCGAGAACAAATGTTTTCGTAGGATAACTAACACCCATTGGAGTGAATTCAAATCGAATGATAAAATCAGAGAAGAGGCATAAAAATTTCATCATAGATGTTATCAGAAAACGCTGTTGGTCCTACATCGGGCATGTCCTACGCGCAGACACCAACAGAATACACCACCAATCTCTTGAATGGATACCCTCAGAAGAACAATACTCAGAAGAACAATACTTAGAGAACGTAAAAGAACCAATATTCATACTATTCAAGAACTGCACAGAATAGCTTTGAACAGACAGAATTGGAGAGATCTGACCTCTGCCCTATGCGCTAACTTCAGCGCAAAAGGAAAATGAATGAATGACTTTCATATTTGTCACTTTTTGTTACAAAAAATTTCAGTAATTTTCAAAACACACATTTAGCTTTGTTGGAAATGTATTTTATAGTCATTTATTTCAATGACTGTAGACCTCTGACAACCAAATACTATGTTGAAATAATTAGTTCAGGATGCTGGTACAGCATTTCAAATTTGGGACATATAGTAACCCTATTGTAGATCCCATATAGAAGCAATACTCATATGCTACATTATCTAACAGATGTTATATTAAATGTACTACATAATCAACTGAATGTTTATAATATAAATTTATGCAGTTATTGAAACTAGTTACAATAATTTATTTGTGAAATAAACTGACACCAGTAGAGAGAGAGTGTTTGTAAGTAACAGGGCTGGAGATAGATAGAACATGCATTAAGAAGATTGTTCAAAGCATTCAAGTATGGCACTGCTCTATAGTTTTAGCCTAGGCGCTGAAAAATCTGGCTATTTTGCATTAGTATATGTTACTTTTCTTGACTACTAGTGATTATACTAAAGAAAAGTAACCCCCTTACTGTACACGCAACTGCTGATGGAGAAGGCAGAACATTGTATTATTGACAATGGCTTCAAAGGTTGAAAAGACCCAGTGTGCTTTTTCAATGTCCCAGGGCTGAGGAGGTATCAAGGACAGTAATTGATAAGTGACCAGAACCATCTCAGACAGACAGAAATGGCAAACTACTGAGATGTATACAATACCAAGAAACTTATGATGACTACAAATAACAAAGGAAAGCAGACATTCAAAAAGACCTGAACATATAAGAAGACTGACTCCTCAAAAATATCAAAAAATGCAAGCTAGCATATTTCTGATATATAAAGAAACACAATAGTTTAGAAAGATTAATCATGGAGGGCAAAGTTCCAGAAAAGAGAACAATAGGCAGACCAAGACTACAATGGGCACAGGATATCATAGACCGTAACATTTTACTGGAAAAGGCTGGACAGCTTGCACAGAACCAAGAGGCTTACAGAGCGGCAGTAAGGACACCATTCTGTAAAGGACATATCACATAGATAGACAGATAGAAAGTGTTAGAGGGACTTCTAAGCATGAATATTACACAGCCTTTCAAAGTTCTGGTTGCAGATAAACAAGTATGATTAAGGATCTATTCTCAACTTGCATGTGAAAAAGCTGCATGTGAATATCTGAAACTATTGGTATATCAGACCAACAATTGTAAGATTGTTAGCTCTCAGCAGATAACATGTCAATATATTGAGGCTTTTCTCTTGAGAAAACCCCACATCATTTCATCTGCACAATTGTGATGCAACTTTCAGAGAACCCAGCACCGCACATCATGTTTAGGGAATTAGATGAGCTCCTGTCCTGACCATGGATTCTAGTTGTCGTGTATGTGGTGTCCCCGATATGCAGCACATGGAGTGGTGAAAAGCAAAGATGTGCATAATGTGATAATTCCCTGAGAGTTCAGAATCAGAAAAACATTTTAATTGCATAATTGGCAAGTCCCATTGGATGGCAGAGAATGCATAGTTGGCTGTCCCACCAATCCCAGCGACCATGATCCAGTGTTGGGTTGTTATGGACACCTCTGACAGGAAAAGATACTTGAAATGAAAACTAAAGCTCATATCTCCAACTTTGAATGTTGTGGAAAAGTAGAAAAGCCACAAAACACAAAATTTATTTCTCTAAGTGAGAGGCGTCTCGTCAAAGTGCAGTACACAACAACTGTAGGAGTCTTCTAAATAAATCCTGGAGAAACTACACCATTGCATACAAGAAGTTAAGAGTTAAATCATTGATAATGCCTGCGGGGATCAAAACAACAATTAGAAAAAGGCATTGTTGTGTTTGATGTGTTGATTTTGTGGGTGAGTTTTACTTTGAATGGGAATATGTCTTTATCAGACTCTGAAGAAATGTAGATAGCAAGCATACTGAGCAAACTAGCCTACTGAGCCAACTAGCCAACTGAGTAAACTAGCCTACTGAGCAAACTAGCCTACTGAGCCAACTAGCCAACTGAGTAAACTAGCCTACTGAGTAAAACTAGCCTACTGAGTAAAGCATACCAAGCCCTAGGGCAAGTGACATTAATCTTCAGAAAGAAAATGTATATTCAAACACCAAAATAATACTATTCAAAATTTAATTATGCCAACGCTGTGCTACCAATGCCAAACATGGACAACGACAGCACAAGACAAATGTAAACATGTGACAGCTGAAGTGGCATGCTTAGCAGAATTCTAGGAATATTGCTAAGAGACTGAGTGAAGAAATAGGACATTAGACAAAGAACCGTCACCACCCCAATCTTGGAATACATTAAGAGACAGATAAAATGGTTTGCACACATCAGCAGACTGCCATCAGACATCATACCACAGCAAGCTATGCAACACAGATACACTTAAAGCCCGACCACGAAAATGATGGACCAACGAAATAAAAGAGCAGATAAATCTCACAATATACTCAGCACACACGAGGGCCATTTCCAGAAAACTCTTCTACCCCTGGCACTGAAAGGCAACAAAGGGTTTAGCGAATAGATAGATAGTTAGATAGATAGATATATAGACTGTCAATAGATCTGTATTGGTGGGAATGAGAAGTGAAATATAGCTAAGAATCAAACTATTTTGCATCCTAACTATCAGTAGTGTCCCATTTAAAAACTGGTCAACTACAAGCAGCACATGACCAACTTCCTTTTACTCGAAAGAAACTAGAGATCTCGTGACTTAGTTATAAGAACATCCAACACATAAAAAATAAAAAGCAACATCTATATATTGGAAACAACATCTATGATCATAGGTGCTCAGACCCTTTCAGCTAACTGAAAGTGCCAGGAGCAAATCACTTACACAGGTCTTTCAACACAATTGAGTTGCATGGTACATATGGAATAATCTATATATATATATATATATATATATATATGGGACACTTGAAAGAGGATTGGGGGGAGGAGAGAGAAAATAGAGATTAAGTGATATGGTTAACAGCATACTACCTGTCTCACTTTCCCAGCTTTGTTCTTGGTTCTAGTGGCAGATGTTTGAGATCAAAATAAAACCAAATCACCTGGCAACTGTACTTTCAACTATAGGGCTATGATGTTCCCATATTTTAAACATGGAAATGTTCCCTCAATTAAGAAAGTCAATGTACCCAATTTCAGCTAAGTGACTGGGGACTTGACTGTACAGGACTTCATAAATTCTTTAACACCAAAAAATAAAACTACTTGTATGCACTTACATGGTACTGCCTAGCAATAGCATAGCAATACCCATCTTAGCCATATACTCCCTAGCAATCCCCTCAGCCATATATTGCCTAGCAATACCTCTTAGCCATATATTGTCTAGCAATACCCCTCTCAGCCATATTTCTCTTTATATGATGCTCGTGGGTGTGAGATTAAATGTACTCATATATAAATAAATTCCTTCGAGGACAAAAATATTGAGGGTAACTTTCTTTTCATTAAGGGACAAATATATCAGAATAACATTCTATTCATTAAGGATAAACATATAAGGATAACATTTTATTCATTAAAGACAAACAGGGCTTATTTGAGGACAAAATTATATTCATCCGGGTAAAAATATATGAGAGCAATACTCTATTCATTGAGGACAAAAATATGGTGATAACTTATTCTATTCCAAGCTAAATAAATATGTTGATATATTCCCAACACAAAAGCAGTAAAACTAGCACCAGCTATCAATTGAAAAAAGTTACCAGTTTCTACAAAAGCCTCGGTTGTCGTGGTGATGATGCTAACTGGGTCAGGTTTGCTTGTAGGCCTGCCAGGTTGGGAGCTAGATAATGCAGAAATAAGGAAACAGACTGTGATATGGGAAAACATCTGGTATATTTGTTAATATCTGATATGAAGAGACAAGCAGTGAAACATGATATCAATGGTCAATGACAAATAAAATATAGTGATATGGTTGTTATGGAAAAAAGCATTTAAAGTATCCTTTAAGAAATCCTACTTATTAATTTATGAATCATTATTTATTTCAACCCAACATACATCTAATATTCTGTATTTTATTCTTCCCCCCCCCTCCTCTAAATATTCACATCAAAATTCCAGTACTTTGGTTGGTTGGTTGCTGATCCAGCAGTGCATGGGCTCATGTCCTTTGACCTAATGCCATTAAATGGCATTATATTACTGGGAAGTCTGTGGATTTTTGGCCAACCCTGGGACAGAGCCAGAGAATAACTATCACACCTCCAGGAAGGTAGGTTTCAACCTATGCACTGCTCCTAGCCACTGTAGTCAAGATAGGGTTCACTGTGCTCATTCCCCGCCACCAATTGACTACTGGTTATGCCGAACTTCTCTATTGCTCCAGGCATGCAACCAAATGTTCAAGTCAAAAGGATTGCCACGTCCTGAGTCACTGCGTCTCTATGATGGGTTTCAGCCATAGGAAAAACAGTGCTGTCAGTTTCCTCCTCCCCAGTGCTGCACAGTACATCTCGGGCTCCCTCACAACCACAGAGTGCATACATATATATTCAGGTAAGCATGAAACACATTTCAACAACAAAATAAAAGCATAATTGTATAGATGACGAGCCATGAAGCTTCTCTAAGAAGATAACCTCAATATAACGGCATGTCATCCACTAAGGTTTTCTGTTGCATGGGTGGTATGTCTAGTGGGCCATTGGTGAGAGCCACAGACGCAACCATATGCGTTCCAGTACTTTTAATCAATAAATCAATCAAGTGCCATGTCGAGTGGCATAGGCAATAATACTTCTCCACAACTCTCTGTCTCGTGTGTTGTTAATAAGTTAATTTAGTGACTTCTTTTTGTACCATGGTGACAACATATCCAGAAATTTCTCTCCTCTTCCCTTGATCTTTCTGGTGGTTACTAAATATTCAAGTTTTACTTTTCTCATCACATGCTTTTTACTAACTATTAAAGGATGATATTATTTAGGTAGTCAAAAGATCATCCTTACTGCACATCAAATCATCAGCCAATAAGTGCTTGTATCTTCACCGAAAAATATCAAGGGTTGACCATACCAAGCCAAATTCACTTTAGTCCCCTCATAGATGGCAGGTTACTATTCATTGCTCACTTCAATACATGGATAAATTAGATTATTAACACTGCATTGAGAAGCCTACACTGTAATCATTTAACTATGCTAACATTCATCCCCCTCTATCCAAATAATAATTTCAAAGTATACATATGCAAATAAAGAGCTTATAGTGTCAACAAAGAATTACTCGCAGCAACAAGAATAAATATACCGGGTATTTATTTTGCATGAAAATTTGCACTCCTACCTGGCATTGTTGAGCTCAGAACTACTTGATCGTGTAGATGTATGAATCTCTTTCAACCGGCAGAGATAATCTGATGAACTGAAAATAGAGTAATGACACTTCATCT
Organism: Meghimatium bilineatum; assembly: GCA_034231615.1. NCBI lineage: Eukaryota > Metazoa > Mollusca > Gastropoda > Stylommatophora > Philomycidae > Meghimatium > Meghimatium bilineatum. Next base: position 41,156,533 of record CM067306.1, on the reverse strand, counting down.
TACTGCCCCTTCCACTCATTTTAAATAACTTTTAGTTACTGCCTTTGTTCCATGTAAACTTTTATGAGCCATGACTCCATTTTATTGATGAAAAAATAACATGTGACTCCAATACATTAAAAAAGGCCATTTAATAGGGTAAAAGTAAACATATCCAAAATATATTTTCTAGCATAATATTACTCAATGAAATTTTAACTTACGATATATTTAATGTGGTGATTAAAAATTGTAACTGGTTAAGAAGCTTCACAATTCATGACTGAGTTTCTGGTATGTCAACCACATGTCATTCCAAAATTTAATCTGTTTCTTATAAGTCCATGAGTTTATAGATGAAGAAGTGTTGAAAACCCACTCTGTCAGAAATATGTAGCAGCAAAGAGGATTAAAATTCACATTAAAATTGCTTTAAAATCACATTTTCAGTCAGTAATCCAAGAGAAAACCCTTTGACTCCTACATAGGGGTCACAATCTATAGGTTGGGGAACCTGTGCTCTAAAGTGTGTATTGCATTAACGGATCAGATAACAGTTTAGGCAACTAAAAAATCACATGTCCATATGACTCTAAGGTGATACTTGGGGTTGCTTTTTCTCAGGTTCACACTTTTGGATTATGTGCAGAGAATTTTACATTTTATGTGCTGCACTCTCCAAGTTGGTGAGCAGCTGCACAGATTAGAAGGAACATTAGTCATTATTACAGGTGACCTAGAAGCAGGTAATGTAATCTACAAGTGATGTTTTTATATCATAAAATATCTAACCATCTACTTACTTCTCTGTAGTTGTCAATTACAACATGCTTCGCAGGGAATAATGTTTCTATTCCTTGCTCCATAATAAAAAGATTCCATTAATATTACCTCTTATTCTGCCTGTTATTTGATAGTCTGCATTTAGCACCACTGCATTTTTATCTCTAGACTTTGTTCTGCTAAGTGTAGCACACCTTTTCACAGCATTTTTAATCTCTATACCTTGTTCTGCCAAGTGTAGCACACCTTTTCACTGTATTTTTATCACTAGACTTTGTTCTGCTAAGTGTAGCACACCTTTTCACAGCATTTTTAATCTCTATACCTTGTTCTGCCAAGTGTAGCACACCTTTTCACTGTATTTTTATCACTAGACTTTGGTCTGCCAAGTGTAGCTCCCATTTCACTGCATTTTATCTCTATACCTTGTTCTGCGAAGTGTACACACTTTTTCTATTCCTTTGTTGACCTTCTATTTAGTATTATTTCTCAAATTAACACTGGATTTCTTTGTGTTACCAGTGTTTGTGTGTTAGAGAGAGAGAAAGAGAGAGAGAGAGAGGGGTATGTCCCATGGCAGCAACCTGCCATTGGGTTTCCATGTGTTACCAATGTCTAAATGGAAGCAAAGAATTATGTGCTTTGATCCTCGAAATTATGAGCTTTTTAATCCTTTTGTGCAATTAGGTTTCTCCAAAGCTTTATTTCATACCCAGATGACAGCAGTATACAATTTTTTGAGTAGAATCCTCTTACTCAGAAGGGGTAAAAAAAAACATAATTGTATAGATGAAGTACTGTAGGGCTTAAACAAAATAATAAACTCATTACACATACAAGTAATTTAATAGGAGTTGACTGTTACATGATGTTGGTTTGATGGACTACTGGTGAGACCTTAATAACGAATAGCAAAAAGTCTTCGGTCATGCTTATTGTAAGAAACAGCTACAAATGTTGGATGTGGGAGAGGTTTTGTTAAACAACATCATGCTCTCTGCTGTGATAAAAACTGCAGCAGACCTGCACCTGGACTCTGGAAGTGCATGAACATTCATATCAGCAGTATGCCTGGAGAGTGATATAATAAGGATCACTGAACACAACACCACTAATTACGAGGTCCAAAAATAAACAGGCAGGGATGCATCCTCTCAGCACGCCTGAGCAACATTTGAAATGTACAAGAAGATCCACATTATGAACACCTTAATATTGGACATGAGATTTAAAAAATTAGGCATGCAGATGACACCACTCTAATATCAAGGGAGCTCACAGGTTTAGAACACATGATTATGTCAGTCAAACATCATATCAAGGCACAAAATATTTTCCTCAATTTCTCAGTTAAACAGACAAAAATAATGCATATAACCAGAGATCAATTCACACCTACAACAGTCATTGACAAAGAACAACTAGAAAATTTCAGAAACTTTATATATCTCTGATGAACGATCAACACCACAGGAGATTCCTCTGCAGAGATCAGAAAAAGATTAGCAATGGCTGTACAAAAAGCACAGATGAAAAATCTATGGCAAACAGAAAAACAGTTAGAACTATTAAGAAGCTATATTTTTCCAGTGGCAACATATGGTTGTGAGATGTGGGCAATGATATCCACGATGCAAAAGAAAATCAATCAATCAATCAATCAATCAATCAATCAATAAACCCATAACCCTTCAGGGTCGTAGGGGTACCACATTGGATGCTTCAGCACACAGAGTCCTCCAGCGAATTCTATCGTCAGCGATGCGGATGAGTGTGGAAATATCTAGCCCTGTCCATTCCTTGATGTTGTCTGTCCATGTCTTTATTTGTCCTCCTCTGCTTCTTCCACCCTCGACAGTTCCCTGCAGTATTGTTTTTGACAAGGAATCGTGCCTGCATACATGTCCGAACCATGCTAGTTTTCGTCGTTTCACTATTGAAAGCAATGGCTCCTGGACACCTGCACACATCTCTACTTTATTTCTTACGTACACATTGGTCTTATGTTCCCTATAGGAAATTCGTAGAATTCTTCTGTAGCATTTATACTCGAAAGCCTGTAATCTTCTCTCCATGTCCGCAGTGAGTGTCCAACTCTCACAACCATACAACACAACATAAAGCACCAGCGACCTATACAGTTTGATTTTCACTCCAACACTGATGTTGCTTTTCCAAATCACAGTTAGCCTTGACAATGACGCTAAAGCCATCTCCAGCCTTATTTTTAGTTCTGCTTTGCATTTACCATCGCTGCATATACTGGATCCGAGGAAAATATCGGCATTTGAAATTAAATGTTACAAAAAGGTCCTAAGAATATAATGGACAGAAAGACAGATCAACTCAGATTCCGCAAAACTCTGAACGTAGAAGTAATGGGCTTCTCAAACTATCCCAAAAATGTAAGCTAACATATTTCTAACATATAAAGAGACACAATGGTTTAGAAAGATTAATCATGGAGGGAAAAGTTACAGGAATGAGAACAAGAGCCAAACAAAAACTATGATGAACACAGGATATCAAAGACCTTCTGAACATGACACAGGAAGAGGCTGGGCAGCTCGCACAGAACCAAGATGCTTACAGAGTGGCAGTGATGACAATGTTCTGTAAAGGGCACGTCACATAGTGAGAGAGCGAGAACACGACGAAGCATCTAATTACTTTCAGCATGAGAATCAGTTGTGTGTTTCCAGAGGTTGAAAGGTGTGCACAATATAGCAACACTGTTACCTACCACACATTTCATATGAGGCAGCCAAGGAGGTCTTCGTGTCGAGTTAGCTGCCCCATCCCATGAGCGTAAAAGTTACCCAGAAGCAATGCTGAAGTTGGATGTGTCAGGCTGATGGGTGCAGATACCACTGTAAACCATGGCACAATACATTCCGTTCTCTGGATTACATTCTTCTAATATGCAGATGTTTGAGAATGAACAGATAAGAAAGTCAGTTAAGTAAGAATTTACCCCTCCTGAGTTGGAGACTTCTCAAAGCAGTTTTAATTTTCTATGTATGAAATAAAGCTCTAAAGGAGACCCCACATCTCCCTAAAATTTCACAAAAAAGAATACAAGAGCTCTACAGTTCGTAATGCCTAGGTTACAGACAATACAAAAAAATCCAATAACAGTTTACACTAGAATTCCACAAGAAAACACAATGTACCAACCTTAAGGCATATGCTATGATAGAACTTGGTTCGTGGTCATAGACAGCCACAGGCACCTTCTCACATAAAGGCAGAGTATGATGTTCACATGGCTCACTGGGATAAATCAAAGAAACATATACATTTCAAATTTGTCAAGGACTTCATATAGTTGTCTGCATTTGCTCACATGCCCACCAAATAAGTGTGCAGGCTGTGGACCTTATCCAGCTATCAAGATTTGGTGGTGATGAACAGTGACAAGGCCTGTCTGTAACAGTAACAATAACAAGCTTTGCCTATGACTACTTTAGTCTCACGACTTATCAAAAGATTGTAGTCATTTCCAACCCATATTTGTCACTGTAGCAATGTTTCAACTTTTACATGCGTAGCAGTCACAGCAAGCACATTCACTAAACTAACGAGCTTCTGGAAATACAAAGACATAGTAAGAAACACCAAGTTAAAACTATTTTTAAAACTATTTAACTCCTGTGTTATTCCACCATTCACTTATGGCAGTGAAAGCTGGAAATCAACACATTGAATGGACCAAAAGCTAAACATCTTTGAAAACAAATGTCTCTGAAAATTATTGAACATAAAATGGAGTAATTTTGTCAAAAACAGTGACCTAAGAAAGAAAACACACCAAGAATATGTTTCAAATGTTATAAGAAATCACAGATGGAAATACCTGGGACATGTTCTTAGACTAGATGAAAACAGACTGATCAGCAAGTCCTTATGTGGACACGTGAGACAAAAAGTACCACAGTCTAAATAGTTCCATTCTGTGATGCATGACTGCAAAAGCATAAAGAAGATGATTGATAGATTCAGAAAACTAAGCTGTCAGTGTCATGACATGTCCATAACTGTGACAGGTGTAAGGTTTATCAATGTCTACTCACAAAGGTAGGGAAAGTGGTAAGAAGGATGATGTCGATGACTACTCACAAAGGTAGGGCAAGTGGTATGAAATATGATGCCCATAACTATTCACAAAGGTAGGGCAAGTGGTGTGAAATATGATGCCCATAATTACTTACAAAGGTAGGGCAAATGATGTGATGGATGATGTTGATAAATACTCACAAAGATAGGGCAAGTGGTGTGAAATATGATGCCCATAATTATTTACAAAGGTAGGGCAAATGAAGAGATGGATGATGTTGATAAATACTCACAAAGATAGGGCAAGTGGTGTGAAATATGATGCCCATAATTACTTACAAAGTTAGAGCAAATGGTGTGATGGATGATGTTGATAAATACTCACCAAGATAGGGCAAGTGGTGTGAAATATGATGCCCATAATTACTTACAAAGGTAGGGCCAGTGGTGTGAAGGATGATGTTGATAAATACTCACAAAGGTAGGGCCAGTGGTGTGAAGGATGATGTTGATAAATACTCACAAAGGTAGGGCCAGTGGTGTGAAGGATGATGTTGATAAATACTCACAAAGGTAGGGCCAGTGGTGTGAAGGATGATGTTGATAAATACTCACCAAGATAGGGCAAGTGGTGTGAAATATGATGCCCATAATTACTTACAAAGGTAGGGCCAGTGGTGTGAAGGATGATGTTGATAAATACTCACAAAGGTAGGGCCAGTGGTGTGAAGGATGATGTTGATAAATACTCACAAAGGTAGGGCCAGTGGTGTGAAGGATGATGTTGATAAATACTCACAAAGGTAGGGCCAGTGGTGTGAAGGATGATGTGGATAACCATCTTCTTGTTGCCCCTTTAAGATCTTGAAACCATCCATCAGCAGTGTCCTCTATTCCTAGCATCATGAAAAATAAAAACCAAGGTAAACCTCATGAGAACAAAGAAAAGAAATATACACTCTCACTACAAATAAGAAATTGGAACAGTCAGTCATAATGATGTGGCATTCCTACCGCTCTGCAACATGTAGATTTGTCATCATTTTTCTGCTGTAATCCCTTTCTATCTTTCAGAGGTGTTCAGATCAACCCAAACAGGACCACTGTCACTGGGATGGGTGGGGAAGCCAGCTATGTATTCCCCACCATCCAGGGGAGCTCTCCAATTATACAGAACTAACATGTTTGACTGATTTTTTACTCTCCCAGGGAATTGTCATGTTTTGCACAGTTGATTTTCCCCACACTAAATGTGCCATCTGTTCATAGCTAGGGTACCATGTACATGTTGGCAAATATGACAAACAGCTGAAGTTCATCTGGTTCCCACAATGTGATAAGCAATGCTAGGTTCTCTGAATAACACCTCAAAAGGAAACATATCTAATGCTGTAGAACTTTCAGAAGAAGAAATTCTCACTACATTGGCATGTCATCTATTGAGCTCTTCATCATCATCAAGTGACATATTCTTTCCAGAACGTAGTCTTTCCTATGGATCTCTTGAATTCTCTGCGGTCTTGAGCAAGTTGCCCTGCATCTTCCAGTGTCATGCACAGGCATTCTTGAATGTCTTTTGTCCAACAGCGTCTTGGTCGGCCTTTGCCCCTGTTGCCTTCTATCATCCCCTCCATTAACACTCTCTCCATGCCGTTGTGTCTCTTAATATGACCAAAAAAAGCTAGCTTTTTCTTTAATATAGTGTTAAGAATCCAGCCTTCCTGGACGTTAATTGTTCGTAACACCTCCTGGTTTGTTTTCTATGGATTTTCTATGGATGTGGTGAATAATTCGTATTGGAATTAGCGAGTGTTAATTGAGCTCTTACTGTTGTTTAATGGTTGGTTTGATAGGACAATAGTGAGATCTACATACTTTTCATATGTCATCTACTGAGAGTTTAATTATCCTGTGACATATTGTTTCCAGAATGTTGTCTTCCTTATGGATTCTCTAAACACTCTGCGATTCTTGGCAAGTTGAGCTGCCACAGCCAGAGTTTAAACAATCTGATATATCACTGAATGATCGCCGTCTTAGATCAACCTCTTCTTCTATTGCTGTTAACTCTGCCTTCGGCTATTAATCTTTCCAAACTGTTACATTTCTTTATATGACCAAAAAAACTCAGCTTTCTTGTTATGAAGTTGTTAAAGAGCCAGCCCTCTTCAATGTTTATTTACCTTCTTGATTTGTTTTTTAGCTGCCCATGGTATACATACAATTCTTCTCTAGTATCTAATTTTGAAAGCAGTGATTCTTTTTGCTACTGTTTTATTTAATATCCATGTCTTAAACCTTATAACTGGAAATACACATGTTCTGATCATGCATAGTTTGGCTATGCTGCCAATACCGTAACAAATATTTTTCATTTGGGCATTTTTCAATGTCGCCACTGCAATTCTTCTTTTGATATCTACAGTGCAGTGACCTGAGCTATTTATGTTTGTGCCCAAAGACTGGAAATTTGTTAGCACTCTAGTTCGAAATTGTCAATTATTATCTTTGGTTGCACCTTCACTTTATCCGTTGTCTAAATTTAAGAACAGGTTTTGGGCTTCACTGTAGTTTTGTTGTTTATAGTAACATTTGCTTTAGATCATCTCCAATTGTTAAGAGAACTGTGTCGTCAGCATATCTCATTTCTGGGATCTGCTGACGGTAAGAGGTTGGAGGTCAGCAAGCATCATATCGTCTTTTACATTTCACTTTATATTTTCAGTGTAGATGTTGAACCATAAGTGACAGTGTGCATCGTTGTCTTACTCCTTTCTGTAAATTAAACCATTGATATTGTTCCATACAATTTTAATGCTGCTTCTTGCGCGTGATACAGCTTTACGATTAAATATGTGAGATGTTCTGTGAATCCAATGTCGACCATAATTTTTCATAATTGGTGATGTCATACACTTATGAACGCCTTGGTGCAGTCATTGAAACATGCATGTATGTCTATGTTTTGACACAGAGTTTAGTGTTGTATAATGGTTGGTTTGTGAGGCCAATAGTGAGATCTACATATGTCATCTACTAGGACTTTAGTGTTGTTTACTCTCTCTTACTAATGTAGTGATACGTGATCTTACCTTCCCTTACTAATGTAGTGATACGTGATCTTACCTTCCCTTACTAATGTAGTGATACGTGATCTTACCTTCCCTTACTAATTTAGTGATAAGTGATCTTACCTTCCCTTACTAATGTAGTGATACGTGATCTTACCTTCCCTTACTAATGTAGTGATACGTGATCTTACCTTCCCTTACTAATGTAGTGATACGTGATCTTACCTTCCCTTACTAATTTAGTGATAAATAATCTTACCTTCCCCTACTAATGTAGTTAAATCCTTCGATGATAGTCCTGGAGTTGCTGGTGTCGGTCCTGCTGCTGATGATGACTCTATAATACGTAGTTCAGGGATCATGGAAATCACTACTGTAGAAGGCACCGCTGCTGTTGCTGCATTAATAAGGCTGGAGTCATTAGGAAAGTTGTTGCCATTTACAGCACCTGAGACTAGGAAGAAATCACACAAATTATGCAACACCAATAATATGGTATGAAAACATGTATAAAAATTCTTTTTTCAAACAATTATTATCACATAAATAATATAAGGAATCTAGTTATTCTATGAGAAGGAATCAGTCAGGCAGTACGCAGATAAAAGATGGATCTTGCTATTTGGTGAGAAGAAATCAGTCAGGTAATAGTAGTGATATGCACTTTTCCGTCTTTCCAAGTGATACTATTATTGTTGTGCTATAAGAAATATAATCTACAACTCATGGTGATGAATGTGATTCAAAAGACCAATAAGAGCCACAAAAGAGTCTTTCACAGTAAGTACAAGGAATCACAGGCCCACTTGTACCATTGTTTGCTGTTGTGTGTCTTTTTAGACATACAACCCTTGAACCACCTTCTATCACTTTCAATTTTGTCTTTATACCATTCCTGATATTTCCCTTTCATACAACACGATCAAAGGCATCCTGTTCCCATGATTCTGTATCAATGCCTGTATCATACATATTATGTTCGCATACGTCTTTGTACCGAAGTAGAGATAGACACTTAGATCTTTTCATAGACTGTAATTCTCCATAAAATAGATCTTTTGGTATTATGCCATCTTCCATTCTCCTAGTGTGTCCCAATCATCGAAGTCTGAGCAGACTGAGCATGTGAAAAAACTGTGGTATTGCTTGTTCTTTCCAATACATCAGTGTTAGTGACTGTGTCCTACCTTCAAGAATTATATGAAGGCTCCACATGTGAAAGATTTTGTTGTCTCTCCTGGTACATATAGTTTGACCATGTTTCACTGCTTTAGAGGAAGGTTCTGAGTACACATGTCTGGTAAACCAGAAGTTTAGTTTTTATAGTTAATTTTCTGTTTCCCCAAACCCTATTTGTTAGCCTGTGCATTGTTATAGATGACTTGCCAATCCTGATGTTTATTTCCTGATCCAGGAACAATTTATTGTTGACTGAGGATCCTAGATATCAACTACCTGTAAAGTGGTCAACTACCTCAAGGTCATCATGATCGATGGCAATTTGCTTGCTCGCAACCTGCAACAGTCAGGTAATGCGCAAAAGATAACAGTTGGGTCTAGTTATTTTGTAAGAAGGAATCACATAGGTTCATTCATTTCTCTTAAATCCAGCATAACTAAGGCAGATTATCCATGTAAGTTCCTCCAGGTGTGAATAATCCCAATATGCTCCCATCCACTCATGGATTCTGAATATTTTAGATCATGTATTAAAAGTCTGAAACAATAACGACCCCTTTTTGTCACAATTTCAGAGACCCAGTTTAGAGCAGCCATAACTGTTTCAATCTCCATTCTAATACTGGATGTTGTCATACTATACACTCTGCATTTGTATCTAATATTTTGTGTCTGGAAAATATTTGTCCAAAAATACACAGAAGGTCAGTTGAATCTAGTATTTCTTAAGAAGGAATAGATCAAATAATACATAGATGGTAAGTTTGATCTATAGTGTGCTTCAAAATGCTTGCTCCTATTTCAATAACAAGTTATTGGAATGGAATTAAATTGTGCATGCGATTTTAGATTTAGCATGACCTTATGATTTTACATTATGCAGGTATTGCATATTTATCACAGCTGCATGTTTGTTTTTGTATGTGCATATGTTTATGTTTGTAGGTGATCAAATAATGTCTATCTATCTATTGTATTTTCTCTGCTTTTGTTGTGAGGCATCGCAGGATTGAATGACGATCGGTTTTCGGGCTATGGAACATTGGTCGCTTGATATGCAGTAATTTTGTCATGTCAGAATGTTAGTAACTCCTTCAATCCATCTTGGTCTTCCTCTTACTGTTGCCATTTTCATGTTGTATGCTCTTGCTGCTGCCAACAAGGGTTCATTCATTCTCAATCGTGAACCATTTCGGTTTATGTTTTTCAATATATTTTACAAATGATTTTATTCCAACAGTTATTGTAATCTCCTCATTTGTCACATGATCTCTTCTTGTTCTGTTTGCTGTTTTTCTTAGACACCTGATTTCACATGTAGTAAGCTTTCTCTCTGAAGCCTCCAATGTGTTAGCCCCTACGACCCTGAAGGGTTACGGGTTTATTGATTGATTGATTGAAGCTTTCTCTCTTGTTATTTAGTTAGTCCATGAGTTACTGTAGTGTTGGGAATGACCATGGCATTTCTAACATTGTGTTTTCCTGCCTGAAATCTACCTGAGCAGATTGATTCGGATTGTTCCATTTATACCATGTATGTAGTTTACTCTTTTTATACTCATAGAAACTGTTGATGATGTAAACCCTGTGTTCTGCACAGATCTCTAATATGTGTTGTCCAATTAGTTGCAATCTCTGTTGTTATCTGTAAATGCACCTAGTTGGTTTTCCCGGGGTGTTTGTCTCTGTTCTACATGACTGTTAAGGACTCCCATTACAAGAGTCGGTAATGTACAAAAGATAAGAGTTGGATTAAATTATTTTGTAAGAAGGAACCACATAGGTTCTTTCATTTCTCTAAAATCCAGCATAACTAAGTAATTTTTTACTTGGAATCTGTCCGATGATATCTGACAGCAAGTCGAAGTATTTTTCTTATATGGTGTATGCATCATTTGTGGGTGCATATGTTTGTATGAGAATAATTTTTTTCAATTTTTCCTACAAGTTGCATGACTATTATCCTTTCTGGTATGAATTCTATTTTGTTTATGGTCTTAGCCATTTCTGGATTGATAATGAATCCTACTCCGTGCATAGTTTTGTATCTACTTTAACATCACTCCAGAATAATACATAGTTGTGGGCTAGCTTCGTATTTGTACCTTTCTTTCTACTATCTGCTATTTCAATTATGGAAATCTTGTGTTTAATCATAAACTCAACTATTTCTCATTCTTTATGCCACAGATGTTCCATGTATTTATTTTAACTGTCATTGTGTTGTTTGATGGCGAATTGATACTTATGCCCCGTAAACTGTTCTTATTCCGATCACTGATAGATTTTCTTAAGTTCTTGATAATATCTAGAGCAGATTTCTATGAACAGTCAAATTCCCTACAGGTTTGCAGGACCTGTCATAGTTTCATCCTTGGATGAACACTTAAAATATCACAATTTATACAATCTCTGAATTTAACAAATAATCAAATAATGTAATCCCTGAAAAAAGCATTTTACACTAGTTTCACCATTTGATAGAAGTGCATAAGCCTTCTTATATATGTATTGTCAGTTTTCTTGAATATGGGTTTCACCTTTAATAACTAAAGAACATGTAATGAGTAATTGCACTAGGAAATCTTATTACGGTTGCTGATGTACTCACAAACTTTACTGAAGTTCTTACTTTGCATGCGATTGCAGGATGTAAAAGGGATATGACTTTATTCACAAACAGAAATAGAAGATGGAGCAAATAGTGATCTAGTATAACCAGAATTTAGACATCCTTCCCATTTATGGGGGTGATCCTGAAAAGGACCTTTATTAAAAATAGATAAGTGCTTTATGTGAACAAAATTACTGTACTGCACACATTAAGTGGTTTTATAATCAAATTTAGAATCAGGATACTGAAATGTGTATTACTGATCTTGTGTGAACCAATGACATACCATCCTTTCTAAAATATTTCTCTTCTTGTATAACACATTTCCTCACATTTAGTACACAAATATGTATCTATATAAACCAATTTCTATTATATTTCTTCATTTGAAGGTTGTATTTTCATCTGTTACCAGCTTTTCACATGTGCCCAAATACATTCTATTAGATTTAAGTATGAGTAATATGGAGGCAGTGGTAAAAACATGTGATCATGTCAATATATCAGTTTGATAATATGAAATGTCTTGTCCCTCTGTACCTGCTTCACGAATGATAGCAACCCTGGCTTTAGATACATTTCATTAAATATAATGTGTTTCTTTATCAGTGAGTTTTTAATTTTATCTTTAGTGCTTGCTGTTGATGGAAAAATCGATAAATGCGAAAATAAATCACATTTTTCATGCATTTAAAAATTTTTAATAGTTGCTAGCATAGTATTTTTTAAATAGAAATAGGAATTACTATCACTGAGTACTTGAGCAGTAAGTAAAGAACAACCTGTGTTTCAAGAAACAACTAGAAAAGACAGGAAAGAAAGTTTTAAGAACAACTAGAAAGGGCAGGAAAAAAAGTGTTAAGAAACAATTAGAAAGGACAGGAAAGAAAGTGTTGAGAAACAATTAGAAAGGACAGGAAAGAAAGTGTTAAGAAACAATTAGAAAGGACAGGAAAGAAAGTGTTAAGAAACAACTAGAAAGGACAGGAAAGAAAGTGTTGAGAAACAACTAGAAAGGACAGGAAAGAAAGTGTTGAGAAACAACTAGAAAGGACAGGAAAGAAAGTGTTGAGAAACAACTAGAAAGGACAGGAAAGAAAGTGTTGAGAAACAATTAGAAAGGACAGGAAAGAAAGTGTTAAGAAACAACTAGAAAGGACAGGAAAGAAAGTGTTAAGAAACAATTAGAAAGGACAGGAAAGAAAGTGTTAAGAAACAATTAGAAAGGACAGGAAAGAAAGTGTTAAGAAACAACTAGAAAGGACAGGAAAGAAAGTGTTGAGAAACAACTAGAAAGGACAGGAAAGAAAGTGTTGAGAAACAATTAGAAAGGACAGGAAAGAAAGTGTTAAGAAACAACTAGAAAGGACAGGAAAGAAAGTGTTAAGAAACAATTAGAAAGGACAGGAAAGAAAGTGTTAAGAAACAATTAGAAAGGACAGGAAAGAAAGTGTTGAGAAACAACTAGAAAGGACAGGAAAGAAAGTGTTAAGAAACAATTAGAAAGGACAGGAAAGAAAGTGATTTACACTTACAATTAAAGAAATCCTCTGTCTTAATGGTGAATGGTGTTTGGGGGGTTAAACTGGCTGACGATAATTTTGCTGATTTTGAGGTTATTGTTGGTGATGGTGGAGGCAGCTGTTGTGAAGAAGCACCTGATGATAGTGAATTTGGTGATGGTGGTATTGAATTTTTGCTACTGCGATCTGAAACTGCTTTCCAGGACTTTTCCAACTGAGGAAAAACAAAACATGTCTTAGCCCTTAAGTTGTAACTTCTAATCATAACCTTAACAGTTTTTAAAAAATAATCTCTAAAGTTCTGACACAATTGTGAAGAAACAGAAAGTTGGGTGTTTGCTTGAGTTTACTTGCAACTTTTAAAATTTGTAATAATATTTTTGTTGTTTCAGTATGTTTTGTTTGATGGATTGGTGCTTAATTTTTCCTGTATGTGTGTACAAATTAGGTGTCACATTGACCTAGTTGGTGAGCAAATTTAAAATACTTATCAGAAAATTAAAGAGTTTTACATTGATTTACATTGATCAAGCACAGAACACCCACTCCTGTGGCCACACACTTCTACGGCGATGGTCATCATGGTGCTTTTGATATTCAGGTCACCGCCATCAGATCTTGCACCACCGATGATAGATCTAGGTATGCTCTAGAAAATCATCTCATTTTTTAATTGGGTACACTCAAGCCTTTTGGACTCAATTTCGACCACTCTTATGTCTAGTACTGGGTTGGTGTGGTCTTTGTCTTTATTCTTTTTGTTCCGTCATTTACTCATCTTTTTGTTCGTTTCGTTCCACATATATTTACATTTTTTATGTATTTTCTGACCTTCCGGCATATCATTTCCATATTTCCGTTGGATGTTGTGATAATTTTTCTATTTGTTGTCTTTTGATGTTTTGTTTGTGTCTTGATAAAGACCTTTTGGTTGAAACGTTGAATATGATTTGTGTATTGTAATTTTTATGATTTCTTGTGTGCTCATCATTGCCTATCATTACCTACTAGTTTTAGCTATAGTCTGTCCTGTCTCATTGAAGCGATATATAAACCTGTGTTTTACAAAAGTCTAATTTATTGATTCACTAGTGTAAGTCATGAAATAAGTCACAAACAACATAAGGACTGAAACCAACTTCTAGGCTCTATTATCTTAATCCATTGAAATGGACATTGGATTGAATGGTTTATTTCCTTAACACAAGGCAACTTCATTTTGTATCTTTTTTCTTCTTCTTCTTATTTTTTTTTTTCATTTTCCATCCCTCTAATGGTGATGGTTATCAAATGTGACATATACTTAAACATGCACGAATATATTCAAAAGACTTTTGTTTGCCTGCTAGCTTGCAGGTTGTCTCTGAGATTTACAGGTTTCGACTTGCATTTCGTACAGATTTTCATCTCATAAGGTTGACAGGTGTGGAACTAACAGTGTGAAAAATAGGCACTTTTCGGCAGTATATGATTATAATACACCTGCATTTTTCAGCAACATAAGATCAAAAGAATTACATTTGTCCTAACTAAACTTATTAATGTCTGTATTTTCTAGGTCTACTATATATTTTCAATATCCTTTACAGGAACTAATTTTCCAAAGCCTCTAACTTATTAAAGATTTATACTCATACGAACAAAGAGGTTAACATCCGAATTTAAAAGGCAGCACCACCAAAGTTTGGATGTGTCAGAACATGGGCACAAATAGAACAGCGGCACAGCACTATCTCTGGACTACATTCTGGAAATCTAGCAGGATCACTTTTATGTTGTTATTGTTGATGTTCACCCATCATCAGTGCTGATGACATTTAGTTACATCCATTTTATGTAATTCAGATGGCTGATAAGCCTTATTAAAAAGCAATGGCAAACTACTAAGACATACACAAGCCAAGAAAATCATGATGACCACAAAAATGGAAAATAAATTATCTGCATTTCAAATTAAATGCTACAGGAAGGTCCTAAGAATATCATGGACAGAAAAAAGAACTAACGCAGATGTGTAAAAAGATCTGAACATAGAAAAAGACTGGCTTCTCAAAACTATCAAAAACGTAAACTTACACATTTCAGACAAATAAAAAGTCACAATGGTTTGGAAAGATTAATCATGGAGAGAAAAGTTCCAGGAAAAAGAGCAAGAGGCAGACCAAGACTACAAGAGGCAGACACATGACATTGAAGACCTTCTGAACATGACAATGGAAGAAGCTGGGCAGCTCGCACAGAACCGTGAGACTTACATAGTGGCAGTGAGGACAACGTTATGCAAAGGATATGTCACATAGAGAGAGAGAGAGAGAGAGCGAGAGAGATAAGAGAGACTTATAGTGGCCTCACTCAAAGATCCTTGGATAGTTTGGGCATGTATGATGGAGTTTGATCTGACTTAAACCTATCTAGACAGTCTCTGCTGTTGAGCTGCAGCATTTCTCATTTTTCACACAGTGTTACAGTGTTACTTTTTTTAAATTTATGCAGAGGTCATATATGTCATATGTTTCGTGCAGAATCTTTCCATGTGTCATGGTTTATGTCAACAGCTTTCAGTGTGATCTTTAACAAGTCCTTGTAATGCTTATTTTGGCTACTTTGAGAGCACATGCCTTTCTCATCTCACCATAGAGGAGTATTTTGGTAGCAAGTGATCTGGCATACATATTAAATTATGTCGTCTATGCCTAATGTTTCATATTTGTGTCCACTAAAATAGAGATTCAGAGAACTCTAGGAACAAATGTCACGTTAATGACAAAACAGAATCATCGCAATCAGAAATCTTGACAATAATTCAAAACCCAAAATGTGTTAAGAGCAAGTACAAAATTTAGGACAGAATATAGGTCTACAACTCAAAAATATCCTGACTTGGACATGCAAATGTTGGAAATCACTCAAAGCTATAGAGAGTAAATTAGATTAATTCTAAGCAATTATTTGCCCATAAATACTTAAACATAGAAGAAGACTGAATTCTCAAAACTATTAAATTATGAAAGCTGACATATTTTGGCCATATATAAAAACACAATAGTTTACAATGATTAATCATGTAAGGAATGGTTACAGGAAAGAGAATTAGAGGCAGACCAAGACTATGATGGACAAAGAATATAGAAGATCTTTTGAACACAATACTGGAAGAAGCTGGACAGCTTGCGCAAAACCGAAAGGCTTTACAGAGTGGCAGTGATGACAACATTCTACAAAGAACATATCACATAGCCAGACAAAATGAAGGATGACAACAACACGAAAATTCGGGACAGCCTAACTTCATGGCACAGAACAAAATGCCAACATTGGAAGTGAAAACCCTCAATCAGGCCAGATATTTGTGACGATCCATAATCACCTCGCCTAAATCAATCAACAAGGCACATGATGATGATTATAATAAACAGTTAGGTACCAAGTTTACACATGAGCTTAGAGCTGAATGGGGACACTCACCTCTTCGGTTGTGGGCTGTCCTATGTCCTTGTCCTTCTTGTTGGACACTTGGGTACGAGTTTTCTTTTGTTGTAACAGCATAAACTCCTGCATTCTGGAAAAAACATTAAAACATATTAACATAAATAAACTAAATTCTGAAGAAATATGAAGTGAAATGTATTAACATAAATTGCATTCTGGAGAAATATAAAGTGAAACATATTAATGTAAATGCTGTAAATAAGCAGAGGATGTAATTTTAATGTCCAAAATGTGACAACAATCAAAAAAATCTGTGTATAGGCCAAGGTAGAAAATCAAATAATATCATTATTATAAGAATGAAGGGACAAGGAAATAATGCTAAAAGGAAATTAACACAAACTTTAGAAACCCAAAATTAGTAGCCAGTATTCAAAATGTCCAACCTCTTAATGATGGACACAATATTTTGTTTAGCAATTATTTTGTTTAGCAATGACAGTGCCATGCTCCATGGACACAATATATGAGCACGTTTGCTTGCCATACTTTTTTATGCTGAGTGTTCCCACTGCCACACAATTTTCTAGGTATGATGTGTTTATCTACTGGCAGTGGTAATTTTAAGAAATTATTTTTGAAACTTTCAGATAAGAATAAATGTTTCAAAAATTTATTGAAAGGGTTTCATTTCCATTTATTTTAGGAATTATTTTGTTTAGCAATGACAGTGCCATGCTCCTACTTTTGAGGTTGGTGGCCATCATTCGCTTCTGGACCCTAAGAATTATCTCATATAAATTTATGACCATCATTACTTGAATCATAGTTCAATTCTGTATCTGATTCGATTCAGTTTTATAAATATTGCTTACTAAAAATTCTGAGTCACACCGACTTAGGATGTGGGTATCATCAGCTGCATCGTTCATTTTGGGTTCTTTGAAATAACGCAATAAAATCATTAAATCTCCAATTATTGCCTTTGAATCAATTCAAAAATAAGCTTAAATCTAAAAGATAGAGGGAAGACAATATAATAAACAATATAATGAAAGAATTTGAATCAAACAATTTTCTAGCAGCACACTTTGGAGTGCGACAGAAATATGATCTATCCCCCTTGCTATTCATTACATATATTGATTTTATATGTAAAATTGCCAACACCAATGAAACCTAAACAACTTTGCTCAACTTCCTGAGCAAACATTATTTTTCAGATGATCAAGCAAAAATATCAACATCAGAATAACAACTACAACAATATATAAATAGACTCCACAACATGTAGGGACTTTAACATGAAGATAAACACAGAAAAAACCCGAGATAATGTCAAAAGCAAAAACAGAAAGAAACACTACTATTTTCATTGATGAGCAACAAATGATACAGGTGAAAGAATTCACTTATCTTGGAAACATCATATCATCAAATGGGGAAAACACTGCAGAAATCCAACATAGATGCAACATAGCATACCAGATCTTAGGACAGATGTCTCCTATTTTAAAAAATAAACATATGAACAGGAACACCAAAACTGCACTATATAAAACGATCATCATACCATCACTATGCTACCAATGTCAAACGTGGACACTAACAACCACAGACAAAACTTGTGACAGCAGAAACGGCTCGTCTACATAGAATTCTTGGAGTAACAATAAGAGACAGAAAGAAAAATTAAAACATCATCCATAAGACTAATTAGCCAATCTTGGATTACATCAGAAGACAACAGATTAAGTTGTTTTCACATGCTTCCACACTATCATCAGATAGTGTCCCTTAAAAAGTATCGCCATATAGACACGATGGATACAAAGCCTGGGGAAGACCATGCACAAGATGGATGACAGAAAAAAAAGAATCAACAAACATAAACATATGAAGCACACAAAAAGGTCGTCTCCAAGGATCTCTTCTACACCTAATGCTGCAAGGCATAAAGGGGAAAACAAACATATATAAAGCATGCAAGAAAGCCATCTCCAGAGAACTCTTCTACCCATGAAGCTGTAAGGCATAAAAGGATATAAAGCGAAAAGAAGAAGACAACAACAAGCGGCACCATATTGGAATGGCATATGTAACAAATGGGAAGTCCTGCACTGAATAATATCATTGTAGGGTTTGCAAAATTTCGCATGAAAGATAACCATATTCATGAATGGAAAAATATCTATAGCAGTGAAAATTGCCTCAGCAACTTGTCGTCTGCGGCAGAAAAAGTGTTCAAGAAACCCGTGGAGTGAAAAATGCAGAAACAATAATAAGGTTCTGGAAAATCATCATATGAGCAATGGAAACTCTTCTTAAGATTGGTTCTGAACATAAGCCTATAGACTAATTGTACTCACCTGGCATTCCACTTGCTGACATCCTCACATATTTTTCTCTTTAATAGTTCGATGTTGTCAAAGATGGCATAAAGGTGAAAGGTCATGTCACAATCTTGCCAAAATAAAATAAAAAATTATTCATACCATCTTCTGTTACTAATCAAATGTAAAAATTGTGCATTTAAACCCAAAAAATAGGTCTAGTGCAGTAGTGCAATACATACTATGAAGATTGCTGTTACTACTATATTATCTGCTATCATCATCAAAGCCATAACCCTTCAGGGTCATAAGCATGTTACTTAACACCAAAATTCTGCCATGTCTCACTTATCAATTTTTTAAGTGGGGAGAATCTGAATCCTGTCCAGTCTTTAATATCATTTCACGTTTTCCTCTGATCTTCTCTTCTTCTTCCGTTCTAAGAGGCTTTCCTGCTGCAAGATATTTTTGGAAAGAGAATTGTGTCTCATCATGTGGCCAAACCACAAAAGTTTATGATGTTTCACCACTTTCATGAGATGTTCTTTTGGCATTCAAGAGTAATTATTACATTTCTCATGTATATGTTGGTTTTATGTTCTGTATAATGGATATGTAATATTCATATCTGCTATACAGACGGCTGAAATCTACTGTATTGTCTACTGGGTTTTGAAAAGGCTATAAAAGAGAATGGCCACTATTTAATATCTCTGGTAGATACAACAACAAATTAAAAGAATATAGTGTAACCATGTTTAAACAAATCTGTATGCTAACTCAAAATATGCAAGTATTTCAACTTGTACTGTTTACATTGAAATACATTATTAGAAAAAAAAATTTATAACGAAATTCCCTATTTAACAACACTTCTCATACAACCCTCCAATTCATCATCATGTGACCTATTCTTTCCAGAACGTTGTCTTCCTTATGGATTCCCTGAACACTGCACGATTCTTAGCAAGTTGGACCTGCCATAGCCAGAGACATTAAACAATCTGATATATCACTGCATGATCACCATCTTGGGTGCCCTCTTCTTCTGTTGCCATTAACTCTGTCAACAACTATAATCTTTCAATGATGTTACATTTCTTTAAATGACAAAAAAAACACAGCTTTCTTGTTTAGATGTTGTTAAGGAGCCAGCCCTCTTCAAGGTTTATTGATCTTAATACTTCTTGATTTGTCTTGTTAGCTGTTTATGGTATATGTAGAATTATTCTGTAGCATCTCATTTTGAAAGCAGCAATTTATCTTTGCTACTGTTTTATTTAATGTCCATGCTTCACAACCGTATATTACTGAAAAATATATATTAACTCAGCTGTGGAGGTATCCTTAAGGATACAATGAAAAGCCACCGCTATTTTGCGGAGATTCTCCTCTTCTTAGCTTCCAGTGGAAAAAATTCGTCTGGAAGCTTATAACAAAGCATCCAGATGAATTGTTTGCTTGGGAAACTAAGAAGTAGAAGATCTCAGCACAATGGTGGCGACCCCTCATTGTATCCTTAAGGATACCTCTGCAGCTTAGGGGTTAATAAAAAAGCAAACGTGCAGAAAACCAGAGGTCATAAAAAATGGCAGGGTGCCACAGGAAATATGTGTTATTTATAGCTGGGCTGCTACAGGTTAACATGTAGCAGCCCAGAGAAAAATAATGCATACTTTCTCTAGCACTGAGCAATTTTTTATGACTTCTAGTTTTTCTGCACGTTTGCTTTTTTGGTATAACTTTTTTATTCATTAAGTTATTGATTTAAATTTCGGAGACAATAGAGATAAGTGTATGCTGGATATGGTGGTGATGCTTGTGTGTGTCAGTGGGACTACCAACATGGACAATAACAAAAATACATGCACATAATTACTTACAGTTTCCTGATAGGCCTAGACTAGATCTAAGTACATTCATGGATCCAAGGATGATGATAGCCAGAAATCCCGGACCACTGACAGCATTTACATCATTGTTATTATTATATATTATCAACATTTCCATTATTATACCTTTATCTCCAGTAACTAACTCACTGAAGCCTTCAAAATCTCCTTTGATCAAATCAGCATCCAAGAAGAATAGGCCTACCTGAACAATGGCTTTCCAAAGTGAAATAAATAATGTGACTTCCTAACATTAACAGACCAAGTATAATGTACAGGTCTTACAAATACTGCTACAAAATTCTGGGACAATCACTCGAGCAAAGAGTTATTACAAAATCATGATTGGAAAAGATCAGGTGAGACTGTTTACTGTTACAGCAAATGGCTAATTGGAATGTGACATACACCGCCGTTGGGTTGCTATCGGGACAGTAAATATGTGATATATGCTACCATCGGGTGACTACAGGTTAAACCAAAAGGTTTTTATTAAGAACACAACACAGCATAACACAAAGGCAGTTCCATCTTCTTGTCATCTTGTACTAGCTATGTGTGTTATTTATAAAAGCCTTTTAGTCAAATTAATTTTTGTGTGCTTCCAGTAATATGTAGATCTTCATTACACTGTGTTTCTATTTGTCTCATTTTATTCAATTTGAATAAAAAAATAAAAATGGTCAAAGTATTAATTTTATGGCCAGTAACATTTTAAAATGGATAAATTTTACTAATTTTACAATGAAATGACCAATACATTACACCTGGTTAGTGAATTATTCACCCACTACTGAAACCAACACTAATTTCTCAGTTAATAAATTAATACCACCATATGGCAATCACTAACCTGTTTGTCCACTACTGGCTACATTTGTAACAGAGTGAATCAGTTCACTAATTTTCATCTGGATATTAGTTGCTGAATCTCTGAAATTTTTCTTGTCATTCTGATGTCATAGAAACAAATAAACGTATCATGTTACCATTCTGACATCATAGAAATAGATAAATATATCAGGTTATCATTCTAATATCACAGAACTATATAAACATATCAGATGATAGTTCTGACATCTCAAAAACAGATAAACACATAAGCTGTCAACTTATTTTTCCATAAATCCGCAATTTTAACAATTTATTTCCATATTTCAATAAATACACCTGTAAACACCCAAAATCAGCAAACAGGTTTTCCGTACTTGACCAACCACATCCCCATAAAAAGATGTGATCTCGTCAAGACATTCAACCTGTGTACTGAAGTCACTGAGAACGGATATTAATCTTTCCATTTTATTTTGTCTCTTTATATGACCAAAAAACTCAGCTTTCTTGTTATGATGTTCTTAAGGAGCCAGCCCTCTTCAACGTTTATTGATCTTCTTGATTTGTCTTTTTGTCCATGGTATATGTAAATTTCTTTTGTAGCATCTCATTTCAAAAGCATCGATTCTCTGTGCTACTATTTTATTTAATGTCCATGCCTCACAACTGTATATTGCCACTGGAAATACACAAGTTTTGATCATACATAGTTTGGCTGTTGGTACCGTACCAAAGATTTTTCATTTGGACAAGTTTCAATGTCGTCATTGCAATTCTTCATTTTTTCCTTGATTCCCTTGATTCCTACAGAGCAGTCTCCTGAGCTATTTATGTTTGTGCCCATTACTCAAAAATCATACAGATAAACATATTATGCTATCATTCTCACATCACAAAAGCAGATAAATATATCATGTTACCATTCTGACATTACTTCTGTCAAATGGCACGGAATGACAGTTGTTAGTAATTCTACTTACAAATAAAGGAAATTTTGGAGAGGATATTGGCATCACCTAGTACAATTATGTCCACTGAAGTGTTTCTATTGAAATATCTGAATAATATAGATTCTCTATTTTTTGTACTGATACTGTGTGTCAGGGCAAGAGCTGGCATACTCAACCAGCGAGCCACGGGAACAAACAGCATGCATACCTTTCTACAGTTTCTGGGAGAGATAAGCAACTATGGTTCTGCCAAGAGTGCAATGATGTTGCTTCATAACTCATAACACAACAAAAGAGATTATTTCATCATCACCAATGTTGGATCAGCAACTCCACTAATGACGAATGTGTTAGGTCATTGGCGCAAATAAAACAGTGACAACACATTTCCATTCCCTGGACTTATGTCTGCTGGAAATATACTAGGATCATTGTTCTGCTACAAGAGGGATACAACAGGAGTTTGAGAATGAATGCTGAAAAAGAAGAAGATGGATCAGCACCAGCTTTTGTGGTATTGAGAAATCGAGTACCCGTGCTCATCCCTGATCACTAAACATGACCAAAGAAATGCAGAAAGGAAGAGAAAAAGTGGTGGTCCGTGACATAGAACCAAATTATAGATGAAGTGTGTGCTGCCATTAAAGAAAACTGGGAATCACTATTCTTTATAGCCCATAGTTATGAAACAAATTCTAAGATGAAGTTACCTGCTGCTCTAACAAGATGTCAGATATGGCTCGGATGTGTGTTTCACTGTTCAGTTCCTGCTTCAGTTTCATTGTATTTTCTAACATGAGACTGTAGCGATCTGTAGCTCTGAAATGGAGAGATTAAACAGAGTTCAGTGGGTGTCATGATAGTAGTAGGGGATTCTTGGGGGTAATTGGTTATTGTTTTCAATCTACAAAGAGGAGGATTCTGTGGAACTAACAATCTACAGAGAGGAGGATTCTGTGGAACTAACAATCTATTAGGAGGATAATTCTGTGGAAATAATAATCTAATGAGAAGATGATTCTGTAGAACTGTTGTTGTTCATCCATCACAAGTGATGATGACCATTTGTTACATCCACTTTTGAAAATTCAATTAGGGTTATGTCCATGATTATGAGTTCGTAGATGGCTAATGAGCCCTATTTGAGCTGTAAATGTCCTTGGACAGTTCAGGCATGGAATGACCACTGTAGATTGATCTTGGTCTATCTGTGACTTTCTAGCTACTCTCCGCTGTTGATCTGCTGCATTTCTCCTCTTTTCACAAGATGATGTGCTCTTTTTTTTATTGTAGAACGCCATTCTGTGGAACTAACAATCTACAGAGAGGATTCAGTGAAACTAATAATCTACTACCTGTGTGTTGCCAGGGCACAAAAGGAAAGCAAAGAATAGTGACACATGCAAATAGTAAGAGACAACTAAGAAGGGTGGTCATAGAATTTACTACTTCACCTCATGGTCTTTGCTGTGATGAAGCCTGCTAAATAATTGTGCCTGAACTGTTTGGATGGGACAAATCTTATTCATCTACAGCATGTCTCACAATTAGAAGATAGTCACAGCAAAGTTCCCTACAGAGACGGTTTGGTTGAACTAATAACCTACAGAGAGGATTCAATGAAACTAGCAATCTACAGATAGGGTTTGGTGGGGTTAGTGGGTCTGACAATAACAGTAGAGGAACTACATAAAGTAGGATTATGTGAAATTGACAACATAAAGTGGGACTGGCAATCTACACGGAGGAAGATTCTGTTCCTATTGACATGAACACAGACAAGATGTGTGTACGTACTTGTAGGTGATAGTTTTCACCATCTCTGCCAGTGCAACAGCATCAAATGTTGGAGGTCGTAGGCTGACAGTTGATGTTGGCAGAGCTGCCTCTTTCAGATATATACTAGACAGTCTGAAATAAATAAACAGTACAAAACTAAAACATCCCTCTTATTAGTTTTATTTGTATGTAATATAAAATAATTATCTTAAATTATCTTGTTAGTTAGTCAGTTATTTAACAGATCATTATCCATGAAGCAACACTGCTACCTGCCTTGCATGTCATGTCATCTAAGGATGTTTCAGAATCAAATTGGCTACCATGGCATTCCGAAATATAGAAAGTTAAAGGTAGCAGACTTAAGAGAGGGAAGTCGTGGATGGGACGTGCTGTGGATGTCATACAAATCATGTGCAGATTGCAAGATGTGGCAGCAGGTACAGAATGGATAGGTCTATCCACAGATTTCAAAATTTGCTTGAGAGCAGTAATAACACTTAGCAGAGAATGGTGTCCCACGGCTGTGAAGCAAGAGGTACAGGCTTTTGTCAGTGAGAATGCCAATGAATGTGATTATATACACTGATGGATCTGTGATTAGACATGTTTGCAGTGCTTGGGCCTTCACAGCTCAGTACGCAGGTAAATTACAGGCTTTCGAGTATAAATGCTACAGAAGAATTCTACGAATTTCCTATAGGGAACATAAGACCAATGTGTACGTAAGAAATAAAGTAGAGATGTGTGCAGGTGTCCAGGAGCCATTGCTTTCAATAGTGAAACGACGAAAACTAGCTTGGTTCGGACATGTATGCAGGCACGATTCCTTGTCAAAAACAATACTGCAGGGAACTGTCGAGGGTGGAAGAAGCAGAGGAGGACAAATAAAGACATGGACAGACAACATCAAGGAATGGACAGGGCTAGATATTTCCACACTCATCCGCATCGCTGAGGATAGAATTCGCTGGAGGACTCTGTGTGCTGAAGCATCCAATGTGGTACCCCTACGACCCTGAAGGGTTATGGGTTTATTGATTATTGATTTGACGCAGGTAAAATGATTAGGGAGAAAAGTGGGTCCTTTGCTGTGACTACGAGTAGCATGACCATGGAGATTATTGTGGTGACCAGGCATTTGAGTGGGTAGGCACACAGAAGCTAACACAGGTCTACATCTTGAGAGACTCTATGAGTATGATTAGGAAGGTACAAGTGGGTCTCATTTGCGAACAGTGGATTGAGGCCTTGAGAAAGGCGATATTGAAAGTAGTTACATTTATTTTTGTGCTGGGATGTGCATGAAGAGCAGATAAACTGGCATTATGCATGATTGTAGAACAGGGGGATGGGGAAATGTATCGAGCTGAAGTTTTGAACTCCATAGTACTAGTAGTGAGACTAGTGTGGATGATGTTAGTTAGTTAGTTAGTTAGTTAGTCGTCGGATCATCATCACTGCAAACTGGACACATCCATAGTTGCTCCGATCTCTCCTTGAGTGTATCCGCCATCACACTTCTGCTGACAGTACCGGTCCTATGCTGGTTGACCATCATTCTTCTGCGCCCTCCAAAATGTTCACCTCTAGCAACACCGCATTTCAATCCCTGATCTTTAATCTTAGCCATTGAAAAGGAATCATCATCCACATTAGTCTCACTCTCGCGTGTTATATCTCTTAAGGAGTTCAAAACGTCAGCGCAATCCATTGCCCCATAGCCTTTTGCCACAATCGCACACGATGCCAGTTGATCCGCTCTTTCATTGCCTCGAACGCCCACATGTCCCGGCACGAAAATAAATGTAACCGCTTTCAAGCTCGCATTTCTCAAGGCCTCAATCCACTGTTCGTGAACGAGACCCACTTGTACCTTCTTAATCATACTCATAGAGTCACTCAAGATGCAGACCTGCGTTACTTTCTGTGTGCGAAGCCACTCAAATGCCTTGGTCACCGCCATAGTCTCCATGGTCATACTACTTGTAGTGACCGCAAAGGCACCACTTTCCTCCTTGATCGTTTTACCTGCGCACTGAGCTGTAAAGCACTGCAAACATGCCTAATTACAGATCCATCAGTGTATATAATCACATCCCCCTCTTTGGTATTCTCACTGATTAAAGCCTGCACTTCTTTCTCCACAGCTGTGGGACACCATTCTCTGCATTCTCTGCTAAGTGATATTACTACTCTCAAACAAGTTTCGAAATCTGTGGGTAGACCTATCCATTCCGCACTTGCTGCCACATCCTGTAATCTGCACACGCTTTGTATTACATCCTCAGCACGCCCCATCCACGACCTTCCTCTCTTGAGTCTGCTGCCTTTAACTTTCTGTATTTCGGAATGCAACGGGTGTTCCTTATCTGCATGTATTTGAAGGTACGCCAGTGCACGGCAATACTGTAATCTATGCTCAGCTGTTGGGCAGTCAAGTAGGTATCGCATAGCTCTTGTCGATGTGTCTCTTGTGCATCCCAGAATGATACGCATTGCTGCATTATGGACTTTATCCAGTCTTTCGATCTGAGTTTGGCTAAGAGTCAGAATTGCCAGTGCATATTCCACCACAGCCACAACCAAACCCTGGTACAAAAGAAATAACAATCTTTGCTCACACTGCGCAGCAGCCATAACCTTCATTGCTGCTAAGCCTTTGCCTGCCCTTATGATAATGTGGTCAACATGTTCCCTGAAACTCAGGCTTCTGTCAAAAAACACACCCAGATATCTCATTGTGCTAGTTCTTTCTAAACTTTTCCCGGACAACGAAACTTGTGCCATGGGTGTCTTTACCATGTGATTGTTCAAGGAAAACCACGTCACGAATACCTTAGACGGATTAACCACTGCTCCCGTATCTCGACACCAATTTGTCAGTCTGTCCAGCTCCTTCTGTAGTTCCACGACGCACTCTTCTCGATTTCTGCCCTGTCTATACACCAGGATATCATCAGCATATGACATCGTTCTGCCAACACCTGTGATTTGATTGCAAGCGATATGTACTGTGTATACATTGAAAAGTACAGGAGATAGAGGCGATCCCTGTGGCAGGCCAGGGCTAATAACCATTGGTGTAGATATCCAGTTACCACACTTAAGAACTACAACCCTGTGCATCAGGGCGGCGCCAACCCAACGCACGACAAAAGGATTAACTGCAAGATTTAACAGCTGGTGCATCAAGATATCCAAGGACACCCTATTGTACGCATCCTCAAGGTCTATTGCGACCGCACATGTCTCCATGCGCGAATCAAACCCCTCAAAAACATCCTGCGCAAATATGGCTGCATTCTGCCATGTCTTCTTTCCTCAACGATATCCTCCTAACAATGTTGGTAAACACTTATTTCTTTCACGATACCTTCTGGGCCACAATTTTTTCCAAAAGCTTGCCAATCATATTCTGCATAGTTATTATTCTGTAGCCAAGTGGATGATGATTCCTTTTCAATGACTAGGAATAAAGAGCAGGGTTTGAAGTGCGGTGTTGCTATATGTGAACATTTTGGAGGGTACAGAAGAATGATGGTCAACCAGCAGAGAACTGGTACTGTCAGCAGAAGTGTAATGGCGGATACACACAGGGAGAGACTGGAGCAACTATAGACGTGTCCAGTTTGCAGTGATGATGATTCAATGACTAACTAACTATTTGCTGCCCCATTCCATAGGTCAAAATAACCCAAGAGCAATGTCAAAATGTGTAAAGAGCAATGTCAGTTAGTCATTGGAGAGGACTAAGAGAGGAGACAAAACAAGAATATGTGACGAACATCATCAGAAAACACCACTGGATATATATCGGCCACATATTAGAATGAAGGAAGACATAATTCCACGACAAGCCTTCATGTGGACACCAGACGGGAAAAGAAAACAGGGAAGACCAAAAACAATGCTCAGAAGAACATTTATGAATGAATTAAAATCAATAGACATAAATGCAGAAGACCTGCAATCCTTGGCAACAGACCGACAGGCATTGAGAACTATGACATCCTCCCTATGTGCCAAACTTGGCAAAAGAGGAACTGACTGACTTCTTACAAGCTGTTGACAGTGCATCTATGTGGATTTGCATGTTTTCTACGTCATTGTATATCAGGCTTTGATCTTCGGCAAACAGAAGTTCATTGATTTCACATGTATTTTCATCCACTGAGTTGTCTGCATTTTTTTAATTTTCCTCTTTTCTGTCTTCTTGACAGGCAAATCGTAGGAGGTAATTAAGGAAAGTTGGGCGGTAGCCTGTCACCTGTGAAAAAATCATCATTGTCTTGTCTAAATTTCTTACCTTTGTCCTCTGTCAAATGATCCCCATAGATGATGAAAAAAAGCCAACAGAACAACAATTTCTCGTCTTGCATGCAACTATTCTTCTATTGTCTGACATACAACTATAACTAACTTACTTGAAAGATGCTACAATGTTCCGATGTCCAAAATACTGGAAGTGGTCATGGTGCAGAGAGTGCTGACAAGGCTCTGCAGATCCACGTCTCAAAAATGAGGATGAATGAAAGCGAAGGTCGAGGTACTTGGCAAAAGAAAGACCCCATGTGTCTCCACTGATTGGAACAACTGGTGTCACCTGACATAATAGTACATGGATTACTACTGCAAACACAGAGAAGTTAAACTACGCATTAAAGTTCTCCGGACTACATCTTGCTAATCTGCAGGAGTATGAGAACGAATGCAGAAGAAGAGAAGTTAAACAAAAGAAACAAAAGGTTTGTGAAAAATAGTTAGTTAGTCTCTGAATCATCATCACTGCAAACTGGACATGTCCATAGTTGCTCCGATCTCTCCCTGAGTGCGTCCACCATTACACTTCTGCTGACAGTACCAGTTCTATGCTGGTTGACCATCATTCTTCTGCGCCTTCCAAAATCTACTTCTGGCAACACTGCATTTCAAACTCTGTTCTTTAATCCTGGCCATTGAAAAGGAATAATCATCCACACTAGTCTCACTCTTGCGTGCTATATCTCTTAAGGAGTTCAAAACTTCAGCTCGATCCATTGCCCCATCACCCTGTGCCATAATCGTGCATGACGTCAGTTCTCTTTCATTGCCTCAAACACCCACATGTTCTGGCACGAAAATAAATGTAACCGCTATCAGCCTCACCTTTCTCAAGGCCTCAATCCACTGTTCGCGAACGAGACCCACTTGTACCTTCCTAATCATACTCATAGAGTCACTCAAGATGCAGACCTGTGTTACCTTCTGTGTGCCTACTCACACAAATGCCTGGTCACCTCAATAATCTCCATGGTCATGCTACTCATAGTCACAGCAAAGGACCCACTCTCCTCCCTGATCGTTTTACCTGCATACTGAGCTGTGAAGGCCCAAGCACTGCAAACATGTCTAATCACAGATCCATCAGTGTATATAATCACATCCCCCCCCCTTTGGCATTCTCACTATTCTCTGCTTAGTGTTATTACTATTCTCAAACAAGTTTCGAAATCTGTGGGTAGACCTATCCATTCCGTACCTGCTGCCACATCTTGCAATCTGCACACACTTTGTATGACATCCTCAGCATGTCCCATTCATGACTTCCCTCTCTTAAGTCTGCTGCCTATAACTTTCTATATTTCAGAATGCAACGGGTGTTCCTTATCTGCATGTATTTGAAGGTACGCCTGTGCACCTTGTGAAAAATACTTTAATGGAATAGAAACAGTCCATTGTCTACTGTCTGTCTGTCCCCAGGTTTGTTTGTTTGTTTTGAGTTCGCTTCATTGTAATCAGCACGGATATTCGTGTGATTTTCGTCAGGAGCGTAGTTACGTTGTGCCACCGCTATGCGCCTAGTAGGTGAAGCACAGCGGATTTCACCATGCCTTGATATTTCAGGTGGGCTACCCTAGCCTGTGACAGCCTTCCTATCTGTCGCCAGGCAGCGAATATGTGCTGACTCTACGCCGAGACGGTTTGTCCTTCACGTCTATCTTGCACAAGGTGTTTCGTCGCCAGTGAAACTCATCTTCTCATCCTCGAGACTGGTTCTGGTTTAGAAAACTCGACAGAAGAGTTGGGCTCGGACTCATTCGCCCTATTAGCTGAAGTGTTGTTCACCAACAACGTGAACCACTCGTAAGTCTGAGTCTATACACATATTTAGGAGCGTCAGGGACTAGCTTTTTGTTCTAGAGCTGAACAGTGCTTGTCACCTTGGACGGCTGTGTGTGTGTGCCCATAAGGTATTGAACTTTTTCTCTCAGCGAGCATGATTCCTGTCCCCAGGTGAATGATTGTTGATTTTATTCACACCTACCATTAAGCATAGAGGTGGGAGCTTAAGTTATCATTCCAAAGTCAGATGTGTTGCTTGGTGCATTAAGTCCATGTTTGTTCAAGGCTATCTTGATATTTTCTATCCACTGTTTTCTTGGTCTACCTTTGGCCGTATGCCCGGATATTCTTTTGTTATATATTCTTATTAATATTTGGTTTGGAATTTGGTAAGAACAGTTACACAAAACACAAGGTAGTCTTACAGAGCACATACTAAGTGGTAAGAAAAAATATAGATAACAGTAAACAAGACAGAATAAGTCAACATTTAATGCATAATATCTTTATCAAGAAAAATTACTGAACAGAGGATAAACAATGATTTTTTTTTAAACAAAAGAACTGATATATGGTGGAGGCGTTGCAGTCTGAAAAAATATTTCAACCTCAACTGGGGAATGAACTACTTACTATAAATATTAATACTATTATATACTACAGATGGCCATAGTACATGAAAACAAACACACATATACAAGAATGTAGAGACACAACCCACTTTAGATATTACGGTCTGCAAACTTCATAATTCATCTTGATTGACCTGATTTATCAGCTCTCTGTATTGATTACTTTGTGAATAATTCTTATTGTCAGCATGTAAAAAACACAGATAAAGTGGATCAGCCAAAATGAATGCTGCATTCTGCAGGTTACAATATATCTCAAGTTTTCTGTGGCAGAGGTCATAGGTTACCTGTTTACATTTGCGGCACCAGCTCCACATTAGGATGTTCTCCTTTCCACCAGGCACCTCATTTTCTAACTTCTTTAGTAAAACATTGATACAAGAATTGCCATGGACGAATCGACGGACATGGTCAATCATTGATGTATCACATGTGGGTGAAGGGCAGGAGTACTGTTTTCTGTAAGTACCAAATCACAAAGTAAATAATCATACCCGGTACATGACATATAAAAAGTATTTCAGGTCACATTAGACTCAGTAAACATACTTGCTCAATTATGTCTAAAGATAGTAGTATATATATATATATATATATTCTGCTCATTCTCATCCCGACTCTGTCATAGTATGTGCAGCTTTCGTGATGTCACTGCAATCACATCACTAGTAAACCTTATTGTCAAAAGGGTTAATTTAATCAAAGATTTAAAAAGTGACTATGACTGCTGCCGGATGAATTTATCTGCATGCTATGCACTCCAAGAATCCCCATCCCCCCTCAGGGTCATCCAGGAGGGGGGAGGAGGAATCTTGGTGCATAGCAAGCAGATCGATGCATCCGGCAGATGATAAATGCATTTAGCGACTGCAAAATGTTTCTTTATCAACACATTTTTTGTTTCGTTAATAATGTAGGATCAGTTCTATTCAAGTTTAAGATTTGTTTTGTTAAAATGTAAGTACTTCTTCCCATATTGTACCTATTTAACTATTAAAAATGCACAGAGAAGGTTTCACCACTCCATCTCCGTGCATCAGAAATGACAAAAAAAGTGAAAAAGGCAATTATTTAAGTTTCTGGATAAAGGTCCTTGTTAGACCGTAACGGAGAAAAAGTCTTTGTTAATAAATTTATTATTAATATTCCTCTTTTACATTGGTTGCACTGTTTGTTAGTTAGATTCTGTAATAGCAATATCAATTCTTGGTTTTGTTACTTTTGCGCTTTCCACTTTGCCAGATATCCTCTGATAGTGTGGTTATTTATAGAATACCCGGGATGAGGGCAAGATGTAAATGTATTGACAATATCAGACATTCTACAACCCCATGGGATTACAACAACAATAGCAACACATATGGCAATAGAGCACAGACTTCAGCTCCCCACATGTCTCCGTCACAGAGTAGGACATAACATGTCTAAAACAAAAACATTGTTACTGACACATATCAGATTATTTCAGATTGTACCTTTTACACATTATTTTTTAAAGTCTTTAATTGAGTATAGGATTGACTTCATTGTACTCATATTTTCCCATATATTACTCTATTGCTCTCAACCAACTGCCAAGTATACCACTTAAGAGTACGTAACTCTGCAGCTTCAACCAATCTTCAGAGGACTGAACATTGTAAAGATGTAACTGTCTGCTATCAAATCCACAACTTCAGAACATACTACATATGATGTAACTACTACGCCACAGGAATCCTCTTATATATTAATCCATGATTATTTATCTTTTCTTCTCTGGCATTCATTCGTAAACTCAAATTTCTATCAGCATGTAACCCAGAGAATGGAAATGCATAATGTCAACATTTTATTTGCGATGGTGGCCCAACACATTCATCTTCGGCAGAATTTATCTTTTAACTTCTTGTGGAGCACAGGTCCTCAACAAACGCCCTCCATCTTTTTGTATTGTTAGTCCTTCCAGTGTTTTCCATGTCTTCATTCATCCAGGTAACATATTCTTCCTAAAATAAAGTCTTATTTATAGATGCTCTTAGCATCTCACAATTCTGGGAGAGTTGACTTGGTGCAACAAATGCCCTGCTCAAACACTGTGATGTCTCTTAAACATAAAAATTGTGAACTGTCTTTTCCTATGTTACCATCAATCATGCCTTCCATTACTAATTCTTCTGTGCTGATGATATGTCTCCTTCATTCATTTTCCTTTTGAGCTGAAGTTAGCACATAGGGCAAAGGTCAGATCTCTCCAATTCTGTCTGTTCAAAGCTATTCTGTGCAGTTCTTGAATAGCATGGATATTGATTGTTTTGATATGTTTCCTTACATGGCTAAAAAACCTCAATTTTTTATGATGTTTGTTTAGGAGAGTAACCCTCTTTCACTATCAATGTTCATAGCATTTCTTGATTCATCTTTTTGACCAGGGTATTCTCAATAGTCCTGCTCTGTGCGGCACAGTATAGAGCATGTCTGTGACAGCCAAGGTACTGGGTTTGAATCCTGCCACAGACAATTCTGCATCTGGACTGTTCAGAAAGCAATGGCAAAATAATAAATGTATTTATATTGCCTAGAAAATCAACACAGCCAAAAAATTCTGGATTTATGTCTACATCCTGAATAAAATATGTGACCAATTTTTTTTAATATTCTCAATATCTTTCTGTACTATCTTTGAAAGTTGTAATTCTCTCTAACATTACATTATCTATTTATTATCATTTATCTGCTATTACTGTAAGGTGTCGCAGGATTGAATGACAATCAGTTTTTGAGACAAGACATCTTTGGTCACTTGACATGCAGTAATATTGTGATCTCAGAACTTGTTTTTGAGACAAGACATCTTTGGTCACTTGACATGCAGTAATATTGTGATCTCAGAACTTGTTTTTGAGACAAGACATCTTTGGTCACTTGACATGCAGTAATATTGTGATCTCAGAACTTGTTTTTGAGACAAGACATCTTTGGTCACTTGACATGCAGTAATATTGTGATCTCAGAACTTGTTTTTGAGACAAGACATCTTTGGTCACTTGACATGCAGTAATATTGTGATCTCAGAACTTGTTTTTGAGACAAGACATCTTTGGTCACTTGACATGCAGTAATATTGTGATCTCAGAACTTTTTTTAACTCCTTCAATCCACCTTATTGGTCTTTCCCTGTATTTTGCTGTTTCCATTCTAATGTTGTATGCTCTAGCCAGTGGTCAAAAAGGGCTCATTCTTATTAAGTGGCCAAACCATTAGTCTCCACTTTTCAATATATTTTATCACAGACATCATTCCAAAAATTCTTGTACTCTCTTCATTTCTCACGTGACCTCTTCTTGTTCTGTTTGCTGCTTTTCATGGGCATCTCATTTCACACATAGTAAGTTTTCTCTTGTGTTCTTTGTAATGTCTGTGTCTGACATTGATAACACAATGTTGGTACGAAGACTGAATTTATTATTTGCCTTTTGGTTTAAATTGAGATAGATTTGTGTCTCAATCACTCTGTACATTCTTCTGTCATCAGTAAAATGCTCCCAAGATATTTAAATTCCGGCATTTATTTCAGTAATTAATCATTTATCTTTATGTTGATTGTATAGGGCTCTCTGCCTATAAACATTACTTCTGTTATTTCTGTAAAGAAAGTAGCACAGTAGAATTTTATATATATAGTAGAATACTGTAGAATGGTTTTGTAAGATTTCCTACTGCCCCTTGGGATCCTTTGTGATGCTAAATTGAGGATAGCTTTTTTCATCTCAGCAGTAAATTATTCTATATCATTGCTGATGATATTACATAGCAGGAAATCAAATGTTTCTTAGAATAGTTTCCAATCTGCCTTGCTAAAATTCCAGCGAGTTTTCTGTTTGAAATATGCTTTGTTGGGTGTAGTTATGGTGGTGAGGATTGATCTATGGTCACTTCTGATGTCATCAAGGATTTCTATAGAGCAAGAATCTATTACATCGGATGAACAGATAGTCAAGTCAGGTCAACTGAGAGATGGATGGCTACTATGCAAAAGTGTTGGTACAGACTTTGCATCTTGAAGAACTGACAGGTTTGTTGTTTCACAAAGCTCCTCTATATATCTTCCTGTCTTATTGTGGTTTTGCTAACCCCAAGGGGTGAGTGGCCATTACAGTCACCAGTAAGTATTGTTTTGAGAAATTGTGCTGTATGGATTTCCAGTAAATTGCAGGTTGTCTGAGGTGGACTGTATATGTTGTAGATTGTGTATTTTACTCCAGTGTGTCAGATGGTCACCTTCTGCATGTTTGTGAGATGAGCTGTTAGCTGGGTGACATGTCCCAGAATGTCATTCCTGGTATAAGTAAGTATGTCATGGCAGTTGGTACACTTACAGGCATTGCTGGTATATCCTGACAGACATGGATTAGTGTCTTTGTGCATCATCTCTTGTAAGAGGGCCACAAGTATCTTGTGAATGTGTAGTAAATTAGTAAACTCTAGTTTTTGTTTCTTATACTACAGATGTTCAGTTGTAGGATGTTAAGCGAAGACTTTGTTTTATGACAATCTTGGCTCTGCTGGTTCTCCCTCCAAAGTTTTATGGGTTTAATGTTTTGGTGTTTGTGTAGGTGTTGCTGCTGTATGTGTATTGTGCATGTCGATGTTTGTGTTGTTGTTTTTTATGCACTCCAGCAGTTAATTTCTTGGTCAGAGCAGCATGATTACCCACTGCCTGCTGCGGACCTTGATAACCGAGGCGGCGTCCGATCTCATTTTGAAAATAATATTTGTTGTACTGGCATTATATTGCTGGGGAGTCTGTGGATTTTCGGCCAACTCCAGACCAGAGCCAGAGAATAACTATCACACCACCAGGAAGGCAGGTTTCTACCTATGCACTGCTCCAAGCCACTACAGCCAAGATAGGGTTCACTGTGCTCATTCTCTGCCACTAATTGACTACTGGTTATGCTGAACTTCCTTATTGCTCCAGGCATGCAACCAAATGTTCAAGTCAAAAGGGTTGTCACATCCTGAGTCATTGTACCTCTATGATGGGCATCAGTGACAGGTAAAAACAGTGCTGTCAGTTTCCTCCTCCCCAGTGCTGCGCAGTACATCTCTGGCTCCCTCTTAACCACATAGGGTATAGACATATATAAAAATATACAAATCATAAACACATTGTCATGTGACGTATTCCTTCCAGAATGTTGTCTTCCCAATGAACTCTCTGAACCTCTCTCTGTCTTGTGCGATGTGGCTTGCATTTTCTAGCGATGTATTCATGTTATCTTTAATGTCGTCAGTCCATCATCTTCTTGGTCTGCCCTTTCTCCTCTACCCAGGTACTCTTCCCTCCATAAACACATGGCAAAAACAAAATAAAAGCATGAAAAGCATAACTATAGATGATGTGCCATGAAGCTTCTTTAAGAAGAGAACTTCAATATAATGGCACATCATCTACTAAGGTTTTCTGTTGCACCAATGGTCTAGATGCAAACTATGATTGCTCCAAATGTTACCTGAAGCAATCACAATTTCACATAAGTAGGTCTATAGATACAGACTGTAAGAGATATGACTGCTCAAATTGTTACCTGAAGCAAAATCTTTCCAGAAAGCCTCCTAGAGTGATGTCATTGCGCCCATAGAAGTCCATTGATACAACCCTTGATGAAAAAAAAATGTATAAGAAAGAGATGGGGGGGGGGAATAATAATACCCATAATCCTATAATCCGTCTGGGTCGTAGAGTGCCACACTGGAGACATGACATCAGCACAAAAAGCTCCCCAAACTCTATCCTCAGCCATTTGGAGGACTAGAAAAATCATTCCCAGACCATCATTTCCATGATGTTATCAATCCAGGTTTTCATTGTGCAACTCTTCTTTTACACTCGACTGTTCCTTGCAAAACAATTTTAGCAAGTGAGTCTTGTCTCGTTACATGTCCAAACCAAACAAATTTAATCAGTTTCACCACTGAAACTGTGACCTGCCATGCATATGAGAGAAATAGCTATCAATAAATCAAGCTCCATGCCAAGTGGAGCATAATGTCCCATTCCATAGTAAAAATGATCCAAAAACCATGTTGCAAAAAATGTACCATATTTATCTTAAATCTTCCAGACCTAAAACCTACATACTCCTACATGTACCATATTTATCTAAAGTCTTCCAGACCTAAAACCTACATACTCCTACATGTACCATATTTATCTAAAATCTTCCAGACCTAAAACCTACATCCTCCTTCTTCACAAACCCCAAGAATTGCGAGCAATTAGTTCTTACTTCCTATGTGCAGTGGTTTCTTCGAGCTTTCTTACATACTCAGGAGGCATCAGCTTTCAGCTTAGTGCAATACCTATTGAAGGAGCCTTCTACTCAGAGGGAGCTATATCACGAGACGAGCTGATAGTTTTCCTGGGTCACCCATTGTTTGTTTTTCCTCTGACAAGGCACTTCACAGCCAGCGAGCTGTTCCTAGTGTAGGAAGACCATTCCATTACCACCCTTTGTGTCTCTAGGTCCCAAACCTAATTTCTTCCATATGAGCCTTGTTTAGTAACGGCAATAGTCGAATTAGACTTTGGGTTGATATGCCTTCCTAGACGAGGTGCTGCTTTGCCAAAAACACCGGAGATCTGACCTGTGCATTTCTCATGCACTCACCACATCAATTTAGATGGTCTTCCAATTTATCGCCAAGCATCATCTGTGTATTTTGACTCTTCACCATTGTGTATATTACCCAAATAAGTAGGTAAAATATGAATCTCGGATGAGGAGCTTCGCAGTGGGAACTTAGGTACTAAAACCAATTTTTTCTGTATGATTCGTGTTGGACAACAGCTGACAGACGAGTTGGGCTTGGTTTGCAGTGTAATTAGAGACTTTCATCCCTCCCCCCTACATTGCCCGCATTGTCCATAGTTCAAGTCTCAACACTGCTTCAGTCAGAAATTTGAACAGCACACTCCCTGACATTTGTTCAATGTTTGTCCTGTGTGCAATGGGGAACTGTATTCAAAGCTTTTTTCCAACCCAAAATTGCATGTAATTCCCAATCCCAAAATTCAAGTTGGCATCTCCAGTACTTGAGTACTCCTACTTTGAGCGGAGTCAATTGTGATGGGACATGTAGGTTTCTGTGTGTTAACAAGCATGAAAAGCACTTCCGCAAGTCGGTTTCGTGCTGGCTATTGTAGCTTCGTTGCCACTTAATTAATTTACACACTACCCTGCCCTCTAGTGTGTGCTAATTTTTCCAGATTCTGTGTGTACATCACCATATGTTAGGGACATTGACATTGGTCGTCTATCCAATGTTTCTGCTTTTTAAGCCGGCTGAGATGGAATGCTCAGATGCTTTGCATCACTGTGTGTCGACAGTGATGTTAGATATAATGGCATAGAGGTTTCTGAGATATTTCCTGTCTCGCTGCAGGCAATTCTCATTCCATCTACAGCATCCATGGACACAAACCTAAACATTGTTAGCCAGGAATACAGCAAAAGCAGCTGTATTTCTGTTTCCAGGGTGCATCACAAGGCGGTAATTTTAGGATCTTGGTTATCTATTAACCCTGGATCTACACTAGAGCAATGCAGGGCCCTTTGTACTCCCTACATCCTCCTCTACATGCACCACATTTATCCAAAATCTTCCAGATCTAAAATCTACATTCTGATCAATGGCTATGCCATCATGAAATATTGACCATGAGTAACCTCACTGACACAGAAGCAAGAAGTACATAAGTAGCTCTTGTACTTACCAAGGATATACACAAGGGTAAGGGTGGTTAGATGACTTGTAAGAGTAGCTACTGAACAGGACCATTAACTTCTGATGGTTGGTGGGGTCTAGGCAGTCAATCTAACAACATAAAGAAACAATTTGAATATTTGGCATTTATGGCCAAATGTCAGAAATTTTGCTATTTTAGATAAAAACTTTGCAATTTTTTGTTTGTTTTTTTGTTTTTAAAAGAAAGTGGCAAAGAAATTTATGGTTTATTTGTATTTCTGAACAATTTAAATGTACTACTTTTTACATTTTCTGCATGTAAATTGATTAAAACTTGAACAGTCTGATCACACCATTAACCCCTTCCCTGCAGAGGCATCCTTAAAGATAAAATGAAAAGTTATCACCATATTGCGGACATCTCTGTAAGGAGTGAGAGGTCAAATATTTGTATATTTTGTCCCTGAAAGCACTTCAATGTTATCAAATACTCTGAATGGCTAGTGCACACTATCTAAAGGTCATCTTCAAATCAAGGCTTTGAAATTGGGTACACTTGTGTCATTTCAACTCTTACCAGTGGACAAAGCAGTACATTTTTTGTGTAACCACCTTACCTAGACCTACAAATATGGCAAAGCAAAAACTCAATGAATCAGAGATTTATGCACTTTTAGAGGAAAGTTTTTCTGATAGTTCTAGCATCAGTTTATCTGAAGCAGGAAGTGATTTCCAAAGTGTTGATTTCAATTGGATACCATTAGTGCTTCGGAAGATATAGATTTGGATATCTGTAGCTCATGTGTTTCAAATTCTTGGTCAGACCTCCATAAGGTAAAGTCTCCATTTTAATTTTCGGGCAATGATGGTGTAAAAATTCAAAAACTTGATCAAGCAGGCGTTTTAAGAATATTTGAATGTGTATCAAATTATACTATTATAGGCCTACAACATATTTGTGATGAAACATAAATTTACTGAAAAGCATATTACTGATAGGAAAACTTTGCGTCTGGAATAAAAAGGTTTGCTATGATTATTTGTTTGAAATAATGTTTCATTTTGTGAGATGAATGTATGTTAAAGGTTTTTACATCTCCTCCATAATATAATGAAGCATTATGCTTGTAAATTCACGAGTATACTTTAATAATACACTCAAATTGTTAAACATGAGAATGCATTGGAAAAAATTGGTTAGGGGAAAAAAATTCTACAATCCTTCAAATTTTCCCGCATTGAAGTTACGATTTGACTTTCTTATCCCCCACAGGGAAGGGATTAATAAAATCTTGTTGTTGGTAGAATTGTTTCTCTGGTAACTGCTGTCAAAACATGATCAAGAATAAAATGTAATCTCCTAGATATCTCCTGATACAGTTATTAAAATTAGAGTTTCAGTTTAATTTCACTGAAATCAAACTTCTTTTAGTATACTTTCATGAATTGTGTACACAGTTTAGTAGTTCAGCCATTTTCATGCCAAACATGGACAACAATTACTCAATTTGATAGTAAAATATGGCTACAAAATGGCCAACGTCGCTCTAGAAATTCGTTGACAAAACTAGCCGGCTTTCTCTCTTCTTGCAATCGTAATGAGTAAAGAAATTTGACCTTTAAACTGTGACATATTCCTAGCTTCGTTTGCCGTGTTTTATACGTCACGGGATCATTACTTTGTGAAGTTCCGTACTCGGGAATCGGGCGATGTCCTATGTAGCGGGATTGCGCCTGCAGGCACAATGGAGCTGTGCTCATAGGCGCAATATTGCGACTGCAGAGTCGTAAAGGTTAATGTGTTCCTCACTAGGTCTAGGATTTTACTATGAACATTTTCTCAACACACTTGATTTATACTCAATGCGGCATGTCTAGACCTAATGTTGCCAATGTCATTTCATTAAGAAACTAACCTGTGCATAATATCGTTTTAAAAAATTCTCAACATTTCCTCATGATTACAAAAACAATCCATAAGAATTTAACTAAAACTGGCTTCCATTTCCGCTACATTTGCAACAATTGTAACAGTATAACCAAAACTTTGAAAATTCTTCAATCTGTCAGCTGTTTTGCAATATACAACCTTGACCAATAATGAAGCTTGATTGTAATTCTAGCAGTGTTCCTACTTTTCCCGGAGAAAAAAAAACTAAATTAAAACCTTTTACCATGGTATCAAAACTGCTCAGCATAGTTCTGAAACCATAGCATTGACCGAAGTGGGTGTTTATTCAAACCGATGGCATGGTAAAGTTCAATCACGATCTCTTTTTGATTTGTTTACTGCTTTTTTAGACATCTCATTTCACACTCGGTAAGATTTATCTCGTGTGATTTAGTTCTCGTCTGACATTGATAACACAAATGTTGGTATGAATATTTAATTTATGATTTGTCTTTTGGTTTCCATTGGGATACATCTGTGTTTCAAAATTGGTGTACGTTCATAATTCACATAGTTGGCTTTTACAATTTTGGTTACGATCTTTCTGTCCAACAAGAGCTTAATTGCTCGTAATTCCCAGGGATTGAAATAAATAAATCATATTTTGACATCTACCTTTTTTTCCCACAAGAGCCCTAAATTAGTATAATCCACGCCCTGTGAGTCATCTCCCTTTTTGCTGCCAGGATCTGGTTGGGGCTGCTTGATACTGTCCTGCAGTAGCTGGATACGGCCTCCTCTGGCTCGGAAGTCTGCTAGCATCGTCTGATAGTGAAATAAAAAAATTGTTATATATTAATATAGATTTCACTGTAAATTCAGCGTAATTTATGTCTGCTTGTGTCATCAAACTGTTTATGGGCATGCAGTTTCTGTTCATATGTAAGTAACCTTATGGTTAGTGAAACAAAACTAACCATCTTTCTTTTAGACATAGGGGCCTATTCTTGACTTACCAGATCTACTAATACAATTACTGGGTTGTTTTTTGTATGTAAACTTTATTTGTAACAAAGAAACATTTACAAAACAATATACATTTCAATCGTGTGGTGTGCACTCTGTTATGAGATAGTTTAACAACATTCATAAAAATTTATGATTGGAATGTAATGATGAATATAGGATGTCAAAATTATGGAAACCTTCTTTCTTTTTTTTCCATTTAATCCTCATACTTGTGCTTTTCAAACAAATATGTCTATTGTTTATTGTCTATCCCCAGGTGAATGATGGTTGATAGCATCCACACTTGTCATTAAGTGCAGGGGTGGGAGCTTCAGCTGTCGCTTCAAGGCAAGATGTGTCACTTTGGCTGAATTAAGTCCATATTTGTTCAATGTTATCTCAATGTTTTCTATCCACCGTTTTCTTGGTCTACATTTGGCTTTATCTCCAGATATTCTTTTGTTATATGCTCTTATTGGTAGTTGGTTTAGATGCATTCTCATACGGTGACCAAACAATTTTACTTAACTAAACTAAACTAGTTTCCAGCCAATTTCTCTTTCACGCGCTGCATTGCACAAACCACGAACACACAGGAATTGTCAACCAATAGTTTGTATTTAAAATGATACACAGTAATCCCACATGTATTTAGGATTTCTTTAAAAATTGTACATTCCACAACCCCTCGTGTATATATATATATAAAGTATATGTGTGGTTTAGCAAGGAAGGGAACTGGCCACCCCACCTAATAGTTGCTGCGGCTTAGTACATGAAGAGTTATCTTCATCCCCGACGGCAGGTTGCTGCCATGGGACATACCTTTATATGTGTGGTTATATGATATATAGGAAAACAAAACCAATATAAAGGCTATTGTGGGAGTTGGCAATCAGGTGTGTTGTGAGATGGTTACAATGGTTGATAAAAATCTTGATGGAAGTTTTCACAAAATTATTACTCATAACCACATGCATAGGAGTCACTATCTGTTGGAATCACTACTGTCAGAATCACTGCTATCTGTCTGAATCACTGCTATCTGTCTGAATCACTGCTATCTGTCAGAAAATTCTATAGACCAACGGAAGCTGAACCAGTCCGCTCCAACGGTACCGAATCGCCTTGCAAATTGAGTAAACGGCTTTCTCCGATCTTGACTAACTGTATCTCCAAAAAAAGATGAGATTTTGTCAAGACATTCAAACTGTGTACTCAAGTGACTGAGAACAGACAGATCGAAACAAGGACTATTACAACATCAACGAACATCCCGTACAAGTGTTAAAGTATCCTTAGTAACACAAACATATAACATCTGCATTCGTACAAGGGTCAGAAGTGGTCATATTCTTTGCACCCTGAACCAGAAGTCCAGGTTTAGGTTGTCACAAACACAGTGGAGAACTATAATATTAAGTACCACGAAAGAAGGTCACTTACCTGAGTGTTTCTTTCCCACACTGGTTCAGTCAGTTTACAAGTGATAAGTAAGTGCGCATCAAGAATGTTTATGTTGTTTTTACTTGCTGTCTTCATTGACAAATCAGTATCTGTCATCTTTGACTTTGTCTGCCACTGACTTTCTTCTCCATCAAACAGTTTGGACCAGAAGATTTCGTCTGGGAGATATTTCCTGACTGCAGACCTAGAACCTTTCTCTGTTTCTATGAATGGCACTGAATATTTGTGATAAGGTGACACAGATAGATGGACACCATCTAGAGCTTTTCTAAAGCGCTTGTAATTAGTTTGTTTGATTTCTTTCAGAGCAATCTTCTGCGTGTTTGTGGAATTGAAGATGGACTCGTCTTGGGTGTTCTGGTACCCAAGTAAAGGATCGCTGAAATCAGTGAGTTCTGTAAGTATTGATGTACTAGGACGAGTCTGGCAGCTTAGTGAACCGCTTCTCTCAGATTTCTTTAAATTGTTAAAAGAGTTGGCAGACATCAAGGTTTCCTCACCTGTGTGCTTCAATGAAGAAGGTATCTGACCATCTCCTGAGGCACAATCCATTACATGTGATTCACTGCTAAGGTCAATGTTTACATCTGAAGAACTA
This sequence comes from Meghimatium bilineatum, assembly GCA_034231615.1. Classification (NCBI taxonomy): domain Eukaryota; kingdom Metazoa; phylum Mollusca; class Gastropoda; order Stylommatophora; family Philomycidae; genus Meghimatium; species Meghimatium bilineatum. The sequence goes on along the minus strand of CM067306.1, from coordinate 41,112,679 downwards.
AATGTATTGACTTCATTAAAACATTCAGTCACGTCTTTCCCTTGAGAATCATTACCAACAGTAAGAACAACTGTGCTCTTACAGTCAATACTCTCACGTTCATTGCAGTTTTCAGTCTCCATTTGTGGTGGGCCACCAACAATTATTGGAAGAGATGACTTTGGGATAATGCACATAATGTTACCAATCAATTTTGGTGAGCCATCCCAATTTATGCTCTCAGCACTATCACATCTGAAAGTACAATCTGGAGTGCTTCGGCCAGACACGGTTTCACCTACTGACACACCGCTCATGTGTCGAATTTTCTCTCTGACTCTTTGTTCAGGAAGTACAACGGTTGAAGTGATCTCTGTGGCTCCAACAAAGCTAGTGGTCATCTCTGCTAACGTGGAAACCATCTCAAGAGGTACTGTTGTTGTGGCTGCTGTTGTAACTGCATATATTCCAGCAGTGTCATCCTCTTCATAAAAATGATTCATTTCCAATCTTCCCTGGTCAGAATTGATCTTGACCTTGTTCTCAATCAATTCCTTCACATCTGTGCTACTCAACACAGTGTCACTCCTCCTTGTCACATCCTCTCCTTGTTCATTTTCACAATTCAAGAAGCTAATACCTGGACCATCAAACCAAGAATCCTTTCTTCTTCTTCCCTCATTTTGACTTTGTATTGAAAAAGTTCTATCTCTTCTAAGTGAACCTACATTCTCCTCCTTCCCTTCATTGTCAATAAAATCAGACAAAGAGCTCAGCTCAGAACTTCTTGTTGATTTGTCCCCTCCTCTATAATCCATAGATGAAGCATCTACATCCTTATCCACAAAGGAGGTTAAGCAACTCTTTGCTTGACTCTGGTAATCTACTAGATCTAATTCCAAATCAGCTTCATCACCGGTGTGAAATTGTGCTCTTCTACTACCGTCGTCATCATCATCATCTTGAGATTTTTCATCATAGAATGTGCTCTCCATCTTGGCACCACTGAAAACAAACAATATTACAAGGTCATTTATTTAATTACCAAACAGTTATAAGTTACAAAATGTTGAATAGATGGTATGTAGCATATCCTATTCTGGAAGTAGAATCAAGCAAATGTGGTGGACATGGTGCCCAATTCTACTACATCTCTCTCTCTTGTGTCATTGGTTAGATATTATCCTGGTTTCATGTCTTAGTCTTATACATCTCTTCATGGTGTGCAATCATTATGGTGTAAACACTAATTCATTTTGAAAACACAGCACAAATTAAGAAATTTCCTGCTGTTCTTTGCCAGGCAGCTACACTGACTATTCTTCTTCTGCGTTCAGCATCTGTGGTCATGCTATACCGTCAGGGCTGTCGTCAAGACGAAGTCCACTGTCTTCTCCAGGTCAGAGCGGCTCCCCATAGCTTTTGCCTCAAGTCTGTATTCTTGGCCAGGTCTGCTTTCTCTGCTCTTTGTATGTTCGGCAGTCCTGAAGTACGTGTTCCGGAGTCTGAATAAAATAACATTGAATCATGGCTTGAATCATGAATTATTGAGTTATTTAGTTTCACACGGAGTCTGGGTTCCGGATCCACATGGACATTCATCTGTGTAAGAGATCCTTAACCTTTAGCAAGCCAGATTAAAAAATATGAAACGTCTCCCTGCCACCGGATTCTTTTTTGAAAATTTGTGTTATTGATGGTGACTGTTTTGAAAATGTGATAATTTTTTGGTTGTTAGAGATATTTAAATAATATTTGCACATATAAATAAAGAATTGAATTATGCATATATTTGTGTAATTTATGTACGTGTGTGTGTGATACCAGAAGTATGAGAAAGTTGTAAAGACGTTTTTCACAAAAAACATATATTTTATAACAAATACAGAGGAAAAAAATAAATAAAAAAATAACTTACCTTATTTATCGAATTCCTTGGCAACACTGTAAACTAAAGCACGCAAATCTGTTGTATTTATGTTCTTTCACTGCGAAATTATCAAAATATAGCCGGGAGAACTGTATAAAACATGTAGATTTGCAGTAAAATCGTTCTTTGAGATTAGGTCTAGAGCCATTTTTGGTGCTACTTCAACATATTTGATATCAAACCTTTACAAGTCCCCAAAGCGACGCGGCATTCTGTATATTCACTGCTGTGAAACTAAATAACTCAATAATTCATGATTCAAGCCATGATTCAATGTTATTTTATTCAAAATACGATGAAAGAAAGGTCTATAAAACCGGTCGACCATCATGGCATCGTACCGGTGTGCAGATGTGGTCAGATTAATTGCTATAAAATTTGTATCTTCTAGCTAGCTATTGTTACAACGATCATGTAGGACGTAGGAATGAACCGGCTTCAATAGCGCATGTTCCCGAGTAACCAATCAAGCTGTGGGGCGTCTATTATAACGATATCTCATTGGATGGGGTATGTTGCCAACAGCGCTAGTCGCCATTTTGTTTTTCGGCGGCCGGAGTTGATATAGGCGCTGTGCGGGTTAATCGATAAAGGTGACCCTACAGTCTGCAGTGGCCTGTTTTAAGGCGAAAAATTGTGGTCTGTTGATATCTTTGGAGGACACTGACTATAATTTCTTACAAGATGTTTTTAAATTAGTATTAGTATTAATTAGTATGTACTTAGTATTAATTACAATATGTTATTAAATTAGTATTTTTTCTGCATTAGCTTTTTTTTCCTTATTATTATATGTTCTTTCAGACAAAGATCTTAGATCGAATTGTCAACCATTTTCATCCCTATTTATGTCATTATAATTGTTTTAATCATCTTTTCAGTAATAGCAGTAGGTATTTGTAACACATATTTTTACTTATTCACTATAATTACTCAAGCATTTTTGGCTATAGGGATATTCTAAGCAATATTTTACATTCATTACGTTCTGACTACTTTCTGAATAATATAATAAACAAGCATCCAGCATAGAGAAAAAAAAATCATAAGGCAGCAAATGGGATTTGAACCAGGTCTGTTCAGATGACACTTATTCACTTCACAATTTGAGTCAACATGTTATTCTTATTCAACCAATCTGCATCACTGGTCACATCCCTGGTTGCATCCCTGGTCATGGATTGGTTGAATACAAAAAACATGTTGCCTAAAGTTGTGAACTGAATAGGTGCCATCTGAGCGTACCGGTCCTGGCTCAAATCCTGTTTGCTACCTCATGATTTTTTTCACTATTTTCTGAGCGATCTGGATGCACAAACTAGATATCCAGTTGTCAAAGATAGCAAATATTCCTGAAATTAAGATACCACTGTTTGCAAGACACACCTGGACAACTAAGATCACTGAACTTACTTGCACTCATCATGAAGACTCAACTCTGTAGAACTTTCCAGTCCTTCAAATGGTTGATCAATTTCATCAGCTCCAGGCAGTGGCAAGGCAAACTCATCCATGCAGAAACAAAGCTCAAGCAGAGAGTTGTAGGCTGTATATGTCATAAACTTCAAGATATGCTTTGCCTGTCAACATAAATATACACATTTATTATGATATTTTTCTTGGTTTACTCATATTGTCTATTGTCTTTCCCCAGGTGGTTTGTGATCCACTCTTGCTGTTAAGCGTAGGGGTGATTGGAGATCGAGCTGGCGTTCTAAAGCCAGATGTGTGGCCTCGGCTGTGCTATGACCGTGTCTGTACAGGATGTCCCTGATGTTTCTATCCATCTTTTCCGTGGTCTTCCTCTGGCTTTGTACCCTGATCTCATTTGGTTATATGCTTGTATGGGCTACTTTTCGTGATGCATTCTCATAATGTGGCCAAACCACTTACTCATATTCAAATAATAAAGGAATGCTTGTAACTTTAGTCCCTACATGCTTGAGAAAAGCTGGTGGTTTAACCAGGCTAGTCAGACTATGAAACAAGATTATAATCTAACAGATACAAGTTTACAAATATGGTGGCTTTGGAAGTAGAAGTCAGACTATGAAACAACATTATAATCTAATATTTACAAGCTTACATATATGGTGTCTTTGGAAGTAAAGTCAGACTATGAAACAACATTATAATCTAACAGATACAAGCTTACAAATATGGTGGCTTTGGAAGTAGAAGTCAGACTATGAAATAACATTATAATCTAACAGATACAAGCTTACAGATATGGTGGCTTTGGAAGTAGCAATCTTGTGGAGATGAAAGCTATGTTGGAGGCACTATCATGACATCAGTGTCACAGGACTATTTTCATGCAATAGAATTTATGTATAACTCAGGTTTTGTTGTTTTACTTGACAACGACTAACAGACTATCACTATCGGACTACATGGTGTTAACCCAAAAAATACAAATAACAATATACAAGACATTTTCAATGTTTCAACATGAGGTCTTTATCAAGAATATACACATTAAATAGTGAATAAACAATAAAAACATTACAACAATGCTACTATCACAGAAGCACTAGAACGCAGACATTTTAAACAGTATGATGTCAAAGTTGACAATGACATGTGTACACAAGTAGTCATGGAAGCAGATTGTGTTGAAAAAGGGAACAGGAAATGAGAACGAAATTAAACAACTATTACAGAAAATAACATGGACAGTAATAAAACAGGACCACACCAACCAAAATTTACACAAATGAATTATCAGAATTAAGAGCCAAAGGCTTAAGGGTACCAAACTAAAAAATAAACTGGTTTTCAAGGGAGTACTAAGATCTTTCATCAACGGTGCAGGATCTGAGGGCATTAAACTGGATATCAAGGGCACCACAATGACCATCACCACTGAAAGGTATGGCAACAGGAGTAGGTTTTCTGTGTTTCAATGGCATGAGGATGCCTACAAAAGCGGTTACCCAATCAAGCCCATTTCACCTATATACTTCTTGCCATTTACAATATCACCCTATCGAGGCCAGCTTCTTGTTGTGAAGATGAGGCTTAGTCCAGCCACCAGAGGCTGGAAACTAAGAATGGCCAGGCCCTCCTACCAGCACACAGAAGAAGGTTGGGTGACCACCAGCGGTCACCAGACCAACCACCAAGCAACATTATATTTTTAGAAGATGATATGACTGTCAAGCAAGATCTCATTGGTCTGATGCTGCATGTCGAACTGACACCCAGAAACTAACTTGAGGAAGGGAAATAAAAATAATCAAAATCTCAGAGGATGTACGACAAAGTGGGGAGTGCCGTATTAACCAAATGAATAAGTGATAAAAACGACATAAAGTACAAAGAAAGGTTAAAATTAATTCTTAACATGACTTTTTGGCTATTATAAAAATAATTCTGAAGTCATTTTAGTAACAAAACAATTGTTAAATTATTTTAATTAGAAACAGAAATGTATTATACATCTATTTGTTCAGAGTACAATGCCCTATGTTTCCTTATCACCAATTTGATCTTTCAATAAAAGGTTAGTAGCCCTGATTTGGTTTGTTTACAATATCAGATATTAAAGACCTGACTTGAATTTGTTTACAATATCAAATATTGAGGCCTGACTTGAGTTTGTTTACAATTACAGACAGTGGAGGATTATACAAATCTAACAAACACTTCAAAAACACAAATCATCCACCTTTAAAAATGACTTAAAAATTATAAATACACAAAATTGTATCAAGTTTATTACTTTCTGTCCAGTTCTATGGTAAATTAGTACAGAGAACATCTCGGATGGCCAAGGTGCCAGGATCAAACCCCACTGCAGGCAACTGTGCATTCAGACCGTACAGAAAACAATGACAACCTACTGAACGTATTTATATTGCCTAGAAAATCACTACAGCCAATAAATGCTAGGTTGAGTACTACATTCTGAATAGGATATGGATATGTTACCAGCTTTACTACTTTCTAAATATATTTCACTCACTCTCCTGAGCTCACTGGGTGGTCCTCCACGAAGGACAATAGTACATCCAAGGTGGGTAGCACAGCCATCAAACACAGCCAGTGTCTTACTCTCTTCTGTGGGTGGACAAAACTAAGATGTGACAAAAAATAGATGATGACATCAGATGAAATTATGAATGATATAATCTGAAATCACATATTTCGCACATTTCCATGCATGTATAGTTAATTAGTTAGTTAAGTAATATGATCCTGTCTCACATTCTGAATATTATTATTCATTAATATTATTCAGTACATCCTTAATTATATGGTAATTAACTGTTCCAGTTCTGTGTTTGTTGATAACTCGTTTTGATTCCTACATTCCCACCAAAGACGGATGTGTCGGACCATTGGCACAAATAAAACGGTGACACAACGTATTTCCATTATCTGGACTACATCCTTCTGGAAATCTAATAGGACCATGGTCCTGCTACAAGAGATATCCAGTGGGAGTTTGAGAATGAATGCTGGAGAAGAAGATTCCTACATTCAGTTTATTTCTTGCAACACCATACTTCACTCCCAGGTCCTGCATACTAGTCATGGACACAGAATTCTTAATTAGAAACTGGCTTCACGGCACAAGGGACATTCCCATAAGTGCTCCACCATTCTTTTCTTAGCATGAACTTTTCTATCTTGCGCAGCATTCTTTGAGAGTCTGTGAGTATTACTGAGTGTGTTGCTGTATCAGTTATCAACCAATTAAGTGCTGCTGTAACTCCCTCTATCTCCATACTCATGCTTGATGTGACAGTGGAGTATGCTGAAGATTTCTCAACCAACTTCACGCCGTTTTGTAGGTAACAAAACCCCAACCGCTTTTATTTGTTTCTGTTAACAGAACCATCTGTGTATATAATTATGTCTTGTGGTTTCGAGTGTAGTCGGGTAAGTTCGTGCACTGTATCCTGAGCCCTGACTTCCGTCCATTTTCAACACGCTTTATCTAGTTGTATTATTACTTTAGTCAGTAATTTCTTCTCAGTGTCTACCTCCACCCATTCACTGCACTTTCCTATTTCTTCCTATTCACATACTCTTTGCAGTGTGTCTTTGGTATTTGTCATCCATGATCTGCCACGCTTGATTCATTTACCCTTTGACCCTTCTAGATGTTGGTGTAATGGGTGGTTGTTGTATTCTGTATATGGTTGTATTGTCACTTTACGGTAAGACCTAACTTGTGCTACCTGATGTCGCACTCTAATGCTGGGGAGATCAACCAGAAACCTCATAGCAGAGATGGGTGTATCTCTAGTACACCCCAGTATCGCTCTCATTGCCTCATTTTGGACTTTTCCCAATCTATTGACTTGTGTCTGTGACAAAGTTAGTAGGCGGTGGCCATAATCAATGACTGATAGCACCATCACTTGCAGAAGAAGAAAAAGTACCCATTGCTGCATGTCAACGGTTGCTATAACCTTGCTAGCACTGATACCTCTTTTAGCCTTTTGAATCATATTTGTGACGTGTTTATTGAATAAGAGACTTCTATCAAAGATTATCCCAAGATATTTAAGGTCCTTTTCTCTTTCAATGAATGAGTCCATGCAACTAACAGCTGGCAGTGTGTGATTGACCAGATTATTATTTAAGGAGTACCAGACAACCTTTGCTTTCGAGGGATTGATCACAGCGTTGTATGCTCTGCACCATATTGACAATTGATCTAGTCCATTCTGTACACTGTCAGCGATATATGTTCTGTTCCTGCCCATATTATATAGTAGGATATCATCAGCGCATGTTAGAACTCTACAATTGCTGGAGGTTTGCAATTGAGCAATTCTCAATGTATACACATTAAACAGTACTGGGGACAGAGGAGATCCTTGTGGCAGACCAGGTGCTATTGTTCTGACCTCAGACGTCCAAGACCCACACCTCAGAGTGACTTTTCTACAGATTAGCACATTTGCTATCCAGCGTATGATCCAGGGGTGGATGTTTTGTTCCCTTAGCATGTCGACAAGATGGGTGTAACTAACTCTATTGTATGCATCTTCCAGGTCTATCGCTGCAACTGCAGATTCTTCTTTATTCTGAAAACCTTCATAAACTTCATATGCAAGTACTGCTGCGTTTGTGACTGCATCTCTTCTGGGTCTGTACGCACCTAGGTTATTTGGGAGAACGTCTTTTATCTCTAGTTCCCTGGTTATGCGTCTAGCAACAAATCATCCCAGAATCTTACCGTTCACATTCTGCAGTGTGATGATGCGATAATCTTTTATATCCATAGAATCTTTGCCTAGTTTTGGCACAGGTATAAGATAGCTATGTAGCTATTCCTCTGGTGCTACTCCTGTTTTCAGTCTCGCATTATAATCGTCTGTTATTTTAGCTAGCATATTCTCCCCAATGTCCTTGAGTAAGCTGTACCTGATTCCATTCAGGCCTGGAGCACCATCGGATGAATTCTTAATAGCTAGTTGCACTTCTTTAACATCTGAAAGCTGATCTTCTTTGGCCCTAAAAACTGTGATGGATGTCAGGGAATGTAGCATTTCTTTGCGCTGATCTAAGACACCCTGATTAGTTTGTTGAAGATATCTATCAAAGAAAGCTCTTCCTTTCATCTCATCTGATATCAGTGTCTGCCCTGTGTCGTCCGTCATTCTTTTACTGTGTTTCGATTCTGTTCTCCGCTTCATTGACCTATGTAGTTTCCAAAACTTGTGTAATGATTTGTCCACTGTGACATCCTCAGTTAACTTTTTCCAACACATCTTCTTTGCTACTTCGGCAACTTGTTTAAAAGACTCTATTGTCTTCTTCATTGCACTCTGTGCCTCGAGTCTATCACTGAGTATGATGTTTGCCTGTTTCCTAATGCGTTGCCAATCCTTGATTGCTTGCTTTTTGAGTAGCCATCTTGCCTCTGTCTCTTTATTCCACCATGGGGGCTGTTGGATCTTAGGTCTCACTCACTTGCGTTCCCAGGTCTTCTTCCTCAAGCTGCTAAGCACTGAATGGACACAGAAGAAGAAATACAACCCATGTGACCCAACTTGTATAATTCCTTGATCATATTCAAAATATCAGCCGTCCCTGAACTACTACTAGTCACTGAGGCCACACTGGCAAGTCTATCTACTCTTTCATTTTCCATGTTTCCCCTCATGGTAGCTCTGTGCTTGTTGTTGAGACTCAGTCATATCTCTTTGATGGTTTTCTATGAAGAATTTCTCTTGATCTTCCTTCTTCTTTTGCCATGTGGTACGAATTTTATTTCTTCTAGTGGCAGTCTAGTGTCTTTCATTATAAGTACATGTTAGGTAAGTCCACATTTTTCTTCTTATTGTAAGAACATATTGCTGTTTGGTGTCTTCTCTTATGCGCTTGTTTGACTTGAATTCTTCCCAGTCAATATTTTAGAGCATTCTAAGACTTCTGTAGTAAACATTATGTAGTTACAAAGCTGCAGGAGTAAGAATTTATATCAGTATCATGCAATGAATTTACACTTGATGAGAAAAGATGAGCAGTTGGAAACCTAACAAATCTCAAAGCAGCTAGTGATTAGTGGTGAAATGCTGAAAACAGCTGACAATACAATTCTTTTAAAGAATCTTGCTATTATAAATGAGGTATGGAAGGAAGAAAAACCACATCAACAATGGAAAGATAGAGTTATAGTAAAATTATCAAAGAAAGGTGATCAATCTCTATTTTCTTTTTTTTTTCACTTTATACTCCTTTATGCTTTACATCATCAGGGGTAGAAGAATTCTCTGGAAACAGCCTTTTCATGTGCTTCATATATGTTTGTTTTTGTTGATTCTTTTATTTTTGTAATCCATCTTTTTTTTTTGCATGGTCTGACCCTGAGTTTGTATCCATCGCATCTGTATAGCAATTCTTTTAGAGGAGTATTATCTGATGGTAGTCTGGAAGCATGTGAATACGACTTAATGTGTTTTCTGATGTGCTCAAGGATTACTATTGGAAAGGTGTAACAACTGGCAAGGAATTACTCTGTTGACAGTGCCAAGAAAAATATTATTAGACTTACGTAAAACACAGGTTTATATTCAGTTTCAATGGAACACCACAGACTATATCTAAAACTAGTGGGTAATGATGGGCAATGATGAGCACACAAGAAATCATAAAAATTACTTATACAAATCACATTCAACGTTTCAACCAAAAGGTCTTTATTGTATCAAAAGGACACAAACAAAACATCAAAAGACGACGAATGGAAAAATTATCACAACGTCCAACGGAAATATGGAAATGATATGCCGGAAGGTCAGAAAGTACATAAAAACGTAAATATATGTGGAAAAAACAACACGATGAGTAAATGACGGAACAAAAAGAATAAAGACATAGACCACACCAACCCAGTACTAGACATAAGAGTGGTTGGAATTGAGTCCTAAAGGCTTGAGTATACCCAATTCAAAAATGAGACGATTTTCTAGAGCATACCTAGATCTATCATCAGTGGTGCAAGATCTGATGGCGGTGACCTGAATATCCAACGCACCATGATGACCATCGCCGTTGAAGTGTGTGGCCACAGGAGTGGGTGTTCTGTGCTTGATGGCATGAAGATGGTTACAAAAGCGATCGCTCAATCGTAGGCCGGTTTCCCCGATGTACTGTTTGCCACAGCATTTACATATGATCACGTAAATGACATTACGGGATTCACATGTAGAGGCCTCATCGATGGAGAAAGTGGCCTTGGGAAATGAAATGGAGCGCATCTGAACCACGTAAGGACATGTAAAGCAACGGACACGTGAGCAACGAACAGTGCCAAAATGGTCAGGAACAGAGGACTCAAGGTGGCTATGAACCAAGATGTCCCTCAGATTTCTATCAAGCCTATAAGCCACCAGAGGTAAGTCATGGAAAGCATCACAGGTGTCAGGATCAGACTGGAGAAGAGAATAATGTTTGAGCATGATGCATCGAACAGAAGAGTTATGAGGATGAAAGGTAAGAACAAGTTTAACCCTATCAGAGGAGGAGGAAGAACCCTGTGAGTTAGTCAAGGTATCGAGGCGAGACAAATGGCGTACACGGAGCCAAGCGGATGAAAGAATGCTGTCAGGGAACGATCGTCTACGGAAAAACTCAATCATCTCAGAGAACCTGTCGAGAAAATCGTCATCCTTAGCACGTCCGTTTACTATAAACCTACTGATGCACATGGCTTTCTGCTCTACACTTCTTCTAATCCTCCTGCTTGTCGCAACTCTCTACCGTACTCCCAGCTTCTTCGCCTGCGCCGCTTATGTAGCGATTATGACGATTTTCTCGACAGGTCCTCTGAGATGATTTGAGTTTTTCCATAGACAATCGTTCCCTGACAGCATTCTTTCATCCACTTGGCTCCGTGTGCGCCATTTGTCTCGCCTCGATACCTTGACTAACTCTCAGGGTTCTTCCTCCTCCTCTGATAGGGTTAAACTTGATCTTACCTTTCATCGCCATAACTCTTCTGTTCGACATATGATGCTCAAACATTATTCTCTTCTCCAGTCTGATCCTGACACTGTGATGCTTTCCATGACTTACCTCTGGTGGCTTATAGGCGTGATAGAAATCTGAGGGACATCTTGGTTCATAGCCACCTTGTCCTCTGTTCCTGACCATTTTGGCACTGTTCGTTGCTCACGTGTCTGTTGCTTTACATGTCCTTAGATATAGTCTGTGGTGTCCCATTGAAACGGAATATAAACCTGTGTTTTACGTAAATCTAATTGTTGTTACGTTTCACGCAGTTACCTTGTATTGATTGTCATATTGAAAAATATTATGTAGTATGATGCTAGAGATGCTCAAGAGAAAGATGAATGAACAAATAAGAGAAGAGCAAGCTGGATTCAGACCAAAATGATCATGTATTGATCAAATTTTCATCAGAAACAATTATTGAAGAATCAGTGGAAATGTAATCTCCACTTATCAACTTTATTGATTTTTCAAAAGGCTTTTGATAGTCTGCACCAGCAGCCAACACTTCGGAAAATCCTTGCCAATTATGGCTTCCCAACTAGATATTCAAATGTAATCAAGACTTTATATGACAACTCAAGATGCTTTGTTAAAACAAATGAGAGTAGGACTGAATGGCTTTCCATAGAAACAGGAGTAAAACAAGGTTGTATTATGTCCCCATTACTTTTTAGCTTGGCTTGGTTATGAAAATTATGCCCGAAATGAACATTTTTGTATAAAATGGACAGGTGATAGAACTTTAGTGATCTTGATTTTGCAGATGACTTGAACTCCAACACCTGCTGAGACACAAGATATGTTGAAACCGACTTTTGGTCATCTTTCAGAACAAATTGGCCTTCAAGTCAATACTCCCAAGACTAAGATCGTGAATTTTACTAACCATAATTTTAAAATCACTCTTGAGAAATAATTCAGACAGTTGATAACTTTTCATATTTAGGCAACAGAATGACACAAGATGGAGATACAACAAAAAAGTCTTCTACCGGAATTGTGCTGACATCAAGTGCATTTAACCACCTAACAAACATGTGGAAATAAAAAAAACAATAAGTAAATATACCAGATTATGACTGTTCAACTACTTTGTAATAGACATATTAACATATAGTTGCGAATGTTGGAATGGAAAATAATGAAAGTACTGAAGAATAAACTAAATTCATTTGAAAATAAATGTTTTAGAAAACTCTCAAATATTGGTGGGGAAGAATTAAAGTCAAACAAGCAAGTAAGAGAAGATATACCAAACAGCAATATGTTTCTACAACAATATGAAGAAAACAGTGTACTTCTATCAGACATGTACTTAGAATGAATGAAAGCAGATTACCGCTATAAGCATTAAAATGGATACCATATGGCAAAAGAAAAATAGAAAGACAACTGCAAAACAACCATCAAATAGGACATGACTATGGGTCTCAACAACATGCAAGAATTATACACTGCAACATCACATCGCTCAAACTGGAGAGCTCTGGTTTCTGCCCTATGAACTGTATTCAGTGCTTAAGGAACATAGAAGATATTTATTTGCAAGTGAATTTAATTTCTTCTCCAATGCTTTTGTTACTTTTCAGCTTTCACAAAAATATGTTAACACAGATATTATATTGAAGTTAAACAGTTGTAGGTTGTTATATTTACTTGCTTTTTGTTGTTTTCTCAACAACAGGAGAATACTAGTAGTTGCTATTAACAATTACATTGAACAACAGATGAATACTAATATATAATCACTTACTGTTGGCTAGCGTGAATGTCTGCAGCCTGAAGTCATGACAGAACCCCATGTTTGGTTTACTGACCAAGCCATCAATAGATGGTACAATGTCTGCTTGGGTAAATCTGGCCAGTCTCTCCATAACACTCTGTGATGATATGAGTGAGGAAAAAAGAAGCCAATTGAAGGAACTTAACAGACAATGCTTAAATAAAACTATCAGACAATATACATGTAAACAATAATTGAACACAATACTCAGATTATGTCATCTTCACAGCAGGCACTGGATGATGTGGATCTACACAATTTGCTGCCTCTTAACACTCAGCTATACTCTGAAAACATTAATTATCTACTTCTTGATGCTCCTATGGAGATCAATGTGGCATAGTTACTAAACCACTTGCTTTGTGATCAAGAGAGTGCCAGCTGAATACTAGGCCATGACATCTTGTTCATATGTGCATTTCTTCAGGGATCACTGCTTGAAGCTACTGAGTTATGTTTTATGAGTATTATTCTCAGAATGTTGCATGCAAGTTTCTTTGGAGGGACAGAGGGAAACCCAAGTACAATGGCATCAATTCTCTAAACCTTTTTGAATCTTTTGATGATTCTGGATCAATCTGTAGCTGAGTGGTAGTGAATGCATCATAGATGGTCAAAGTACAGAGTTCAATTTCAGGTAATGACAGCTGGGTAGCCGGACCATTCATACAGCATTGCATCATATAGATCATAAATATTGCATAGAAAATCACTAGTCACAAAGTACTAGGTTGATAACTATGTCCTGAAATGGATATGCTACAAACTTTCCTTGTGATGCCTCTATCTTACTTATACAGTCAAATCCCATTATAAAAACTCTGTCCGGACCAACATAATATCTATGTAATAACAGAAAGTCTATATACAATATAGAATAAATATAATTTGAGATTTTTAAGTGTTGTTAAACAAGGAAATTTGTTATAAAAGGATAGGCTATAGAGGGATTCCACTGTAATAATATCACCTCTTGTCTAAGATCGGATTGAGTGTTCTCTCTCTTCTTCATTAGTTCTCAAACTCCTGTCAACCAGCAGGATGTAATCTAAAGCAGTGCTTCTCAACATGGCTGGCAAAGGAGAACAACTGTTTCTATGGTATTTAATGAGATTGGTAACAAATCATGAACAAAGGCAAATATGCTTTATTTTGATGCTCTAGGGTTGGGTGGAAGAACATTTATCCCACACCACACGGGGAGGGAGGGGGTCTCCACAGTCCAACAAATGGTTGAGAACCACTGGTCTAGATAACGGAATACATTGAATCATGGCTTACATCATGGCTGCAATTGATGCACAAGATTATGTTAACATGTTTGTTCATTTAAAGCAACACTTCTACACAATAAAAACATAGAACAATTTTAAATCGTAAATAATAGCAATATAAAACAATTTACACCATCAGCATAGACTATATAAAACAATTCAAACATCAAAGTGACAAAATTGAACAATTTCAATGGGTAATTGAAATTGATAATCAATTATCCAGCAATGGATAATATAATAATTTTAAAAATACAATCAATAAAAAATATATGGAAAAATATCAATCTCTAGCAATGATTATACAGTATAATTTACCCCTGGGTAGTGACAGTGCACAGAACAATTTCAACTCGATCAATGATAATATATAACAATTTCGACCTGCACAAATAAAAATCACACATCTTACTGGTTTGACATTGTATAGAAGAGTGATGCCAGCCTCCAACAGATACTCTTGTGCGAGCCGTGACACTGACTTCTCCACAACAACCACATTTGGTCTGTATGCTACCATCTTCATCACACAATTCCTCATGAACTCACGTTCCTGTAGGAGCAAGACAAGTCAAAAATTTGAGCAAACAACAATCTTTATTTTTGGAAAGGCACACCAGTATCATAGGATTCTAGGTAGACCCAGATTATGTCTCCCCCAACAGATGTCAAATACCAATATCACAGGATTCTAGGCAGGACCAGAGATGTTCTGTCTCCCCAACCGATACTTAAACATGCTAACAATTCTTATTATAATAATAATAATAATAATAACCATAACCCATCAGGGTCATGGGGTGCCACACTGGATATATCAGCACAAAATGCCCCCAAACATCTCTATCCTCAGCATTAGGAGAAGCACAGAAAAATCACGCCCAGACCATTCCTTGATGTTATCAATCCAGGATTTTCTCTGTCCTCCTTTCCTCCGTACATCCTTGACTGTTCCTTGCAAAATAATTTTAGAGATAGTCATGTCTCGTTACATGTTCGAACCAAAAAATTTTGCACCGTTTAATCATAGCAGTTCTTACAGCCTGCTAGTTAACTTCTAATATAGGAGGCGACACTTCAAGTGACTTTATGGTTTGGTAGTTAATAATAATAGTGGAAAATTAGAGGCAACAGAGATTTAGTTCTATAGAACAATGCTGAGAGTACCATAGACAGCTCTAAAAACTAATAAGGCAGTGCTCAAATAGTCAAATGCAAGATAGATGTTAATAAAATCAAAGACAGTCTTTGTTTTTTGGACATGTCGTGCGACAGAGATCTGGAGAGCACAGTTACAATGGTCAAGATAGAAGGCAAGATCGAGGACAACAACGTGAGAAAATATTAGTTCTAAAATACATGGCGTTCTAAAATAAAAAGAGTGCATCATCTTCTGAAAAGAAGAGAAATGCAGCAGCTCAACAGCGGAGATCAGCTAGAAAGTCACGGATAGACCAAGATCCGTCTACAGTCGTCATTCCATGTCCGAACTGTCCAAGGACATTTACAGCTCGAATAGGCTCATTAGCCATCTGCGAACTCATAATCGACATAACTAAAATTGAATTTTCAAAAGTGGATGTAACAAATGGTCATCATCACTTGTGATGGACGAACAACAACAATGAAGTACCTATTTATAAATCACAATCAAACTAAAAATGAAAAGTGTAAAGTAATACATCACTCCACATTAAATAAAAGGTAATACTGTTGTAAAACTGTATAAAAATATTACTTACATAGAACACAGGTAATGTAGTCTTACTGGATGACTGGTTTTGACCGTTGATTATGTCCTGTGTACTGTTTTTTTTTTTCATGTTTGCACCCACCAGTGATAGTTTGTTAGCTGTAATCCAGTAAGACTATATCACCTTTGTTCCATGTACCACTCTACATTAGTGTATTGTTCGTAAACATGGATAATGAACACACAGATAGAAGACAGAGTTAATGTTTTTGGGATGTGGACATATAGAGGAATAGGGGGAACTTCATGGAAAAGGGAAGAAAACAAACACAAAGGTTCTGACAACAATGTGTATGAAAAGAGAACTATTAAAGGAAATAAAAATCAAACAAATAAAATAGACATATTAAAGAGATAGGCAGAGATACAAATGGGAAGGAAACTTCACAAGATGGACAGGTTACAATCTATCAGAGTGTATCATCAAACAAATAAACAGAGGATTTTGGAGGTCGTGTGCCATCAACATTTAACGCAGAAACAGCACCCAATGATGATGACCCATTTATACTACACATTTTTCTACACATGTTTGATTATTATACTAGGTTTTGGCATCAACAGTTTTGAGGTGAAGGTTTGATTTTAAATAACCGGCTGTACAACACTGCTCTGGGACATCCAGTAACAAGTTTATCAAGAGCCATGTTGATGCAGTATCAAGTTTATCAAGTGCCATGTTGATCAGATAACAAGTTTATCAAGAGCCATGTTGAACCAGTAACAAGTTTATCAAGTGAGCAAGTGACATGCTGATCCAGTAACAAGTTCATCAAGTGATCAAGTGCCATGCTGACTAGCATAGGACCATTGTTGATTTTTTACAATTTTCACAATTTTAATTTAACACTTTCTTGTGCCATTGTCCTTGATTCTTTTTGCCTTCTATCTTGCCCATTGTAACTATGTTCTCCAAATCTCCATGTTTCATAAAATAGCAAGAAATTAAAATTGTCTCTTTCTGATACTATTAAGCAACCCCTGTCTTACATTTAATTCCTTCTGTACCTCCCCGTCAAGTTTTCTTGTTGTCATCACACAATCCATATTCTTCTATAGAACCACATCACAATTGCCTCTATTCTCCACTATCCTGTCTACTTATTTCTTAAATAAAGAACTATAGAACCACATCACAATTGCCTCTATTCTCCACTATCCTGTCTACTTATTTCTTAAATAACTCATTATATCCACTGAGCCGCTAATATCTACATTTGGGAGAACAGCTATGCCAAAAGCCGCTTAAATCTACATTTTTATATGAATTTACTCTTATGAATTATAAACATTACGACGACCGTAAAATCAAACGAATAGTCATTATTTGCAGTACTTCCGATTAACAATAGGTCTATCTTGGGAAGCGTGGTGAAAGTCGGAGACATTTTGTTAAATTTTAGCTCTAATTTCATATAAACAAGTGTGTTTACATTTTCATTTTGTGTAACTTATTGCTACTTGCATTTGAAGTAATGAAATGTAGACGTCCTCTATGTTTTTAATTTAGCTAGGCTTTGGAAATGTTCTAAAATACGTTAGGTAATAATTTCAACATTAGCTTAGTTGATGATTGTAGGCCTAATATTGAATTATAATTATTATTACGATCTGACTTTGATGGAAGTTCTCATTTATATTTGAGTTTTGATGAAGCTCAGGAGGGGTGTTTCCAATGCAATATATATTGCTTTCCCCCTTATCTATATTCAAAAACATTATTTTAGTAGTATCATATACGAATGTGAATATTCAAACATTATCTAGGGCATAATGATTTGTATTATGCATATAAGGATTAAATAATAAGTCCTGGGCACTAAAATGTAGGCCTAATCATTAGAAAATTTTGTGAAAAACTTGCATTGTGTATACATTTGACTTCAAGACAATGTGACATTTATAAGTAATTCTGTATATAAAAATACTTGTATGCAGTACAAAATGGTTCAGGATACATGTAGGTGTGTTTTATTTCACAATAAATGGATTATGATTCGGTTTTCTGGGATACAAGCTTGGGTATGTACAAATTTATATTGTTATTTCCCCATATTTTCTTGTTTTTATTAATTAAATTTTATATACCTAATATAATTTTGCAAATAAGCACACATACTAAATATAATATAATTGCCTATCCATTTCTGAATATTTTGATGTCAGAATTGATAATGTGAATAGAATGGTGATGGAGAAATTGTAAAAATACAAATACTACCATAAATTACTAAAAATATTCTAAAATGTGCCCCGGCATAGGAGGACAACCTTACTGTGGTTTACGGAGACAAAGAGATAAAGAACTATAGAACCACATCACAGCTGCCTCTATTCTCAACTATCCTGTCTATTTATTTCTTAAATAAAGAACTATAGAACCACATCACAATTGCCTCTATTCTCCACTATCCTGTCTACTTATTTCTTAAATAAAGAACTATAGAACCACATCACAATTGCCTCTATTCTCCACTATCCTGTCTATTTATTTCTTAACCTTTAGCAAGCCGGATTAAAAAATACAAAACCTCTTCCTGCCACCAGATTCTTTATTGAGAATTTTCATCTTTTCTGGTTGGTGTTATGGAAATGCAATAACTTTTTTGTTATTCGTGATAAAAAAAATAAAATTTTCCGTGCAAATGCAGAATTGAATACCGCAAATGTATGTATATTTTTAAAATTTTTATGTAACATACCCGGGGTTTGCGCAGGAAGTGAACACCTTTTTTGCGCAAAAAACCAACAGAAACAACAAGACATGGGTGTTCGGAAAACTCAATAACATTTTTGTTATTAGAGCTTTTAAAATAATATCAACACATGTAAATGCAGAATTGAATACTACAAATGGGTGTGCAATTGGTTTTTTTTTATGTATCCTACCCGAGGTTTGCGCAAGAGGTGAAGACAATTTTTATTTTAAAATTACAAAAAAACAAACAACACAAATGACTTACCCACTGGCCATGCAGCTCTGGAGTAAACCTACAGGCTGTGCTGCTCTCCTACATGCTGTGCAGCTCAGAGGAACAATCAATTTTGAAATGTACCAATGTGTGGTATCTATGGAAGCAGGGGTAGGGGCACAGAGTGACCTGACATGCTGCGCACACGTACTGAGTCTGGTGACGCTTCTTTGACGCTTCAGTCAGGAAGCGCAGGCTTGTCACTGGACAACCGTTTAGGATTTATAGCAATATGGTGTGTTGGTCCTATTGCCAATCATGCTTTCATCGATACTGATTTCTTTGGAGAGGCCATAATACTGTTGGAACAGAGGAATAAGTTTGTCAACAAACCCCTGTATCTTGAACGCCTTGCTGTGACCCGGTTGCCCTCGTGCAACAGCTGTTGTGTTGTCTACAAGGTGCAGGAATGAAAGAATAGCTAAAAATCTATTCCTACTCATGATATTCCTGAACCCATGCATCTTGATGAGACCATCATTAGACCAATACAATTCAAAGGAGGAACGTTTGGTCAGTCCCATCAAGAGCACCAAAGCAACAAAAGCTGTCATCTCATCAGCTGTGACTTCCTTCCACATCTTCACACGAGATGCATTGCCGGCGGCCTGTCCCTTCGAATCACTAACCTGCTTAGCGTAACGATTAGTTTCAGTTACCAACATGTTCACAATATCATCTGTAATAAACAGACGAAACACGTCTACCGCACTAATGTCATCAGCTAAGCCTATAGGTCCAACAACTTCATCAAAGTTGCTAAGCCAATCATGGCTATACCCCGAAGGAACACTAGAATTTCCAACAATTTCTTCTTCCAATATGTCGTCATCGACCACGCTGCGAACTGAATCAGTATCACTATTATCTCTATCTAACAACACATCATCTATTGGAGCGATATCTGCACCTGTTAACGGCACACTTACCTCCTCATCCGAATCGGGATCCATTACGAACGCAAAATAAATTGTATCCATTGTAGGCCTAGGTTGCTGTCGGAAAATGCGATGGAACAATGTCTGGACGCTACTGTAAATTATATAAAATAGACAGGGCGGACGTGAACTGGTACCGGCTTCGATTGCGCATGCCCTGAACTACATACATGCTGTGATTTGGCTGTTGTAGGCCTATTTGGCACAATGTCTCATTGAGCGAGTGCACTTGACAACGGTAAACAGCAGCCATCTTTTTTTTGTCAATCAGATTTAACAACGGCGCGGTGAAGGTTAAATAAAGAACTATAGAACCACATCACAATTGCCTCTATTCTCCACTATCCTGTCTACTTATTTCTTAAATAAAGAACTATAGAACCACATCACAATTGCCTCTATTCTCCACTATCCTGTCTACTTATTTCTTAAATAAAGAACTATAGAACCACATCACAATTGCCTCTATTCTCCACTATCCTGTCTACTTATTTCTTAAATAAAGAACTATAGAACCACAGCACAATTGCCTCTATTCTCCACTATCCTGTCTACTTATTTCTTAAATAAAGAACTATAGAACCACATCACAATTGCCTCTATTCTCCACTATCCTGTCTACTTATTTCTTAAATAAAGAACTATAGAACCACATCACAATTGCCTCTATTCTCCACTATCCTGTCTACTTATTTCTTAAATAAAGAACTATAGAACCACATCACAATTGCCTCTATTCTCCACTATCCTGTCTACTTATTTCTTAAATAAAGAACTATAGAACCACATCACAATTGCCTCTATTCTCCACTATCCTGTCTACTTATTTCTTAAATAAAGAACTATAGAACCACATCACAATTGCCTCTATTCTCCACTATCTTGTCTACTTATTTCTTAAATAAAGAACTATAGAACCACATCACAATTTCCTCTATTCTCTACTATCCTGTTTACTTATTTCTTAAGTAAAAATGAAAACACAAATCAAGAAATAAGTGGTGGAGTGTGGAAAAAAAAAATTACTAGATGACCTGTAATATCTGTGGTTCAAGGGAGGAGAACTTGTTTTCCACTCTTTGAAACTCAATAGTACCCTTGAGCAGAAGTATGAGTGGGTTGACAATCTTGGTCTTCATCTTCTTGTGTGCTATGTTCTTGGTAAAGACGACACCATGGTACAAAGATGTATCACTCTTGTTGCCACCTGATACCTGGCAAATAGTTTCAAGTGTTACACTAAGTCAATAAGATAATCATGATGATCATTGGTCAATAAACTGACCTTCCATGAATACTGTCAGACTAATATATTCTCAGTTTCTTCTATTTGAATTGAACCCACTGACTACTAGGATTACATGTTTAGTCATCTTCCAATATTTACACTGTGCTACTTCCATCACACCAATTATTATCATAACTTTCACTATTAACGTAATATCGCAAAATTTATGATCAAAGTAGGTGAAATATGTTTATTATATTTTATGTTTATTACAGTTTACAATATTTTCTCACATTGTTGCCCTTTGTCTATATTGCCTTTTGTGACTATGTTCTTCAAACCTCCCTGTCTCATGAAGTGGCCAAAATATAAAGACTGTCCTTTTCTTATATTACTGATTAAGGTACGTTTCACATTTGACTTTCAACACCACCACATTAGTTTTTCTGGCAGTCCATGGTATTCTCAGCATTCTTCTGTAGAACCACATCTCTACTTTCTAATTTCCCACATTCTTGTTCATTTATTGTCCAAGACCCGCATCCATATGTTAGTATAGGAGTTATATAGCACTGCAGAACTCTTTCTCACTTCTAATGACAAGGTCATATTACAAAATATATTTTAAATTTTTCTGAATGTTGTTTTTGCCTGACCTATTCTGCTTCTTATTTCTGTTGAACTTCTTCCATCTGCTGTAATTTTTGTACCTAAATATTTGAATTGATGAACCTGTTTTAATACTATATTCTTGATATTTAGGAAGAGGCCTTTCTCTTTACTTTCTGTGACTACTACATTAATTAAATCTTGATGGCCTTCCTCACTATTAGTAATCAGAACAGTGTCATCAGCATATCAATTATTTATGTTATATCTTCCCACCCACTGATATTCTTGGGATATCATCTATTGCACGCATTATGTTTTCACTGTATAACAGAGAACAGGTCCGGTGAAAGTACACATCCCTGTCTAATTCCTTGTTCTAAGTCCTTCATTTCTCTACATTTATATATAGAAAATAACAGTGAATTTCATTATTCTTAGTGATAAATGAATCAATTATGCCGAGTGGTATAAGTGATCATATTTCTCCACAACTCTATGTCTTTTGTATTGCTAACAAGTTTAGTAAATAAGTACGCTAGTGCCAACCATCCATTCAGCAATTTATTTCTTTGTCTTCCTGTCTCTTCTTTGAAGAGAGGCATCATCTTTCCAGTAGTTACTAAATGTTCAAGTTTTGCTCTTTTCATCACATGATCTAAACATCTTGACTGTCTGCTTCTAATGTTTGCTATAATTTGTCTTTTGATTCCAGCATCATTGTAGTCTGCAAAATTGTAATTGAATTTTAAACATGTCACATACATGTTTAAAACAGTTGATGGACAACCTGAGACTTACGTGCAGCTGCACCATAAGCTGCTTACACCATCAACTGCAAGCACAAGCATACACATCTGTCTTATGCTCTCTATAGGAAAGGTATAGAATATGTCCATAAAACTTATATTTTAAGGTCTTTGTCGATCTTTCTACATCTATAATGAGTGCCCAACTTTCACAAAATACAGAATAGTATAAATCTACATTTTTATGTGAGCATTCATTCTCAAACTCCCGTTGGATCTCTCTTGTAGCAGGACAATGGTCTTAAAACATTTCCAGCAGGATATTGTTCAGAGAATGGAGATGCATTGTGTCCCTGTTTTATTTACACAAATGGTCACACAAATCCGATTTCAGTTTGAAATTTTTATATAAATTAAACTTACTGCAACAACAAAAATGATAAAATAAACTACTATATCTTCTCAAAATTTCCGATACCAGTAGTGAAATATACCTGATAAAGACTATTTGGTCAAAATTTTAACTTATTTGTTTGCGATCATTGGCATGACTGCATTCTAATATCTATTTAATTATTTATGAGCATACCTTTTTTATATGTACATAGTTTCGTATATCCATATCATCTCCCTCTAACCGCACATTTGGTCGTACAAAATGGCTGATCTAAAGACAGAAAATGTGGATTGGATGATATTTGTGTTTATAAAGAACAATTAACACAAATTATAACCATGAACCAAGAGTTAAGACATTAACACAAAAATAACAAGAAATAACAAGAATTATAAAAGAAAAATGTCACCAACACAAACATACAAGCTCAATATTTTAGTCTTTGAATCCGGTCAGATGGGGTAAGATGTTCAACCAAGGATACTCTTATGTGACTATATTGAAATCCTGTCAGAGAGGGGTAAGATGTTCAACCAAGAATACTCTCATGTAACTATATGAAAACCCTGTCAGTGAAGTGGGGGGTACGATGTTCAACCAAGGATGTTCTTAGGTGACTATACTGAAATCCTGTCAGAGGGGTATCAAAATCCTGTCGAGTGGGGGGAGGGGGTGGTAAGATGTTACAACAAGGATGCTTTCAGGTGAATACTGAAATCCTATCAGACGAGGTAAGACATTAAACCAAGGATGCTTTCCTGTGACTGCATTTAAATCTTGTCAGATGGGGCAAGATATTAAACCAAAGATGCTCTCAAGTGACTATAGTGATATAATTTTCAGAAGTGGATGTGAGCTAGTCTAAGCAAACTCCATACTATATGACTCAGAAGTCCCAGATCAAATATATATGATTTCCAGGAAATCAGATAGGGCATCAAATAGTGATGCTGTCAGCAAGATGGGGCATCAAATGGTGATTTCTGTCAGCAAGATGGGGCATCAAATGGTGATTTCTGTCAGTAAGATGGGGCATCAAATGGCGATTTCTGTCAGCAAGATAGGGCATCAAATGGTGATATTCTCCCAATATGTGGCATCAAATGGTGATATTCTCCCAATATGTGGCATCAAATGGTGATGCTGTCAGCATGATAGAGTATCAAATGGTGATATTCTCCCAATATGTGGCATCAAATGGTGATGCTGTCAGCAAGATGGGGCATCAAATGGTGATTTCTGTCAGAAAGATGGGGCATCAAATGGTGATTTCTGTCAGCAAGATGGGGCATCAAATGGTGATTTCTGTCAGCAAGATGGGGCATCAAATAGTGATTTGTCAGCAAGATGGGGCATCAAATGGTGATATTCTACCAATATGTGGCATCAAATGGTGATGCTGTCAGCATGATAGAGTATCAAATGGTGATATTCTCCCAATATGTGGCATCAAATGGTGATGCTGTCAGCAAGATGGGGCATCAAATGGTGATTTCTGTCAGAAAGATGGGGCATCAAATGGTGATATTCTTCCAATAGGTGGCATCAAATGGTGATTTCTGTCAGAAAGATGGGGCATCAAATGGTGATATTCTCCCAATATGTGGCATCAAATGGTGATTTCTGTCAGAAAGATGGGGCATCAAATGGTGATATTCTTCCAATATGTGGCATCAAATGGTGATGCTGTCAGCAAGATGGGGCATCAAATGGTGATTTCTGTCAGAAAGATGGGGCATCAAATGGTGATATTCTTCCAATAGGTGGCATCAAATGGTGATTTCTGTCAGAAAGATGGGGCATCAAATGGTGATATTCTCCCAATATGTGGCATCAAATGGTGATTTCTGTCAGAAAGATGGGGCATCAAATGGTGATATTCTCCCAATATGTGGCATCAAATGGTGATTTCTGTCAGAAAGATGGGGCATCAAATGTTGATATTCTCCCAATATGTGTCATCAAATGGTGATTTCTGTCAGCAAGATGGGGCATCAAATGATGATACTCTTTCAGCAAGGTCGGACATAAAATGATGATGTTCTGTCCACAAGGTGGGGCATCAAATGGTGATGTCATGTCCGCAAGATAGGGCATCAAATGGTGATGTCATGTCCGCAAGATAGGGCATCAAATGATGATGTCATGTCCACAAGATAGGGCATCAAATTGTGATGTTCTGTTTAGCTAGATATAATCACAAAAGATGGCAAATGTGAAACAGAAGTTAAAAAGAGAATAGGAATGGCTAAAAGTACCTTCAATGGCATGAGGAAATTATTAATATCTAAACAAATTACAAACAAGTTAAAAATGAGAATTATAAAATGCTACATCTATTCCATATTAATGCATGGCTCAGAAACATGGACACTAAATAAACAATTAGAAGACAAAATTGATGCCTTTGAGATGTGGGTATATAGAAGAATAGGGAGAACATCATGGAAAGAGAAGAAAACAAATAAAGAGGTGCTAAAGACACTTAATATGAAGAAAGAACTACTAAGAGAAATAAAGATCAGGCAAATAAAATACTTTGGACACATTAAAAGACATGACACCCTATTGAAGACCTTACTTGAGGGTAAAGTCAAAGGGAAGCGAGCAAGAGGTAGGCAGAGATACAAGTGGGAGAGTAACATTACACGATGGACAGGTTACAGTCTAGCAGAGTGCACCACCAAGACAAGAGACAGGAGATGTTGGAGATACGTTGCAGCCAACCTTCGTTGCGGAGACGGCACTTAATGATGATGATGTTAGCTTGATAGCATATCAAATGGTATGTTCTGCTAGCAAGACACTGCCATTGTGTGATATATGTATGTGTTTGTGAGCTGTTGTTTTAGTCCATGTAATGTGTTCCATGTATCTGGCCTTATAAGGAGAAGCATTTTCCTGATGTCATCCAGTGCTGGACATTAAAAAAGGTGGTGGTCAACAGTTTCATAGAGATGTGTGCACAGCCGGCACCCTGGAGTGTGTTGTGGTTGTATTCTGTTCAGGTGATTATTTAGTTGTACATGTTATCTGCAAAGTCGGAAAATGATACTCTGGTCTTTCCTTCCCAGGAGGTTGATGTTGTTTTAGGATTTGTGCTGGTCATATAGTTATATATTTCTCTCCCAGTGTATAAATTATCAACGGTGTGATTGCTAAAAGAATAGACTTTCTTACTTGAGGTAGGCAGGTATATACTACCAAATATGTGACATGACTACTTACTTAATAAACTTTCTTACTTGAGTTATGCAGGTATATACTACCAAATATATGACATGACTACTAACTTAATAAACTTTCTTACTTGAGGTAGGCAGGTATAAACTACCAAATATGTGACATGACTACTAACTTAATAAACTTTCTTACTTGAGTTATGCAGGTATAAACTACCAAATATGTGACATGACTACTAACTTAATAAACTTTCTTACTTGAGTTATGCAGGTATAAACTACCAAATATGTGACATGACTACTAACTTAATAAACTTTCTTACTTGAGGTAGGCAGGTATAAACTACCAAATATGTGACATGACTACTAACATAATAGACTTTCTTACTTGAGGTAGGCAGGTATATACTACCAAATATGTAACATGACTACTAACATAATAAATTTTCTTACTTGAGGTAGGCAGGTATATACTACCAAATATGTGACATGACTACTAACATAATAAACTTTCTTACTTGAGGTAGGCAGGTATAAACTACCAAATATGTGACATGACTACTAACATAATAAACTTTCTTACTTAAGGTATGCAGGTATAAA
Source organism: Meghimatium bilineatum (assembly GCA_034231615.1). NCBI lineage: Eukaryota > Metazoa > Mollusca > Gastropoda > Stylommatophora > Philomycidae > Meghimatium > Meghimatium bilineatum. Next base: position 41,085,802 of record CM067306.1, on the reverse strand, counting down.
CTACCAAATATGTGACATGACTACTAACATAATAAACTTTCTTACTTGAGTTATGCAGGTATAAACTACCAAATATGTGACATGACTACTAACATAATAAACTTTCTTACTTGAGGTAGGCAGGTACAAACTACCAAATATGTGACATGACTACTAACATAATAAACTTTCTTACTTAAGGTATGCAGGTATAAACTACCAAATATGTGACATGACTACTAACATAATAAACTTTCTTACTTGAGTTATGCAGGTATAAACTACCAAATATGTGACATGACTAACATAATAAACTTTCTTACTTGAGTTATGCAGGTATAAACTACCAAATATGTGACATGACTACTAACATAATAAACTTTCTTACTTGAGTTATGCAGGTATAAACTACCAAATATGTGACATGACTACTAACTTAATAAACTTTCTTACTTGAGTTATGCAGGTATATATGACCATCTCCCAGCTCAACAACAAACTTTGCTCACTCAACATCTGACGAGTTAGAGCATGCCACAGACCAGTGTGAGCTCTCCTGTGAAGAACAGAAAATATTTACACTTTTACACAGAAAAATATTAATTTACAAAACAAAACATTTTGAAATTATATTCATACATTGGCAATGTAATACATTATACTGTGTATAGGTGGAGCACTCACTCATGCACGCACACACACACTTTATGTAATTTCAAATGGCTCACAAAATTTTTGTTTTTTTGCAAAGTAGCCACTTTTATCTTTTATTTAGTTATGTCCCCTTTTTGTATCAATTTACCTTTGTATAGAAACTATTTGTAAGAAATTGACTTCAATCTTTGTTACATAATATTAAACCTCAAACAATGAATGAACATCCATATTAATTTGTTGGAAATATCATCCTAATATAAAACCAAACGGGATGTGCCAGGCCATTAGCTCCAAAAAATGGTAGAAATGTATCGCTGCTCTCACATCCTACAAAGACTAATCTAAAGAGACTACATCCAGCTGGAAATCATGTATGATCATATCACTGTCCTGCTACAAGAGAGTTCCAGCCAGATTCAGGAGTTTGCGAATGAACACTTAAAAAAGAAAGCCCAATAAAACTGACATTCATTGTCAAAATGTAAAGCAGTAAAGGGAGATAACCAAATAAAGGTACCTGTTTTGAGGACAAGTATTTTAACTTATTTTATTATTCACTACAAAAAATGTGTGAATGTACACAATAATTGAATACTATAAGCAAACTGATCAAGTACTCTTGAATGTTTCTCATACATGAAATATACAGTTGGTATTGCTGCCATAATTGCTTCTTCACAAATTTCACAGACAATATAAAATGAGACAAGAGAGATTGAGACAAGATGCCAGAAAGTAAATATAGTGACATACTAGCTATCAATATTATTGCTCAACCCATAGACCAAGATAGAAGTCAAGAGACAGATGATAAACAGTATTTTTATGCCAACACTCTGCTATAAATGCCAGACATGGGTGCTGACAGCAGCCCAGCAGAAAAAAACTTACATGTGAGATGAAATGTCTGAGAAAAGCCGCAAGAGTGACCTAACTCGATGCCACAGGAGTGAGAAATGATAAAATGAGGAGAAGAATCAGTATAACACCATGAATAGAATACATCGAGAAACTATAAATAAAATGATTTGGGCACCTTATGAGAATGAACCATAACCAACTACTGTAGAGAACATGTAACATAAGAAGATCTGGATACAAGGACAGAGGAAAACCTAGAAAAAGATGGATAGATAATGCCAAGACAACCCTGAACACATACAGATTCAACGCAGCCAAGGCAACACATCTGGTCTTGGATAGACAACTAAAGCTCCGAGCCACCACCATTACGCTTAATGGCAAGTGTGGCTATTCTGACCATCATCCACCTGGAGATAGTTGTCTATCAGCGATAGAGCTTCTTCAGACTTTCCATCTAATATGGTTGCAAAAGCACACAATAATACACAATTTCAGAGTTGTATGCTTGGTGGTAGAGTGGCTAGTGAGCCTGTTTCACAAACACAAGTTGGCCAAACTTTCTCATGGTTCTAAAGCTTATTGTCCAATTGTACTTCAGGAGCAATTATATGTATTGGTGATACCTAATAATTAAACAATAGTTCTATAGCAATGTCCTATAGTCCAGTGCTTCTCAATCACCGGGACCAGGCCAGAACCAGATCACTGCAACATGTTTATCAGGCCTTGAATGCTTCTCCTTGAATTGTAAAGTTATTTATGAGTTTAAAAAATGTGTTTAACCTTTACGACTCTGCAGGGGATGTTTCTTAATTTTTAATTTAGGGCCCTAAAGGTTAAAAATGTGTTTAAAAATGTGTTCAGGTTTTGTCTTATTTTTTTTCAAATCTTACCTGGTCATGTTCTCACAAAGGTTTAGACGCACTACTTTAGATGGTCTTCTTCAAAAATTAATTAGTATTATATCCATAACTGTCAACTTATTTTATTCATAAATTCATATTTCATAGAGGAGTTTATATGCGTAATCTTATAAAAACTTGTATTAGTTGTAGTTGTATTTGTTGTAATTACTGAAATTCTTGATTTCTGTCTCATTCACTTGCCCCCCCCCCCCCCAGCAAGACACGGACGAAACATCTGATCAATCTTCAAACAATCAAGTACTTACTTCAGCCTCTCATAAACCAATGGGCCCCAACTTTACACTGACAAAACATCAGATCTTCAATCAAGTACTTACTTCAGCCTCTCATAAACCAATGGGCCCCAACTTTACACTGACAAAACATCAGATCTTCAATCAAGTACTTACTTCAGCCTCTCATAAACCAATGGGCCCCAACTTTACACTGACAAAACATCAGATCTTCAATCAGGTACTTACTTCAGCCTCTCATAAACCAATGGGCCCCAACTTTACACTGACAAAACATCAGATCTTCAATCAAGTACTTACTTCAGCCTCTCATAAACCAATGGGCCCCAACTTTACACTGACAAAACATCAGATCTTCAATCAAGTACTTACTTCAGCCTCTCATAAACCAATGGGCCCCAACTTTACACTGACAAAACATCAGATCTTCAATCAAGTACTTACTTCAGCCTCTCATAAACAATTGGGCCCCAACTTTACACTGACAAAACATCAGATCTTCAATCAAGTACTTACTTCAGCCTCTCATAAACCAATGGGCCCCAACTTTACACTGACAAAACATCAGATCTTCAATCAAGTACTTACTTCAGCCTCTCATAAACCAATGGGCCCCAACTTTACACTGACAAAACATCAGATCTTCAATCAAGTACTTACTTCAGCCTCTCATAAACCAATGGGCCCCAACTTTACACTGACAAAACATCAGATCTTCAATCACGTACTTACTTCAGCCTCTCATAAACCAATGGGCCCCAACTTTACACTGACAAAACATCAGATCTTCAATCACGTACTTACTTCAGCCTCTCATAAACCAATGGGCCCCAACTTTACACTGACAAAACATCAGATCTTCAATCACGTACGTACTTCAGCCTCTCATAAACCAATGGGCCCCAACTTTACACTGACAAAACATCAGATCTTCAATCACGTACTTACTTCAGCCTCTCGTAAGCTAGTTTCTCTCCATTTTCTTCCCTCAGTTTGTCCACACTTCGCCAGCCGTGGGGGCAGGTCACTACATCTGACGTTGGTACTGGCGGATTGCGCAGAAACAGTGCACCTAGACAATTAAATACTCAACTTACACAGTTAGCAACTCATCAACCTCTAATTCTGTCTCTGTTTTCAAACTCCTGCAGATTAGCAGGATGTAGTCCAGAGAATGGAATGCATTGTACATTAGTTTCTAGCTTGATAATGATATATGTGTCTCTCGGGCCTGACACATTCGACTTCAGCATGTATTCTGGATCGCTTTGACTCTATGGGTTTGCACAGCAAACTCCACCACCAAATCATCCTTAGACACATACTATATTAATGCAACAATGTTGCTAATTCTTGTCTTCTCTTTCAGGCCCAGTCAAAACAAGTGCAATACTAAACAAATCTAAGCAACTTATTTAGATCATCTAAACTAGGATTATCATATTCTGTGATTGCTTAAACCCACTGCAGCAAACTCCGCAATGAAAAAGAGGATGAACTGATCAGAGCAGGAGGTAACCACCCTTAATTCTATACACCACAAAGTTTCTGGGAGACAAAAGTGTTATTGGTGTTTTTCTATTTTGTCATTATTCCCTCAATTTCTTATTATTCTGCATTTTTTCTCAGACTCTTGCAGATTAACAGAATGTAGTCCAAAGAACAGAATGTGTTACTTGTTACAAAATGCCCCATACACACCATACACACCTGTTATTGCTATATGATCACTTTTAGGTTTGTCTGTTTTTCCCATGGGGTGTGTACTTGTTGTGGTATTGTTACCTCTGGAAGATCTGATACCTGTCTACATAAATGCTTGGGATGGTGTATAAAGGTGCTTCTTTTAAGCTGCTTTTGTGACATATTCTGGTATCTTTCCTTCATTTTTATCGGGTGGGAACGGAACTTTTTTCCATGAATTATAATTTTAGTATCCCTGCGCTCTTTCAGTGACTGCATTCTTTCTATATTCTGCATTTCTACGATTGGTTTGGATCTCAATGCTCCTGTAATGATTCTAAGTGCTTGGTTCTGTACTCTAAGTTCTGATAGTGTGGTGTTTGATGATGAACTCCATGCTGTAGAACCATATTCCAAGAGTGGTAGAATAACTTGTTGATATACAAGCTTTTTGAGAATTCTTTCATTAGCTCCCCAAGTTGTCCCACTCAGTTTCCTTAGTATTGCCATCTTTCTTCTAGCCTTTGTTTCTGCTTTGCAGATATGATGTTTTCATGTCATTTTGGCATCAAATGTTACACCAAGATATGTGGGTTGGTCATCTACCTTTAAGACAGTTTTACTTACATAGATTTGCTTCCTGCTCTTTGTTTTGGTGAACGTGTAATAAAGGTTGTGGCTGACTTCTCTATACTGATACTGAAATACAATCTGTCAGCCCAATTTGTAAAAATGTCCATGGCTCTCTGAAGCATTTCTGTGGCAACCACAGTGCTCTCATGTATACACCATAGAACCACGTCATCTGCCTATTGTGATATAATGCCTCTCTAGTTCCACAGGGTATTTCTTAAATTCATTCATTTTCCTTTTGCGCTGAAGTTAGCGCATAGGGCAGAGGTCAGATCTCTAAAATTCTGTCTGTTCAAAGCTATTCAATTTCTTCAATTAGATCATTGATAAATGTGAGGAAAAGAGTGGGTGATAGAACTCCTCCCTGAGGCACTCCATGGCAAAGCAGTACCTTCTTACTTTTTTGCCATTTACTTGTACTCTGGCTCTTCTATTGTGAAGAAAGGCTTTCGTCTATACATATTACCACTTATCTTGTAGTTTCTCATTTTTTGAAGCAATCCTTCTTTCCATACCTTATTAAAGGCCTTCTGTAAATCAATCTATACCACCAGTACTGATTTTGGTCTTGTCCTGGAAATAATTCTCAATTTCCTGTGAAAGGTATGTAGTTTTATCCTCAATAGAAGACTTTTGTCTTCTTGCCAGTTTTCAAGTTCTTCTCCTTTTTATCCATGTGGTCTTAACCCCAGCTCCATGAGTGACTGTTAAAATATCTTAATACAATCAGTCTTCCTTTGTATGGTATTGTGTCCAGGGAAAGGGGTTGGTCATCTGGACAACAGTAATTTAGTATGTGGAAGTCTGTGTTTTTGGTCTTTAGCTGAAGGACCTGGCATTCCGCTCCTGCTATCTATAGTTCAGTGAGCTGACATTATTTTTTACTAAATATACCTCCTTTTCTTCTGTCTATTTGATCAGCTCTAAAGCACTGATAACCTATAATTTTAAAGGCTACATCTTTGCTTACATGTTTTTCTTGTATGCAGCAAATGTTGACCTGTTCCTTAAGAAGGGTGTTCTCTAATTCTAATTTCTTGCTAAAACCATCTTTTTTGTTATTTACACCCTCAGCATTCCAGTATGTGGTGTCTCATTGGTTGGTAATATTTGTTGGTCAGTGATATTACTCTTGCACCTCCTGGCTCCACAAGGCAATCGAAGAGGACCTGCAGTCACATAGTGTGGGCCCTGTCGAGGTACAGAGCCCGGTGCTACTCCTGCTTGGTGAGTCGTCACAGGGTTAGGACCATAATATGGTAATTCAGATATAGACATTCCATTCATGTGCGATAATACATGACATTATGGTTGTTGTGGTGTGCTTTCTGGCCAAATGTCGCTGACTTCAGCACCATTACTTGTTAGGCAAGACTGTGGTCCTGCCTGAATGTGGGAGGGCCCAGCCAGTCTTAGTTTTCAGCCTCTGCTGGTTGGACTAAGCCCTATCTCCTCGCCTCCTCGCCAAGGAGCTGACCTCGATGGGGCCACCAGAGGCAATTGTGAATCCAGACAAACCACTGAATGTAAACACTGCCAAGAAAATCACTACAGCCAAAAAATGATGTGTGATTTGTTGATGGCTACATCCTGAATAGGATATGCTGCCAATTTTAATGGATTGGATTTTTGGGCGGATAATATGTACTTTAAAATTCATCCTTTACACATTATGTTGACAGATAGAGAAAACATGTTCTGTTTACCACAGCCTACAAAATTCTCCATGAACTCTAAGAAAACTTGCAGTGATGAAATTTTCAAGTACTTGTGTACTTAAGTAAACTTTTTCATTTGTCATTTTATATTTAGTATTTGGTGTAGAATCACATATATGTGATTGTAGATGGAAGAATGACTTACCTTTAAGAAAATCATCTCCAAGTCCATGAACTGAGGAGTCTTGTCTGGGAAGTGGCTCATCAAGGACATCACGAGACATCAATATCATGGCTGGCACATAAAAAAATAAGATGGCACATAATATTACATGGTACAAATGTTATTCTAGCAGAGGAAGGTACATTACTGAATTATTGTATGATTCTAAGCTATATTCAAGAAAATATTACCATACATATTACCATTACTGTATGTATAATAAAATATGATTAATTATTGATTATGAGTCAAATTCACTTCACTCCAGGCAAACCCACAGTTGCTGAGTCTCCCAAAGCAAATATTGAAGTGTATGCACACTGATGTTCATGGGGTTCACTGGTTGAAACACATTCCTCATTTTACCTTTCAGATACCAAGTTCTACTCACACAATACCAAATTCTCCTAAACATATTCTAGATTCATCATCTATAGTAGTGTCTACATTCAACAAGCGCTCACAAAGTAATCCCAAAATGTCTCCCTTATCTATTCTCATTTCATTGACTATAGGTGTATTTGATGCAAGCTTATCTGCTCACTCATTTCCATGAATGTCAGCATGTCCTATGTAGTAAATCTATGTGCCACCAAGAAGGTTACAGTATGTTATAGAGGCTACCCACTGTTACTGACAGCGACTGTTTTGAGTCTTTAGTTTTATGGAGTGAGAATCAGACACTAACTGCTCTAGTAAAATTAGTCTTAGAGATCCATTGGAAAGCTGCAGTAACACCCTCGACATCCATCTTCATAGTAGAAAAACAGACTGAAATGGTTCCACAACTTAATGAGAATAAACCCATATTGGCCAACAACAAGAGAATAATACATAAAAATAAAAACAGCAAATGACAGAGGAAGACCATGAAGAATGTGGATTGAAGGAGTTATCAACGTCGTGAGACATCACAATATTACCGCATATCAACTGACAAAAAAACTGGGAAAAGTTTAGAAAGAACTAGTACAATGAGATATCTGGGTGTATATTTTGACAAAAGCATGAAATTTAGGGAACATGTTGACCACGTTATCATAAGAGCCGGCAAAGGCTTAGTAGCGATGAAGGTTATGGCTGCTGTGCAGTGTGAGCAGAGATTGTTATTTCTTTTGTACCAGGGTTTGGTTGTGACTGTGGTGGAATATGCACTGGCAATTCTGACTCTTAGCCAAACTCAGATCGAAAGACTAGATAGAATCCAGAATGCAGCAATGCGTATCATACTGGGATGCACAAGGGACACATCGACAAGAGCTATGCGATACCTACTTGACTGCCCAACAGCTGAGCATAGATTACAGTATTGCTGTGCATGGACGTACCTTCAAATATATGCAGATAAGGAACACCCATTGCATTCCGAAATACAGAAAGCTAAAGGCAGCAGACTCAAGAGAGGGAGGTCGTGGATGGGACGTGCTGAGGATGTCATACAAAGCGTGTGCAGATTGCAGGATGTGGCAGCAGGTGCGGAATGGATAAGTCTACCCACAGATTTTGAAACTTGTTTGAGAGTAGTAATATCACTTAGCAGGGAATGCAGAGAATGGTGTCCCACAGCTGTGGAGAAAGAAGTGCAGGTTTTAATCAGTGAGAATACCAAAGAGGGAGATGTGATTATATACACTGATGGATCTGTAATTAGGCATGTTCGCAGTGCTTGGGCCTTCACAGCTCAGTGCGCAGGTAAAACAATCAAGTAGGAGAGTGGTGCCTTTGCGGTCACTACGAGTAGTATGACCATGGAGACTATGGCGGTGACCAAAAAATTTGAGTGGCTACGCACACAGAAGGTAACGCAGATCTGCATTTTGAGTGACTCTATGAGTATGATTAAGAAGGTACAAGTGGGTCTTGTTCGCGAACAGTGGATAGAGGCCTTGAGAAAGGCGAGCTTGAAATGTGGTTACATTTATTTTCATGCCGGGACATGTGGGTGTTCGAGGCAATGAAAGAGAGGATTAACTGGCATCATGCACAATTATGGCACAGGGCGATGGTGCAATGGATCGCGCTGATGTTTTGAACTCCTTAAGAGATATAACACGCGAGAGTGAGACTAATGTGGATGATGATTCCTTTTCAATGGCTAGGATTAAAGATCAGGGATTGAAATGCGGTGTTGCTAAAAGTGAACATTTTGGAGGGCGCAGAAGAATGATGGTCAACCAGCATAGGACCGGTACTGGCAGCAGAAGTGTAATGGCGGATACACTCAAGGAGAGATCGGAGCAACTATGGACATGTCCAGTTTGCAGTGATGATGATCCGACGACTAACTAACTAACTGACAAAAACTTACCATAGCAAGAAAACTTATCGCCATTCAACCTTACAATGCCTAACAGTAAAGCAGAGAAAAGTGTGTAAGCTAAGAATTCATGGTATGTGAGAATTGTGTAAGCTGAGAATTCTCTACACTACTCAAGTAGAGTTGAGGGAGTTGACATAATAAGATTATATATGTAATTTAGAAACTTTAACACACGTAAAAATATTAAAAAATCAATGACCTGTTTTCAAACTCATTATTACATTATTACACACAAAAATCACTAAAAATCTTTTGAAACTAGAATCAGTGTCTGAATTCCCATACATTTCATAGAATTAATTCTGTCATGGAAATATCGGAGTGCACATTGTTGTCATTCTCCACTTTATTGCTAACATCATCACTGCCATGCTCCACTAAGATTTACATCATCCTCACTTCTGTTCATTCCATTAGAGTACTTTTTGTAAGATAGGACAATCATTTCTGATGGAATCGTCCAAAAACCTATCTTTCATCCTCTCTACGATCATCATGATGCTAACTTTCTTCAAAAGGTCACCTTGTGTAACTTCTGTATCATGATGATGCTAACTTTCTTCAAGTGGCCACCTTGTGTAACCTCTGTATCATGATGATGCTAACTTTCTCCAAGTAGCCACCTTTCTTAACCTCTATATCATGAAGCTGTCTTCTACTCAATAAATTGTATCTTAAGTCACATTGGGCTCACTGAAATCACTCAAAAATTACATATTGACCAATGGTTGGATACAGCTACACTAAGGTTACAGATATTTTGAATTACACAAAAAGATAGATGATAAATGTACGTAATCAGTAAGCTACAAGCATGATCAGCATGTATAGCCAACACTTAAAGCTTTGAAATATACCAAGATACATGGAAAGATCTTGCACAAAATAGATCTACATTGCTCTCTACAATCAAAAAAAGGCACATATTCTTATGAAAAGAGGAGAAATGCAGCAGCTCAACAGCAGAGAGTAGCTAGAAAGTCATGGTAGACCAAAAACCACCTATTGTTGTCATTCCAAGCTCGAACTATCCAACGACATTTGAAGCTCGAATGAGACTTCTATTAGCATTCTACAAAATCATATTCAAGAACATAACTCTAACTGAATTTCAAAATTAGAAGTAACAAATGGTCATCATCACTTGTGATGGACGAACAACAGTAACAGCCCAAGCTGTAAAGATTCAAACTCTAAATATTGGAAAAACAGAAAATCAGAATTTACACTACAGAAAGAAAAACAGAGGTAAATAAAATGGTAAATTTCTCCTTATTGGGCAGCAAAAAAAAAACAACACTATGGCTTTTCCAAAACATATGTAATCTAAAAATGAGAAACTTTCCCTTTAGTGAAATTTTAGCCCCTTCCTGTCTCCTTAGTAAATTAGCAAAGTTATATCTATGATTGCAAAAAAGAAACAATTCCATCACAGAATATCACTGACTGAAGCAAAAACTCTCATCAAAAGAAACTAAAACATACATGGAGTCAGAGAACAAGCAGCAACTAGGACCCCATACTAAAGCTGAGCAGATCATAGCAAAACTACAATTTTTAGACTGTACAGGACACTGTAGACTACAAGAACATCTCCATAAAATAAAGGCTGTCCAAACTCCAGGCAAACTCCAATGTCTATGTCAAAAGGGTCCCCAGACTTTATAACACATTCTGTAGGCATGTTCACTCTACAATGACCTAAGAACTAAAATATGGCCCCAAGAGACATATGAAGGTGATGCTATGAGGCAACCATGAGACCTCCTGCTGATGACTGAATTCAGTCAGCCTCCCACAACTTCCTGTATAGACTTCTGAGCATAGGAAACTGATTGCAGAAGAAGAAGAAGAGATGTCTATGATCAAGGCACTTTATAAAAGAGACTGTGTATTTATGGGTATGAAGTCAGTTCTGTTAAGACTACTACACAAAAATTAACATATTATTACTGACTTTTAGGCATTTCAGAAAAGCTTCCACTTCTTGATGCAGCATTGTTTTGAAATACATTTCTTGTGTCTGTTTCTGAAGAATTACTTTTGTGTCCCTCTGAATCCATCAGGGTCAAGTTAGAGTCATCTGGTGGAATTGAATATGTCAAGCGATGACTATCTGAAAGAGTCAAAAGAATTAAATTAAATATGCTACTTTAATAAACTAATCATAACAAAGCATGGCTAGTAAATAAACTTCATAATGTGACTAATAAATGAACTAACCACTTCTGAGTATGACAAACATATCAACTAGTGAACTCTCAGTACGACTAATGTGTATGGCCTTTTGCGTCTTGCAGATGGTAATTTAGCAATAAGAAGAAGCAATCCGTTTAATATTTCTCCGGAATGTGACTTTTCAAGCGATCATATCACAACAACAGAAGATCTTTGCTGGCGTCTTTCTCTTTTTTCTTCCATATCTTTAAACATATAATTCTGAACAATGCTGCTCCCGCACATAGGTTCTGCCTCCAGTCATCCCGAGTTTCGGCAGTGTTTTCACAGATTTTGGATTCTATGTGGAAGCATTTCATTGAGAATTTACAGATGTCTTTATACCTCAGCATTGGTCTACTGTGGGCTCAATGGCCTTCAACCAGTTCCCCAAATAGTACTTGTTTTGGGATGCTGTAGTTTGGCATTCTGAGGACGTGACCCAGCCAATGCAATCTATTTATATTGAATATTTCCATTTGATGTTTAATATCTTGCGGAGACATCTTAGATGAAAGATGTTAGTCTCCTCTCATGTTTGGTGTAGGTAGTCTTAGATCCGTAGTATAGTGTACTCAGCATGCATGTTTCATAGATCTGTATCTTTGTTTTCGATCTTTAGTCTTTACTGCAACAAAGTTATCAGACGATTACCCTTGAATGATATATTTGCACGTATGTCTTCATGAAAGGAAATAACCAAGCCCAGTAATTTTGGTGGACAGCCAGTACATTTTAGAATCTTATATAGAGCTGGTCTACTAACAGTGCCAAAAGTCTTAGATCCATATAAGCCATAAAGACTGGCTTTCTCTGTTCACAACACTTTTCCTGTAGTTGACAAAGGGTACAGATCAGGTCAGTAGTGGATCTTTTGGCTCTGAAAGCACACTGTAACTCTAGCAGACACATTCGGCAAGCATTTGTAATAGCTTCAGAAGGATACGTGCAAAAACCTTTCCTGGTGATGCTGACAAGGCGAGATGCCTCTTTAGTTGTTGCAGTCATCCTTGTGACTCTTATCAATGCTGACATGCACTGATATTTTTTTTAACAAGTGTCAGAATTTCACCCTTTCATCTGTCCTTTCGGTCTGATCGGTAGTACTGGGAGCCTCTGATTTTAAAGGCTATATCGCTGATGAGGTGTGTTTCTTGAACACAATATACATTAACGTGTTATTCGCATAGAAACTTTCCAAGCTCCAATTTCTTACTGTATCTATCTCTTTTGCTGTTGACACCCTCAGCATTCCAGTGCACTATTTTTATTGGTCATTGGCTTATTTGGCCAGTACCTCTAATTCCTTGCCCCCTGGCTCCTCGGGACAATTGAGAAGGACATCCAGTAACTGGAGTTGGGCCCTTTCGAAGTATAGGGCCCGGCACCATCACTACCTGAACATCCGCCACAGGGCAGGCATCACAACTATTATTCGATATAGACATGTTCCCATTGTGTTTTGTACATGGCATCCTGATTAATTGTGCGCCTTTTGCCTCCGTCTTTAGCACATTGTTTACTTGGGCAAGACTGTGGTCCTGCCTGAGTGGGACTGCCAGACCAATCTTAGTTATAATCCCCTGATGACTCAATTAAACCCCATCACCACTTCAAGGTGCTGGCCTTGATGGGGACCTCTCACTCTAACAAAATAACTAACCACCTCTGACTTTGACTAACAAATGAACTAACCATCTCTCACTATGATTAATGAACAAACTAACCATCTCTCACTATGATTAACGAACAAACTAACCATCTCTCACTATGATTAACGAACAAACTAACCATCTCTCACTATGACTAACAAATTAACCTCTTATTGTAACTAAAAAACATTAACCACTCCCAATATGGTTAACATTTGAAGTAACCATTTCTCAATGTGACTAACACATTAATTAGCTAGCACTTCTCAATCTGACTAAAATATAAACTAACCACTTATCTATGTGACTAACATCTGAATTAGCCATCTCTCATTGTGACTAACATATAAATCTCACAATGGGACTAACAAAATTGATCACTCAAACATTGACAGAATTATTTTGAATCTTTATATCCCACAGTTGTATGAAGATGTCCAAACCGAAACATAGAGTTAAAATCTTGTTGGTTATATCATTGGTTATGATTTAATTAGTAAATGTAATCTTTTGATGTTAAAGGTGTTGCCAGCTGGATGGAAAGGTTTCAAATCTTGTTTGCACCTTCTGATACTGAAAATATCTTTTTTTTTTAAAGTAAATAATTTGACTTACCAACTCTGTCGTCATCATCATCATCATCTCCAGCCCTGCCAATTTCCTGGAACCAGAGTGGTTCATTCTTCTCCAACTCTTCTGTGATGGTTGGCATAGTTTCAGGCTCTCCCAAAGTGTCCAATGCTAAAGCAGTCTGCAGATGGCCATGCAAGAGATAATGTTAGAGGTACAGATTCAACTCACTATATGGGGGGGGGGGCGCCGTAGAGCAGTGATTAGCACACTAGTTTCATATATGAGTGGTTCTGGGCACACTAGCTACACACGAGTGATCCTGGGTTCATTCCCTAGTTGAGGCAGAAATGTTTTTCAGACTGCAACAGCTCCCTGGTTGACCAAGCCTTTGATTGGGTACTGGATCAGTCCAGGAAGTAAAGACTACAAGGGTGAGGAGATTCTACCGTCCTCATATAGCAGAGCCACTGAAATGTGAGACTGCTAACATCTCACATCCGTTCGGTGTTAATAAATGCTATGGGTTAACTTTATTTTTTTTACACTACAAATATTATCTCTACTTCATTTACTTCCATTCAATCAATCAATCAAGTGAAATGCTGAGTGGCGTAGGTGATCATGCTTCTCCACAGTTCTCTGTTTCTTGTGTTGTTAATAGGTTCAGATGGTAACTTCTTTTTGTACAACAGTGACAACCCATCCAGAAATTTCTCTCTTTGTCTTTCTCTCTTCTCCCCATGATCTTTCTGGTGGTTACTAAATGTTCTTGAGTACTTGCATAATATATAGAGTAGATTTTTGTGAAAACAGCACAGTTACTAGTTACTAGTTAGTCGTCGGATCATCATCACTGCAAACTGGACATATCCATAGTTGCTCCGATCTCTCCTTGAGTGTATCCGCCATCACACTTCTGCTGACAGTACCGGTCCTATGCTGGTTGACCATCATTCTTCTGCGCCCTCCAAAATGTTCACCTCTAGCAACACCGCATTTCAATCCCTGATCTTTAATCCTAGCCATTGAAAAGGAATCATCATCCACATTAGTCTCACTCTCGCGTGTTATATCTCTTAAGGAGTTTAAAACGTCAGCGCGATCCATTGCCCCATCGCCCTGTGCCACAATCGCACACGATGCCAGTTGATCCGCTCTTTCATTGCCTCGAACACCCACATGTCCCGGCATGAAAATAAATGTAACCGCTTTCAAGCTCGCATTTCTCAAGGCCTCAATCCACTGTTCACGAACGAGACCCACTTGTACCTTCTTAATAATAATCATAGAGTCACTCAAGATGCAGACCTGCGTTACCTTCTGTGTGTGTAGCCACTCAAATGCCTTGGTCACCGCCATAGTCTCCATGGTCATACTACTCGTAGTGACCGCAAAGGCACCACTTTCCTCCTTGATCGTTTTACCTGCGCACTGAGCTGTAAAGGCCCAAGCACTGCGAACATGCCTAATTACAGAAACATCAGTGTATATAATCACATCCCCCTCTTTGGTATTCTCACTAATTAAAGCCTGCACTTCTTTCTCCACAGCTGTGGGACACCATTCTCTGCATTCCCTGCTAAATGATATTACTACTCTCAAACAAGTTTCGAAATCTGTGGGTAGACCTATCCATTCCGCACCTGCTGCAAAATAAATCTATTCTCGAACAGAAGTACCACAAATAAGAATGGTTCGTTTGATTTTACGGACGTCGTGAGTTTATAATTCGCGATGGTAAATTAATATCAAAATGTTTATTTCAGCAGCTTTTTGGCATAGCAGGTCTCCAATATATAGGATTTAGTGACTCAGTGGACATAAAGAGTTTAAGAAAATCATATCTACGGCTTTGGGCACATGTAACACAATGGCCTGATTAGCCGTTCTAAATTTAAACACAACCAAATACAGGATAGCTGAAACAACATGATTGAAATATTTTAATAATTCATATTTTGTAATTTCATCAACAATATACTTTCTGATGTTGACTGGTATGGTACGACTTTCGAGGAGATCTCTAATGCCAATATTTACTATCAATTTGGTATATTTAAGAGCAGGGTTGAAACCAGCATCTTATTAGGGTCTCACTCATCTTAATCCATTTAATCTATATTGTGCTGTTAGCTAAAAAAAAATGCGCTGGTGAATGTCTATCCATGTATAGCTTTCGGTGGATACAGTCACCCATTGCTGAGCAATCATTTAACGACGACAAAATGTTTAAGGTTCACGTGACCGGTAATTAGTACCACCTAGGTTAGATATATTTCACTTCCTTCTCATTTCTTTTTGAAGAAGTAGTAGATCAGAGCTGTAGTTTTAATTTTTAGCCATCTGTCCCGATCAGAGTGAATCAAGTTGAAATGGAAGTCATTTGCAGTGAAATTATTATAGATTGTGATTCTGATGATGGGAATTACATTTATTTTCAAAGAAGATATTAGTAACACATTAGTTTCATTATGAAATGACATTCATTGGAAAGACTATATTGTTATATTGTTATTACTGAAATATAAACTAATCACCTATCCATGTGACTATCATCTGAACTAGCCACTTCTCATTGTAGCTAACATATGAACCTCACAATCTGACTAAAATATAAACTAACCACTTATCCATGTGACTAATATTTGAATTAGCCACCTCTCATTATACATTCACCTCTCTGAATATATTGTTATTGTGGACTACTATCACTAGACCTAGGACCAGAAAAATTGATCCGGCAAGTTAGTGACATGGATATTTTGGGGTGGGTGAACGCAAGGCCTTAGATAAAAGGGGGCAAGTTAAACCTCTCCGCTTAGCAAATTAGAAGACAACTTAGTACTAGAAACTCTACCAAAAAGGCCAGTACCGCCCCCAATGTTACCTGCCATGCTTGTAAAAGGCAACTAAGGAAGTTTTGATGGTGGGTTACTGACTCATCTTATATAGAGTCAATGGGCACAAAAGCCATGCTGAAGTTGGATGTGTCAGAACAAAAGGCGTAAATATCACAGCAGAGCTGTAAATTATGACACAACACATTCCATTCTCTGGACTAGAACCTGTTCATCTACAGAAGTTTGACAGTAAATGCAGAGAGGAAGATATCTCAGCCGGTTGACACCAATGATTTGCAAGTTCTACAGAACTCAAACCACACTTTACATTCTCTACAGAACTTTAACTACACTTCACATGCTCTACACAATTTAAACTTTAAACAACACCTCACATATCCTATAAAACACAAAGATTAAACCAAACTTTACATCACATGTTCTACAAAACTTAAACCACACATTCACATACTCTACAGAACTTAACCACACTTCACATGCTCTATAAAACTTACACCACACTTCACATGCTCTACAGAACTTAACCACACTTCACATGCTCTATAGAATTTACACCACACTTCACATGCTCTACAGAACTTAACCACACTTCACATGCTCTACAGAACTTAACCACACTTCACATGCTCTATAGAACTTACTCCACACTTCACATGTTCTTGATCTAGTTCTATAGAACTTAAAACACACTCTCCATACACTGCATAACTTTTTTCACAATAACTCACTTCTCCAGGTCTGTACAGAGCAAAATCATCCTTGAATATGAGGGACTGGTGTCCAACACTGTCCAAGTAACCAGCATAGAGTAGTGCTTGACCAATGGCTATGGCCTGATCCCTACATAAACACACATAAAAATATACAAAGAGCAGATAAAATATCCATGACCAAGTATGAACTGTCATCACTTTTAAAACTGCCACAACACAAATATATGTATTATTGTTTATCCATCACAAGTGATGATGACCATTTGTTATATCCACTTTTGAAATTCAGTTAGACCTATTTAGGCCGCAAATGCCCTTGGACAGCTAGGGCATAGGATGACCACTGTAAAAGATTTTTGGTCTCCCAATTTCTAGCTTTTTAGACTGTATAATGCAATGTAGAGCTCTATTTTGTGCAAGTTCTTCCCATGTGTTAAGAACGTATAAAAACCTTAAGAACGTATACCCTTCTGCAACTCACCATAGATAAGTATCTTTGGCAGACGATGTGATCTGGCATAAGTACCACATGACCTGCCCAACGAATTTCTGTCTGCATCCGGATAGTGTCAATGCTAGGGATATAAGATCTTTCAAGGACAGTGATATCTGGAACCTTGTCTTACCATCTGATGTTCATAACTTTTCTGAGACAAGTTGTGTGAAAGTGATTGAGCTTCCTCACGTCATCTATACAAAGTCCATGTTTCACCAGCGTACAAAACTGAAGTACCACTGATGTGTAAACTTTCAGCTTAGTCTTAAGGTTAATATCATTTCTTTGCCACACATTTGCTTAAAACCTGCCAAACGTGCTGCTTGCCTTGGAGATCCTGGTTTACGCCTCATCATCAATGGTGGCAGTCATTTTATGACAGTACTACCTGGTATGTGAATCTATTCACAACTTTCAGTGCTATCCCATTTACCTTTAGGCAGGGCTCATGATAGATTTTGCCAGGTGCTGATTGTAACATGACTTCAGTTTTCTTCATATTAATAGTAAGCCAAAAGTTGGTACAGGCTTTGTAGAATCTGTCTATAATAATTTGAAAGTCAGCCTCAGAGTTGGTATTTCTTCTTCTTCAGCGTTCATTCTCAAACTCCTGCTGGATCTCTCCTGTAGCAGTACTACTAGATCTCCAGCAGGATGCAGTCCAGAGCATGGAAATGTGTTGTGTCGCCGTTTTATTTGCGCCAATGGCCCGACAAATCCGTCTTCGGCGGAGAGTTGGTATTTAGGGCACAGTTATTAGCAAATAGGAGATCCTGATTATATGTGATTTGATTTTGGTTTTGATATTGTATACAAAGCTCATGATGACCTGCAAGTACTACTCAATAATAATATAAACATATCCACTACTGGGCAATAATGATATAGACATAGTTTAAACATCAGTTATTCAGCAATAATAATATAAACAAAGCTTAAACATTGGCCAATAATAATAAGACCAATAACCGGCTAGGGTCGTAGGGGTGCCACACTGGATACATCAGCACAAAAAACTCTACTACCCTGACGGGTTATGGATCTTATTATTATTATTATTATTATAAATTTGGCATTCTCTGTTCTCTTCTTCAGCGTTCATTCTTAGCAGGATGTAGTCCAGAGAATGGAAATATGTTGTGTCGTTGTTTTATTTGCACCAATAGCCCGACATATCCGTCTTCGGCAAGCATTCTCTGTTAAAATTATTTAATGTACCTGTAAGTTTAGGACAGTGATGATAAGAGCTAGAAGTGAACAATTTAATTTATTCCTGATGTAAAACCAAGTCAGTGAAATCTATTGCTGCTGTGTCTGGATTGGCAATCCGGAAGTATGTATGTGTGCTAAATATAGAAATGGAGTTCAGAGAACATGAGATGTTTGAAGAAAGCTATAAATGTCACAAGAAAAGACCGCCGGAGAGATGAAGATGTCAGGAAAGAAGTAAAGACTATCTCAAGTCAAGACTACATCGAGAGGCAGCAAACCAGAAGTTTGGTCATGTCATGAGAATGGAACCTGCGCAACTAGCCCTTCGTGCATACATCAGCAGAAGACCAGGCTACAAGGTACAAGGAAGACCAAGAACTAGATGGGCAGAGACAATTAAAGAAACATTAAATAGACACAGGCTTACCATGGCCAATGCAACTCAAATGGCCAAAGACAAAACAATTTGAATCCCCCTCCCTCCACGACATTTAATGGCACAAGTAGAAATGACAATAGATAGATAGAAAGATAGCAAGTTCACTTCTGAGTTAACCACCATTGTCAGGCCATCTGCAAAAACTATAACATATTATATGCCATCTGTAATAAGAAATGTCTCGCAATATTTAAATAGGCCTAAAACATATTTATAGAATATCCTATTCAGGGTGTAGATATTAACCTAGCATGCTTTGAATGTATTTATTTTATAGGTAATATACATACATTCAGTTATTTGCCATTGCTTTCTGAGTGGTCTTGATGCACAATTGCTTGTGACAGAATTTTAACCCGGTAACTTGGCCATCACAGACCTGTACTGGTCGCCAAAATAGGCCTACTAACCACATGTATGATACATATTATCAGAAAACTCAGTATCTTTGACCTTCGTTGCTTCCGCATAATCAAGTGGCAGGATAAAATAAAAAACATTGCACTGGAAAGGGCAAAATTACCATAAATAATGAGAACTAGTAGATAACTAAAATCGGTGGGTCATGTGTGAAGAATGAACATTTCATAGAAGATATTGCTTGGTGAACTTTCAGAAGAGAAATATTTAGAGACTGGTTACTCCTAAGATACTAAAGGAATCAATGAAATTATCACAATAGCTGGGAAACTGTGGTTGAAAACAACGAGGCATGGAAGTCAGCATTGTGCAAAGGTGCAGAAGACTTTTGAAAGACTTTTTGGAGACAGGCTAGAACAACAACACACATGTACAGCAAAATTGTATCCTACGACAAACTCTACACACATACACAGTGTCTCTAAACACACAAACCTGATCAAACTGTCTAAAAGACAAAAAGGTATTACATATGACACACATTATTTCATATTTACATAACCCATTGACATACCGAGTAGCAGCCTTGTCTCTCTTGATCAGCCAATCAACAAGCTCCTTACCGACAATACAATTCTGGTGGGTGCGAAGACGAATCCTCATTGTCTGTATCTCTACACCAGCTTCTATGTCAAAGATTTGACGCCACAATTCTCTTAGTTGTACAGAGTCCTGTGTGGGAATTGAACATTATATTATGTACACTACACTACACTCCCACAGCTGGACAGAGTTATATATGACAATACATGTATCATCAAGCAGCATGTCCTCAATAGGAAGAAATAGTCAAGTCTTTTAAAACTCTACTGATCCTGAGTTAATCTCCCTGCTTCTGCATCTTGTTTAGGTGGTCTTTGATATCTTTAACATTATATTATGTAGACTACACTACATTCCCACAGTTGTACAGAGTTATATATGACAATACATATATCATCATCATCAAGCAGCATGTCAACAAGAGTATGTCAACCCATCTGCTACTGACTAAGTCACTCATTCGACTAAGATAAAATAATTGATTCAGAACTTTTATTTTAGTGAACTACATTATTTAAATATGGATAATGATATCGGTAATCACTTTAGCAGTGTGCAGGTACCTCTTGACAGCCCATTGCCTTTCTTACAAGCTCACAGGTCCTCCTCAGATGAGTAACCACGGTTACAACTGAGCTCATATAAGGTTTGTTGCATCAAACGGATATGAAAATATTGGTAGCCCTATGCACAACTCTTATTAGTAACCTGAAGATCCTATAGGGCTCACATACATACAAGTAAAAAACAAAACACCTGTGTCTACAGTGTCTACTACCTGAATAAGAAGCTTGCTTTCTAGCAGCAGACTGTCCTGGCTGGAAAATTCAGATTGCGGGGTGAGATCAAAGGGTGTGTTCATATCAGATGTAATAACTCCTGGCAGATCCCCTGGAAGAGACTCACCCCTTGAGAATGATATATAATTCACTGATAATTCATTATCAGACATAACAATAAATTAGTCAACCATCCCTACAGGGATGTAACTATAAATTAGTACAACATAATGAGAAAACAGAATTATAACACATACAAGGACAATTTTTTTTAAACTGTTGCCTACGAGGTGATTATTTCAATAATATGCAGGATTCACATATGAGCTGTATATTTTTTTTAAACTTAGAATATTCTTTTTCTTGAAGTGTCATTATTTTTCAGTGTAATTTTCACCATTCTGTTCCACACATAAATGCTAACGGCAGACAAGCTGCTGCATCCTGTTAAAGAAAAAATCTGAGGTCTTATCCAAAGCAAGGTGCTCAGTTACTTACACCTAATAGTTGAAGAATAAGTGTCCCTTGAGATATTCCTTCAGCTTGAGGAAGAAATCACAAGGTGCCCAATCAGAGCTGTACAATGGGTGTGGTAAAATGTGATTTGAAACCATAATCCGTATTCCATATACCAAATACAAATCTCTACTGATGCATCAGAAATTCTCCACCATCAGAAATTCAATCATGACACACTGCTTCAACCATTTCTCGGTGGACATTACATATTTTACTGTCTGCTGTATGTATTGTCATGTTTCAGATGGATTCTATTGCATGCCCCCAAAATTATTACCACAATGGATTCACAAATGATGGGAAATTTTTGACATAGTTATGAAACTGGAGGCAAAATTGAGGCAAATCTTAAATTACACTCACAATTAAATTACTAAATTTCTAATTACACATCTATTTATCACTAAATATCGAATTGAACATCATGTAGATGACCACTAAATATATAATTATACATCATTATATATCTAATTACATATTCCATTATCACTAGAGATCTCTCTATACATATATGTATTGCTAGAGATCTTGTTATACATCTATTATCACTTGAGATCTTGTTATACATCTATTATCACTTGAGATCTTGTTATACATCTATTATCACTTGAGATCTTGTTATACATCTATGTATCACTAGAGATCTCATTATACATCTATGTATCACTAGAGATCTCATTATACATCTATTATTACTTGAGATCTCATTATACATCTATGTATCACTAGAGATCTCATTATACATCTATGTATCACTAGAGATCTCATTATACATCTATGTATCACTAGAGATCTCATTATTATTTTATGTATCACTAGAGATCTCATTATACATCTATGTATCACTAGAGATCTCATTATACATCTATGTATCACTAGAGATCTCATTATTATTTTATGTATCACTAGAGATCTCATTATACATCTATGTATCACTAGAGATCTCATTATCATTTTATGTATCACTAGAGATCTCATTATACATCTATGTATCACTAGAGATCTCATTATACATCTATTATCACTAGAGATCTCATTATACATCTATGTATCACTAGAGATCTCATTATTATTTTATGTATCACTAGAGATCTCAATATACATCTATGTATCACTAGAGATCTCATTATACATCTATGTATCACTAGAGATCTCATTATACATCTATGTATCACTAGAGATCTCATTATTATTTTATGTATCACTAGAGATCTCATTATACATCTATGTATCACTAGAGATCTCATTATCATTTTATGTATCACTAGAGATCTCATTATACATCTATGTATCACTAGAGATCTCATTATACATCTATTATCACTAGAGATCTCATTATACATCTATGTATCACTAGAGATCTCATTATTATTTTATGTATCACTAGAGATCTCAATATACATCTATGTATCACTAGAGATCTCATTATCCTTTTATGTATCACTTGAGATCTCATACATCTATTATCACTAGAGATCTCATTATACATCTATTATCACTAGAGATCTCATTATCCTTTTATGTATCACTAGAGATCTCATTATCCTTTTATGTATTACTTGAGATCTCATTATACATCTATGTATCCCTTGAGATCTCATTATACATCTATGTATCACTAGAGATCTCATTATCCTTTTATGTATCACTTTTCTAATTTTCCTATTAGACTTCTAGCAGGATGTAGTCCAGAGAATTGAAATGTGTTGCCGTTTTATTTATGCCAATGGCATGACACATGTGGCTTTGGCAGGAAAATTTTGTATGAAATATCAAAAGACAAAAAGATTACAATCTGTCAGAATATATTACCAAGTCAGAGACAGATATATTGCACCATTGTTTGGTACATGGATATAGTATAGATAGATTGATTGTTGTTTCAATCCCCTAGAATTATGAGCAAATATGAGTAGGAAGCCAGAGGACAATTTTTAAATATTCTTGAGACTAACAGGAATTGAACCAGTCCGTTCAATGGCAAAAAACATTTTGCCGTTGAATGGACTGGTTCAAATCCCGTTAGTCTCAAGAATTTTTAGAATTATGAGCATTAGTTCTTACTTCCTATGTGCAATGGAGTGGTTTCTGGGAAGATCTTTATTTCATACACATAAGCCTAACTCTCAACAGTGTATAATGTTTTGAGAAGAAGTCTGCTACTGAGATAGCAGCAATAGATATAAGTGGTAAGCATAAAGAGATGGAAAGATTACATTCTGTCATATCCCAAAAGGCATTCAATATATTTCAACCATTTGTTCAGTGTGAAGATAGCAGCACATCTGACCTAAAAGAGGTGATGCATCTACAATTGAATCTAATGTAAAATAGAATAGACCTGAAACATGTACATCTTTAACTGTTCTTTGTAATTTTAAAATCCCACCTTATCGGTGATGTAACATCCTCCATACCCAAGGTCAATTTTGGTAAAACTGCCTGTCGACCAAAGTCAAAACTGCCAGAATCAGTACACAACTGAGAAATAGCTTGCAAATCCTCCAATGCCTTATAGTCCCCAGTAGATGAAGATTGCTGTGCGTATCTTTGAACAACTCGGCAACAGTATGTGCACACTCGTATACCACCTGCACATTGACACAGAAGATGTGTGAAGTTATTACACAAATATTTGGGAATAGTCAAATCTGTGCACTTATTTTATAATTTTAAATTGTAATCTATGTACGCTTTTTAAAAAGTGTGAATTGTAATCTATGTATGATTTTTTTAGTGTGATTTGTAAACCATTACAATTGTTTTTAAAGTGTGATTTGTAATCTATATATGCTTTTAAAAGTGTATTTGAATATATTTTGAGTATTTGAAAGTGTATCTGTTGTTGAATTGTAATCTATATACACTTTTTTTTAAAGTGATTTGTTATCTATGTAAAAATATTTTTATAACTTTTACGACCTTACAGGCTGTGGATATGACAACAAATATATACGTCACTGAGGTCATGATGGCATACTGATACACCCATTACTGTGCCCCGATTCATCAGTACAGAACTACATGAAGTTAGGCTCACATGACAACTAATTTGTGCCAAACGAAGCTAGGAATACATAAAATCCACCACGTTCATTCTTTCAAAGGGTACATTGTGAACTGGGTAACTTATGCTTAATGTTTTACTGCCAGTTCACGAAATTCCCGTATTGAATCCCATCCACATATTTATCCAATGTTATGGATACTGTTCCTATAATGATGATTTCTTAGGAATTACAGTTGTTTTCAAAGACAATAATATTAACAAGTTACTTTCCTAGAATAGAGCCAGACATTTTGTCGCTTTCATATGAGTCTAGTACATTGGATTAATTAGGATTGTGTCCAATTGATATATCTGTAGGCCTAATGTTGAACGGACAATGGTATGGTAGATAAGTGACATCTCTTTGATTTATTATTTGTTTTCCTAGTGTTTTTGTTTTGTTTTAATATTATGAGAACATTAGTTTATTTATGGAATAACATAAAGACAATATTTATCAGGGGTGCCACAGATCTGCATTGAATAAAGTTACGTTGTATGTCAGCCTAGGTCTGTGTGTTCGTCCATTATAAGTGATGATGACCATTTTTACATCCACTTTTGAAAATTCATTTTAAATTATGTCCATGCCTACTAGTTCGTAGATGGCTAATGAGCGCTATTTGAACTGTAAATGTCCTTGGACAGTTAGGGCATGGAATAACCACTGTAGATCATTTTGGTCTATCCGTGACTTTCTAGCTACTCTCCGCTGTTGAGCTGCTGCATTTCTCCTCTTTCACAAGATGATGCGCCCTTTTTGACTGTAGAGCACCATGTAGATCTATTTTGTGAAAGATCTTCCTATTTATCACGGCCAAGGTCTAGTGCTGAACTGACCAACAATGTATGTGACATATACATGTTTTATTTGTTTGTTCAGTCCATATTATGTTATTTTGGTTATGAAACAACATATATACATAGGTGTGTACTTACTTGGAAAGCAGAATGTCTGCAGATGGTGATGCAATGATAGAAAAATGCATAGCAGTCGCAGCAAGCGCATTCACTAAACTTATAAACATCTGGAAATCCAAAGAAAGGAAGAAACATCAAGTTAAAACTATTCAACTCCTGTGTTATTCCATCATTAACTTATGGCAGTGAAAGCTGGAAATCAACATAGGCAACGAACCAAAAGTCAAATAGTTTTGACAATAAATGTCTCTGATAATTGCTGAACATAAAATGGAGCGATTTTGTCACAAATAGCGACATAAGAATTAAAACCCACCAAGAATATGTTTCAAATGTTATAAGAAAATGCAGATGGAAATACCTGAGACATGTTCTTAGACTTAAATGAAAACAGACTGAACCAGCAAGCCCTTATGTGGACACCGAAGGGGAAAAGAAAAAGAGAACCACAAAAAAATACCCTAAAAACACCATACTTAAAAAAAAAGAAATAATAGGTTGCATGGGCATACAAGAACTAAAAGTACCAGCAGTGAACTGCAACACATGAAGAATCAAAACCTCTGCCCCATGTGCCACAAAA
The DNA here is from genome assembly GCA_034231615.1 of Meghimatium bilineatum. NCBI lineage: Eukaryota > Metazoa > Mollusca > Gastropoda > Stylommatophora > Philomycidae > Meghimatium > Meghimatium bilineatum. Next base: position 41,059,649 of record CM067306.1, on the reverse strand, counting down.
GGAACAAACTAACTATAGGTATTTAGGAGTATTTTATCAGTGTTGCTACACCTTGCTCAAGAGCGTTTGTTTGTTTGTTTGTTTTTCGTTCGCTCCATTGTAACCATCACGGATATCCGTGCGATTTCCGCCGGGAGCGTGATTACGTTGTGCCACCGTTATGCGCCTTGTAGGCCTAGCACATCCGATTTCGGCATGCCTTGACAATTTGGGTGGGCTACCCTTAGCCTGTGACAGCCTCTATATCTGTCTCCAGGCACGCGTAATGAAGACTCTTCGCCCAGACGATTTTCTTGCTCTCGTCTCACTCGAACGAGGTGTTCCACTGTCTATGAACTTGCCTCGTGTAATTGGACGTGCTGTGCCTGTGCCCATTAGGTACTGAACCGTTTCTCATCCATGAGCCTGGTTCCTTAAGGGGAAGAACTCAACAGAGGAGTTGGACCTTGGCTCTTTCGCCCTCTTAGCCGAGGTATCATTCACCGACATCGTGTACCCCTTGTCCAAGTTCGAGTCTCACACCACGCGTTTGAGAGCAAGGCGTTCTCGAGCTGAGCGTCCTTGTCCCAATAGCGCCTGAGCCCATCAGGTACTGAACCCTTTCTCTCTTCAAGTGTATTTCCGGTGTAGGAAAACCTGACAGTAGAGTTGGGCCAGGGCTAAATCGTTGTCCCTTTTGTGCCTGAGCGAATCGAGTACGGAACCCTTTCTCTCTGCAAGTTACTTCCGGTATAGGAAACCTTGACAGTAGAGTTGGGCCAGGACTGCCATCGTTGTCCCTTTCTTGCCTACACCCATCGGGTATAGAACCCTTTCTCTTTGCAAGCATATTTCCGGTTTAGGAAGGCTCGACATTAGAGTTGGGTTAGGTCTTTTTCTTTACCAAACGCCGATGGATGGGTCTGAGTCTCTGCCTGTTAGGAACTCTGGTGACTAGAAGCCTGTCTCGAGCTGACGGAGCTTGTAGTTCCCTTTCCTAGGGACTTTTCACTTTCTATTTGCAGTTCGCGCTGCCCTCTAGCGCTGTTCTGCCCTTTCATTGTTTCATTGTACTCTGTATGAAACATATTTGTCTCTCATCATGCATTTACCTTTACGTGCATTTTACATTGGCCGCCCCTCCAATGTTCGGACTGGACTGACTAGCTTCACTGTATGTCGACAGTGTCGCTATATGTGGTGATGCTGGTGGTGTCTGAGATATTGTCTGTCTCTTGTGCAGTCAAATCTCTTTCCATCTGCTACCTCCACATTCTCGGACACGATCCCCAAATGATTTGGCCAGAATCAGCACGAGCTGCTGTATTTCTGTTTCCAGGGTGCACCGCGTGGAGGTACATTTGGGATCTTGGTTATCTGCTAACCCTGGGTCCGCCTAGAGCAATGCGTTCCCTTTGCACCCCGCTCAAGAGCGTCAAGAAATCATTTTTCAATCTTTTATTACATTTTTAACACTTGCCCTACCCGCCAGCTTTACATGCTCCATACCCGCCCTCATCCGCACGGCATACACATGTGGTACTCGATTGCCATCCATGATGGTTGCTTTGCGAAGTCATGCTATATGTAGCGCTGACGTGATTACTAGTAATGGCGGCTTCCAGTGTAAGTTTCCGCAAGTTTCTAACAGCTGTTGTATAGAAGCTGTGGGTTATCGAATATGACCTCATTTCATCAAAACTTGGTAAGAATGGACCTACTTATTATTTAGATGATTTTGATAGGCAATATTTTAAATGGTATCTTAGAGAACATGAATGAATCAGGCAAAGGGAAATGAGTTCATTATTTAGTAGTGAAAGTAACAACGATCGTCGATCTATAGCTAGCCTACTTTTGACCATACAGCCTATATGACTATATGGCTTCAACTTGACCAGACTAACATCAGATTACTTTAACTTCCAATATGAGACAAGTTGATAATAGGTTATAACTGCAGAAAAACTGTAATGCAACAGACGAAAATTGGAAACACCGCACACTGAAGTTTTGCTAATCATTGAAAATATATAGAACTATGTTTCAATCAGGAAGATAAAATAGCTCAACAAGAGGTCTTACCTTTATAACCAATTATTTTTCCTGGCAGTTCCTGGTTACAACACTTGCTACAGAAAATTTGTCCGCAGATTCGACAATGGTGTCTCCTTCTAAATGTAGTGAATTTGTCACCACAGTCATAGCATTCTTTGCATCTGGAGTCTGGCATCCAGTACTGCTTGAAGTCACTATCTTTGTATGTCTGCGGTGTCTGGAAAAAATGTATAAACCAAACATAAAAACATGGCTTCTAGGAATATGACATTAATGCAACATGATTAGATGATATCAATCCTGTGTTACAGACTGACTAATGTTATAATGAGGTAATAATGCATTTGAATGTGTGCCCCGCTGAAGACAGATGTGTCGGGCCATTGGCGCAAATAAAACGGTGACACAACGCATTTCCATTCGCTGGACTAAATCCTGCTGGAAATCTAGTAGGATAATTGTCCTGCTACAAGAGAGATCTGGCAGGAGTTTGAGAATGAACGCTGAAGAAGAAGAATGTGTGCAATCTCTGTGACATGGTGTTAGAAATGATTAGCTTTATGGAGAAAAATAACATTGACATTTTAGGAATAGCAGACATCAGGAAAGAAGGCAGAAATATTAAGGTAGTGAGTAATCACTATGCACTGTTATGAAATGGTGTAGATATGAAAGAGGGACTAATATATGGGGTCGAGTATATGATACACCCAAACAAAGTAAAACATATTGTCGATATAGAGTGTCACAGATAACCATTCGCATACAGTTGATGGACAATGGAAGAACAACCAACATAATACCTATATTTGTGCCATCTAATGACAACAGTAAAGATGAAGAAAGTACATAATTTTTCTACAAGCTATCTGGTACCAAAAGCACAATCAATGACAAAGAAAAACAGTACATCATGGGATACTTCATTGGCAGAGCTGGAAATAAAAACATCCTGGCACAAAATATACCTTGGCAACTTCACCAATCTAACAACACAATATAATAAACAGCAAAGAAATGATCAACCTATGCCAAGAGCATGGATTAGTAATAATAAATACTTTTTTTCCAATATACTGAAAGTCACACCAAAACATGGTACAAGTGGGACAACTTCAATCAAGCATTGTGAAAAAATGTCATACTCATCAGACAAACATACCTCTCATACTTTTAATTTTTTGTTACAATGTATTTTATGCCATGTTGTATTATTTTTCTTTATTTGTTTATGTATGCACCCTCTGTGGTTGGGAGAGAGCTAGAGATTTGCTGCGCAGCAGTGGGGAGGAGGAAACTGACAGCACTGTTTTTCCTATGGCTGAGGTCCATCATGGAGGCACACTGACTCAGGACGTGACGATCCTTTTGACTTGTACATTTGGCTGCATGCCTGGAGCAATAGAGAAGTTCGGCATAACCAGTAGTCAATTGGTGGCGGGGAATGAGCACAGTGAACCCTATCTTGGCTGCAGAGGCTCGGAGCAGTTCATAGATTGAAACCTTCCCTCCTAGTAGTGTGATAGTTTTTCTCTGGCTCTGGCCCGGGGTGGGATGAAAATCCACAGACTCCCCAGCAATTGGGTCAAAAGGCATGAGCCCATGGACCGCTGGATCAGCAACCAACCAACCAACCCATCAGACAAACAGAAACGATACATCACAGACGCAAGATACTCCCAACCATCAAAATAGATGCAGACCACAAGTCAGTCATAGTAACAGAGAGAATACCACCAAGACAGGTACAACAAAGGAAGAAACCATCTATACAAACACAAGACCTATGTGTAAACTTTCATAAACTACAAGACGAAACATTAAGAACTACATCAACAAGAACAAACTAAATCATGCAATGACTAAGTTTATGAAAAACTACCTAGCACTATTGACAACATACATAACAAATTAGAAAATTTCAAAACATAAATGACAAACAATCTTAAAAGAAGTTATGTGGCACCAAAAATAAAGGGGGGGGGGAAGAAAAACTGAGTAGTGGAATGATTAAATCAAATACGCATTTTTCAAAAAGTAACATCTATTAAAAATATGGGTAAAAACAAGTAATAATCGTCAGTGTTCATTCTCAAATTCATGCTGGTTCTCTCATGTAGCTGGACAATGGTCTTACTAGATTTCCAGCAGGATGTAGTCCAAAGAATGAAAATGTGTTGTCTCTGTTTTATTTGTGTCAATGGCTCGACACATCTGTCTTTGAAAGGAAACAAGTACTAAGGATTATATTCAGTATAGTGTAGAGAGAAGAAATGTCACATGACTAATCAAACAAGTGAAAGAAAATGTGTGGATATAGATAAAAAAGAGCAACAAAAGGAAGTGTGAGAAATACAGAGGCATATCTCTACTCAGCAACATAGGAAAGATATATGTAAAATTCATAGAGCAAAGAGTAAGACCGATAACAGAACACCAGAAAACACAATTTGGTTTCAGGGAAGGTATGGATGCACAGATACAATTTTTGTGCTACGATAGCTGAGCGAAAAAACACTTGAATACAACCAATTACTAAATATCATCAACCAAGAACAAGCATATGACAGAGAAAAATTGTGGCTAATATTGGAGGACTATGGAATACATGGAAAAATTACTAGACAACACAGGAGCTTTATACATATATATTAAAATCATATATCACATAGCAAACACGAAAGAATCAATAAATGATGGGAGGAACAATGAAAATTAAGTAAGATATAAAGGAATATGAAAGGTTAAGTAGCTGATGAAGAACAAAAACTAATCAATAAGAGATAGAGACAAGAAGGATTAAGTGAGAGATAGGGACCAAGATTAAGTAATAGATGGGGATAAAATGTATTAAATAAGATGTGGAGATAAGGATTAAGTAATAGATAATTAATTAAGAAAGATTAAGTAGAGATGAGGACAAGAAGCATTAAGAATGAGGTCACGACAAGGATTCAGCAAGAGATGGGGACATGAAGGATTAAGTGATAGAGACAAGAAAGATTAAGTAAGAGGTGGTGATAAGGATTAAGTAATAGATAGTGATAAGAAGGATTAAGTAAGAGATGAGAACAAGGATTAAGAAAGAGGTGGGAACAAGAAAGACTCAGTAAGGAATGGGGACATGAAGTATTAAGTAAGAGATGGGGACAAAAAGGATTAACCTCTACCACACTATCCGCAAGATATAAACATCAAATCTCTTTGACATTTAATGTTATTATCACTTCTTGATTCGTCTTTATTGTTGTCCATGGTATTCTCAAAATCTTTCTGTAGCATCTCATTTTGATGGCAGATATTCTGTTTGCCACTAATTTTTTCAAATGCCCATGTTTCACAGCCATAAATTGCTACTGGAAATATGCTTGCTATAATCATAACATTCTTCTTCTTCTTTCATTCCTCTTTTACCCTTTAAGGGTATAGAGGGAGATACAATGTTCTTGTTCTCGCTTTTCTGACAGCTTCAGATAATGTTATTTGATGTTCGTGTAATGTCTCTTTGATGTTGTTGATCCAGCGTAATCTAGGTCTACCCTTGGCTCTTCTTTCTGCTTCTCCTCTCTTCGTATATGCTTTATAAACTAATGAATCATACAGCATTCTTTCCAGATGACCAAACCATTGTATCTGTTTGTTTTGTATGTATTGTAGAATTGATATTCGTAATGCTATCGATATATGTGATGAACAGGAGTCAGATAACATTAACCTGGTGATACAAGATAATAGATTGATGGTTGAATGGTTGGTTGCTGATCCAGCGGTCCATGGGCTCATGCCCTTTGACCTAATGCCATTAAATGGCATTATATTGCTGGAAGTCTGTGGATTTTCGGCCCAACCCAGGACAGAGCCAGAGAATAACTATCACACCTCCAGGAAGGTAGATTTCAACCTATGCACTGCTCCTAGCCACTGTAGCCAACATAGGGTTCACTGTGCTCATTCCCGGCCACCAATTGACTACTGGTTATGCCAAGTTTCTCTATTGCTCTAGGCATGCAACCAAATGTTCAAGTCAAAAGGATTGTCACATCCTGAGTCACTGTGCCTCTATGATGGGTCTAAGCCATAGGAAAAAACAGTGCTGTCAGTTTCCTCCTCCCCAGTGCTGCACAGTACATCTCTGGCTCCCTCCCAACCACATACATATATATTCAGGTAAACATGAAACACATTTCAACAACAAAATAAAAGCATAATTGTATAAATGACGTGCCATGAAGCTTCCCTAAGAAGATAACCTCAATATAACAGCATGTTATCAACTAAGGTTTTCTGTTGTATGGGTGGTATGTCTAATAATAGATTGATAGAACATACTTACAGCACTTCGATGATCAAGTATGCTGCCCAATCTGTTCAACACACTGGACAGTGTCCGGTGTGGGACACGACTAGTGCTAGCCTGAGTTTCAGGCATCTCTTCTGATTGATCACTTTTGTATGCAGTAACTGAAAAAAGGGAAAGTTTACAGTGATAATATCTGCATGATATCTTTACAGGTGAGAATCAACCAAACAAAGACAGCTGGTATTGATAGCTATGGCAGACATAAGAATGCAGTAGCAATAAATAATGAGTGGGATTGCTATATTACTACTAATAACTCTCTCACCAAAAGAAGGACATATTGGAGGTAGATTCAAAAAGTTCCTGGAAGAGTCAACTAGTGTTTCAATGAAAGATGATGCTATGGATATTATACTCTCAAAGAAACGATACATGCTTGCTTGTGTGTTGTACTAGTTGCATTGTCAGACTTCAAAATGTCCTTGATTGAACAATGTATAAATGACAAATTTTGTGTTTCTGCTTGAGAAATCACCCTCAGAGACACAGTGATATACTCTGTCAAAAGATGCAATCAGAAGAAAACGACCAGAAAAAAGGAGAACACACAAGTTAGATTATGATGCATGATAATGTGCCGGCAAATCGATTCCTATTAGTAAAGTAGTACCTAGCAAAACACAATGTGATTACCATGGAAGTCTCCATATTCTCCCAACCTTGCACCGGCTGATTTTTTTCTTGTTACCTCAACTGAAATCAGCACAGAAAAGACAGCGATTCAAGAATGATGATAACATTATTCCCAATGCAACAAGATAGGTGTGATGTGTAAAAAATGGTTTCATGAATGTTTCCATCAGCTGTATGCACATTGGGAAAAGTGTGTAGTTGCTGAAGGGAACTACTTTGAAGGAAATGTATTTAGATTGTTCTTATTTCTATATAATCCACTAATTCCTGGAACTTTTTGAAGCTACCTCATAAATTAAAAACAAGAAAACTATTTATAATTCTTGCATATCACAAACACATAATTTGCAATCACCTGAAGCTGCTAATCCACTACCTGTATCAGCATCATTCACAATACCAGCATGTGTGCCTTGACGAGACAATGCCCCAGTACTTGGTGGTGGTGTCTCCCCTCTGCTGCTACTGGCTATTGATCCTGATATATCACTATCAGACTGGCTATTGCTTGATTTTTCAACCATTTGATCCTCGTTAAGGGATGAGGTTGAAGACACTGCAGAGTTACTTGGGTCATCTGTAAGAATTGTAAGATTATTATTATTACTTGGGTCATCTGTAAGAATTGTAAGATTATTATTATTACTTGGGTCATCTGTAAGAATTGTAAGATTATTATTATTACTTGGGTCATCTGTAAGAATTGTAAGATTATTATTATTACTTGGGTCATCTGTAAGAATTGTAAGATTATTATTACTATTTGGGTTATATATAAGAAGAGTAAAGTTATTATTATTACTTGGGTCATCTGTAAGAATTGTAAGATTATTATTATTACTTGGGCCATCTGTAGGAATTGTAAGATTATTATTACTACTTGGGTCATCTGTAAGAATTGTAAGATTATTATTATTACTTGGGCCATCTGTAAGAATTATAAGATTACTATTATTACTTTGGTTATCTGTAAGAATAGTAAGGTTATTATTATTACTTTGTTCATCTGTAAGAATTGTAAGGTTATTATTATTTCAGAACAATGAAAAACGATATATGTTATAGGGCAACAAGAACTTGGATAAAACAGGGATGGGGAAATTAATATGGCACGTTGTTTATGTTAAACAGTGATGAGGAGGAAAATATTACATCAACGATCTGATCCTAATCAATGATAAGGAGGAAATTATTATATCAAGTCTGATCCTAAACAGTTATACAGTGGAAATTATTACCTCAAGTCACTGATGCTAAACAGTGATATGGGGGAAATTATTACCTCAAGTCACTGATGCTAAACAGTGATATGGGGGAAATTATTACATCAGGCCTCCTATGCTAAACAATTAAAAGAAGGAAATTATTATGTCATGTCTTGGATGCTACTAAATGAAAATAATGTTGTAAGCCCTACTGTGTTGAGAAAGTTTATAACGAAGAAAACAACTTCAATGTGATTTTATACATCAAAGAACAAACAAAGTCAATAGCCCCCATCCCGAGGAATACAGTGCAGTCCAGACACACAAAATGGATTCCCACAACTGATCTAAATATATAAGAATTTAAGTCTAGGTGCCAGAAATTATCAAATCTAGGTGCCAGAAATTATCAAATCTAGGTGCCAGAAATTATAATATCTGGGTACCAGAAATTATAATATCTGGGTACCAGAAATTATAAAATCTAGAAGGCAGAAATTATAAAAAAAATAGAAAGCAGAAATGATAAAATCTAGAAGCCAGAAATGATAAAATCTAGAAGCTATAAATACAGAATTTCCATTTCTTATTTTTTTTAAACATCAAACTGTTTGTTGGGGAATGTTAATGGTGGCAATGGAAAGGGCCGCTCAGGGTGATGATAGTCAAAAGACATTTCGGAGTCTTTAACCGTCCTTAGCCGCAGCAGGTCAACTGGCACAGGATCATGAGTTGCTCAGAGTGTGTATAAAGAATATTCCAGACTAATGTTCTGGAAAGAATGTCACCTGGAAAATAATAAAAAACTGTTTTTAAATTTTCTAGTAGGCTATTTGTGTGCTAGAACTATATTTTCTTGGTTTTATGCACTAGAACTATATTTTCTAGGTTTTGCGTACTAGAACTATATTTTCTTGGTTTTATGCACTAGAACTATATTTTCTAGGTTTTGTGTACTAGAACTATATTTTATTGGTTTTATGCACTAGAACTATATTTTCTAGGTTTTGTGTACGAGAACTATAATTATAGGTTTCGTGTACTAGAACTATATTTTCTAACAAGCCAAGATGCGTGAAGGAAATGTTCTGCAGTTTCTTAGTGCAGTCCACAAGTCTGTCTCAGCATTATTTTTTTCTAGAGAATTTATTCTCACACTCCTACTGGATCCCTCTTGTAGAAGGACAGTGGTCCTTCCAGATTCCCAGTAAGACATAGTCCAGAGAATGGAAACACGTTGTATCACCATTTTTTTTTGTGCCAATGGATTGACACATCCATTTTCGGAGGTATCATTATTTACTTTTCTGTAACTTACAACTTCTGTTGTGTCCCATGAAGTATAAAATTGTTCTTTAGGTGATAATTCATTTTTGGATCCTTTGTTAGTGGATGTTCCGGCTCTGTGGTAGCATAGTACAGAGCGTGTCTGTGACTGCCGAAGTACTGAGCTTGAATTTAGCTACAAGCAATTGTGCATCCAGACTGTTCCTAAAGCAATGGCAAACTACTGAACAATTATACTGCAAAGAAAATCCCTACAGCCAAAAAATTCTAGATTAATGGCTATATCCTGAAATGAATGTTACCAAATCTATTATTGGAGTGGATGTGGGTTCTATCTGCTCAGTAGTAGAGTGTTTAAATGAGTCTGCCTTGAAAACACAACTCGGTTGAATTGCTTGTGGTTTGAAAGCTGACCATTCACATTGTACTGGCAACATGAATGGCTGTATTAATATACTCATACTGACTAAAAATTAAATAATAGATAACGTCCTATACAGGATATTGTTCTCCTCTTTTTCTTTATTCATTCTTAAACTCCTGCAGATTAGCAGGATGTAGTCAAGAGAACAGAATGTGTTATGTCTTGGTTTAAGCTTAGCTGTGATATCTACGCTGTTCTGCCCAACACATCCGACTTCAGCATGACTCCTGGGTCACTTTAACCCTAAATGGAATGGTACAGCCAAACTCCACCCCTAAATCTCCTTAGCCACCTCTTATCATATGCATGGAAGGTAAACAGTGTTGCTATTATTTTTTTACTCTTTTCTGACCCCAACAACACATGGGTGGCAGGATAGTGTTGAATTATATTATATTATTATTGGGATGGGGTAGTTATATCTCTTTCTTTATATGGACAAAAAACACAGTTTTCTTGTCAAAACATTGTATAAGGTCCATCCCTCATTCACGTTTAATGTTCTTAACACCTCTTGACTCTGTTTTTATTGTGTCAATGCTATTATTAATATAATTCTGCAGCATATTTACATAATTTGAAAAAGAAATTCTCTTTGACACCATGTTGTTAAGTGTCTATGTCTTACAGTCATAAGTAGAATGCCCACCTTTGTTTCGCTTCCACAGTCGTGAGAAGAATCCGCCACTGGGCCTCATCTCTGAGCTAAGAGCTCCAAATTCTGTGAAAGTGCTAGGTGATTCATCCCAAATTTTCCTCTTCTGTCTGTTACCACCATTTGCTGGTGATAATGACGATGAAGTCATCCCTGTTGGTTATAATGTACTTCAGGCTGAAAGTACAATAAGTTATAATAAATATATCTGTTCATAAGTTTAAGAAAATATGTTACCCTCCTTTGAGTAAGAGGCTTCTTCTCAAAACATACTCAGAACATCTCACCATCAAATTTCATACAACCTCAGAACCACTGATAGTGAAAAATGTCTACTGCCCAATCTGCAAGAAACTACACCTCAGGATAATACTCCTATCAACATCAAACCATATAATAGTGGGAGATTTCAACAGTCACTCCCCTTGCTGGGGATACCCAACTATGGAGAGGAGAAGAAATAGAAGACTGGATAGAAAATAGACTAATTCTTATAAATTAACACCTATCAGAGCCAACATTTTACTCCAGATGATGGAAATCTCAGCACTCCTGATCTTGTCATTGCAACAGAGAATATTTAACGTGTGACATAAAGAGTAGCAACACAACAACTTGGTGAAAGTGACCACAAACCTATTATACTAACAATAAAAGGGAACCACAAAACAGAAAAACAATAACACAAAATTGCTAGCTGGAACTACAAAAGGGCAAACTGGGATACTTATCGATGCCTTACAGAAGAAAAACTACAACCATGTCCAGGTACAATGACCTCACCCTTTCCTAAATCAGAACTTAACATGGCAATTCAAAACCATAAAAAGAACGTCGCTGGACCCAATTGAATCATAAATAAAATGATTCAACACCTAGGTCCCGTGGAGAGAGAGTCATAGAAAACAATTTTCTAGATGATTGACAATCAGGCTTCAGAAAACACAGAAGCACTGAAGACCAAACAACATACTGTGCCCAGGAAATAGATGCTTTACAGAAAAAAAAATCATAACCCCAAGCCACCTTCTTTCACCTCACAAAGACCTTTGACAAAGTCTGGAAAGAGGAGCTATTGCTAAAACACGCCCAGAAAGGAATTGGAGGCAAAATGCTACAGTGGATAAAAAGCTTCCTATGTGGCAGACATGCAAGAGTCAAACTTCAGAGAAAGAAAAGTAAAATGGTTAACATAACAGAATGTGTCCCACAAGGAGAAGTTCTATCACCACACTCTTCATAATCTATATAGATAACCTACCAAAACTATTCACACCATATGTACATAGGGCTCTCCAAGCAGACGATAGTATTATCTGGACCCAATCAGAATACATTGGAGCTGCAAATGAACAATGCAGGAAGTAATAAACAAAGTTGAAAAGTGGGAAAAAACCTGGAGCATTCAAACAAACAAAAGCAAGACTGTCATCACACTCATCACAAACCTGTAAGTTTGTTTATTTGCTGCTGAACAGATATATTTGTATTGTGTTTTATATAGCTAATATATTCCAGGGTAGCATTTCTATGAGCAGAACTTCACTTGTTAGCGGCCAAATCCTCTCCAAAACTTGGTTTACCAGCAAGCAGAAAAAATACATCTGTTGTTCTAACCCATTTTGGCAGGAAGATTAACCTTTAGCATGCTGTAGATGGAAAATTCTGCCCAATTTCAAGGTATTCTGAACCACAGGAGGCAGAATATTCCACCCATTGCTGTGCACTTCTCCAATAAGGAAATTACAATTTCAAACTAATGTCATTCATCTGGGCATCACAGGAATCGAAAGTAGACATAATTTACTTCCATTTCTATTGGTATTTTAAGCAATTCTTATACAATTATTGGAAATTATTTTCTGCAATCTGTTTTTATTTTCAAAGTCTGACACTGTGGAGGTGTGATACAGAGCGCATCTGTGACAGTCAAGGTACCGAGTTTGATCCCTGCCACAGACAATTGTGCATATGGACCGTTCAGAAAGCAAATGGCAAACTACTGAATGTATTTATATTGCCTAGAAAATCACTACAGTCAAAAAATTATGGGTTAATGGCTAAGTCCTGAATAGTATACTCTACCAATCTGTCAAAATCAAACAAAATGGCAACCATTTTTAGAAAAATTTGCTTTACTCTGATTTCAACAAAAAACAATTGTTGAGCTTTTAAGGATGCAGATACTGTTTCCCAGCCCCAGAAAGCTGAGGAAATAGCTTACAGCAGTTCTTTGTAGAGTGTTTGTATAAAGAAAAGTATGATAAACATAGTTAAATAGTGCCCTTCAACTTATATCTTCTCTGGCTTTACATATTTCTGAAGTCGCAGGATCATTAGGCCTAGCTGATAATATCATTGAAATTGATGTGTTTATCTTGTTTTCACAGATGTTATTATGAACACGCTATTTTGGTAATGAAATGATATCAGAAATAGAATAGGCATATTATTATTCTTCTTCTGCATTTACTCTCAAACTCCTGCAGATTAGCAGGATGTAAATCGGAGAATGGAGTGCATTGTGTCATGGTTTACAGCATTACTGTGATCTGCACCTTTCAGCCTGACACATCCAACTTCAGCATGTCTTTGGGTCACTTTGACCCTATATGGAATGTGACAGCCAACTTCATCCCATAACTTTCTTAGTCCCCTCTTATGACATGCATGGAAGGTAACAATGTTGTTATTCTTTGTTTTCCTATCGACCCCAGCAATACACAGGGAATTTTCATTTAGCAGTATTCCAGTATTGAATATATCGCAGCAGAAAACGGATATGTCAGGCCATTGGCGCAAATAAAACGGTGACACAACGCATTTCCATTCTCTGGACTATATCCTGCTGGAAATCTAATAGGACCATGGTCCTGCTACAAGAAAGATTCAGCAGGAGTTTGAGAATGTACGCTGAAGAAGAAGAATATATCGAAGTTTACAATAACATTAGACCTAGCCGATAATGTGGGTTAGTTTGATGTTTCGTTTGTTTTTCAGACTATATTATATGAACATAGTTTGGTTATGAAAAACAGAATAGGCATTTAGCAGCATTGTATCCTGGATTTCCTCCTCTTCCTTAGCATTCATTCTCACACTCCCATCTGATCTCTCTTGTAGCAAGACAATGGTCCTACTAGATTTCTAGCAGGATGTAGTCCAGTGAATGGAAATGTGTTGCGTTGCCGTTTTGTGCCAATGGCCCGATACATCTGTCTTCTGCTGTATCCTGGATTGAATATATCGGACAAGAATAGGTAAGTTTTTTTCCCATTTTTCATCTTCACCATTTTATCACATATCACACATACACCAGCAAAACCTACATCATTATATTCACTGAATGACTCAGTAACCATTACCTAATTTTTACACAAATAAATTAGACAAAAAACTCCAAAAACAAAAACGTTATTGCATTTCCCAAACACTCTCCAAATATAATGAGTAGACCTATATAGTCACAAAAATAATGCAGTGACCGGGTAAATTGCAATGCACAGTTCTAAACATTAAAAATCTGTTCTGTTTTGTTAAATCTGTTTCGGTCCCAATTTAAGTTTATATTTTCCTATGTTTCATGTAAAAGTAAATTATTTTGATGTCAAATTAATCCGAAAGATTTCATAACTTTTTCAGGATGGACGTACGGACGGTTGATGTATCGTTGAATTGCAATTTTCAAGGGCTATCAAGTTGTTCGGCGCAAGCCTAGTTTAACTCTTCACTGTGACCTTTGTTTTACTTTTGAGGTATTTCCTTACCTTTGCAGTGTGATTGCTATGTATATCGTTATTGTTATTGTATGATTGAATCTGGAATATAATTAGTATTTAGTATTGGGGTGTATGAGAGATACGTCGGCATCGGCTATGCGATACTTATTGCATTGTCCAACTGCAGGGTAAAGAATAAAAATATGCAGGGCGCAGAACTACCTACAAATCACCACTGATAAAGAACACCCTGAAATTCTCAAAGTGAAAGGCAGTCAACTTAAGAGAGGAAAGTCATGGATGGGGTGCGCAGAGGATATCATACAGAGGGTGAGCAGATTGGAAGATGTGCTACCTGTGCGGAATAAAGTTGTGTGCACTTAGATTGTCCGATTGCCTTCAAAGTAATAATAACACTCAATAGAGAATGCAGGGAATGGTGTCCAACAGTGGTGGAGTTGGAGGTACTTGCTTTAATCTGTGAAAATTCTAGGGAAGGTGATATGATTGTATATACAGATAGGTCGGTTGAGAGACACATCAGAAGTGCCTTGACCTTCACGGCTCAAAGGTGGGGGGAAACCATCAGACAGGAAAGTGGTGCATTCAGTAAAAGTTCAGGCGGGATACATTTGGGAACAGTGGCTGGATGCAGTTAAGAATTCCTGTATGCATAAAGTGACTTCCATTTTTGTGCCAGGACATCCGGGAGTCCGGGGTAATGAGAGAGCAGATTAGTTGGCCGCACATATTGCAACTATGACTGTTGGTGGATCGATGGATCGAGAAGACATTTTGAACGCCCTATGGGAAAACGCACAAGCAAATGACTGTTTAAGTGATGATGACTCTTGTTCCATGACTAGAATAAAGGAATTTGGTTTGAAATGTGGTGTCGCTAGAAAGGAGTGGTTTCGTGGGCAAGAATGAATGATGGTCAATCAACTGTGTACTGGAACCGTCAGTCAACGTGTAATGGCAGCTACACTCAAGGAGAGATCTGAGCACCTATGGACTTGTCAGGAGTGCAGTGATGATGATCCAACGACTAACTAACTAACTAGTATTTAAAATGAATTGATATTTATTGAAAACGATTGTATTAGAATTAGCATTTAGGGTTAAAGGGGAGGATTAGGTTTTAGTATTTATAATTGAAATTAATTAGTATTATGTACAAAAATGGAAAGATATAAGGGACATGCGCAGTAATATACGGCAGCATAAGGAAAGGAACAGTAGCCATGGGGCATGTTGTTAGATGTGATCTTACTTTCATTATAAACTAGTGTAGTAGTGTTTATGGAGTTCCTTTGTGTGATTAAAACAGTGTATCCTGCACGGAATTCTAAATTCTTCTTCAGCGTTCATTCTCAGACTATTGCTGGATCTCTCCTGTAGCAGTACTACTAAATCTCCAGAAGGATGCATCCAGAGAATGGAAATGTGTTATGTCGCCGTTTTATTTGCGCCAATCGCCCGATACATCCATCTTTGGCAAGAAAATTCTAAATAAGGTGAGTGTTTCGTTCTATTCAAATTGTTATTCAAATTTGGTAGTGTAAATAGCACAGTGGAGACTTAAACTAGATTTCTACCAGTTGTTCTATCTTGTAAGAGGAGAAAGGGCAGACCAAGAAGACGATGGACTGACGAAATTAAAGATGACATGAATACAACGTTGTAAAATTAAAAATGCAAGCCGCATCGGCCAAGACAGAGAGGGGTTCAGGGAGTTCATTGGGAAGACAACGTTCTGGAAAGAATACGTCACATGAAAATAGTTGTAGTTAGTTTAATGATATAGACTATAGAACTGTTTTGAAAATTGTATCCAAGTACCCATGCAAGTCTTTAAACTTTAAATTTAAAGTTATAATAATTAGTATTAATTTATTTAGTTCATTTATTTAGGCCTAGGTCTGATTAATTTTTAATACGTTATAAATAGTAAATTACTAAATACTAAACTTTCTGATCTAGATAACGATAAGTAAATAAGTTAAAGTTACATTAAGATTAGATTTCCTTCTTTTGATACATGAAAAATATATTTATAGTTTGTTTTTAAAAACAATTAAGCTAGCAACTACTAGATCATATTTCACATTCATCTTAAACACAGGTCTTGACAAACCTCCGATTTTTAGCAGACACTACTAGTTATTATTGTCCACTATCCATTCTGCACTTAACGAAGATGAAGGCAGGTCACTCCTGTCACTCACAGGATTTCCGAGTGGCCAGATAAGTGTTCCCCAGTCTCACATCAACTAGAGGTGTCAAAAGAGAATAGAACCGTATTTTTTTCTAAATATTTATATTTTCCCATCCACTCAAGAACGTTACGATCACTGTACTTGTATTGAAACTATAATATACTTAATCATATATTGGCTGCTTCAATTCACTATATAAGACCGTGTTATTGTTCAATCGGTCATACGAATAATTATTACACAAATGAAATTTCTGTATTACACACGATCATGTGATAACATTGAGTCAATGATTACACAAGATTAAATGACATAACCTCATTTTCTTATTTCTAAGATGATCATCAATCTTCTATTATACTTACACCAGAGGTGGAGAACCTGATTGGGTGGAGAACATTACTGCCCGATTGAACTTTTCTCATACGAGATGGGACTACACAGTTTTTTTTAGTCATTTGGAGCTATAGTAAACTTTGATTTGCTTAGCCATGGGGGGAGGGGCAGTACATATATTGCATTTAAATCAGCCTGGCGCATGGTGGGTCAGTAAAAATAGCTGTGACCCAGATTTGGCCTGCGAGTCCTATTTTGTCCAACGCTGACTTACATCATAATGCTTTCCTCCATTCACATATTACGTCTCCTTCACTTGTTCATATGCCTTCAAACTTTTCTTGCAATGAAACTACATTGTTGCTGTTATGTGATTTATTCTTTCCAGAATATGGTCCTCCTTATGAATCTCCTGAAATCTCCACGGTCTCTGTCAAGTTGTCCCGCCTTCTCTAGCAATATGTGCATGCATTCCTGAATGTGTATTGTCCGCGACGTCTTGGTTGACCTTTACATCTATTGCCTTCTATCGTCCTCTGCAATAACACTCTTCTATGCCGTCATGTGAGAATATAACACTTGAGGAGATTAAATCAATTATTTAAAAAATTTGAAAAACCATAAAGCCACTGGAGATGACGACATTTCAGGAGAAATGTTAAAAGCAGGTGACGACACTTCCTTAAACCATCTATTATATCTATTCAACCAAATATGGCAGAATTAATCTGCAATAATGGAAAAACAATAATTATTAAATTACCAAAGAAAGGAGATCTGTCTTACTGCAACAGTTGGCAAGGTATCACACTACTATCTATCCCTGGTAAAGTCTTTCTCGGTATATTACTACAAAGACTTCGAAATTCCATTGATGAGGCTTTCAGAGAAGAACAAACGGACTTCAGACTTGACCGCTCAACAATAGATCACATCTACACCTTAAGAACAATAATAGAAGAATCCATAGAAAGACAATCAAAACTCATGATCAATTTTGTTGATTTCCAGAAGGCTTTCGATAGTCTTCACCGACCATCTCTCTTGAAAATTCTTACGCTTTACGGCATCCTGACGAAATACAACAATATCATGAAAGCTTTTATTCCGATACGACTTGTTGTGTATGAACAGAAAGTGGTTTTTTTCCAGCTGGTTCCCAGTGACAACGGGAGTAAAACAAGGATGTGTTTTGTCCCCAATACTGTTTTGCATCGCGATTGCATGTGTGATGATGAAATGCATAGACTCAAAACAACTAGGAATCAAATGGGTAAACAAGACCCTGGAAGATCTCACCTTCGCAGATGATATTGCTCTACTGAGTTAAAAACACCTAGATCTCCAAGAAAAAAAAGATAGACACATTTTTTGCGCAACAGATATGCGTTCAAATAAACATGCATAAAACGAAAATCATGAACTTTACCGGCCTGACAGAATCAATTAAACTAGATAATAATATAAAAGACAACGTTTCAAATTTCGTATATATGGGAAGCAGGACAACAGCACACCGGGATACCAACTCAGAAATGAAGACTCGAATCGCTCTTGCCTCCAACGCCTTTAACATCTCAAACGTCTGGAGATCGAAGATCGCAAGTAAATACATCAAACTGCAACTATTCAATGCAAGTGTGATTCCATTATTGACATACGGATGTGAAAGTTGGAAATCTACCGCAATAATGGATAAAAAAAAGTTAGTTGCCTTCGAGAATAGATGCCTCAGAAAAATCAAAAATACTAATTGGAAAGATTTCAAATCAAACGACATATTAAGAGAGGATACAAAACAAGAATATGTGACGAACATCATTAGAAAACACCGCTGGACATACATCGGCCACATACTTAGAATGAAGGAAGACAAAATTCCACGACATGTCTTCATGTGGACACCAGACTGGTAAAGAAAACAGGGAAGACCAAACACAATGCTCAGAAGAACATTTATGAATGAATTAAAATCAACAGGCATAAATGCTCAAGACCTGCATTCCTTGGCAATTGACCAACAGGCATGGAGAACTATGACATCCGCCCTATGTGCCAAACTTGGCAAAAGAGGAATTGACTGACTGATGCCATAGTATCTCTTCACTTGGCCGAAAAAAAACCAACTAGGGATAATAAACGTTGGTGCCGTTATCCAGTTACCACACTTAAGAACTACTATCATGTGCATAAGGGCGACACCAATCCACGGCACAACAAAAGGATTTACTGCAAGATTTAACAGCTGGTCCATCAAGATATCCAAGGACACCCTATTGTACGCATCCTCAAGATCTATTGCGACCGCACATGTCTCCATGCGAGAATCGAACCCTTCAAAAACATTCTGCGCAAATATCTGTGCATTCTGTCATGTCTTCTTTCCTGTGCGATACCTTCCTAACAATGTTGGTAAATACTTATTTCTTTCAAGATAACATGATACCTTCCAGGCCATGTTTTCCCCCCAAAAGCCTGCCTATCGTATTCTGCATTGTTAATATTATGTAGCCTTGTATCCTGGTGTGGTCCTTCCCAGGTTTGGGTAGTGGAACTAAATAGCCGTGCAACCAGTCTTCTTTTACTGTGCCCTTTAGAAGGCTAATTGAACAGGTCCGCCAACTCTCCCAACTCCTCATCCGTTCTCCGACTAATGTCATCGTATCTAATGTCATCTGATCCTGGAGCTGTGTTTTTTGTACTTTTCTGCGCCTTCCTGATTTCTTCAGCTGTGATTATCATATGTTTTTCCATGCTCAGGTTCTTACACGTGTCTGTAATGGTTTTCCTGATTTCTTGATATGCCTCCACATTTCTCTTGTGGAGAATTTGTGCGGTTTAGTGTGCCAGTATATTCTATATATGGTATTTATCTATCACTAATCGGATAGTGAGTATAGCTTCTTTTGTTTTTCCTAAAACCAAATTGTCAACTAACCAAGAGTGTTCAAACTCAAAAGTTCCAGTTAAATGTTTATTATGTGATCGTCATATTTTTTCAGAGATCTAAAAATTCGTCGGTCACTTATATTTCTATCATTCTTTGTATATATATGGCTAATATCACATGGGGCCTCATTCTACAGCTTATCGTTATTGGCATTTTTCGTCAACGAGTCTACTCTGTAGCTGCATCTTACCTTAGCATGTCCAAAACAGCACATCTATGTCATCTCTGGACACAATTATTGCTAAAACGATCACCCAATCCTTTCTTAGAATATATAGGGTCCAGTTGCTCTGGTTTACCTGTAACTTTCCTGGTTTTCAGTCAAGTGTCCCGACTACTCTCCAAGACGTCTAAATGTCCCAGTTTTGTGTTCATAATACCAATAATAAAAACAGAAGTACTAAGTATTTTAAATAGAAAAAGTTCCTCCTAAAGTGAGGAAACACTATACCAAAACAACGTAAGTATAATCTAAAATTTTTCACTTGCTTCTAACCCAGGAATTATGGACGTTGGAAATTAGTCTGAAATATGGCATGAAAATCTCACCTCAAATTTAGAAGACGTTAATCGGAAACATGGCATGGGAATTAGCATTGAAAAAGCAAGTTATTGGTGAGTTGTTATATCAAGCAAGATCCCACGATCATAAACTTGAGTACGTTACCACATTCAAATATCTTGGGTCCCAACTCGGGAAATGAGATTAAGTTAAGACGAGATGGATGCCATGGCATGGGTGAATATAATTTGGAAAAGTAAGATCCGTATTACAGTGAAGATCACTTTATGCAGATCGCTTGTGCTAAGCATAAAAAAATGTGAAAGCTGAACACTCACTGCAGATACGGAAAGAATTATTCAGGCTTTTGTTGTTTCTTTGTTTGCGTTTAACTCTCACTGGATCTCTCTTGGTGCAAAACAATGATCCTGCTAAATTTCCGCAAATGCTTCATGCAGCCATTTTCATTTGTGTGGTGGTCCAGCACATCCGTCTTCGGCGTGATTCAGACTTTTGAAAACAAGTGCTACACATGTTTGTTAAGATTTAGTTACATACAACACAAGACAAATATATTTGCCCGGCAGAAAATAAACAAACTTGCAAATGATCAAGAACCACTTTTGAGTGGTGAAACGAGCAAACTAGTTTGGTTTGTACATGTAACAGACACGAATTACGTGCTGAAATTATTTTGCATGAAACAGCTGAGGGAGGCAGGTAAAGAAAATCCAGGAGTGATAACACCCAAGGAATGGTCTGGGAATGATTTTTCTACACTTCTCCGAATAACTGAGGATAGAGAAAGGTGTTTGGAAAGCCTTTTTTGTACTGATGTCTCCAGTGTGACACCCCTGACAGGTTATGGGCCTTATTATTATTATGGTAGTAATAGAAATGGATGCCTGAGAAGAATGTTTAACCAGCGGGTCACGGAAACCATAAGCGTGCATACCCTTCATCATATACAGGAGGAGGCTGAGCATCTATGGATGTGCCCTGAATGCAATGATATCGCTTCATCATAACCATGTGATTTTATTTTCTCTGAATAAAGTTCTGTTGGTTGAAGTATCAATTCAGCCAGTTATATGAACTGTTAACTATATTTTGTTCATGTGATTTAGTCAGTTTTGTGAACTATATTTTGTTCATGTGATTTAGTCAGTTTTGTGAACTATATTTTTTCATGTGATTAGTCAGTTTTGTGAACTATATATTAACTATATTTTTTTTTTAATCGAGTTAGTAAGTTATGCACAGATAACTTTTTTCTGCATGTTCTTTTGTCAGTTTTGTTGTAACTTTTTTTCATGTGATTTATTTTGTGTGCTAATTTTGTAATATGATTCTGTGAGCTGGAAAATGTATTATTTTGAGTTTTCTGTTACTACCTAAAAAACAGAACAGAGTCTGAATCGCCATCTAATGGGTAAAAAGTGTTGGTTTTGTTGGCTACAGTTGAAAACAAGTGCTAGTTGTTTTTAGTTAACAAAAATCAGTTATTTTGTCTAGTTCAACTACTCATACTCAAAGATTGTTATGCACATGCGGTTGTGTCTGTGGGTCTCATCAATGGCTCACTAGACAAGCCAACCATGCAACAGAAAACCTTAGTAGATGACATGCCTTTATATTGAGATTATCTTATAGAAGCTTCATGGCACGCCATCTATACAATCCCGTAGTCGTAACCTTCGATAACAGTTACCATGTTGTTCTGACATGCCGACATTGTGCTTGAACTAGTTATGGGCACGTCGTGGGTGGGCAGAACAACAAAGAAACCTGTCGCAAGGGCCAGAGTTGCGCCCTGATGTCGATGTCTGTTTCTGTGGCATTGGACTCGAAACACCATCAAGTCGAATGGCTGCTGGAACAGAGGGCGGAGCACTTATGGGAATGCCCCATGTGCTGTGAGGCCAGTTTTATAATCAAGAAAGATTGTTATGCATCTTTCATTACATCATAAGACACTGGCTCATTTTCCATATTCTTCTTCTGCACATGTTCTCAAATTCTTGCAGATTAAGCAGGATTATTCTAGAGAATTAATTGCATTTCATCAGAATTTACAACTTGGATGTGATATCTGTGCCTTTCAGTATGACACATCTGAATTCAGCATGGTTTCTCTATAAGAAGGAACAGCACACTATTCCTCCAATATCACCATAAGTCATCTCATACAACATCATCTTTACTTCTGTTTCTGGCTACTAGTGATTCATACAACAGCATCTTTACTTCTGTTTCTGGCTACTAGTGATTCATACAACATCATCTTTACTTCTGTTCCTGGCTACTAGTGATTCATACAACATCATCTTTACTTCTGTTTCTGGCTACTAGTGATTCATACAACATCATCTTTACTTCTGTTTCTGGCTACTAGTGATTCATTTCAGAACTGTGAACCAACACAGAAACCAACAACTGATTTGTGTAAACATAGCAGACATTTATTTTTAGATATGAACACACCATACTGTACACCCTAAATACACACATTTTCGCGAGAATATTAGCTCTTACAGCGCTCTTTCTTTAAAAAAAAACTTGAGATGATCCACTCTTGACAGAGAATAGATTTATTACCTGTTCGTGTTCATTACCAGAACACAATATATCCAGGACACTTCAACTGAGAAACAACTTTTTCTTTTTGTTACATTGAATTGGTAGCGTTTACTCAACCGTGTACAAAACCAAAAGGCACATAGGAATCCATTTCAAGGAACCGAGTACTCATCGAGTCTGAGAATGGGAAAATCTTGACTAATGCAGTTTTTGATGCTGTTGCCCATGGTTTTCTTTTTCCCCCACTGCTTCTTCCATCCTCATTAGCACCTGCACAATCATTTGTGATTCATACAACATCATCTTTACTTCTGTTTCTGGCTACTAGTGATTCATTTCAGAACTTTGAACCAACACAGAAACCAACAACTGATTTGTGTAAACATAGCAGACATTTATTTTTAGATATGAACACACCATACTGTCTCCAAGAGGTGTATTTATTACACACAAATTTATAAACTGATGAACATTTAACTCTTTTAATTGTGAACAAATATAAAATTGTATATAAATGTTCATCACAACTCATGTACAGATTCACATATCAACGGAAATTGTCCTAAGTATGTCAGATAAAGGGCATTAAAGACATAGACCGTTGGATCAGCAACCAACCAACCTAGTATGTCAGAGAAAAAAGAAAACTTCTGCTCAATAAAGAAAAGTATATAACTCTTTTTTCTAGTTCACTCATTTTCACGTATTTATTCTTTTTACACATTTCCCTTATTTATACATTTTGTAATCTTTCAACCATGACACAGTTTCATATCAAGCTCACACACATGCATGATTCAAGACTGTAGGATATTGCAAACAAAACCATTCTCAATCATAAATATCAAAACTGCAATGAGCATTATCAAAAAAAAAGTCTCACACAAAAATATACTAAAGTAATATGAAGTGTTTTTCAAACACAGTCCTCAGCGGTGAAACATTAGATGTTGAAAACATGCCATACATAAGAGAAATACTAAACTTATGTGGTTGATACAATTCTTGACCAAACCTTTTGGAAAATGTTTAATAGAAACAGATTGATCACTATCTGTGAGCATATTCAAGATGCTTATAATATCTATGTGAAAATAAATAAAACAAGTAAATATTGTCTGTTACAATTAAATAAAGCACTTAGATGTCACTAGACTTGTCGATTCAATCTTGATTAGATCTAGGATTTTACTAGGAAAATCTCTTTGACACATGCCATTTATATTTAATGTAGAATGTCTATACTGAATGTTGTCAATGTTATTTCATAACGATACTAACGTGTTCATAATATCTTCTTTGAAAATTAATGTAATTCCATATAATTCTTCACGTTTACAAAAATAATCCATAAGAATTTCACTAAAATGGCTTCCATTTCAACAAGATTTACATAGCATAATTATAATATTATAAAATAATATAATAATTATAAAATAATAATAGCATAAGGATTTGAATAGCATAACTGAGACTTTGAAAAACTAATAATCTGGCGGTCTTTTCCATTCGTAACTGGAAACAAGTCTATATTTAATTGCTAGAAGTGTTGCTACTTTTCTCTGGAAGAAAATGCCAAATTTAAACTTTTTACCATGGATACAAATTTTTTTTAGTGTCGGTCACAATTCTGCTACCATGGCATTCAGCAGAGCATGCCCGGAAGTGTGTGCTATTTTGCACCGTTGGTGTGGTAAAGGTTAACAACCTGATGCATAAACTGTTCTTCACTAGTCAGGAATTACAATGTTCACGATCTGGCTTCACTCTGAGTATTCCAGTAACAGACTACTTCAATAGATCTATTTCTGACTCAGATAGTTTCTTTGTACATTAGTTTTAATCATCACGTCCATATCAATATCTGAAGATCTTAATGAGAATGCCCCAATGAAAAAGCTGCTGCACTCTCTTATATTGACCTGATTTCAAATTTACTTGTGGTTCAAAAAAATATGGCCTGTAGTCAACCCAGTTACCAGAAAATAAGACACCAGGGTTTATGTTTTCAGAATTACAAATCACTGCTACTGAATATGTATTTAAATAACCAAATTCCAGCCGAAGATAAATGTGTTGGGCCATTGGCGCAAATAAAACGGTGGCACAACACATTTCCATTCTCTGGACTACATCCTGCTGGAAATCTAGTAGAACCATTGTCTTGCTACAAGAGAGATTCAGCAGGAGTTTGAGAATGAAAGCTGAAGAAGAAGAAAATAAACTGTCAGAGTATACCCAACAATGTGGAGAGTGTCGCAGAAACAAAACTATGTTGAGTATCTGTTAAGATGGACATGGAGGTTTGTGGTAATCACAGGCTAGGAGCAGAGGACTTATGGGTAACACAGTGTACTATGGTTTTGATTTGTGATAACTCAATATAACTATCATACCTTGTCATCAATTATCTTTTTAGCAACATTCTACTAGGTTATCTTGCTGCAGCAACTGAACTGGTCACAACAAAATGAGACAACACACATACATCAAATTTATGATAGCCACAACTGAGCTTTACCATTGTAATCTGAAGTATATGACAGTGAAACGTGTCTTACAGGCCTGAAGAAGTCAAGGCTCACTCCCACCAGCTCCGAAGAAAAAATTGTATGGCATAGACACAGATGACATAGACAATAACGTGGTAGTATATCCTATACAGGGCATAACGATAAACCCAGCATTTTTTGGTTGTAGCGATTTTCTAGGCAATATAAATATGCTCAATAGGTTGCCATTACTTTCTGATCAATCCTGATGCACGATTGCCTGTGTCAAAGATTGAATTTTCTTTTCTTGCACCGTAGCAGTCTTATACATGCCTTGTACCTCTCCGTCACAGAGCTGGACTTGATACAGACAGCAGACTATATCCCGAATGTCAATGTGAGTGAAATATGATCACTCAAGAAGACTCACATTTTTGTCGAATACTTGTTTTGTTTCTGATCTTATTTATTTTTTTTGTCTTGTTCATAGTTTAACATGTCTACACAGCAAGTCTGTTTTTCTTGACCAGCTCAATCCTTATTGATATATATAGGCAGCTATATATTAATTACCGCTGTGGCCGTTCTCGTCCGATTGACACACTGACATTTATATTGATGTTTGTAACTATTTTCATGCAAACAGACATGCTAAATTTAGCACTGATGTGATTACCAGTAATAGTGGCTTCCAGTATTGTTTTCCAATCATTTCTAACAGCTGTCATTTCCGAACTGCGAAAGGTTTATTATGACCTTCAATTTTCGTCAAAATTTGGTAAAAATGATCCTACATGATGATACACAATTTTTAAAATGGACTTTCAGAGAACGAGAATAAATCAGACGATGATGGGGAATTAGTTTAGTATTCAGAATTTGAAGTAGCAACAATTGTCGATTGTAATGTAGGCCTAAGTAATGATGTGCATGACCCCCCCCCCCCCACTATAGACCTAGTAATGATTGAGATTAAACACAGCTGATCTTTGTTAATATTGATCAATTTCACGAAAAATCAGATCCTGCAAACAGCATTGATCTTGAGTTTGATAAAGGCTAAGCCAAGTTTTCACTATTTCTACATTAGTCATCTTTTGGGCTGAGCACAGAACACTGTGTATGTCGATATCAAAATTTTCAGAAAAATTAGACCTATTTTAGGAAACTGTTTCACCAGATATCTAGGGCTTTCTTTATGTGAACGAGACCTATATGTATGAAGTAGTAACGGTACAGAATGTCATTGTCATGCTGTGTAAGAGAGAATTCTTTGCAGCATTCATATGAACATTTATCAGCAAACAATTGACACAAGTAAATGAAGCTGATGTGAAAGTGATGCTAATATATTTTCCTCTCCCATGTTACATAACAAGTAAACTTATCTTATATGACATTCACAAAGATATTTTCACAGATCGGTACCTCTTCCATTTATCTGTTAATTGGAATTTGAATCATAAAAATTTATTGTAAATTGTATTTTATATTAATTTTCTTGCACAATTAATTCAGATTTTTACAGAGTTATTCCCTTGCCCTGGGAATGAAGTTTGGAGTTTTTCCTGATTGGCCAGGATTGAAAGGGTTAATAAATGCTGCTATATTTGAAAGCTACTCAGTACTTCCATACAGCTTTCTGTGGATATTTGTCTCTGTGGGCCAGTGTTCCTTCTGTAACTGGTTTAGTGTAATACAGTCTTGCAGGATATGTTCTGCAGTCTGTTCTGCCTGCCCACGTGGACACAGAGGTGATGGAATCAGTCTTAGTTTATTTAAGTGACTGTTTAGCCTGTTGTGTCCTGTCCCTATGCAAAAGACGATAACCTGCTTAACTCTGTCAAGATATTGATACTTGTCTTTTGGATTGTCAACTTCTCTAATAGCTTTGATGAGGGTCCCCTTTTCTTGGTCTTTTTGTTTCGTGTTTCTCCATCTTTTGCTAGCACGTATACCTCTTCATTTCCTGGTATGTCACAGTGGGATATTTATATACTCTTATTATATGACAAAACTTGTAACAGAAATATAGCAATAATAACAAGCTAGAAGACTTAAGGGCTCAAAGATATCTGACTTATTTACTTCAAAACAATCAGTGAATAGGAGATTACAGTATAACTCTGTAATGTGTCATTTTTACATAAGCCACAAATATTTTTGATCACTTACTGCTAAGAGTTACTTCATATCAATCCTAATAATATGTGAAAGTATTTTTTTTAAAATCAATCTTTAACCTGTTACTTTGTTTAGTCTAGAACGAAAATAAATCTGGAAAAATTTGGTATTTGCTATAAATAAAATAGCAAGTTCATGGCTAAAGTATAAAATTTACATATTTTGACAAATGCAGGAATCATTCTGTGCTTAAATGTGTGACATAATTGTAGATGACTTCATTATCTCTACTTCCCCTATAATAAGCACAACTATTGCTTTGCTTGTGCTGCCAGATTTTCCTTCTCTGTTTCAACATGCCAGGCTTTGTCTTTCTGCACAGATAGATTAGCAGGCCCAAGGAATGCAGACCCAGAAGGAACACCATCAGCATTGAGATATCTGAAAAGAAATTTTAATTTAGACATGAGAAACCAAAGTAATGGAACAGGATCAGTAAGCCAATAGAAATACACCTGCAAGAGGTCATCATCATCAAGTGCAGTGCGGAATGGTGTTGGCGGTCATATCTTGATTCTTCTTGATATCGATGTCTGTTTTGGCAGCATTAGACTGATCTCTGTTGATGTCATCATCTCTGTTGGTGTCAATCAAAGCTATTTAGTCAAACTGTCCAATATCTTTTCTCTAAGTCTTCCCCTTGATCTTTCCTGTTGTCACTATATTCTCAATGTCTCCTCTTCTCATTATGTGCCCAATAAATTTTGACTGTCTTTTTCTTATATTTATCAATAATGCATCTTTTCACATCCATCCTTTATAGAGGGAGATACAGCAGCACTTAATTGGTTGATAACTGATACATGAACACACTCTGTAATACTCACAGACTCTCAAAGCATGCTGCGCAAGATAGTAACGTTCATGCTAAGAAAAGAATGGTGGGACTTATTGAACAACTCAGTTGTCCAGAACATTACATGGATATACTGCCCTGGTCGTGCTGGGGTCAGAGGAAACGAGAGAGCCGACTTATTGGCAGGCAATACAGCGATAGATAGCACATTGCTGAGAAGAGATAAAGCGGACTTAATGAACGCAGTAATAAATTCATTTCAAGATGCAGATGATGTCAATGAGGCTGAGAACGTACACATACAGAGAATGTTAGAAATGGGAGTATCTAGAGGTGAGGAAAGGAAAAGTAAATTTTTTGGAAAGTCCTTAAGATCACAAAATCAACACCTGACCGGGACTCTGAGTCTACATACACTGGGATGGCTGCTGGAGCAGAGGGCTGATCACTTATGGGAACGTCCCGCGTGCTGTGAAGCCAGTTTCTAATCAAGAATAAACATTCAAAGACATTCTTTATTAGTAATCTTTGCTGTCCAAGGAATACGTAACATTCTTCGAATAAACCACATTTTCGCTGCCTCCAATTATTTTTGTGATGTTTTATTTATTGTCCATGTTTCACTTCCATAGAGTAGCACTGGTTCAATGTAGCAAGAGGTTGATTGGATTTAACCTTTAGGCTCCTATGGTCGCAACATTGCGCCTTGCGTCCCACCTTGCCTGTGGTCGCTATCACACGCCTTACGATATCGCTCCATTCCCGAGTACGGAACTTCACGAAGTTAAAGCTTATAAAACGTAGAATTCCCGCCACACGAAGCTAGGAATACGTCACAGTTTAAAGGTCAAATTCCTTTACTCATTACAATTGTAATAGAGAGAAAGCCGGTTGAATTTGTCAACGCATTTCTAGAGCGAATTTAGCCATTTTCGGCCGTATTTTACTATCAAATTGAGTACCGCGTGGCATGGGTAAGTGATCGTGACTACATGTTCTAATTGTTGTTTTTTGTGTTTAATATGTTGTTATTTGATAAGAATGTTTGTGTATTCATTAAAAACACAAAAATAATATGTATCAGGGGTGACACGTGTGTGCATGGACAATAATTACGCTGCTTGTCGGCATAGACCTAGTGTTGACCGGACGGACGTTATCTGCGCTTTCTTCACATTTTATTCGTTTTTTTAGTTCATATTATATTAGTTTTGATATAAAACAATATATATACAATAAGTATAGGTATTTATGAGGATTTTATCAATGTTGTTACACATTGCTCAAGTATTAGGGTCGTCACGAAGATATATTTGCGATTTTGAAAATGGCGTTTTGCGTTTTTCGCCCGAATTTTCAACTTCACAACTTGCTCACAACTGTTATATCACACATACAACAACCACAAAAACACGATTTTATTCACTATTCACTCCTTTATTTAGATGTGCAAAAATTATTTTGATATCTTTTAAAACAAAAAAGTTATGACGTTTTCAAAACACCCACCATCAATAACGCAAATTTTCCAAAAAATAAGTCAGGCCCTGTGGGAAGTTTTGTAATTTTAAGCCAGGGTCCTGAAGGTTAATAATAAAGTGGATTAGGCAGATCTATCTTCTTTTTGTTTTATTCACTTGAAATGTGTTGTTTCAATCCCCCTGGAATTACAAGCATTTAGCTCTTACATCCTATGTCTTACCAGCACAGTGACTTACCAACTTTCACCATTACTTCTTCATCCAAAGATCAAGATGGAAACTAAAAAACGAATATCTATTTTTATACCAACACTGTGCTACCAATATCAAACATGGTCTTTAACAGCTTCTCAACAAAGAAAAATCATCACATGTGAAATGAAGTGTCTGAGAAAAGCTGCAATAGTTACCAAACTAGATAAAATAAGAAATGAAGAAATTAAGAAAAGAGTTGGTATAATATTATGTATCGAACATATTGAGAGACAGCAAGTAAAATGGTTCAGTCACCTCATAAGAATGAAGCCAAGCGAAATACCATTAAGAGCATATAATACAAGAATATCGGGCGTAAAGCCAAAGTTAGACCAAGAAAACGGGGGATAGAAAACATCAAGATAGCTTTGAACAAACATGAACTAAATGCAACCTCGGCGACACATCTGGCCTTGGAACGACAGATTTAAAAATACGAAACGTCTTCCTGCCACCGGATTCTTTTTTGAAAATTTGCGTTATTGATGGTGACTGTTTTGAAAATGTGATAATTTTTTGGTTGTTAGCGATATTTAAATATTTGCACATATAAATAAAGAATTGAATTCTGCATATATTGGTTAATTTATGTACGTGTGTGTGATAACAGAAGTATGAGAAAGTGGTAAAGATGTTTTTCACAAAAAACATATATGTTATAACAAATACCGCCGAAGACGGATGTGTTGGGCCACTGGCGCAAAGAAAACGGCAACACAACGCATTTCCATTCTCTGGACTACATTCAACTGGAAATCTTGTAGGATCATTGTCCTGTTACAAGAGAAATCCAGTGGGAGTTTGAGAATGAACGCTGAAGAAGAAGAGATAACAAATAAAGAGGAAAAAAATAAGTTAAAAAAACAAACTTACCTTGCATATCGAATTCCTTGGCAACACTGTAAACTAAATCACACAAATCTGTTGTATTTATGTTCTTTCACTGCGAAATTATCAAGATATAGCCGGGGGAACTGTATAAAACATGTAGATTTGCAGTAAAATAGTTCTTTGAGCTTAGGCCTAGAGATATTTTTTCTGCTACTTCAACATATTCGATATCAAACGTACAAGTCCCCAAACCAACACGGCATTCTGTATATTCATTGCTGTGAAACTAAATAACCTAATAATTCATGATTCAAGCCACGATTCAATGTTATTTTATTCTAAATACGATGAAATAAAGGTCTATAAAACCGATCCACCATCATGGCATTGTACCGGTGTGCAGATGTGGTCAGATTAATTGCTCTTAAACATTTACAAATAGCTAGCCATTCGATTGCGCATGTCCCCAGCTATGTGCACGGACTGTGGTACGTGTAAATCTCACGATATTCTCGTTGGGTGGGACGGGCCGCCAACAGCGCGCGCCGCCATTTTGTTTTTCGGCGGCCGGGGTTGATATAGGCTTGGTGAAGGATAACGGCAAGTGTGAATGCGATCAACAATCATTCACCTGGGGAAAGACAATAGACTTCCTATGTGCAATATGTTTGCTCCTCCAGGACTTAATTTCATACCCAGAGAACTCTCAGTGGTGTGCAATGCATTGATATCATCATTATCATCAAGTGCGGTCTCCGCAACGAAGGTTGACTGCAACGTATCTCCAACATCTCCTGTCTTGGTGGTGCACTCTGCTAGACTGTAACCTGTCCATCGTGTGATGTTACTTTCCCACTTGTATCTCTGCCTACCTCTTGCTCGCTTCCCTTTGACTTTACCCTCAAGTAAGGTCTTCAATAAGGTGTCATGTCTTTTAATGTGTCCAAAGTATTTTATTTGCCTGATCTTTATTTCTCTTAGTAGTTCTTTCTTCATATTAAGGGTCTTTAGCACCTCTTTATTTGTTTTCTTCACTTTCCATGATATTCTCCCTATTCTTCTATATACCCACATCTCAAAGGCATCAATTTTGTCTTCTAATTGTTTATTTAGTGTCCATGTTTCTGAGCCATACATTAATATGGAATAGATGTAGCATTTTATAATTCTCATTTTTAACTTGTTTATAATTTGTTTAGATGTTACTATTTTCCTCATGTCATTGAAGGTATTTTTAGCCATTCCTATTCTCCTTTTAACTTCTGTTTCACATCTGCCATCATTTGTGATAAGAAGCCTCCTACTCTGAGGGGTAAATTCTATGGGTTTGTAGTTTTCCTAACTTACAATATTAGCCTTTAGCACGCTATGTTTACAATTATGCAATTTTTTGTGTGTCGCTGACTGCCGCAGAATTGGTTTTCGAAATGTTACGCAATTATCGGTGGCTGTTTTGAAATCGTGATAACTTCTTTGTTGTTACAGATATTTAAATAATATTTGCACATATAAATAAAGAATTAAATTCTACATATATTGGTGTAAATTTGTTTGTGTGTGTGTGATACGAGACGTGTGAGAAAGTGATAGTCAAAGTTAGACCTATCTCGATCTAGACCTACCGTATTTTTGATCGACCGTAAGCTGTTGAATATTATATATTTTACATAGTGAGAACCTTCTGGAACCTCGTGGTCTATTCTAATTGAAAACAATGCAACACCTACCTTCAATAATTCTGCATTGAATTCTGAATAAATAATGATTTCACTGAAATCAATGATGGAAAAGTATAATCAACTCGATTCACTGTCATGTCGGCTCGCCGAAAAGCAGACGCTTAAAGATTGCTCGGATTTCCATTCCATAATCAAACCCTGACGTCTATCGCCATTTTGACAATAGAAACAGGAAGCTAGATAAATTCTCTTCTCCATGTTGCCAAACATTCTGTAAAAAAGTTACCAAACTCGATTTTTTTGTTCAGTTTCGGGTTACCGAATTCGGCAGATGATTTCGCTTTTCATGTAAAAAAATGACACATTTCGGGCTAAACGCTTCGCCCGGTTTGTCAACACAGCATGCTAAAGGTTAACAAAGAATTGGAGTCACAAGCTTGAGTTTCCCTCTGTCAAGCATCCTTTCATGTTAGAGGTGTATATGTCAATCTATCTCTGGATCATGGTCACTGGGATGGGTGGGACAGCCAGCTAAGCATTCCACACCATCCAATGGGGTTCTACTATTATGCATGACTAGCATGTTTGCCTGATTCTGAAGTCTCTCAGAGAATTGTCACATCCTGTAGATTTGCTGTACATCACACCCCTTCTTATTCTTTCATTCTCAAATTTCTACACATCAGCAGGATTTAACGTGGAGAACATGTGTCATGGTTTACAGCTTTGCTGAAATATCTCAACCTTTTGGTCTGACACATCCAACTTTAGCATGGCCTCTTAGTCATTTTGACCATATATGGATGTAACAGCCAATTTCGCCCCATAACCTCTTTATTCACCTCTTAAAACATTCAAGGAACATAAAAAGTGTTGCTATTCTTTGCTCCCTTTCAGGCCCAGAAACATACAGGCAATCACCACACCCCATGTCACATACTCATAGATATGACACCAAGTACCCATTGGTAGCCGGGACCATGGTCAGAGTCTATCTGATCTCCCCAAGCATGATATTCAATGCTTGGTTGTCTGAATGTTGCACCACAAAGAGAAATGTGACTGTACAGATGAAATTCTGTGGGCTTCCACAAGATGAAAGTCTCACTATATTGGCATGTCATCTACTGAGAGATAGAATCAGAAATGATAACATCAGACAGATAACCAAAACAATACCAGTTCACTTACTTAGGAAGCATTATATCGAGTGAATGGAAAAACAGTAAAGAGATACAAAATAGATGCAACAAAACATACCAGATTCTAGGACAGATGACACATATTTTAAGAATAAAAATGGAAACATTAGACACTTAAGTTGCATTATACAAGACTATTATTATCCCATCACTGTGCTACCAGTGTCAAACCTGGACAATGACAGCACAAGACAAAAGAAAAATAGTGATAGCAGAAATGCCATGTCTACGAAGAATACTCGGGAGTGTCATTAAGAGATAGAATTAGAAACGATAACATCAGACAGATAACCAAAACAATACCAGTATTGGAACACATCAAAAGACAACAGATCAAGTGGTTTTCACACGCTTCCAGACTAGCAACAAATAACATGCCACAGATGGCCATGACATATAGACATAACGGCTATAAAGTCAGACCATATAAAAGGTGGATTACAGAAATCAAAGAAGCCACAGGAACAAGCTTACAAACAGCACACAGGAAGGCCATCTCCAGAGAACTCTTCCACCCCTGACGCAGCAAGGCAAACAAGGGATACAAAGGTTACTGCATTGCTCTTGGAGGACCCAGGGTTAGCAGATAACCAAGATCCCAAAAGTACCTCCATGTACCACCCTGGAAGCAGAAATATAGCTGCTTGTGCTCATTCTGGCTAAAACTTTTTTGGGATCATGTCCGTGGATATTGAAGCAGCAGATGGAAAGAGAATTGACTGCAAAAAGACAGGCATTATCTCCGACACCTCTGTGCCAACATATGCATCAGCACTGTTGACACACGGTGGAAGCATTGGAGGAGCAGCCAATGCAGATGTTACAAAGTGAGTAGATGTTATGAGAAATATTAGTTATGAGAAATATTAAGACTGTGCATCAGTCCCCATAAGGATAGCATAATGAGTACACTGAGAGGGAAGCACAGCCCTAGAGGGCAACATCATATGCAAAGAGAATGAGAAAATGTTTCAAGGAAATCAGAACTAAAGTATTGTTAGCTCAAGATAAGCTTCTAGTTACCGGGGATCCCAGCCCAGGAATAACTCTGCTGTCGAGTTTTCCTATACCAGAATTATGCTCGCAGAGAGAAAAGGTTCAGTGCCTTATGGGCACAGACACAACTGTCCAAGGAGACAAGCTCAGTTCAGCTCGAGAACAAAATATTAGTTCTAAAAAGCTACTAAATATGTGTATAAACTCAGACTGGACCATGGGTTCACGATACCTCGGCTAAGAGGGTGAACGAGCCCAACTCTTCTGTCGAGTTCTTCCTAAATCGGAACAAGGCTAGCTGAGGAGAAAAGGTTCAGTGCCCGATGGGCATGGGCACAATACGTCTAATTACACAAGACAAGTTCACTTGCTGCAGAACACCTCGTGAAAGATAGACGTGAAGGGCAAACCGTCTCTGCATAGAATTAATACACATTCACTGCCTGGCGAAGGCTAGAGTATCCCACCCAAAATGTCAGGGCATGTCAAAATTGACTGTGCTGGGTCTACAAGGCGCATAATGGTGGCACAGCGCAACTACACTCCCGGCGGAAATCGCACGAATATCCATGGTGATTATTATGGAGCGAATGCAAAACAAACTAATAACTTAAATCAGATTTATAATTTCTTTACACAATGATTTTAACAATCTATGATCAGATGAAGATCCTATTGGATTGGGTGGAAAAAAAACATCAATGGTAATGATGAATCAATGGGGGAAAAAAACAGCAATGGTAATGATGAATCAATGGGGGGAAAAACAGCAATGGTAATGATGAATCAATGGGGGGAAAAACAGCAATGGTAATGATGAATCAATGGGGGGAAAACAACACTGGTAATGATGAATCAATGGGGGAAAAAACAGCAATGGTAATGATGAATCAATGGGGGAAAAAACAGCAATGGTAATGATGAATCAATGGGGGAAAAAACAGCAATGGTAATGATGAATCAATGGGGGAAAAACAGCAATGGTAATGATGAATCAATGGAGGGAAAAAAACAGCAATGGTAATGATGAATCAATGGGGGGAAAAACAGCAATGGTAATGATGAATCAATGGGGGAAAAAACAGCACTGGTAATGATGAAATTATGGGGGGAAACAAACAGCAATGGTAATGATGAATCAATGGGGGAAAAAACAGCAATGGTAATGATGAATCAATGGGGGAAAAAACAGCAATGGTAATGATGAATCAATGGGGGGAAAAAACAGCAATGATAATGATGAATCAATGGGGGAAAAAACAGCAATGGTAATGATGAATCAATGGGGGAAAAAACAGCAATGGTAATGATGAATCAATGGGGGAAAAAACAGCAATGGTAATGATGAATCAATGGGGGAAAAAACAGCAATGGTAATGATGAATCAATGGGGGAAAAAACAGCAATGGTAATGATGAATCAATGGGGGAAAAACAGCAATGGTAATGATGAATCAATGGAGGGAAAAAAACAGCAATGGTAATGATGAATCAATGGGGGGAAAAACAGCAATGGTAATGATGAATCAATGGGGGAAAAAACAGCACTGGTAATGATGAAATTATGGGGGGAAACAAACAGCAATGGTAATGATGAATCAATGGGGGAAAAAACAGCAATGGTAATGATGAATCAATGGGGGAAAAAACAGCAATGGTAATGATGAATCAATGGGGGGAAAAAACAGCAATGATAATGATGAATCAATGGGGGAAAAAACAGCAATGG
This sequence comes from Meghimatium bilineatum, assembly GCA_034231615.1. NCBI lineage: Eukaryota > Metazoa > Mollusca > Gastropoda > Stylommatophora > Philomycidae > Meghimatium > Meghimatium bilineatum. The sequence goes on along the minus strand of CM067306.1, from coordinate 41,023,098 downwards.
TAATGATGAATCAATGGGGGAAAAAACAGCAATGGTAATGATGAATCAATGGGGGGAAAAACAGCAATGGTAATGAAGAATCAATGGGGGAAACAAACATCAATGGTAATGATGAATCAATGGGGGGAAAAAAACCGCAATGGTAATGATGAATCAATGGGGGGAAAAACAGCAATGGTAATGATGAATCAATGGGGGAAAAAAACAGCAATGGTAATGATGAATCAATGTTCACTTACAAGTTTACTACTCGCTTAAGATCTTCAGATGTAACTCTGAAAAGTCTGTCTCTATTTTTCTGCCTCATATCATCTGAGATGTCATAGATGAATCTCGTCTGACCCCGACTGCCAGGAGGAACAGGCTTATCAATCTACCGATAGAAAATATAATCTCAAATTATACTAAAAAAGTTAAAACAAATGTATCTCACCATCAGCATGTGCCATGTCCACAACATTCTATCCACCATACTAAGTTCTCAGCTCCACTGTTGACTATCTACCATGCCATGATGTTAAACTACGAGGCGTGTTCAAATGAAAACGGGACTTGTGGATTTATTAAAAAAGTATCATACGCAATTTAATATTTTCAACGGAATTGAACAAAGCAACCACTTGTGAATAAGAATGCACCTGGGTTCATCAGAAAAAATCTCCGTATGCATTTAGGCAAGCATCCCACTGTTTAGGTAGACGTCGAATGCCGTCCGAGAAAAAGTTGCGTGGCTGTTCTCTGAACCATGTGGTCACCGCTGTCTTCACGTCTGCGTCGCTGTTGAATCGCTGTCCCTTTAGTGCTTTCTTCAACGGTCCGAACAAATGGAAATCACACGGGGATAAATCGGGACTATAGGCTGGGTGATGAAGAACTTCCCAATTCTTCTTTGCCAATGTTTCCTGCACAATTTTTGCGACGTGCGGACGAGCGTTGTCGTGGAGAAGAATCACACCTTGAGAAAGTCTGCCTGGTCGCTTAGCCTTGATGGCCTTATGCAGCTTGTCTAAAGTGTCTTTATAATGGGCGGCATTGATGTTGACACCAGGTTCCTTAAAATCAGTCAACAAAAGCCCTTCATGGTCAAAAAATGCAGTCACCATAACCTTCCCAGCAGAAACCTCCGTCTTTAAACATACGCACCCACTCCATCACTCTGGTCCTCGACAAACATTTGTCACCATATGCTGCCTTCATTCTCCGATGAATGTCTACTGCTTGACATCCTTCAAATGAAAGAAACTGGATCACAGCACGCTGATTCACTTTGGACGGGTTCGGAATCACACCCGCCATATTGTTAACAGTCTTCTGCAGCACATATGCATGCTGGGAAGATGAACACGTGACCGTATGTAAATTATTGGATACTCATTACTAGTGCAAAATGTCATCAATATCAGTGCGCTCTATCACGCGTGGTGTAACAAGTCCCGTTTTCATTTGAACACGCCTCGTAGAATGCACTTTAAACACTAGTGACTTCTGAGGCAATTAGTTTCACAAGAGACTAGAAAGTTAATAACATTCTTCTTTCTTCTCTGTGGTAGTTCTTAAACTCATGCTGGTCAGTAGGACATTAAGAGAAAGAAATGTGTTGAGTTTTACAGCTTGGTTGACAGAAATAATGGTTGTATCAAAGAGACATACACCACCAAGATGCAACATAATAATTAATAACACAAAATTGGCACAAGTTGAAAAAGTGAAATATCTTGGCACCCTGTTAACATCAGAAGGTAGATGCTCAAGTGAGATAAAGAGCAGAACAGCACAAGCCAAATCAGCATTCCACAAAATGAGAACCATTTTTTTGCAATGGAAGTCTATCAATGCAGACCCGAATTCGGGTGCTGAGATGTTATATCGAACCGATTATTTTTTATGGATGTGAAGCATGGACTATAAACAAGAAAATTCAAAGTGAATTGGAGGCTACAGAAATGTGGTTTCTGAGAAGAATGATGAAAATACCATGGACAGCCAAGAAAACTAATGCAGAGGTTCTCATTGATGCTGGCGTAAAAAGATCAATCATATCAAACATTAGAGGCAGACAGTCAAGGTTTCTAGGGCATGTGCTGAGAAGAACACAGCTTGAACACTTAATAACCACTGGAAAGATCAAAGGGAGAAGAGATAGAGGTCGACAAAGAGAAAAGTTACTAGATGGGCTTGTATCGTGGCACGGTAGAAGTTCACCAACCGAGCTTATTGACAACACAAGAGACAGAGAGTCGTGGAGTAACATGATCACCTACGCTAGTCGGCATGGCACTTGATTGATTGATTGACAGCTGATACTTTCGGCAAAAGTATTTTGATGGAAATGTGTATATAATTGTTACTTATTTCTATATTATCCACTAATTCAGAGATAATTATTCTTTAAGCTATCTTGCATATTGATTAATGTTGAAATAATTGGTGATCTGTGAAGAAAGCCTACAACCTTTTCTTAGGGGGGAATCACAGACACATAAAAAAAAATAATTAAGAGTCCATGATCAGCTTCTATATAATGGGATGCCAACATATTGCACAGCTCTTTCAAGTCCATTCTTATGACATGCATTTCAGGTCAAAATGTTATTATTTTTCTCTTCCCTTTCAGGCCATAGAAACAAGCAAGCCTTTAATTCTTCTAATTTGTAGAACTTATTAACACTATAAACCATGCAGTGTGTAGAAGTTAACACTATAAACCACCCAGTGTGTAGAAGCTAACACTATAAACCACAGAGTGTGTAGAAGCTAACACTATAAACAATCCAGTGTGTAAAAGATAACACTATAAACCACACAATGTGTAAAAGATAACACTATAAACCACACAATGTGTAGAGGATAGCAGTATAAACCACCCAGTGTGTAGAGGATAACACTATAAACCACACAATGTGTAGAGGATAGCAGTATAAACCATCCAGTGTGTAGAGGATAACACTATAAACCACCCAGTATGTAAAGGATAACCTGCCAGTTGAAAATAGAGATTGTAGTTCATCATCATACACAAAAAATTAGATATGTTGCATTGTTGCAAATAAAATGGCGAGAGCACATTTTCATTCTCTGGACTACATTCTACTGGAAATCTAGTAGGACCAGTGACAGGACCTACAAGAGAGATCTAGTGGGAGTTTAAGAATAAACACTGAAGAATACCCATAACCCTTCAGAGTCATAAAGGTGCCACTCTGGAAACATCAGCACAAACATTTCACCATGCCTCCATTCTCAGTTCTTTGAGTGTGCAGAATCTTAATCCTGTCCATCCTTCAATATTATCAATCCATACTTTCCTCTGACCTCAACATCCTCCACCCTCAATTGTTCCATGCAAGACAGTTTTGGAAATGGATTTGTGCCTCATCATGTGGCCAAACCACACAAGTTTGCAATGCTTCACTACTGACATGAGATGTTCTTGCTTTCCTGCAAGAGTATTTATTTTGTTTCTCACTTATATGTTGGTTTTATGGTTCTGTATAATGCATACGCAATATTCATCTGTAACATTTGTTTTCAAAAGTCTGTATTCTCCTCTCCTTTTCCGCTGTAAATATGATTGTGGTTAACACAGGGCCACATGAGTATGAATGAATTAGATACATTAACTCTTTTAAACAGCGTATTACCAGGGCCTGAAAGGGGAGCAAAGAATCGCAACACAGTTACCTGCCATGAGACGTGGAACTGGCTGTCCGATCTCATAGAGGTAAAAGTGACCCAGAAGCAATGCTACAGTCGGTGGTGTCAAACAGAATGGCGTAGATATTGTAGTTAAGCTGTAAACTATAACAACGAATTCCATTCTCTAGACTACATTCTGCTGATCTGCAAAAGTTTGAGAACTAACGCAGAATACAAAATAACAGTATTACAATCATAAAAACATAAGGAAGCATCTGATGACGTTAACTGAAACATGTCTGTCCTTGTATTTCCTTGCTAGTTGCTAGTCTGTGGTTTATACTACTGGCAACATTTTTCTTCTTCTGCTGTCATTCTCAAGTACCTGCAGATTAGTTGAATACTAATCCTGCTAACCTGCAGGTGTTTGAGAGAACGGAATGAGGTGTGTCATGGTTTACAGCTTGGCTGCGATATGTATACTTTTTGGCCAGACATATTAGACTTCAGCATGACTTCTGAGTTGCTGATCCAGCGGTCCATGGGCTCATGCCCTTTGACGCAGACTTCTAAGTCACTTGGCACGCTATGGAATAGGATAGCAAATTTAACCTCCATAGTTGTCTCATATGATGTGGATTTCAGGTAACAGTGTCACTATTCTTTGCTCCCCTTTCAGGTTCCTACAATACATGGCGGGGCAACATTCTAATTTATACTAACATTTCAATTCATACCAACACTATTTCACCGCAGTAAGAAATACTAGTCTTGCTCTGTGGCACAGAGCAGGTGTTGGATGACCATGGTATCAGGTTCTTCTTCTTCTTCATCGTTCATTCTCAAACTCCCACTGGATATCTCTTGTAGCAGGACCATGGTCCTATTAGATTTCCAGAAGGATGTAGTCCAGAGAATGGAAATGCATTGTGTCACCGTTTTATTTGCGCCAATGGCCCAACACATCCGTCTTGGTGGAGTACCAGGTTCAAAAAGCAATGACAACTTACTGAATGTATTTATATTGCCTAGAAAATCATTACACCAAAATTGCTGAATTTATTGCTACATCCTGAATAGAATATGGGGGGTGTCCATAATTTAAAAAATTTGTTTGCCAAGTTTTGATTCCCCTACTACCCATAACTATTAAGAAAATTCAGGGATGACATTCCCCCCCCCCTCCACGCTTAATTATGTCAAAAACATTTTGACCCCATTCCTATATACACAAATAGAAGCGGTAGAAAGTATGGGGGGAAGTTTGTTTTGCCACACATTTTTAGAAAATGATTTTAATTAGTGTTAAAACAAACGTTGCTGACATCAGCTTTTGTTACACCCCCCCCCCCCAAACTAAATGTAATTTGTTGAAAGCCCATGTACTACCAACATCAGATTCATTCTCGTTCTCTAAAATTATATTTTAAAAATTGTCTATCAACCTCATCTAAATCATAAGTAGGTCTATTCTGACCAAGTTTTGAAAAAAAAAGATTGAAGGTCAAAATAAACCTTCTGCAGCTGGGAAATCACAGCTGTTAGAAACAATAGGAAAAACTGCTATTTAAGCTGCCATTACTACTAGCCATGTGAAGGCTAAATTTAACATGTTAACAGTGGAAAAAAAATTGTATCTGCCGTTTTGGGAATTAATCAATAGCAAGCAGTTTCGGTCAGTTTCGGATGGCATTGGTTAAGAAATCATACATTGCATGTATCATATCATAATTATTAAACAAAACTAAACCTTCTGAAAAACTTCCAGCTTGGCCTCATCAACATCCTCCACACTGAACTCTCCTTTACATGCCCAAGCTACACACTGTCTGAACACATCCAGTGTTTCCAAACTACGAGGATCTCTGCAAAGAAAATATAGTCAATAAATAAGTTCTGCAGAGTTGATTAGAATTAAATAGTTGTGCACGCCCGTAAGTTGCCGGGGTCTAAAATGGAGAACAAGAATAGCAACAATGTTACCAGCCATGCTTGTCATGAGAGGCGACTAAGGAAATTTTGGAATGGAGTTGGCTGTCCCATTCTATAGAGGGTTGAATTGACCCAGAAGTCAGATGTTTCAGGTAAAAAAAACCAGATATCAAAACTAAGCTGTTAACAATGACACAATGCATACTATTCTCCCTGACTAAATTCTGCAGGGGTTTGAGAACAAATGAAGAAGCCCACAAAAAAAAGTATTGTGGCTTGAATTATAAAAGGAGACATGACATTTAATCACAGGTTGATTTGGAAAAACCAGATAGAAAAGAACCAAAAATCATGATACACGCCATCATGCAAGAAAGATTGGACAGGTAAGACTATAAGGGGACAATCACCTGAGCAGAACACAACCACAACAAACTTCACCCACCCTTACAACTCTGTCGACCACCACCATTTTGAATGTCCAGTGCTGGATATCCCAGACAAAGAGCTATGGCAGTATAATGTTGCGCCATTTGCCCGCTGACCAGAAATCCAGGTTTCTAATCCCTCAAAGTGAGGTAATAGTTGGTTGTCAGATCATCATCATCATGGCACTCCGGAAAAGTCAATAGATGCTCTGATCTCATATTCAATATGTTCTTCAGCATGTGGTAACTGTCTGTTCCAGCTCTGTGTTGGTTGATAACTCTTCTTTTGATTCTATATGCCGCTTGTTTCTTGCAACACCACGCTTCATTCCCAGGTCCTGCATTCTAACCATCGATACGAAAGAAGAAATACACCACACATCTTTGATATTAAAAATATCAGTACAGTTCATTGAACTAGTTACTGTGGTCACGCTGGCAAGTATGTCTGCTCTTTCACTTCCCTCAACACCCACGTGTCCAGGTACAAAAATTAAAGTAACTCGTCAGCACAGATTTCGTCTGCAACTCAATCCACTGATGGTGTATATAGCTGGACCGAATTGTGGAAGCATGCTCATAGAATTAGTACAAAAACAGACACCTATAGCACACTGGCACTCTAGCCATATCAATGCCTTCATCACTGCCACCAGCTCAATTGTCATACTACTAGTGGTTGTATAGACAGCACCACTTTCTTCCCCGAATCACCTTTCTCTGCATTGAGCCATGAATTCTCAAGCACTGCATTAAGTGTTGAACAACAGACCCATCAGTGTAGACAATAATATTTCTATTCGAGGAAATTTCACTGACTAGAGCTTGGACTCATGAATCTTCTTATTCTTCTGTGTTCGTTCTCAAACTCCTGCAGATTAGCAGGATGTAGTCCGGAGAACGGAATGCGTTTTGTCATGGTTTACAGCATTGCTGCAATATCTGCGCCTTTCGGCCTGACACTTCCGACTTCAGCATGGCTTTGGGTCACTGACCATATATGGGATGGGACAGCCAACTCCAACCCATAACCTCCTTAGTCGCCTTTTACGACATGCGAGGAAGGTAATCAGTGTTGCTATTCTTTGCTCCTCTTTCGGGCCCCGGCAACACACGGACAAATTATGAATCTATATGCACTGAAATGTCATGGTCACATTTCCGGGAAAGTGTGATTGACACTTCAATGGAAGTTGTAAACTTGATAGGCTTACTTTTCCAACTCTTCTCCAGGTTCTATGTCATGTCCCTTAACCTTTAGCAAGCCGGATTAAAAAATACAAAACATCTTCTGCCACCGGATTCTTTCTTGAGAATTTTCATCTTTTCTGGTTGGTGTTATGGAAACGCAATAACTTTTTTGTTATTTGAGATAAAAAATTTTTTTTGCCGCATGTAAATGCAGAATTGAATACCGCAAATGTATGTGTATTTTTGTTTTTACGTAACCTACCTGGGGTTTGCGCAAGAGGTGAAGACCTTTTTTTTCACAAACAACCAACAAAAACAACAAGACATGGGTTTTGGAAAACTCAATACCATTTTTGTTATTAGAGCTTTTTAAATAATTTCAACAGATTTAAATGCAGAATTGAATACTGCAAATGGGTGTGCAATTGGTTTTTTTTAATGTATCCTACCCGAGGTTTGCGCAAGAGGTGAAGACAATTTATATTTTAAAATTACATTGATATAGGCTTGGTGAAGGTTAATGTGCATACCCATTTAATAACCTCATCTATGATGCCACACCACGACTTCCTCCTCTTTAATCTGTATTCTTTCATCTTTTCAAAATCATCATGAATGGATGGTTCAAGAAAGAAAAGATGCTGGAAATCTCACTTATGAGTTCGAATAGAATCTCAAGAGGTAAAACAGAATTCATTGTGTCATACTCCATCGAGACCAGCACCGTGCAGAGGTGATGGGGCTTAGTTCAGCCATCAGGGGCTGGAAACTAAGACTGGTCGGGCAGTCCCACTCGAGCAGGACCATAGTCCTGCCCTAGTAAGCAGAGTGCTGAAGACGGAGGCATCCAGCCAAAAGGCGCACAGATAATCAGGATGCCACGCACAAAACACAATGGAAACATGTCTACATCTATAAATAGTTATGGTGCCTGCCCTGTGGCGGACGTTCAGGCAGGGACGGTGCCGGGCCCTATACCTCGAAAGGGCCCAACCTCAGTTACTGGAAGTCCTTCTCAATTGCCCCGAGGAGCCAGGAGGCAAGGGAATAGAGCTACTGGCCAAACAAACAAACGACCAATAAAAATAATGCACTGGAATGCTGAGGGTGTCAACAGTAAAAGAGATGGATACAGCAAAAAATTGGAACTTGAAAATGTCCTCAGTGAAGAACAAGTTAACATATGCTGTATCCAAGAAACACACCTCAGCAGCGACATAGCCTTCAAAATCAGAGGCTACCAGTGCTACCGATCTGACCGAAAGGACAGGCGAAAGGGTGGAATTCTGACACTTGTTAAAAACAATATCAGCGCATGTCAGCTTGAAGTATATATGGAAGGGGCAGAATACCAGATGCTCCACCTAAAAACAGACAGTGCAGAATTCCATCTCCTGAACTACTACTGCCCAAATGATAAACCATTGGCACTAGACACAATTCCAGACAAAGAGAGACTTATGGTGTGTGGTGACTTCAACAGCCACTCTCAGAGCTGGGGCTATAATCATATCGACAAGAGAGGTGAGGAACTTGAGAGCTGGCAGGATGAAAATAATCTCATCCTTATTAACCAGCCAGCAGACTCGCCAACCTTCTACTCGAGAGCATGGCACACCACCTCTACACCAGACCTAGCATTCCACTCACCAGGTTTGGAATGGAACATCACACGTGTTGTTGGAAAGCAGCTTGGAGGTAGTGACCACAGACCAGTATTTCTGGAAATCCACAATGAATTTACCACGGACAGCAGCACGCTCACTAGGTGGAACTATAAAAGGGCAGACTGGAAAATGTACCAGCATTTAACCAGTGTTCTAGCTAAGGACATGAACTTGGACAAAGACATCAATAGAGCAGTGAGTGAATTTAATAGATGTATACTACATGCTGCTAGTAAAACCATACCCAGGGGGGCACGCAAAAACTACAAACCCTACTGGAATGATGAACTGGAAAAGCTGCAAAATGAGATGGAAACATCTAGACAGCAGGCTGAGAACAGACCTAGCCAAGAACATCACAACAAATATCAGCAAACAAAGGCTAAATTTCAAAGAGCCAAGTTACAAGCCAGACGGAGCAGCTGGAAAGAAAAAACAGAGTCGCTGAACCTAGAAAGAGATACTAGGAAATTATGGAAACTTGTAAAACAACTAAATGATGAAGGTACAGGGAGAAATACCAGGATCACACTTTATAAAGATAGAAACATTTTAACAGGTAAACATGCAGCTGATTACTTTGCAGATTCCTTTGCAGAAGACAATAACGTCAAAGTCAGCCCAGACAAACAACAGGAGGTTCGAGAGAACCAGCAAAACATTGGACAAGGTGAACCTATACCTGAAGTCATGGAGGCACCAATCACAATGAGAGAACTGGAGCATGCAATATCCAAATTGAAAATGAAAAAGTCCCCTGGAGCTGATGGAGTGTCCAATGAAATGATTAGAAACCTGGGAAGTGCAGCAAGAGCAAAGCTACTGCAGATCTTTAACACAAGCTGGTCCACAGGTAATGTACCACAGGCGTGGAGAGAAGCAATAATGATACCACTCCTCAAATCAGGAAAAGATGGCAACACAGTCTCCAACTACAGGCCCATCAGCCTCACAAGCTGTCTATGTAAAACAATGGAACGCATTATCAATCTTAGGATGCAGTGGTACCTTGAAAGTGAAAACCTTCTGGTATCACAGCAAGCAGGTTTCAGACAGTGCTACTCTACTGAAGATCAGGCAACCTACCTCTCCCAAGAGATTGAGGATGCCTTCCAAGAAAAGAAACTGGTACTAGCAGCATGGATAGACCTCAGGAAAGCATTTGATAAGGTCTGGAAAGAAGGGCTCCTAAAGAAATTGCGAAATTGCAGGGTTAGCTCAAGAATGTACAAATGGGTAAAAGCATACCTGCATAATAGAAGAGCCAGGGTACAATTAGATGGTCGCAAGAGCAAGAAAGTTCTACTGCGTCATGGAGTCCCCCAGGGAGGAGTCCTGTCACCCACACTTTTCTTGGTTTACATCAATGACCTAGTTGCTGAACTACCACACGGGATCAAAGTGGCAATGTATGCTGACGACCTGGTGATCTGGTGCACGGAAGAACATGCAACAGTGGCCACTAAACAAATACAAAGAGCTATCGATGCCCTAATAGATGGTGCGTCAGCATTAACACAGATAAGTGCAGCACTACACTCTTTACCCTCTCACCAAAACAAAAAGCTGGTCATATCAAGATAGATGGAGAGCTCTTGAAAGAAGACAAACAACCCACATACCTCGGAGTTACTTTTGATGATAAGCTGACATGGAAGCAGCACATAAACAAAGCAACAACAAAAGCCAGGAGGAAGCTAGCTATCCTGAGAAAACTAAGTGGAACCACATGGGGAGCCAGTGGAAATATACTCAGTAAAGTTTACCAGCAAGGCATAAGACCACACCTGGAATACGGTTCAGCTGCGTGGTGTCCTGCATCAAACACCACATTACAAGATCTAGATAAAGTGCAAAACCAGGCACTTAGAATAATGTTGGGAGCAATGAAATCAACACCCATAGCAGAGATGCAGAAAATGGGAAGAATGCAAACACTTGGCGAACGCAGAGACACAAAAGTACTAATTCAAGCAGAAAAGTTTCAGTGTATGCCAAGTCATCCAATGAAGGAAAGATTCCAAAATCTAGCAATGGGACGACTGAAAAGGAGCAGCTTTATCCATCAAGCTAAACGACTCCGTAGACAACTTACAGACCTACCTGAAGTTGACAGCCCCTTAAGGTCTGTACCAGAGCAAACCCCGTGGAGTGAAAGCCATGGAATGCCAATATACATTCAGACCCATGTGAAAGGAATACTAAGCGAGGACGAACAGAACAGTGTGCAGCGAAGGACAGTCACCCTCAGTTTCCTGGATGAGGAATATCCACAAGATATATGGGTCAGAGTGTACACAGATGGGTCAGCACAGAATGCTGTGAGGAATGGAGGTGCAGGTGTATATATAGAATATCCACACAAGCCAAGAGATACAATCAGAACACTGACAGGAAAATTCTGCAATAATTATGATGCAGAAATCCACGCAATTAGTGTGGCAGCTAAAAAACTGCTGAACTCCAACTCTGACCTACAGCCTGTGGTATTCCTGACAGATGCAAGGTCAGTGCTTCAAGCTCTCCAGTCTGGAAAACTAGCAGACTTAAAAAAACTACTTAGCGAATTGTCTTACCAGTATAGGGTAACCATGCAGTGGATACCCTCTCACTGTGGAATACCAGGAAATGAAAAAGCAGACCAACTGGCTAAGGAAGGTGCTGCCGAAGACCAACCAGATATACCAATCACCTACCATCAGAAAAAACAGATGATCAAGTCAATAAGAAAGCCACAAACGCCAACACAAGCTGACTATCACATTATGAACAGATCAGAGCAAGTTATAATTCTACGTCTCAGAACAGGACACAACCGACTCCGCAGTCACATGTATACAAAGTTCAAGATTGGCAACACGGCCATGTGTACATGTGGACAGGCAGCACAGAGTGCCAAACATATACTTCAAGAGTGTTCTGAGCATGAAACGCTGAGGCAGACATATTGGCCAGAGGAAACAACACTGGAATCAAAACTCTATGGGACACTGTATGAACTACAAAAGACAGTGAGTTTTATTAAGGAGACAGAATTACAGATATAGACATGTTTCAAGTGAACGAAAGAAGAAGAAGAAGAATTGTGTCATACTTCAAAGTTTGACTAACATCTTTGTGTTTTTTTCAGGAAACATCCAATTTCAGCATAGTTTTGTGTTGCTGTGAGTGGGACAGCTAACCTCTAACCATAGTTTCCTATTATGACAGATCAGTGTCACTATTCTTTGCTTTCTTTTCAGGCTCCAGCTATGTTCTACACTATGTTCTCCCTGGCGCTCATACCAGCTGGTTTCTCCATTGTCACATGTTTCCACCTATTTTTGCATCACAATGACTGCTTATTTTATGTATCCGTTGGTAGCTTTCTATTCTCATTGGCCTCTCTCAATTTAACCATGTTGGTTGTTTTATTTGTCCATGTGACTCTTTAGGTTTGAATTTCATCTTCACATAATAGAGAGAAGTTGTCAGAAACTTATGCTCCTATGAGAACCAGGGATAGTTCTGCATCGATTTCTATCTTCAGTAATGTAGATGATTGAGGAAAAATCCAAACCTGTCCAGTCCTTTATGTTGTCTGTCCATGATTTTATCTGTCCTCTGCATCTTTCACTTTTGACTGTACCCTGTAGTATCATTTTTCATTTTTGACAAAGAATTATAAATCCTAAAAAGACTTATAACCTTTAGCAAGCTGTGTTTACAAATCAAAAAACTTCCCCCTGCCACTGAATTCTTTTTTGAGAATTTGTGTTATTGATTTTGGCTGTTTTAAAAATTCAATAACTTTTTTGTTGTTAGAGATAATTAATTAATATTTGTACTTATAAATAAAGAATTGAATACTGCATATATTGGTGTAATTTTTTTATGTGTGTGTGTGTGATACCAGACATATTAGAAAGTATTAAAGATGATTTTTCACTAAAAAATTAAGAAATTATAACTGACAAAAGGAAAAAAAAATTATTACAAAATTACTTATCTATGGTTTTTATATTTTCTGAAGTGGGAACTCTGTAAAATAAACCTAATTCAAATAGTATTTATGTGGTTTCATTGTCAAATCATCCTAATGTCACTGGTAAGAATGAATGAACCTCATAGATTTGTCATAAATTGTTATCTGAAAAATAGACCTAGTCATTTTTCATCGCTCCAACACAGTCAATATTCACCATCTAAATCATGAAAGCCGCGTGATCAATACTACATTCTATTCTAAAAATCAACTTACCTCTCAAAACACGTCTAACACACTAACGTTATCAGCTAGGCCTATATGTCTAACAACTTCATCAAAGTCACTACGCCAATCATGGCTATATGCCGAAGGGACATGCAAATTTTCAACTTTTCCATCTTTCAAAATGTTGATATCCATAATTCCGAAAGACTCAGTGTCAATAAAATTACCTCAATCTAAAGTGGAAATGAATAGGCTTCATCTGCGCATGTCTCAGTTTATGTGCATTACCAAATAAGGCTGTGCTACGTCATATAAACACGCCTTGTTTATAGGTGGCCACTGACACCTTTCGTCAAAACTAAGCTAGTACTGGAGGGGATCCGTACCACCCTTAGCTTGCTAAATGATAACATACATACAGAGAGAGAGAGAGAGAGAGAGAGAGAGAGAGAGAGAGAGAGAGAGAGAGAGAGAGAGAGAGAGTGAGAGGGTGAGGGTGTGTGTGAAGTAACACAAAATACTGACATTACTACTAGCTCCCACCTACCGCAACCCAGTTTTTTTTATTAATACAAATATAACTTAACATATGCTGACATTACTACTGGCTGCCACTAACTGCAACCCAGTTAACATCTAGGTATATTTACCTGTAGGAGAAAAAACTGAACACACCAGAGTTCACCTTGGCACCACTACCATAAGCACCACCTTTCTCCCTAAGGAAAAATAAACAAAATAAACACCAGCATTAGTACAACTTCCCTAGAAAACAAGTCAAATCAGTATAAATGCAAGAATCTAATTAAGGGAACAAGTCAATATGTATTAACCAATATTTCTAACAGAGCTAACATTTAAAAATTGGCAATACTGCTTCCTACTGTGGTTGCTGATTCAGCATTCAAAACTATTTCTCTTCAAGAATATGACATATTCGGTTGTTTTTTCCCCATTTGTTCTCAAACTCCCACTGGACTATTGTAGCAGGACAATGGTCCTACTAGATTTCCAGTAGAAAGCAGTTCAGAGAACAGAAATACATTGTCACTAATCAATTTGCAGAAATGGCCAGACATGTCTGACTTTAGCAATATTCAGGTTTCAAATTTTAAAATCTATTTACAAACTAAACAAAAGGCTCTAAAAAGAGAAAGTACTTTTCCTGAAATCTCACAAAGCAGAAAATGTAAGTATTTCTTCCATTTAGTAACAATTGGTTTCAAATTTTGTTGGGTTTGGTTTAGGGCTAACACTAATCATAGCTAAACATTAATCCTACCTGATTTCTCTATGTAAAAATTTCCTTGACATTAGTGTAGCTAGGACACTTAACCTGCAACAACAAAAGAAGATAATATCAAGCAAAATGTAAATAATGGAATATGTTTACTATGTACAATCATATCAATGATATCAAGCAAAAGGTAAACAATAGAATGTTTTTAGTACATATAATCACTTCAATAATATAATTTAGAAGAGAAGATAAAAAAGGCTGGGACACGTACTGAAAATATAGAAGACCAGACACCACATTCTGGTGGCAAGTCAGTCAGATGGAGGTCAAGAAAAAAATGGTGGGGAAAGAAAGAATAGAGACAGGAGTAACTTCAAATTAAACTGATTTGCTAAAAACAGATTTGGCTAGAAGTGACCCAGAAGCCATGCTGAAGTTGAATGTGTCATGTCGAAAGGTGAAACTGTTGCAGTCAACCATGACACAACACATTATGTTCTTTGGACTACATCCTGCTAATCTGAGAATAATTTGAGAACAAACACAGAAAATGAAAGAGAAGAAATTTGCAAGAAATGTATTATATAGGTCACAGAGTCAACTTTTAATGAAAGTAGGGTATGAGATTTAAAAAAAGGCACTACAGATGTCATCTCTGTATTTTGTTCACACCTTGAGATATTAGCATCAACTGCTAAAAACATTGTCCAAAAAATCTGTGTGAAATGGTGCATGGATTAGCACTTCTCAAGGATCCCATGAAAATATGTTAAAATTGTAAACATTCATAAATCATGTTAAATGAAGATGTACTCCTTCTTCCTCATTCTCCAGTTGAAGTCAGACACTGATATGGATTTCTTTAAAACTTTGCTGATCAGCAACCCAGAGCGTCCTTATCTCCCATTGTCAAGGCTGTACACAAATTTTGTAGGCATCAACATTGCCGTCTTTGAAAATCTGTATAAAATCAAACTTGTGCAAGAATGCCTTGAAACTTTCTATGTGTCCTAATAAATGTTTGCACTTTCTGAATTAATTTCAAAGACCCAGAATTATTTCAAGTGCAAACTCCTACTTATTATAATGCTAGGCTAGATTTACTTTCTATATATCATACAATCTCACCTTCGGAAACTACAATTTTTTCATGATTACCGGTAATACTCATGAACAACATCTACAGACTGGTCTTGGAGAGAAGATTTGGTATCGGCCAGGATCATTATCCTTTCTTCCCCCAGCAGCAAACAACATTTATTTCTTTGATTGCTTCAGATTATGCCTTGAGTTTTTCTAATATTCTGCTAATTTAAGATGGTTATATTTTCCTATAATATATAAACATATTCTTTCCTACTTATATTATTAAAATGCAAAAAATCCCATCTAATACTTTTATAATACATATTACATATGTACAATTTCATTCAAATCAGTCTAATAGTTTTTGAGTTGAAATTGGTTTCCTGTGGACACGAATTTCTAAAAGCAATACAATACAACCATCATAGAGGGTATGACTACGGGTCTCAACAACTTGCAAGAATTACATACAGTAGCATCACACTGCTAAAACTGGAGAGCTCAAGTTTATGCCCTAAGCACTGTATTTGGCACTGAAGGAACAATATACAGATAGATAAAATATAATAGTGCATTAATAGGAGTTTCTCTCACTTACGGTGTGAAGTCTTTGTGAGTGTAATGCACAGCTGGGAAACTTTGAGCCACATGATTGACATTGAAGGGAAGTTCAAACTGTGTGTTGTGAGAAGTGGCTGGAATTTTATCAACCTGATGAATAAAACAATGATATTAATTTAACTCATTATCTGCAGAAGGATTTTTCTGTCCTGCCATAATATATTTAGAACTATAAAATGGAGGTTTCAGTTGCTTACTGGTAGAAGAGGTATGCTTAACTGACTGTTTTAGTGGTTCGCTGGAGATAAGAAGTTGTTCTTATTCTCATTTGCATTTTACACAGCAAGTCCGGTTTTAAGGAGTTTTTGAAGACATTACTTGAAGGTAAAGAGCAAGTGATCAAGAGGTAGACATATTATACAAGTGGGAAGGAACACCATGAGATGGACAGGTTACAGTCTAGCAGAATACAGCAACAAGGTAAGAGACAAGATATTGAAGGCCTGTTGCTACAGCCAACCTTTGATACGGAAAGAACACCTAATGATGATGGACTCATGGCCACTGTCACCAACAGTATACATTTTTAGTGCTAAAAATCAATCACATATTTCAAATAGAATAAAAGTCATTGACTGCAGACAGAAATTTGCTACATTGCTATTCTCATTTGTCTTGTGGTGCTCAATGGATCTAGTTGGTACTGCTCATAAATAGATAAAGAGGACAACTTCTAGTCTTTATACTGAAGTTTTCAGACACCCAGCATTTATTCTCATCACATGTACAAGTTTATGAGCAACACATGGTTAGAAAGTCAGAGGTATAATGTGACACAGCTGTCACAATCCTTACTTAACCTCCGAGTAGTAATCTTCATCATACTGCCTGAAGAGATACAGGATGCATGTATCATCTCAACAGATGCAAGGTACAAATTTTATCTCAACAGATGCAAGGTACAAATTTTATCTCAACAGATACAATATACATATCTCATCAACAGATACAAGGTACATATCTCATCTCAACAGATACAAGATAGATATCTCATCAACAGATACAAGATACATATCTTATCTCAACAGATTAAAGGTACATATCTTATCTCAACAGATACAATATACATATCTTATCTCAACAGATACAATATACATATCTTATCTCAACAGATACAAGATACATATCTTATCTAAACAGATGTAAGGTACACACATCATCTCAACAGATGCATGGTACATCTGATTTCAACAGATGCAAGGTACATATTTTATCTCAACAGATACAAGGTACATATCTCATCTCAACAGATACAAGATAGATATCTCATCAACAGATACAAGATACATATCTTATCTCAACAGATTAAAGGTACATATCTTATCTCAACAGATGCAAGGTAATTATTTTATCTCAACAGATACAAGATACATATCTTATCTCAACAGATACAAGACATATATCTCATCTCAATAGATGCAAGACATATATCATCTCAAGAGATTGGGGGGGGGGGAGCACGCCCACGTGTTGCGGATAGTGGAACGGCCTCCAGATACGGAGGGTAACTACCCTCCATATAACAGCCACATCAAGCTACACATATTATTACTGCATCTATGGAATCTACATCCATAAATACATTAGAAATAATAAGTGGCCTTCAGTCAATAGAAGAGACATGAAAGTAGTTCAACAAGCAAAAAAACAATAGAGACTCCTGAACCATCCTGTGCACCAAAGAATTAATGGCTATGGCAGAAGCAGGCTGGAGAGGAGCAACTTCTCAGCAAATGCAAAGAAACTGATACAGAAGGCACCAACTCTAGAACAAGCAAAACCAAGGCCCATACAACCAGTCAGTACCATTCTCCCTTGGGCATACAGACTCCTAGAACAGGATGCATGGACTCATGCCTATACAGATGGTGGTGGTTCGGCCACAAATGAAATTGAGAACGGAGGAGGAGTGACCCTTAAACTAAAAAAAGGGGAAGATGGTACTCTAGCCATAGCTACTGGCTAGCTCTCAACCAATTTTAAGGCATAAATGGAAGCTCTCAAGAAAGCAGCAGAAACTATCTTACAACACAAAGAAATGGACCTGTATATTGTACTACTAACAAATGCACTCTGTCATAACAGCACTGATGCTACATAGGAGCACCGAACTGAATTAATTGAGGGCAATTCTAGTTCAGTTGCACAATAATTTCCAGAGAGTAGTGATCCAGTGGTTACTGTCACACTGTAATATTGAAAGGAATGAAGTTGCAGATAGATTGGTAAAAGAAAGAGGAAAATTACCTCAAGAAGACTTTCTGGTCAGTTATGAAGAAGTGAAGACTTTAATGATAAAGGCAACTATAACAAAAAGTGGAAAGAAAGCCACCTCAAATATAACGCAGATGATGGGTATTACCAACTATCCAGAAGAGACCAGGTTATCCTGCTGCGCTTCAGAACTGGTCACAACAAAATGAGACATCACTAGTACACCAAATTCAAAATAGGTACAACCGGGCTTTGCCATTGCAGCCTTGTGAATATGACAGCAGAATTTATCTTACAAGAATGTCCCCAGTAAGCAGACATGAGAAACAAGACATGGCACATCCCAATCAGTGCGAAGAGAAACTATATGGCACAGCTGAAACTCTAAAACAGACAGCAGCCTATATCATAGAATCCGGAGTCCCAACCTGACTGAGTGATGATTGCCGAAGAATCTCAAGAGATACAAGTCACATGTCCCAATAGTTACAAGTCACAATAGTTACAAGTCACAATAGTTACAGGTCACATGTCCCAATAGTTACAAGTCACAATAGTTACTAGTCACATGTCCCAATAGTTACAAGTCACATGTCCCAATATACAAGTTACATGTCCCAATAGTTACAAGTTACATGTCCCAATAGTTACAAGTTACATGTCCCAATAGTTACAAGTTACAATAGTTACAGGTCACATGTCCCAATAGTTACTAGTCACATGTCCCAATAGTCACTAGTCACATGTCCCAATAGTTACAAGTTACATGTCCCAATAGTTACAAGTCATATGTTCAAATAGCTATAAAGCCAAATTTCTATAGACATTGGGCAACAATATTTCATGAGACACAATAAACTATCATATTCTACCTCTGAAAAGATGGCTGCCATGTCTGCGTCTCCCTTCAAGCTACCCAGGAAGGCTTTTATTCCTTGAACAGATCTCTCCATGGCTTTTGGTGTGGTATTCACCGATATCCTGTTGTGCCAAATTAATAGATGCTTTATACACAGCAATCATATCAGGTATATCACTCTATCTTCATTACCATTATATTACAGCCACATCACTCTATCTTCATTACCATTATATAACAGCCACATCACTCTATCTTCATTACTATTACATAACAGCCACATCACCCTATATTAATCACTATTATATAACAGACAGATAACTCTTATCTTCATTACAACTATGTACTACACTTCTACATATCTTCATTAATATTACATAACAAATAACATGTCAACATGTCATACTATTCTGCCATCACAATGTAAACATTATATCATCACGAAAACGAATGATTTCCCCATATATATATATATATATATATATATATATATCCCTCTCAACAGAGCAGCATAATGTGGGTCAAGAATATCACCTACAAGTTCATGCAATAAATTCCAGACTGCCTTTATTTAATGTAAACTAGAAATGGCCCAATTTTGAATCCTTCATGATGTGAACAAGGCAAATGGTTTGACCACCACTCTTTAATAAGGAGATAATCATTCTCATTGTTATCACCAAAGTAAGATTACATATACTGCTGAAAACTGGTGTGTTGGGCCATTGTCACAAATAAAAGTGACACAACACATTTCGACTCTCTGGACTATATCCTGCTGGAAATCTAGTAAGACTATTGGTCTGTTACAAGAGAATTAGTGGGAGTTTGAGATAAACAATGAAGAAGATTACATATGCTATGCTGGATGATGTATTCAGAATTCTGGACTTGGGAATGGGTATCTGATATCTCATTGATGAAAACTGTTGAACTTTCAGTGACTTTGAGCAAAAAAATAACCAAGGTCAAATTGCACATCATTAAAGTTGTCTTATTTACCGATGACTGTGCTCTAATTGCTAATTCTACAAATCATCATAGACAACTTTTCCAAAGCATGTACTAACTTTGGACTTTCTATCAGGACAGAGAAAAAGAGAAGTTACTCTCCAACCAGCACCTAGCGAAATATTTCATGAAACCTGCATATAAGTAAATGATGCCCCATTGAAAGTGGTGAATATATTCACAAACAAAGGCAGCACTCTGTCACAAATCACAAAATATCACCACTGCTGATGAACTATATACTAAGGATCTCCAAGTCAAACAGCACTTTCTGCACACTTTATGCAAACATATGGCATAGAAATTGCATTAACCCACAGACTATGTTACAGAGTAGTAGTACTTCCAGTGCTTTTATATGCTGGTGAAACATAGATTGTGTATAGACGTGTGAAAACTCAATCACTATCACACACAATTTGTCTGATAATGGTGGTGAACATCAAATGGTAAGATAAGATTCAAGATACCATTGTCCTTGAAAGAGCTTGTATCCCTAGCATTGACACTATTCTAATGCAGACAAACATTCATTGGGCAGATCATGTAGTATGTATGCCAGATCACCATCTACCAAAAATATTTCTCTATGGTGAGATGAAGGACATGCACTCTAAAGGTGGACAAGAGGTATACAAAGACTTGTTAATTAGCTCACTGAAAGTCTTTGGCATAAAACATAGGCAGCTGCTGCACAAAACAGCGCTACATGGTGCTCTGAAATTTAAAAAATGGTGCAATATTGTGTAAAAAATGGAGAAATGCAGAAGCTGAACAGTGGAGTCTAGACAGAAAGTTACACCTTAAAAAGTGTTCATACCATCCAAAACTTCCAAGGACCTGTTGGCAACCATAAGGGCATATCAGCCATCTCATAGACAAGTTCATACCTCTAAATGAATTTCATAAAGTGGATGTAACAAATGATCATCATCACTTGTGATGGACACACTAACAAAGATTGCATGTTGTACTATTCTGCCATCACCATTGTAAGATTACATGTTGAGCTATTTTGCCATCACCAATGTAAGGTTACATATTGAACTATTATGCCATCACTAATGTAAGATTACATGTTGAATTATTCTGCCATCATCAATGTAAGGTTACATATTGAACTATTCTGCCATCACTAATGTAAGATTACATGTTGAACTATTCTGCCTTCACCAATGTAAGGTTACATGTTGAACTATTCTGCCTTCATCAATGTAAGATTACATGTTGAACTATTCTGCCATCATCAATGTAAGGTTACATGTTGAACTATTCTGCCATCAAAATGTAAGATTACATGTAGAACTATTGTTAGTTAGTCGTTGGATCGTCATTGCACTCCGGACAATTCCATAGGTGCTCAGATCTTTCCTTGAGTGTATCCGCCATTACACGTTGACTGACATTCATTCTTTTTCGCCCACGAAAACTCTCCTTTCTAGTGACACCACATTTCAAACCAAGTTCCTTTATGCTAATCATGGAACAAGAGTCATTGTCACTTGTACAGTCATTTGTTCGTGCGTTTTCCCATAGGGCATTCAAAATGTCTGCCTAATCCATCACTCCACCAACAGCTGTAGTAGCAGCGTGGGCGGCCAACCTATCTGCTCTCTCATTACCCCTGACTCCCGCGTGTCCCAGCACAAAAATAAAAGTCACTGTACACACACAGGAATTATTCACTGCATCCAGCCACTGTTCTCGAACGTACCCCGCCTGAACTTTCATAATCATGTTCATGGAGTCACTGAGTATACAGGCATGCTCGCAGACAGTCTGTGAGCAGTTCCTCTCTTTAGTCGACTGCCTTTCACTTTGATAATTTCTGGGTGTAGAGGGTGCTCTTTATCAGCGGTGATGTTTAGGTAGGTCTATGCCCTGCACATTTGTATTCTTTGCTCCGCAGTTGGGCAATCAAGTAGGTATCGCATAGCCCGAGCCGACGTACCTCTCGTACACCCCAAAATGATTTGCATTGCCTCATTCTGGATTCTATCCAATCTTTCTGTTTGAGGCTGACTCAGTGTCAGAATTGCCAGTGTGTACCTTACCACCGCTACCACCAATCCCTGATACAGCAGAAATAGCAGTCTCTGTTCACATTGAGCAGCAGCCATAACTTTCATCGCCGCAAGACCTTTATACGCCTTTACAATGATGTGGTCAACATGATCTTTGAAACTCAGACTCCGGTCCAAAGTACTTCATTGTGCTGGTTCTCTCGAGGACATCCCCTCTCAAAGTAACCGATGGCGTGGACGTGTTCACTATGTGATTATTTCGGGAAAACCATGTTATCGATGCTTTTGATGGATTAACAAAAGCTCTAGAATTACTGCACCATACTCCTATACGATCAAGCTCCCTCTGCAAATTCCTGGCAATTCTTTATCTCTGCCCTGCCTATATACCAAGATATCAGCATAAGACATGGTTCTCCCTGGTCCTGCAATCTGACAGTTTGTAATTTGAACTGTATACACAATGAATAGTACTGGGGACAGAGGTGACCCTTGTGGTAGTCCTGGGTTTATGACTGTTGGTGACAAAGACCAACTCCCACACTTAAGAACAACCTGTCTCTGATAAAGTGCAGAGACAATCCACCTGACAACAAATGGACTTACTTAGAGTTGCAGCATTATGGTCATAAAGAAATCACAGGGCACTGCTGTTATGAGCATCCTCCAGGTCTATTGCAGCAGCACACGTCTCCATTCATTCGTCAAAATCTTCGAAAACATCCTGTGCTAACAGGCGGCATTGTGCCAAGTCTGCTTACCTGGACGATAGCCTCCCAATGTTGATGGTAGTCTATTATTCTTTTCTAGATGTAGGGACAATTTCCATGCCACAATCTTTTCTAACAACTTGCAGATCGTATTCTGCATGGTTATGAGTCTGAAACCCTGTATCTTAGCATGACTTGCCAGGCTTGGGTAGTGGGATCAAGTAACTATGCAACCAGTCTTCCTCTACTGTGCCGTTCGCAGGGCTCTTGTTGAACCACATTGCCATCTCCTTAAGGTCCTCGTCTGACCTGCCTTTGATATCATCGTATCTAATGCCGCCAGGTCCTGGCGCAGAGTTTCTTGATCTTTTCAGTACGGCTGTAATATCTTCAAGAGTAATTACATTATCGCTTTCCAATGCTTGCTCCTTGCACATGTCTGTGACTGTTTTCATGATTTTATTGTAATTCCCTAAATTCCTCTGACCAATTTGTGCCTTGTAATGAGCCAGCAGTGCTGCACCCTTATTCTCATCTGTCTTCTGCCATACTAAGTCTGTGCTTTGAAAATTGGGGATTGTTATATGCTTCCTTGGGTCGTTCATTGGTTTATGCAGGCGCCAGAACAGCTTTAATGACTTTGCTTTTGCAATCTCATGACAAAAGTCTTCCCATTTTTTTCCTAGAAGCTTTAGCAATTTCTTTAAATTCATGAACCCTGTCGTCTTTGGTCTATTTTAATTGCACAAGATCTGGCTGTGCTGTCACTTTTCTTCTTGCTTTCTGCCACTCTGCAACTGCGCTACGTTTTCTCTTCCATGCACATTGGACTTTATCATTCCACGAGGGGGGGTTGATTCCACATTTGTGCCTTGGTGGCGTGTGTCCTATGTTTTTCCTTCCTAATTCTGTTTATGATGGACGACCCATAACGATCGTACTGGAAGGACTTAACTCTAGCTCTCTGTTGTTTACTTTTTCCTTTGTCCACCAACAAGACACATGGCAAGTGGTCACTGCCGTGATGCCCCAGCACATATCATCTACATTTGGGTGTGATATCAGCCGTCACTAGACCCAAGTCGATTGCACTGTCGTCATCACCATCCCTAGCAGCAAACCTTGTCATGCATCGTCATTTATGCATACTAAATTCATATCAGGCCTCCTCAAGATCTCTTCTCTGTTGATTAGAGGTAGTGTTGCCCCAAGAGCTTCCTTTTGCATAAAAATTCCCACAGAAGATGACATCTTTTTCTTCCTTTACTATCTCAACTAAAGATTTCCATCCCTGCATGTTCAGACTGGTGTTGCACGCATACACGTGGACGAGCACGAAAGGGTGATGTGCATTTTGTACCCTGATAGCTTGCAGATGAATATCACCACTATCCCATTCGGACATATCTATCTCGACAATGTCAATGCCTTCTCGTACAAGAATTACTTGCCCCAGGTGTTGCCTATTGTAGAAACTTTGAAAACCGGTAACTTGGAGACGGTTTCGTATTCCCAAGCGTGATTCTTGTAGGGCTACAATATCTGTGCTGTAAATTAATCTATCAAGATCTGGACGTCTTTTTTCTACACTTGCGACATTCCAGAACAAAACATGTAGCGATTTTAACGACAGACGCTCGACCTTTGATCTGTAGCGCCTCAATCCAGCGCGCCGACCTTGCCGCTTCGCCCCGCTTCGTTTAGGACTTTTTCGTTTCCGGCCATTTGTGTGTACTAAGCCTTGTAATTACGTGGAATAACGGCTACACTCATGAAAATTTCAGCTCTGATGCATGTACTCTGTCGCACCGGCGAAGATATTGATGAGTGGACTCCCTTGCCAAAATAACTAACACAACATCCTAGACTAAATAATGAATTAAATCCATCTTTAAAGTGATGTTGACGGTGTCACACAAAAACATACGTCGATATGACCGCCATTTGACCGGAAGTCCGTCTCTTAAACTATTGTGCTATCATCAAATGAACACTGTATGTATCAAACTAATCTGTCTCGTACTAGCAGCATGGATAGACCTCAAGAAAGCATTTGATAAGGTCTGGAAAGAAGGGCTCCTAAAGAAATTGTGAAATTGCAGGGTTAGCTCAAGAATGTACAAATGGGAAAAAGCATACCTGCATAATAGAAGAGCCAGGGTAAGTGCAGCACTACACTCTTTACTCTCTCACCAAAACAAAAAGCTGGTCATATCAAGATAGATGGAGAGCTCTTGAAAGAAGACAAACAACCCACATACCTCGGAGTTACTTTTGATGATAAGCTGACATGGAAGCAGCACATAAACAAAGCAACAACAAAAGCCAGGAGGAAGTTAGCTATCCTGAGAAAACTAAGTGGAACAACATGGGGAGCCAGTGGAAATATACTTAGTAAAGTTTACCAGCAAGGCATAAGACCACACCTGGAATATGGTTCAGCTGCGTGGTGTCCTGCATCAAACACCACATTACAAGATCTAGATAAAGTGCAAAACCAGGCACTTAGAATAATGTTGGGAGCAATGAAATCAACACCCATAGAAGAGATGCAGAAAATGGGAAGATTGCAAACAAATGGTGAACGCAGAGACACAAAAGTACTAATTCAAGCAGAAAAGTTTCAGTGTATGCCAAGTCATCCAATGAAGGAAAGATTCCAAAATCTAGCAATGGGGCGACTGAAAAGAAGCAGCTTTATCCATCAAGCTAAATGACTCCGTAGACAACTTACAGACCTACCTGAAGTTGACAGCCCCTTAAGGTCTGTACCAGAACAAACCCCGTGGAGTGAAAGCCATGGAATGCCAATATACATTCAGACCCATGTGAAAGGAATACTAAGCGAGGACGAACAGAACAGTGTGCAGCGAATGACAGTCACCCTCAGTTTCCTGGATGAGGAATATCCACAAGATATATGGGTCAGAGTGTACACAGATGGGTCAGCACAGAATGCTGTGAGGAATGGAGGTGCAGGTGTATATATAGAATATCCACACAAGCCTAGAGATACAATCAGAACACAGACGGGAAAATTCTGCAATAATTATGATGCAGAAATCCAGGCAATTAGTGTGGCAGCTAAAAAACTGAACTCCAACTCTGGCCTACAGCCTGTGGTATTCCTGACAGATGCAAGGTCAGTGCTTCAAGCTCTCCAGTCTGGAAAACTAACAGACTTGAAAAAACTACTTAGCGAATTGTCTTACCAGTATAGGGTAACCATGCAGTGGATACCCTCTCACTGTGGAATACCAGGAAATAAAAAAAAAGACAAACCGGCTAAGGAAGGTGCTGCCGAAGACAAACCAGATATACCAATCACCTACCATCAGAAAAAACAGATGATCAAGTCAATAAGAAAGCCACAAACGCCAACACAAGCTGACTATCACATTATGAACAGATCAGAGCAAGTTATAATTCTACGTCTCAGAACAGGACACAACCGACTCCGCAGTCACATGTATACAAAGTTCAAGATTGGCAACATGGCCATGTGTACATGTAGCACAGAGTGCCAAACATATACTTCAAGAGTGTTCTGAGCATGAAACGCTGAGGCAGACATATTGGCCAGAGGAAACAACACTGGAATCAAAGCTCTATGGGACACTGTATGAACTACAAAAGACAGTGAGTTTTATTAAGGAGACAGAATTACAGATATAGACATGTTTCAAGTGAACCAAAGAAGAAGAAGAAACTAATCTGTTATATCACTTAAAGAATACATTTCAAGATTACTCTGATTCCCATGTGTTGTTGGGCCCAAAATGGGAGCACAAAATAGCAACACTATCAACCTTCCATGCATGTCGTATGAGTAAAAAAAACTACACTGACATCATCAATTTACATGTCAAATTATTCTGCAATCTCTAGCATTTGATTGTGAGACAAAATACAACTATATATAAGCAAATGGTAAATCAAAATAAATTAAACAGGTTGCTAGAAAAACTTACCAAAACAATGAATACAAATAGATTTAAAAAGTATATTTAAAAAATACAATAAAACTAAACAGGACAATTCTCCATGCATCGGTCCAAATGGGACATTTTACTTTTTTCATCTATTTTTATTCATAGTTACTGTAAGTTTTTCTAGTAACCTGTTTAATTTATTTTGCTTTACCATTTGTTCGTTCGGTTACTGCAGCACACTCCACTTTGTCAGACACCCTCCGAGCATTCGGTTATTTATTTATGAGCAACTTCCTCCCTCTCACTTCAACAGTTAGTCATCACAACAGAAGTAACATACATCTCTCTAAATATAGTACCTAAGAGAGGACTTATCCAAGACAACGTCTCCTATGCTCTGCAGCTTGTAAGCCACCTCTGAGAAGTCTGCCATCTCCGCCACTTGTTTCATTGTTCGAACCTACAAAATAGTACACATAGTTATTTTTAACAGAGCAACAAGTCATATTCCTGATAACAAACACACCGTGTCAGAAACAGATATCATAATTTGATTTTACCACACATATGTTGCTAAGACTGAAAATGGAGCAAAGAATAGCAACACTGTTTTACAATCTATGCATGTTGCAGCAAGGAGGTTCTAGGATAGAGTTTGCATGTCCATCCCACATAAGTTCAAAGTGACCAAGAAGTCTTGCTGAAGTCGGATTTTCTTCTTCTTCTGCGTTTGTTCTCAAACTCCTGCAGATTAGCAGGATGTAGTCCGGAGAACGGAATGCGTTGTACCATGGTTTACAGCATTGCTGCGATATCTGCGCCTTTTGTCCCGACACATCCGACTTCAGCATGGCTGTGGGTCACTGACCATATATGGGATGGGACAGCCAACTCCATCCTATAACCTCCTTAGTCGCCTCTTATGACATGCATGGAAGGTAAACAGTATTGCTATTCTTTACTCCCCTTTCGGGCCCCGGCAACACACAGGTGTTGATAACAGTTACCATGTTGTTGTAGGCCGACGTTGTGCTTGAACTTGTTATGGGCACGGCGTGGGTGGGCGGAACAACAAAGAAACATGTCGCAAGGGCCAAGGTTGTGCCCTGATGTTGACATCTGTTTCAGCCGCATTAGACTCGAAATACCATCTCCCCTTCAAGTATTGCAACATTCACGCATTAACATATTTAAAAAAATTAACATATCAATATCTTTGAAGAAATTCTTCAGACTTGCCTTTAAATATGTTACAATAATTATATATATATATATATATATATATATATATATATATATATATATATATATATATATATATATATATATATATATATATATATATATATATATATATATATATATATATATATATATATATATATATATATAGATATATATATGTACCTGTGGTTACTGATAAGTGTACGTTACATTAATATCTGTGCATCTACTCACCTGAGAATAGCCAAAAAATAATTCTTGTAACTTTGTCACAATATTCAGGCTGGATGCAGAACTGTACATGGCATATTGATGACCTTCATCTGATAGGCTTGATGCAAGCTCACTGGCATTCATTCGGATCAAGGTGGACAGTCGGTTTGTGTCCATAAAGTCCGGGCTGTAACAAAAACAAGATACAGACTAAAACCAATATGTGCAGTAATAAATATGGATGTTTGGGTTTAGATATGTTGATTATCATCTTTGCAAACCCGACATGTCCATCAATGTTCAGATCTCTGCTTCAGGAAATCTAAGTCAAAGTCAATCAGCACACGCACAAAAATGCGCTCATTTAATTCCTGCGTTATTCCGGTGCTATCATATGGATGTGAGAGCTGGAAAAGCTCTTTATCTTCAGAAAAGAAATTACTCAGTTTCGAAACAAATGTCTTCGTAGGATAACTAACACCCATTGGAGTGAATTCAAATCAAATTATAAAATCAGAGTAGAGACACATCAAAATTTCATCACAGATGTTATCATAAAACGCCATTGGTCCTACATCAGGCATGTCCTACACACAGACATCAACAGAATACACCACCAATCTCTTGAATGGATACCTACAGGCAAAAGAGCCAGGGGTAGACCAATAGAAAAACTCAGAAGAACAATACTTGGAGAAAGTAAAACAATCAATATCCATTAGGTATTAGGTATGTTGATTATCATCTTCGCACACCGGACACGTCCATAGGTGCTCCGATCTCCGCTTCAGTAAATCTCTCATGGTATAATGGCTAATGGTTCCGGTTCTATGTTGGTTCACTACCCTCTTTGAAATATTTGTTACGGGTTCTCTTCGGCTAACGCCATTTCACTCCCAATTCTTGCATTTTTGATATTGACTCATGCTCATTCATCTCAAAATCCTCTGATCATGAGGACTCACGAAGAGCAGTGAGTATGTCTGCTCATTCCATAGACTAACCATCTGTTGTGGTGGCGAGACTAGCTAATTTGTCGGCACGTTTGTTTCCCTCCACGCCCGCATGTCCTGGGACAAAATGAGCGTGAGTTTTCATAGTGATGTCCGCATTTTAGCTCTCTCCAATGACTCCCCCCATTCCCTACGTACATCACCTGTTTTGACTTTCTGAATCATATTCAGTGAATCACTTAGTATGCAAGCATGGGAATAGGTTTGCGACTCCAGCCAGTAAAGTGCCTGCGTTACTGCGAATACATCCATAGTTAGACTGCTCGTTGTTGCGGTAAAAGCACCACTAGCTTTGTGTGCTGTTTTCCCTTTTGATCTGACAGTAAAGGCCCATGCGTATCGCTGGTGACAGATGACCGACCCGTCCGTGTAAATCACAACATCTGAATCATCTGCATTCTTGCATATGAGTTCCGTGACCTCAGCATCCACGCTTACGTGGCTGTGTTTCTTGCACTTTCTGTTGAGTGTAATGACGGTCTTGACTGCCTCTTGAAAGAACGTAGGAATAGGTATCCATTCCTTGCCAGGAACTATGTCTTCTGGGGCGCAGATATGTTTAACAGTATCCTCGGCCCGAACCATCCATGATTTACCTCTCTTGAGCCTGCTTCCCAATGTCAGAACTCACTCTAAAGTATGCACTTGCACGCCACAGATCAATTTTATAAAATATGCTAGGAAAATCAAGGAGAAATCTCAAAGCCACACAGGGTGTGTCCCTTGTGCATCCAAGAATGATCAGCATTGCTTCGTTTTGAATCCTCTCCAGCCTCTCAATCTGTGTGTGACTGGCGGTGATAGCAGCGCCTGCATATTCAATGACAGGGAGGACAAGAATCTTGTATAAGATTACGAGCTGTTGTTGTTTAGTGTCAGCCACTGCCATTACTCTCAGAGCTGAAAGTCCTTTGCGGGCCTTAGCGATAACATGATCAAAGTGTTCCTGGAAACACAGACTACGATCAAATTGCATGCCCAGGTATTGTATGGATGAGGTCCTGATTATATCATACCCTCTCATCTCCAGTCGGTGTCACAGACTTTACGATGTGATTGTTAAGAGAGAACCATGTCACCGCAGCCTTCTCTTGGTTGATTTGTGCCCCTGAACCATCACACCAGGAGACGATACGGTCTAGCTCTTTCTGCAGTGATTCAACAGTTTCTGTTCAATCTCTTCCTTGTCTGTATACCAGGATATCATCCGCAAAAGACATTGTTCTACCTCTCCCGATGAGCTGCTGCTGTGTGATAGCCACAGTGTAAACATTAAATAATATGGGTGAGAGGGGAAATCCCTGGCGAAAATAGCAGCATTGCACCATGTCTCTTTTTGATGTCTGTATTCTCCGAGCGTGCCCGGAAAGATGCGACTCTCTTCCAGTTCTCGAGCGAGGTGCTGTGTTACAATCTTCTCAATTAGTTTGCCTATGGTGTTTGCCTATCTACTCCTCAACACACAAGGGAGCTATGTGTAGTCAATGCTGTGCGCCAGAATTCAGTACCTCATCACAGTTGGTGTTGCAGACTTTACATTTGATTGTTATGGGAGAACCATGTCACTGCAACTTTCCCATGGTTGATCAGTGTCTCACAATCATAACACCAAGAGGCCTTGCAGTTTAATTCCTTCTTACTGTGCTGATAGTTTCTGTTCTGATCTTACCCTGTCTGCATATCAGGACATCATCTGCAAAAGACAGGTTCTACCTCTGCTATGAAAAAGCTGGTGTGTTGATGGCCACAGTGTACACATTTAACAAAATGAGAGGAGATCATTGGTCTCTCTCTCTATATGATGTGTCCTTTGCAGAACTTTGTCCTCACTGCCTCTGTGTAAGCCTCATGGTTCTGTTCTTTCAGTGTCATGTTGAGGTCTTCAATATCCTGTGTCCATCATAGTCTTGGTCCGCCTCTTGTTTTTTTTTCCTGTAACTTTTCCCTCCATGATTAATCTTTCCATACCATTGTGTCTTTTTATATGTCTGAAATATATAAGTTTACGTTTTATATATAAGTTTATAGTTTTGAGGAGACAGTCTTCAATAGGATCCTGACCTTCCAAAGAGGAAATGGCAGCCACTCAGTATGAAGTACTATTCCTACACACTCCTGTCCTTAACACCCCCCCCCCCAAT
Source organism: Meghimatium bilineatum (assembly GCA_034231615.1). Lineage (NCBI taxonomy): Eukaryota > Metazoa > Mollusca > Gastropoda > Stylommatophora > Philomycidae > Meghimatium > Meghimatium bilineatum. The sequence goes on along the minus strand of CM067306.1, from coordinate 40,991,764 downwards.
CATTTTTACAATATGAAATATATAGATATATACAACCAGGTTAAAAAAAACATTAATGTCTGGGTAACCAACCTGTTGATCACATGAGTCCACAAGTCCAACATTTTGTGGAAATTTCTTTCCAAGCAATATGAAGAGAACAGAATTGCCAACTGAGCCCGAGAGGAATCTGTATGATGAGGAACTATTAGAGGACTTGCATTGAGACCTCCAGTGTAGAGTTCTTGTTGTTGGGACATCCATAGGTAATCATGTCCTCCTGCTCCAATACTGGTGGAGAAAAAAGACAAAGTTTACTGTGAAAACTGTATTACATGGAAAACAGAAACATTAGCAAATTTAATATCAATAGCTCAGTTCATATCCAACAAGCAAATAAGAGAAGGTAGTTACTGTTTAAATATTTCTATAACAAGAAGAACAATGGACTAATATGAGACATTTATTTAGAATGAATGAAAATAGACTGCCACTCTAAGCACTAAAACTGGTACCAGATGCAACAGGAATAGTGGAAGAGTGGAGAAATTCTTCATAGATATTCAACCATCACAGAGGATATGCCAGAAGTACACATCACATAGCTCAAACTGGAGAGCACTGGTCAGAGGAAATAAGAGAGCCGACTTATTGGCAGGCAATGTGGCGATAGGTGGCACAATGCTGAGAAGAGATAAAGCAGACTTGATTATGGCTGTCATAAATTCATTGCAAAATGAAAATGAGGTTAAAGAGGCTGAGAGCGTACACATACAAGGAATGTCAGAAATGGGAGTATCTAGAGGTAAGGGAAGAAAAAGTTGTCTTTTTTAAAAGACCCAAAAATCGTATAATCAACACCTGAACGGAAATCTACATACACTGGGGGGGCTAATGGAACGGAGCACTTATAGGAGTGTTCCACGTGTTGTGATGTTAATTTATAATCAAGAATCACCAAGCTTAAAGCTAACCATGGTTATGCATGCTTGACTTTTTTTTTTTACTATCTTGTGTCACTATCGACAGCCACATTCTGTGACTAAACGTGGAAACTGTTGTTTGAAGCTTGCCTCTGTGCAAGTCCCCAATGTTTGTAATCATATCCTGAAATTTGATGCTCAAAACTTTTCTGAAACAGAACAACTGAGAGATGCTCAACCTCTTTTCTTGTGAGTATGGTGTCTATATTTCAGATTGATAAAGGAGAGCAGTAAGTATGCATGTCTGGTAGATCAAGATCTTTATCTCCATTGTCATCTTATTGTTTCATTCACTAGGAAGACTACCAAAAAAAATCTTGTGTGTATAGTGATTTGTTGAACCAACATTACTGCACCTCAAGTACTTTCAGGGTGCTGAGTGTCAACACGAGGTGAAGTATATATACTATTATAATTCCTGTAGCTTGTTGATTCTACAATCTCCTCAATCTTATCAATATCCATCTCCTGCTCTCTTCAAGTACAGTTCTTGATTCACAAAATCTGAGATAAAAAGACATTACTTGATAATCTCCAATAACTCATCCTTGTATGAGCAGTGTAATGTTCAGGTCACATGTCAATTCTAGATGAAAGACAAAATAAACAACATGTTTGGAATGGTGTTTGTTAAATGTTCTAACTGCTGAAATATTAGCATGTTAAAAGTTGAAACCATAAAGATAAATATTAGTAACTCTAAATGGTTTCTAGCAAATTGGATGAACAATAATGAAGTTCTGGGATGCCATAAAGATGATGGGTGTCATCGATAATAGATGATTGAAAATCAAGGGATGGCCATGATTAAGTAATGTTGAATTCACAACAAATATGAAAGGAATATCTCACCTTGTGATAATGTCACAGAACAATGGAACATAGGGCATCAAATCCTCTGGAAGTGCCTGTAAGTTTGAAGCCATTCGGAGATAACTGACTCCATTGGTTGGCTGTTCACAAGTTTGAATGAATGACCAGCCTGAAGTGTAAAAAAAATGACACATAAGATTTTTCTGCTGATTCAGTAACCACAGAAGAAATATTATTCCTCCATTGGTTGATTGAAAATAATAAATATTAACAAAAATATTCACAAGATCATTTGGAACTCACCTGATAAAATAACCAAAAACCAGATAGACCATTTTTGTATTAACAAAAAATTTAGTTCAGCTGTACAAGACGTAAGAGCTTTTAGAGGAGCAGATATTGGAAGTGATCACAATCTCTGCATAGCTAAGCTAAAAATCAAACTTAAAAAAAACATCAAAAGACCATCTACCACAGAAAAATCGATACAAAACGTCTACTAGAAAGTAATTTACAAGAAGAATACAACACCAAAATCAACAATCAATACACCGCCTTAGATAAGCCATCTGAATTAGTAAATCCCATAACATCTTTAGAAACAAAATTGGAGAATTTTACAAATACTGCAATAAATGCGGCTTTGGATACAGCCGGTCTCATACAAAACAATAAGAAGAAATAGATAAGCAAGAACACTTGGTCAAAAATCCAAAACCGTAGAGAGATGAAGCAAAAAAATACTTGCTGCAAAAACCACTCAAGACGAGGAACAAAACAGACTCGCATACGCACTTTTAGACAAAGAAGTTAAAGCAAGCGCTAGAAAGGACATGCAGAATTATATAAACAACTTATCATTGGAAGCTGAATCAACCTCACAACACACCAACAACAAGATACTACACCACATAACCAAACAACTGTGCAATCAGCCACTTATCCCAAACGCATCTATTAAAGACAAAAATGGCAACGTTCTAAAAACAACTGAACAACAAAAGCAAAGATGGGCCGAACATTTCCAAGATCTTCTTAACAGACCACCACTCCAATCTACTACAAATCTAGAGAAAGAGGAGACAATGCCACCACTAGAAGCTTCAATAGAAAATTTCACCCTTGAAGAGGTAAAACAAACCATTAAGAAATTAAAAAACAATAAAGCAGCAGGTCAAGATGACATCACAAGTGAAATGTTAAAAGCAGCAAATGATAATACCTTGTCATTTTTACTGAATATTTTCAATATGATTTGGAAAAACGAATGCCCACCCCAACAATGGAAAAATGGCATCATTATCAAATTACCAAAAAAAGGAGACCTAACAAATTGTGATAACTGGAGGGGAATCACACTGCTATCCGTACAAAAAAATCCTTTGTAATATGATGCTTGCAAGATTAAAGTCATCCTTAGACAAAAGACTTAGAGAAGAGCAGTCAGGCTTTAGACCAGGTCGTTCCTGCCTTGACCATATATTCACTCTTAGAACAATAATAGAAGAATGTCTAGAATTTAGATCTAATCTCATAATAAACTTCTTTGATTTTCAAAAAGCCTTCGACAGCATCCATCGACCATCGCTTTGGGAAATTAAAAAATATATGGATTCCAAAATAAATATATAAATGTGATAAAATCATTCTATACCAACTCAAAATTCTGTGTTAGAACAGAAAAAGGCAATTCAGAATGGTTCCCTGTGATTACTGGTGTTAAACAAGGCTGCCCTATGTCACCATTACTATTCAATATCGAAATTGACTGGGCTATGAGAAAAAGCACATCCAACACAAATTTAGGAATCAAATGGATAAATAAAACATTAGAAGACCTGGATTTTGCCGATGATCTTGCACTATTGAGTGAAAACCATCAAGATGCACAAACAAAAACTGATAGAACTCATTGCAGGACAAATAGGTCTCCAAATCAATTCAGCAAAAACAAAAATTATGGACTTCACCAATTCACCTAACGAAATTACTTTAAATGGACAACAACTTGAAAAAGTACAGAAATTCTCCTATCTAGGAAGCAAATTAACACTCGACGATGTCATGTCATGCCAGAAATTACAACTCGCATTGCCCTAGCATCAAGCGCATTTAACAGACTGTCAAATATCTGGAAGTCAAAGTCAATCAGCACACGCACGAAAATGCGCTTATTTAATTCCTGCGTTATCATATGGATGTGAGAGCTGGAAAAGCTCTTTATCTTCAGAAAATAAATTACTGAGTTTCGAGAACAAATGTCTTCGTAGGATAACTAACACCCATTGGAGTGAATTCAAATCGAATGATAAAATCAGAGAAGAGACACATCAAAATTTCATCACAGATGTTATCAGAAAATGCCGTTGGTCCTACATCGGGCATGTCCTACGCGCAGACACCAACAGAATACACCACCAATCTCTTGAATGGATACCTACAGGCAAAAGAGCAAGGGGTAGACCAAAAGAAACACTCAGAAGAACAATACTTAGAGAAAGTAAAACAACCAATATTCATACTATTCAAGAACTGCACAGAATAGCTTTGAACAGACAGAATTGGAGAGATCTGACCTCTGCTCTATGCGCTAACTTCAGCGCAAAAGGAAAATTAATTGGTTGATTGCTAGTTAAACATTTTCCTACTGATGCAGTGACCTTCATCTTTTACTGGACAACTTTCAGCAAACATTCTCCTGCTTTCACAGTAACCAGAGCAGAAATACTCTTCATTTTATTATTGGATAAATCTCCTAATGACACAGTAACCAGAGCAGAAATACCCTTCATTTGATTATTGGATATATCTCCTAATGACACAGTAACAAGAGCAGAAATACTCTTCATTTGATTATTGGATAAATCTCCTAATGACACAGTAACCAGAGCAGAAATACTCTTCATTTGATTATTGGTTAAACAATCTCCTAATGACACAGTAACCAGAGCAGAAATACTCTTCATTTCATTGTTAGCTAAACAGTCTCTTAATAACACAGTAACCAGGAAATACTCTGAGACAAATAATACAGAGATAACTATAAACAAGTTAAAAAGTAGGGCTGAAAGCAAGCAATGAAATAATTCTCACACTAACCTGCCTCTGTGAACGTGACAAGCTCTGGTTTAATCTTAGGACTCAAGTCTGTGATCTTCAGCGATGGAAGGCAAGACACGTCTGCTTTCAAGTTTTGGTTTTTTTGTAGCTCAAGACCTACAGTATTGTCAAATGATTAATTTTTGTGCCACTGCAAAATATTATTTGAATGACACATATTATATCTCATTATTAATTATTCTTTGGCAGACGAAGATGGATGTGCCGGGCCATTGCCGCAAATAAAACGGCGACACAACGCATTTCCATTCTCAGACTACATCCTGCTGGAAATCTAGTAGGACAAAGGAGATCCAGCAGAAGTTTGGGAATGAACACTGAAGAAGAATTATTCTTTGCAATTCGTCGGACATCACATATGGCTTGCATCGTATACCTGTTTTATATGTTTCTCCATCTCAATATAGGAATCAATGTTTACCAACTTATCTTGCCAGTGTCCTTGACAATATTTTTCTTGGTCAACATTATTTACTTTTCTGTACTGTTTCCCATTTGAGGATCCACTTTAAAATTTGTTTATTTCTTCTTAATATATGGTTAATGGCTATGATGAGTCAATATCGTTGCACTCCAGGTAAACCAATAGGTGTTCAGTCTCTCCATCATATGACAAAGAGTATGCATGCTGGTGGTTCCTGTGGCCCACTGGTTAAACATTCTTCTCATTCCCCCCTGCAGACATCCAGTTCTATCACTACCACATTTAATACTAAATTCTTCTAATCTCATCCTAGATGTGTTATCGATAGAGGTGTCCACATCGAGCAGGTACTCCTGCAGCTAGATGTTACTCTTATCCGTTATTAACTCTTAATATGTGGGTCAACATATACCCTTAATGTTTTCCTTATTATTAATGGAGATGGTTGCATGCATATTTATATAATTACTACTACTCATGAAATTTTCACAAACACAAATAGTGGATTCATTGCATGTGGACAAGGAAGATATACTGAGATCAATCAACCATCTTATGATAGATTATGATATGGGAGATGATAGATACAGCTAATATGAGATGGAGCTTGAAATCTCATGTTCAAATATGACATCCTTGTTGTAAATTATACAAGAACAATTTTTCGTCAAAAAAAAGCCAACACCATTTTTACAAGAAAGAAAAAGGAATGGCTGTGGACATGATGAAGACAATAGTCTTATTAGAGATAAACAAATAAAACATTAAAGAGATGAACTAGTGAATGAAAGAAGATGAAATTAAAGAGATGAACAAAAAAACAGTACAGCCATAGAAAGAGAAAGAACATGTTCTTGATTCATTACAACTGACTTTCTTCTTCTTCTTCAATGTTCATTCTCAAACTCCCGCTGGATCTCCCTTACAGCAGGACCATGGTCCTACTAGATTTCCAGCAGGATGTACTCCAGAGAATGGAAATGTGTTGTGTCTGCGTTTTATTTGTGCCAATGGCCCAACACATCCGTCTGCGGTGGGATAACTGACTTTTGTGTTACACATAAACTTGGTTTCCTTCTATAATACAAGTGTATACATTAAATAATAATAATTAAATAATAACAATAAATAATAATTTTCATTTTAGTCTAGTCCCAGCATTTTTTACTTAAATTAGACAATTTTCAATTTAATCTTCTTCTTCAGCATGGACCATGATCAATTCTAGATTTTCAGCAGAATGTAGTCCAGAGAATGGAAATGCATTATGTCGCCATTTTATTTGTGCCAATAGCCAGACACATCCATCTTCGGCAGGCATTTTAGTCTAGTCCTAGCATTCTGTACATAAATTAAACAAGACATTAAATTTTATGGTGACACCACTCTTCTTTACCAAATGAAAAACTAACTTTCATTTCACTGTATTCAAAATTATTGGGTATCGCGCCTGTGTGTTGCCGGGGCCCGAAAGGGGAGCAAAGAATAGCAACACTGTTTATCTTCCATGCATGTCGTAAAAGGCGACTAAGGAGGTTATGGGATGGAGGTGGCTGTCCTATCCCATATAGGGTCAGTGACCCAAGGCCATGCTGAGGTCGGATGTGTCAGGCCGAAAGGCGCAGATATCACAGCAATGCTGTAAACCATGACACAATGCATTCCGTTCTCCGGACTACATCCTGCTAATCTGCAGGAGTTTGAGAACGAATGCAGCAAGAAGAAGAATTGGGTAGCAAAAAGCTTAGAATGGGATCCTGAATCCTCAGGATGGATAATTTTTAAAAATTATAAAATGTGTTAAACTAGTTTTATCAAGATAGGAACAAACACAGAAGGAACAATAAGCTCAAAACTACATGCTATTACGTATTCTTCTAGAAACTAGCAGAAATAGGAATAAAGTAACAAACATGAAATACCATTATGTAAAGCTACATAATAAGAAGATATAGCGTACAAGGAAAATGTGAAATTATAAACAAAAATAAAATTACTAATGAATATAACAATTTAACTTGTAAGACAAGAATACAATTTACATCAAAGTTTTAGCAATGATGGAGAGATGTAAGCGAGAGACACAACTGACGTTTTATATCTTTTTATATATTATGTCTATCTTTTATAGAATAATGTTGAGACCACCATGGACAGATATAAAGCATAATGAAAATATTTAGAAAACGGTAAATATAAAAAAATGAACTGCCCACTTACATCAAAAGAAGACAGATTATATATTTTGTACACTTCATTAGAAGAGGAAAGATGAAGCAGACTGTGACAACAGGCAAGTTGAAGAGCAAGAGTGGGCAGGGGGAAGATCAAGAAAGAGGATGCTGTTTCCCATTCAGGATTGATAGACTATTTTCTAACCGCTCTGCCACTTGCTGCTCTATATGAAAAACAAAAATTAACAGCAGCAGCATAACTTTTTAACATACCCCTCTGCAGTATTTCAGACTTGTCTGTTTCAGACAGTCCCTCCACCATCTTGTCTAGTCTGTCCTTCTCTGCTTGGTCTCGCTTCAAGGCAAATGAATCTTCAGGCATCATTGTCAGAGTTAGGCGATGTGGATTATCCTACAATGTGTAAGAGGATCATATCTTATAAATTTATAGAATGATGCAGAATTTAGAAGAATATTCAGACTTTAGAATATAAGTGCTACAGGTTCCTGTTAAAAATCAGTTATGAAGAACAAACACATTGGCAGCAAACAAATTTGAAGTTATCAAGAACTATTTTTGGCAGTGGCAAAATGATATAAACTTGCTTGTTTGGACATGTAGTGAAATACAGCTCACTTTCTAAGACTATTTCGCAAGGAACAGTTGAGGTTGGAAGGAGAAGTGGCAACTAGAGAAAATCCTGGATTTACAATATTAAAAAATCATACAGCATTATTTTTCTACTCGTCCAAATGGACGAGGACAGATTGTGTTTGTGGGATTTATGCTGTCTTCAACGTTGCATCACTATAACCCTGATGGATTATATTATTTTAATTATATTAAGTTGTTGCTAGCATATCTTCTTCTAAATACTATCATGAACAATGTTTCCTCTAAGTTGTGCAGTCTTAATTAGAGAGTGCCATGCACAAAATTCAACCAGGTCTACATACATGGAAAAAAAAAGACTCTTAGGCACCATTCAAAAGTACTTTGCTTTGTTTATGTGGTTTTTTCATCTGTTTATATCATCATTTGATCCATGTATAAACAAACGATTTTCTAGGGACAGTAGGTGCTAAACAATTGTTTGTTCAATAAGTTTCTATTGAATAGATTGAATCTATTTCAATATACTTCTTTCTGGACAGTGTTGATGTCTAACTTGCCTGCAACTGAAATCTACCAAAGTGCCGTAGTCATCTGAGATGCATTCACCTCTCAGCCACTTATTCGGACATAGATATCCCTATTCTTCTTCTTCTTCTGCGTTTCCTCTCTTATAGCCACATTGAATAAATCGTGTGATTTCCGCATGGGAACGTGAAGTACGTTGTACTGCAAGTTTCACAGTTGAACTGTGTTATTTGTGCCTCGGTTGGCCCACTTTGTGACCGGGACATCTGAGGCCCAGCACATCTGTTTTCATCATGCCTTTAATTCGGGTAGTAGGCTTCCCTAGCTAGTGACAGCCTGCTTATTTGTCAATGGGCACATGGGTGTATAATGACTCTTTGCCTTTTGAACTTTTTGTATGACTCTGAATGAACTTTTTCTACTCCCCGAGCCTGGTTCCGGTGAAGGAAGAACTTGGCAGAAGAGTTGGACCTGGGCTCTTTTGCCTTCTTAGGCGAGGTGTCTTTCACCGACATCATGAACCCCTTGTTCAAGTCTGAGTCTCACTATGCATGTTCTCGAGCTGAACGACTGTGTCCCATTTGTGCCTAGCCCATCGGTACTAAACCCTTTCTCTCTGCAAGCCTGTTTCCGGTATAGGAAAGCTCAACGGTAAAGTTGGGCCATGGCTGCCTTCATTGTCCTGTTTATGCCTGAACCCATTGAGTACGGAACCCTTTCTCTCCGTGAGCATGTTACCGGTATAGGAAAGCTCGACATTAGAGTTGGGCTAGTCTTTGCAGTGTGCCGACAATTGGGTCTGGGTCCTTGCCTGTAAGGAGCACAGATAACTAGAAGCTTGTCTCGAGCTAACAGAGCTTGTAGTTCCGATTTCCTTTGAACTTTTTTACTTTCTATTTGCAGTTGGCTCTGCCCTTTCATTGCACTCAGTATTTTGTCGGGCTTGGACCGGGCATGGAATGCCTACTGTAGACTGTTCTTTTTATCTACCATGACTTTCTAGCTACTCTTCGCTGTTGCATTTTTCTTTTTCACATGCTGCACATTTTGTTTTACTGTAGAGCACCATGTATTTCTATTTTGTGCAAGTTCTTCTCATATAACTTGGTCTATTTCAAAAGGCTTTCAGTGAAGTCTTTAATGTAATGAGTCCTTGTAGCGCTTCTTTTGAACACCTTGAGAATATATGCCGTTCTGCAGCTCACCATAGAGAAGTATCTTTGGCAGTCGATGATCTTACACAATTTCTTATTGTACAGTGAGAAGACAAGTGTTGCTTACCTTCAAATACTGCTTTACTTTCTGCTGTAATAATTTGGGGTTCTTTTTTAGATCTTCTCTGAATCTCTCAACAATTTTGCTGACTTGCAGTGTTTGCAAGGGATCACCATCATGGTTCCATACATTGGCTATGCCCTATAGAAGCAAGTTTCACATCACATTTACCAAGACGCATCCAAGTTTCACATATATGAGATCATGTTTACCAAGACACATCACATTTTCACATACAATATCTTACAGATCTGAAATCACATTTACCAAGATACATCCAAGTTTCACATACTGTCTTAAAGATATGAGGTAATGTTTACCAAGAAACATCAAAGTTTCACATATGATGTCTTACAGATCTGAAATCACATTTACTAAGATACATCCGTTTCACATTGTATGCCGTACAGATTTGCCATTACATTTACAACATACATCAAAGTTTCACAAAATACTATGTCTTACAAATTTGATATCATGTTTACCAAGATACATCCAAGTTTTACATACTATGTCTTACACAGATCCGAAATCATAGAATGCATTTCAGTATTTCATCAATGTTAATCCTCTATTTCTTTTGAGCCTTTTTTAAAATAAACTAACCACTATGTTACTGCTGCTTTTATTTACTCTGTACTTGTCTGCCATACTCATGTTTTCATTTGTTTGTTAATGTGTTTTTTTAAACCTTAGGCACGCTGTGTTTACAATTACGCAATTTCTCTTCTGCCGCAGAATTGGTTTTCGGAAATGTTACGCAATCACCGGTGGCTGTTTTGAAATCGCGATAACTTTTTTTTTGGTTACAGGTATTTAAATAATATTGCACATATAAATAAATAATTAAATTCTGCATATATTGGTGTAAGTTTTGTTTCTATGTGTTTGATACGAGACGTGTGAGAAAATGATAAAGGCAGATTTAGACCTATTTAGACCTATCTACAGCTAGACCTACCATATTTGTGATCGATCGAAAGCTGTTGACTATTATATAATTTACGAGGGAGAGTCAATAAGTAAGTCACAAATGGCTCTTTAGAAAAAAACTGAAGACGATAAAAACCTGAAAACTGTTTATTTTTACACATACATTATCCCTTTACTTCTCAACATAATTTCCACCAACATTGATGCATTTATCCCATCGTTTTATGAGTCCTCCCAAACCTGCTGCGTAGAACTGCGTGCTCTGCTTTTTAAGCCACATTTTCACTTCACATTCAACTTCTGCGTCAGTCGCGAAATGCTTCCCGCCAAGGTGGGTTTTTAGTGGACCAAAAAGGTGAAAATCACTAGGGGCTAAATCGGGGCTGTAAGGAGGATGTTCCAGAATTTTCCAACCAAGATTGTTTATTTTCTCCTGAGTTAATCGAGCCGTATGTGGTCTAGCATTGTCATGAAGGAGTAGCACTCCTCTAGTCAGCAGCCCTGGACGTTTTCTTCGAATTGCATCCCGAAGCACTGATAGAACTTCACAGTATGATTCAGAATTCACATTGTCACCTTTCTTTTTGAAATTGGTTAAAAGCACTCCTTGACAATCCCAGAACACTGTCAGCATAACCTTCCCTGCTGATGGTGTAACCTTGAATTTTTGGACACAAGGCGAAGAAGGATGTTTCCATTGCATTGAAGCACGCTTTGATTCAGGCTGGTAGTGATGCACCCATGATTCGTCCCCAGTAATAATCCTGTTCATCATGTCTTCTCCTTCATTTGCGTATTGACAGAGATGCTCCAATGACAAGCCTAATCGGTTCATTTTGTGTTCGTCCGTCAATTGTCTGGGCACCCACCTTGAACACACTTTCTTAAATTTCAATCGGTCATGCATGATGCAAAATGCTGAACCATGTGAGCACCCTATTGCAGCTGCTACAGCGTCTATCGTTACTCGTCTGTCACCTCGAATCATCTCCTCAACCCGCTGCACAGATGCGTCTGTTGCAATTTCAACAGCACGACCAGATCTGATTTCGTCAACAATTTTAGAGCGTCCTTGAGAAAATTTTTTTACCCAGCTGTGCACCGCTTTACGGGACAAACAATTGTCAGCATAAACAGGAAGCATTTCTTTATGAATGTCTTTTGCAGGCAGTCCTTTTGCCCATAAAAAACGCACAACAGCACGTTGTTCATTGATTGTACACTCTGTAAGTACAGTAGCCATTTTGTTTTTTGTGCTGCGCATGCGCAAGGTACAGCTAGCGCCATCTAGCGAACATAAACATAAAGTTCTATGATGATATCAACTATAAACAGCTTTAGAAACCACCTACTGCATTTTCCTGCCATCCAACATCAATTTGTGACTTACTTATTGACTCCCCCTCGTACATAGTGAGAACCTTCTGGAACTTCGTGGTCTATTCTAATTAAAAACAATGCAACTCTTTAATCTTACCTTCAATAATTCCACATTGAATTCGGAATAAATAATGATTTCACTGAATAAATTGATGATAGAGAAGTATAATAAACTCGATTCAATGTCATGTCGCCTCGCCGCAAAGCCGATGCTTGAAGATTGCTCGGAATTTAATTCCATAATCAAACACTATTGCCTTTCGCCATTTTGACAATAGGAACAGGAAGCTAGATAAATTCTCTTCTCGATTTTTTGGTTTGGTTTCGGGTTTACCGAATCGGGCAGTTGATTTCAACATTCGTGTTAAAGAAATGACACATTTCAGGCTATATACTTCGGTTTGTCAACAGAGCGTGCTAAATGTTAAACTCCCATGGATCTCTCTTGTAGTAGGACAATGGTCCTACCAGATTTAGAATAAGTTGTATTCCAATGCACGCACTCATCCCAAATAATCTCAAATTATTCCACACGCACTCATCACAAATAATCTCAAACTAGTCCAACCACACAAATAATTTCAAACTGTCTCCACACATACAATTGTAGCAAGTATATGTGTATTAATACCAACAAAAACTCACAAATGACAAATGAAGTCCAAAATTACTGCTCTGATGCTTCTGACCCAGTTCAATCCTGTGTAGCAAGGCATCAATCCTAGCCTTCTCAAATCCGTTCCTGGATAGTAGGAAGCAAATTCACCAATCATAACTTAGCATAGAGTGGAATGTGCGTAAATTGGCTAATCATTTTTTGTTTAAATTTTCTAACTGGATAAAGCAAATGTATCCACAATTAGATAAGGAACAAAAATGAATGTTTCAATATTGTTATTTATTATGTTTTAAATCCCCAGGAATTAGGAGAACAATGAAGCATGTTTGCTATGTGCAATGGGTAGGTTGGCTTTTCTAAAGTACTTTCATTAATACTCAAAAGACCTCAACCCTCAGTGGTATGCAATGCTTTGAGAAGAGGCTTCCTACTCAGAAAGAGCCTTTGTGTACATGTAGAAGGTATTTCCAACAGAGATCTCCAATGTATCAGCACTTTGTGTATATGTAGAAGGTATTTCCACCATTTGGAGGTCTCTAATGTATCAGCACTTTGTGTATATGTAGAAGGTATGGTATTTCCACCATTTGGAGATCTCAATGTATCAGTACTTTGTGTACATGTAGAAGGTATTTCCAACAGAGATCTCTAATGTATAGACGCATTGTGTATATGTAGAAGATATTTAAACCAGTTGGAGATCTCTAATGCATCAGCACTTTGTGTATATGCAGAAAGTATGGTATTTCCACCATTTGGAGATCTCTAATGTATAGACACTTTGTGTATTTGTAGAAGATATTTCCACCATTTGGAGATCTCTAATGTATAGAGCATAACTTGTGTGGTTTGCCCACTTAATGATGTATGATTCTCTTTCCAAAAATATCCTGCTTGGAACAGTTGAGGGTAGAAGAAGAAGAGGTGGTGAGAGGAAATTATTGATTGGCAATATTAAAGACTGGACAGGATTAACATTCTCCACTCAAACAAAGAACTGATAACAGAGAGGCACTGTAAAATTTTTGAGTTGATGTTTCCAGAGTGGCACTACTACGATCCTGAAGTGTTATGGGGTTGATGATGAATGTATAGATACTTGTGTATATATAGAAGATATTTCCACAGGAGACTGCTAATGTATAGATACTTGTGTATATATAAAAGATATTTCCACAGGAGACTGCTAATGTATAGATACTTGTGTATATGTAGAAGATATTTAAACCATTTGGAGATCTCTAATATATAGACACTTTTGCTAGTATATTTCACTGCATGGTTTCAATATGATCAAGAATTCTTGAACAAGCTGATTGTCCGTGCATTACCAGGTCCCAAAAGAGGAGCAAAGAATAGTGATACTGTTACCTACTATGCATGTGGTAAAAGGAGACTAAGAAGGTTTTGGGGTGGTGTTAGCTGTCCCATCCTATATATTGCCAAGTGACATAGAAGCAATGATGAAGTCGGATGTGTCAGGCCAAAATGCGCAGATATTGCAGCCAAGTTGTAAACCATGATACAATGCATTCCATTCTCCAGACTACATCCAGCTAATCTCCAGGCATTTGAGAATGAACGCATAAAAAGAACAAGCTGATTCAGCACATTTGTTTCTCAAAAGAATATTATATTTGTAGTAGAAACAGTTGAGGAGGCAGTGTACACTTCAAAGTTCATTCCTAAATTTCTGCCGGATAGCAGGTCATAGTTCGGAGAACAGAATGCGTTGTGTCATGGTTTACAGCTTGGCCACAATATCTGTACCTTACAGTCCAATTTCCTCATGAAATGTTAATAATTATGTATGAAAAGTTTAATGCAGCTGTAATCATAGAATTTAAAAGTCTTATATTGGTAATATTGTAATAGTCGAACAAGGAAGAAGAGGAGGAAAAGTAATAGCCCAGTGTGCATTTTAGGATGGATGTTTGTGTGTAATAGATTTAAGCATGTATGATTTAGTGTAATATAATGATGTTTTAGTATGTGGATGTTTGTGTGTAATATAATGAAATATATATATGTTTGAGTGTAATACATTTTAGTATGCATGTTTGTGTGTACTATAATGGTATTTTAGTATGTACATTTTTGTGTAACAATTGCGCTTTAGTATGTACGTTTGTGTGTAATAAATGGCATTTTAGTATGTATGTTTGTGTGTAATACATTTTAGTATGTATGTTTGTGTGTAATACAGCAGGTTGTACTTCCCTAACTCGAATGTAAAATTATATTGATGAATTGTCTCAATTTCCTCTATATAATTTTTTATTTCAGGTCATGCTATACTATCATTCAGTTGGCTACTTACACGATAACATTGTCAATAGTTTCATCAATAATCCTTAGTGTGGTTTCCACATCAGATTGACTGACATTCAAAAGACCGACAGAAAACACAGCTTCTTTGGTCTCGTCATGGAACCTTCAGTAAATTATAGAGACGCACACATTTTATTCACTTCAACTATTTTTAGCATCCATAAGCATATAGTAAGTTATCATACAACAACTAGTAACAGAAGTCTAGACAACATATAGTAAGTTGTCACCATACAGCAACTAGTAACAGAAGTATAGACAACATATAGTAAGTTGTCACCATACAGCAACTAGTAACAGAAGTCTAGACAACATATAGTAAGTTGTCTCCATACAGCAACTAGTAACAGAAGTATAGAAAACATATAGTAAGTTGTCTCCATGCAGCAACTAGTAACTGAAGTCTAGACAACAAATAGTAAGTTGTCTCCATACAGCAACTAGTAACAGAAGTCTAGACAACATATAGTAAGTTGTCAACATACAGCAACTAGTAAAGGAAGTCTAGACAACATATAGTAAGTTGTCACCATACAGCAACTAGTAACGGAAGTCTAGACAACATATAGTAAGTTGTCACCATACAGCAACTAGTAACGGAAGTCTAGACAACATATAGTAAGTTGTCACCATACAGCAGCTAGTAACGGAAGTCTAGAAAACATATAACTTCTACGCTATCAATTCTAGTAAATGTCCTAACAACTTTTGCAAAATGCGAGAAATAAACATAGAATTGAAAGAAGTTAAATACATTTCAATTATGGTGGACACATAAAACCATAGGGATTTGAAATTGATAACGGTCCTTTTTAGGTATTATATTCTTGAAAAGGCATTCAAATAAAAGTGATTGAGTTTCAGAACACAACTGGGGAAACAGTGGAACTGCTCACAGATCACATCTGTAACATTTTGCAGAAACATCAATTGACAGAAAACAGAAAAGGTTATTGCATTTTCTGGTGATAGATGTACTTCGTGTAAACAAAAGAGCGGGTTCCAACAATGTACTTGCAAGACTCAATAATGTCTTAAAAAACAACAATCTTAATTGTACCCTTATTGGTTGTGCTGCTCACATTGTCCACAATGGTGTTCAGACAAGTGCTGATATGTTGGCAATCAACACTAAAACAATTTTGAAAAATGTTTTTCAGTATTTTCCTATTTACTCTGTGACAGTAGAGGAATTGAAGAATTTCTGTAAATTTATAGAAATACAAAAATGTTCTTGAAAGTGTGAAAACTAGATGGGTATCATTACTGCCAGCTGTGAGTAGGGTTATTGATAAATATGATGGACTGAAGTCTTATTTTGTCACAAGATAAATACCCTACACTACTGAAAGCATTTTTTAATGATCAGATTTCATTACTTTGACTCCATTTTCTTCAAAGCCAGCTGAAAATATTCTCTACATCAGTAATAAAAATAGAAGGGGATAATATTTTGGCAACTGAATACTGAAGCTGTATTCCTAGTATAGACTTGTTGAGACAGAAAATCATGACCAGAAAAATTGAAACTGTCCAAACACTCAAAATGACATCAATTACTTCTAAACTTAAAGATGAGAGTGATTTTGTTTGAATTGTTTGAAATACTTTTAAAATGTTAAAGATAATGTGACAACTCTATAATACACTTCAGTTATACATTATAAGTGAAAAATAACTTGTTTAAATATGTTATATACTAATTGCATACTATTTAATTTTTATCACATTTGCCCCCTTTTTTAAGGCTAAAAAAGCTGTCTAGCAAATCTGGTCACCCTACATTATGTGCTCCTGTTGAGGAGAGACTAACATAAAAAATAACATATAAACGTTGCTTCAGATGTAACATGGGTAAATGAATATTATTATTAAGAAGCATTGAAGATTATCGGAAAAATATATATCAGAAAATGGCACATGAGCTTTGAACTAGGTCCTTTCAGCTGAAACCAATTCACATTGCAACTTGACGTAGCAAATTTTCTTGGAATTCAGCTAATCTGAATCCGTAGAAAAGATGTGATTTTAGTCAAGACATCCAACATTTAATAACTTCAGTCATCAAACAACATATATAACTTCAGCATTATGACATTTTACAATACTTCTGTGCATAACTTACAAGACAGAAATAAGAAAATACTAGTTATCTTCTTTACCATCACCGAAATGCAGTGTTCAATGCTGGATTCTCAGCATGTCTTATGACATGGGAAATCATAGAACTGTTCAGGTATGTTAAGGTTACTCAATCATGAGATGGTTACTGGGTAAATGGTCTATTATAAGTTGCCAGCTTCCAGGGTATACCATATGACAGAGTGTTTAAGAATCTTGGTTAAATCCAGGAGTCTCACCCTGGAAATTACACAAAAATAATGTGCATCTATTTTTGTCCCCGCCCACTATTATACACAAATAATCACAAAAAGCAATGTTTTAGAGAGAAGCAGACATTACAAACCCTGTATTTGGTGCATAATCACTGCCAATATTAGGTTCCAGTAAAGCACGATAGAAAGGTGATGTTTCTCCATTTGTGAGAAGGTGTCCAACAATGCTTGCTATGAAGTTTTCATAGGTGTCTGTAATGCTGATAAGAAGAAAATCACACAAACTGTTTACAGACAAGCTTTACTTATAAGTAAAAACACGCACAAACTATTCACAGACTTACAAAAAAACAATCTGTTTATATATTGTTATTCAGAATCAACATTTTTACCAAAAGGTCTTTATCAATAAGAACAAACCGTCCGTGTATTGCCGGGGCCCGAAAGGGGAGCAAAGAATAGCAACACTGTTTACCTTCCACGCATGTCGTAAATGGCGACTAAGGAGGTTATGGGATGGAGTTGGCTATCCCATTCCATATAGGGTCATTGACCCAAAGCCATGCTGAAGTTGGATGTGTCAGGCCGAAAGGCGCAGATATCGCAGCAATGCTGTAAACCATGACACAATGCATTCCGTTCTCCGGACTACATCCTGCTAATCTGCAGGAGTTTGAGAACGAACGCAGAAGAAGAATAAGAACAAACACATAGAACGGAACAACAATATCAGCCACAGAATACATGTCAGCTTTACATATGGGAACACATATGACAAAGAGAGAACTATGGAAAGGTGGGTGATTACATGTCAAGACATTTCTATCGATATCTAATTTACTTGTCTTTTGTTGTATTCCCAGACCTGTTAATTTCTATTACATTCCTGACATGTAGTCTGGTTTATTTTGTTGTTCCATTCTGTGTTTGGTTCTCCCTATCTTGATACGACCTTTTGGTCTAAATGTTGATTCAGTGCATTGTTCTACACAAAATTATTATTTAACCCTTTCCAGTCAATGGTGTTTTTGGAGTCCTAGCAGCTAGGTTGAAATATTTTTTAATGATAATTTAGTGAACATTGATTATACGTTACATAGATCTAAGAAACAAACCCAATATCAGTCATATTTTATACATAATTTTATTTGGTACCCTTACTGTGAATAAAAAAAAACAATGTGTACAGCAGTACAGAGATCTTTGTGATTTTTTAAAAACATTCTCATATGTGGAGGCCTGGCTGGTGAGAGCATTTTTAAGTCTTAAGTCTGCCAATAGGTGTTTGTCAATCAATACAAACCACAAATAACTCCAGTCTCAGGAAATGGTCACCAGAAACAAATCTGAGAACATAAAGCCTTGTGGAGAGATAATGATCATGTCACATTTAGATTATCTCTGGTCACGCTAAGCATATCCTTGCTCAAGGTTGCCAATAATGATCATGTCACATTTAGATTATCTCTGGTCACGCTAAGCATATCCTTGCTCAAGGTTGCCAATAATGATCATGTCACATTTAGATTATCTCTGGTCACGCTAAGCATATCCTTGCTCAAGGTTGCCAATAATGATCATCATCATCTCTTACAATGATCTCTAGGCAACACAAAAGGAAGGTGTATCAAGAGAGGAAGGTCCTAGATAGCAGAAACGGAAGATACCCTACTCAGAGTTTGTGAGCTGGAGGAAGCGGGAAGAGGATGTGAATGGGTGACATTTGGCAAAGAGAGAAAGTTATTGACAACCGTTGTGATACAGATGATAAGAGAGTGCCATGACTGGGCTGCCAACAGAACAGAAGGAATGATCCACGAACTCATACTGCAGCACTCGAAGCCACACGATACAATAATTTACACTGATGGCTCAGTAACAAAAGAAACAAACAGGTGTGGTTGGAGTTTTGTGGCCTACGAAAATGGTAAGAAATTAGCTGAGAAGTCAGCTGCATACCCCACTACAACATCGAGAATGAGAATGGAAATAGAAACGGTGACAGCAGCTCTCGCTTGGCTGGCGACGGAACCACCAACAGACTCAGTGATTCTATCAGACTCTCAATGTATGCTGCGCAAGATAGAAAAGGGTATGATCAGAACTGAATGGGTCACTCTTCTCAACAACACGCAGAGCATTACATGGATCTACTGTCCAGGTCATGCTGGGGTCTAGGGAAACGAAATAGTCGATGTGTTGGCTGGTAAAGCCTTGGTGAACGGCACCGAGATAAGAAGAGACAGGATTCAATTGATTAGAGCAGTCATGGATACCCTATGAGAAGACAAGGAGGAAGTCGAACGTGACAATTTACATATTCAGAGAATGGTAGAAATGGGAGTGACTAGAGGTGATGGGAGAAAGTGCTCCGTCTTTAGAAAGATCAGAAGAACATGTAATTAGCAACTGACTGGGACACTGAACCTATACACTTTTAGATGGCTGATGAAACGGCAAGCAGAGGATATATGGAAATGCCCCCAGTGCTGCGATGCTTGTTCCTAATCATGAATATCCTTGCTCATAAAAATACAGACTTAACTCTGTGCTCTCTGTATGACAAGGAGACTTTTAGTTTATTATTTCTACCACATTCATAAATGAATCCAGCTGCCTATTGTTTAATTTTTTTTATAGTTTCAAAATCAGTATTTCAACTAGGATCATACTTGAATCAGACTGCCCAATATATAGTTTTTCAAACTATTAGTATTTCTAACTATCAGTAGTTCATACTCAGAATCTGCAACCATTGGATCTGAAGGACAGGTTATGGTCTTGGCTCTCTCTGTGAGGAGAAACAAACATCTCAATGCAAGTCTACACTCATACTATCAAATTTCAATGAATAAGGGTCACCTAATATATAGTTTCAAATTCAGTATTTCAACCAGATTCATTCTTGAATCAGAACACCTGTTATTTAATTTAAAAATCAGTTTTACAAGGAAAATAATGGGCATGATCGTTCTACACTCATCTGAATGGCTGAGGATAGAGATGTTTGTGCTGACTTTTCCAGTGTGACACCCCAGCAACCTGGGTCATATTATCATTATTATACAATTTCAAGATCAGTATTACCACCTGGCTCACACTTGATCAGTGTTTCAACAGACATACTTGAATATAGCTGCCTATTATAGCTCACAGCAGAACAATGTTTTAAAACAATAGAAAACAGACTAAGGAGTAAAGCAGACTTGAAAAATTTAAAACTAAGTACTGCACTTACTCAGATAAAAGAAAGCTGACAGATACAGTGGTCTGTTTCTCAGGATCTGCAACCATTGGATCTGAAGGACAGGTTATGGCCTTGGCTCTCTGTGTCAGGAGAAACATACGTCTCAATGCAAATCTATACTAATACTATCAAATTTCAATGGATTAGAGTCACTAAATAATCAACATTTGTCTGTTATAGCACTTGAACCAGATGTCAAATTCAATAAATGCAATGCATCAGTTTCATATTCTTATCCAACATTCTCTTCTTGAAGTTGTTTTGGATGAGACCTTTCCATGTCACATCTGACATTATTTGTTTTTGTTTCGTGACAAAGGCACTTATTTGTCCTTTTATATTAGTAACACTAATTACCAGAAGTATGTTGTTGGGGCAAACACACTCTGGGCAAACTCACAGGTTCTCTGTCCCTGCCAGCACATGCTGTGCTGCTTGTTCCTATATCTTGCTGGTTAACACACACAACTTAAACGCCCCTTAGTCATCCCTGGGGTAATTCCAGCATTCTTACTTCTCCTTCCAGCCTAGTGTTCATATTCAGAAAATGTTCATGTAAAAATCTTAATGTCATTCTTGTCCATAACTAATAATACAATAATAATATACACAATAATGAACAACAATGCCTAGTATAGACAACAATGCCTAGTATAGACAACAATTCCTAGTATAGACAACAATTCCTAGTATAGACAACAGTGCCTAGTATAGACAACAATGCCTAGTATAGACAACAATTCCTAGTATAGACAACAATACCTAGTATAGACAACAATGACAAAATTGATTATTGAATATAAATTAGCATCATGACAAAATAACATTCCCATAAGTGGTCCACTCTCTGCTCCAATAGCCATCCAAGAATATACAGAACCAAAATCACAGTAAGATGTGGATTATGTGATCTTCTGATCTTTCTTAACCTGTAGCAATCCGAAGTCTACAAATGTAATCTAGCAATAGAAACCTAATGTTGACAAATGTTTACATTGAGGCAGCCATTTGTAGTCATGGACAACAATCGTCCATGGTTATTTCCCATCATGCTCTTAATAGTAAGTATGTGCTAGAGTGATTACCCTGAATTTTCCGCTGCGATATAAATACGCAATCATAATTTATTCAACCTTTTCATGTTTGCAAGCCGAACTGTGTAAACCAGTGTTTCCCAACGTGGGGCCCACACCCCACATAGGGGCAATTTTATTGTTCAGGGGGAAAATTCGAACATGTTGTAATTAAGCTTCATTCAGGGAGTAATTTAATTTTTGAATATAAAAAAATATGTAGATTTTATTTAGGGGGGCATCATAATTTTAGAAAGACTTAGGTGGGGCATGGTACAATAAAGGTTGGGAAACACTGGTGTAGACCTAACTTCAATGCAGCCATTTTTCGGAATAATCAAATACAATTTTTAAAGCTTTAGTGTTACAGGTACTGTAAACCAAAGTATAGGGGTTGAGGAAGATGTTAATATTTAATAGTAATGTAAATGCTGACATTTACGACGAGGAATTTGAGGAGCTGTATTTTCTACAGCTAAGTCTATGGATGACATTCACAAGGTAAGTTTTTTGTGTGCGTTTGTCCACATTGTCAATGTTAGTTGTCCTAAACATACCACTGACACACACAAGCAAACAAAACCTTCAAACTATATCCAGCATCCACTTATCTCTATTGTCTCAGAATTTGAAATCAATAACTCAATAAATAAAAAAGTTATGTCAAAAAAAGAAAACAAATATAGAAAAAATGGCAAGGCTTCAGAGAAAGTATGCACAATTTTCTCTGGGTTGCTACAGGTTAAGTACACACTTTCTCCCATCAGTCCTTGAATATCTATCCCCATTTCTACCATTCTTTGTATGTGCATATTATCACCACCAGCATCATATTCTTCACTCTGTAGTAAATCAATGACTGTACTTATTAGCCCGGCCCTCTATTCAACACTGTGCCATCAACCACAGCATTGACCACCAATGAGCGTACTCTTTTATTGCCTCTAACATCTGTATGACCTGGCCAGTAAATCCATGTAATACTTTGAGCAGCTAAATTGTTCAGTAACATGACCCATTTTTTTAACATGCATCTTTATGAAACCGCCATGTTTGTGTCATGTGTCACGAGACTTTCAGAGTGACTGAATAAGTTCTTGCACCATTACCTCTGTCCTTATATCAGCCTATTCATGTCATTCAAACACAATGACTAGATTTCTTTAAAAACATTTA